>JANUWF010001086.1:0-1200000 GCA_026120185.1 Voacanga thouarsii | reverse complement strand
ATGGTCCATTGTAAATCCAAGAGATCCAAGATTCTCTATCAAGCCCAGCATCTTCAGCCCATGAGTGTCCACAGAAGAACCCTCTGCCATTTAACAACGAAATAGTTGCTTCAAGATCCATATCTCTCAATTCTGGCTTGGGCATCAAACAACTCTCGAAGATGTAAAATGATCGATTGAGCATCCATATGCTCGTGTTGTTTTTACAACTCAGGAGTCATGGATGCCAGTATAATACATGATGCTGTATTACTATCCTCCTTGTGCCTCTTGTAGACAGCATGCTCATCAACATGAGCATCTTGGGCTAGTGGTGGTGGAATAGGAGCATCTAGCATGTAGAGCAACTTTTCTGATTTGAGAACGATTCTCAAATTTCTATACCAGTCGAGATAGTTTGATTCAGTTAACTTGTTGGTTTCCAAAATGCTACGTAAGTTCAAGTTCGTTGACATGATGCAAGTGACCTAGATGTAAAGATAGAGAGCATTAGATACTTGTATATGCACATGATATGCAAATAATTAGGACTTTAATTAAACTCATTTTTACTCCACTATTTTACTCAAACCAATAGCCCCCACTACTAATTCGGGAAAGCCCGTTGGAAGCTTTTCTAGTGGACCGATATCCAAATTCCTCAAGAATAACCTTGAGTTTGCCCAACAAGCCACCCTTGAATTCATTAGTAGGTATCCAATACCAATTACATCGTGTGTAACTACCGGATCATTGGGTGATTAACAGCTTTTAATCTTAAAGCCTTTTGGGCTACCCTAACTTTTTCTCTAAATTTCTTTATGCTTGAGTTTGCCCAATCGGGATAAAGAATTTAGTTAAACCTGACCTATTAATCAGGAATTTAATTCCAAATGAATTTAATTCCATAACTTGAACATGCCCAATGTCAAGTAGGCTTCGGTTTGCCCAACAACCTAGTCTCGAAAAAGGACTCTCGTTCTTACTATATTAACAGAAGGAATTAGGTTTAATATTAATTGAGGGATTTGTTCCTTTTAGTGATTTCGTTGAATGACATGCATAAAAATCAATAAATCACATAATTGATAATCATGGTAATAAAGCGATTACGTGGTATGGTTATGGACTTTACTCTAAATTAATTTCTTTAAGCTATAAAAGAAATTAATATAGTTAACCCTATGTGTTCATGCATGATTTAAGTAGAAGGTCTTACCTCCTCGCCTTGTTTTGGTTGCCATCTCCAGAATAAAATAATTCTACTCCTATCTACCTATGTAAACTAATTACATAATTTCCTAAAGAGAGAAAACCTTGAGTTACATTCGAGGGGAGTTAGATGAGAAGAGAATTACACAAGAATTCTAGAGAATGCAGGACACGCAGGCCTTATTTCATAAAAACCAAAACTGTAAAATACATGAACAGATATAATTGGTTTTAGTCCATAACCATCCACCATGCCATTGACTATGCTTAAACAAAATAAACATATACTTTTATTATTCCAAAATCACTATTTTGGAAAAATAAAATAAATTCTAAAATCACCATTTTAGAGAATACATCAATTTTAGATTTTCTAATTCATTATTTTGAAAAACAAAATTGATTGTCTCAAAACTAATTTTGAGAAAATGCTTTTGGGTCCCGTCTCTCATCAAATGAGGTTTTCCCCATTCAAATTTCTATTCCGGAATTTTTTTTTTTTTTTTAAATACTAGAGGTTGCAAACAGAGCAGAACCGGTGCTGGTTTGGAAGCCGGAGCCGGCGCCGACTCTGTTCTGGTTTCCAAAAATTTTTTATCTTCCAAAAAATGATTTCCGGATATCGCGAATAGAATGGAACCGGTGCCGGCTTGGAGGCCAGAGCCCGCGCCGCCTGTGTTTTGCAACAATGGCGGCGATTTTCAAAAAATTCCAGAAACAATTTCTGGTGCTTTCTTTTTCTGCAAATTTTCAGTGAGAACAATTCTCAGCTGTATTTTCTATTTTGAAGCTATAAACAACAACCAATTTTTTAGTTTAAACAAAATCAAAACGAAAAATTAAGATGAAATAAAGGGCAACATCCATGTTGCAAGAAAACGTTTTTCTGCAGAAATTTTTCAGCTCCAAAGAAAGTATCTTTTCGAAATACTCTGTGACTATAACACAATCATATTGTGCTACGGACCCAACTCATAAAGATCGAAACGATTTCAACTCGAGTGAAAACAATTTTTCATAGCAAATAAAGACAAACATGAAAACAGTTTTTCATGCCAAAACAATGTCCGTAGACCACACATGGCATGTCTCTGATACCACTGTTGGGTATCTCAAGCTCGTATCCTATACGGCGCAGCGAAAAATAAAACGAGATACCATCCCAAGACCCATCTATGTGTGGAAAACAAGACATAATGAGGGTAAAGGTAACAGCTTTTACCTTTGATTGATCATCCGAAGAACAAAAATTTCTTCTTCAAGTTGAGGCGCGATCCAGCAATCCTCGTGATCAACCTCCACGTGAGTTGAACGTCTACCCACTATAATCATAGTGTATGATTATCTCTAATAGTAATCCACACAGAGGAATACTCAAGCACTAAAATTTCTGTGCTAGCAAAAGTTAATGGCGGCTAGGGTTCAAGATCAAAATTGAGAGAGAGAAGAAGAAGCTGTTGTTTCGTCGCCCTAGGATTTTGGAGTCAATTTTGTCTATCTTTTTTTCTTGGAATTTTGTGTATATCACTACCATATATCACACGAAAATCTACTAAAAAATCCTCCAAATTGAGAATTCTAAAATAGTTAGAATTCCCTAATTGTAATTGGAAACATCAAGTTTTCTTAATTATAATATGGACCACAAATTATAACTAATTATAATTTGTCCACAACAACTTTTCTTTCTCTCAATCAACCCCACAATGTTATCAAATAACATCTTGAGTATATAATCCTCTATTGTGTGTGACCTATTAGGTTTCCCAGTCAATTGGTAGAGAACATGAATTAATCCAAACGTCTTTGAGATTAATAATCCATAATTAATTAGAATTAATCCTATTAATTCTAATCAGGATTGGTTTATTAATTTATCAATTAATAAACCCATATTCCCAGATCATGAGCGGTATCTAGCAATACATCATGACCACCTAAGAGTCCAAGAAGTTAAGTGGCTTGACATGAACCCTTCAATAACAAACTTCAGTGCAATTAACTCTTTTCACTATACAATCTCATTCGATTTGGAGTACGGAGTTAGTGCCAACTCCCTCCAGAATTAATTCTAACCCGAATACAATAGTACTTGTACCAGGAACCCACTACTCTAGATGTGTATCAATTGGAACTATTTCCAATACACAATTGTCTTGGCCAAGGACTTTCGATTAGTAATTCCTACAAGTGACCGTGAGATATTCGCCCCTACTATTAGGAGTGGTGAATCCTTTATTGACCCTCTCAGCTACTTTCGTTTACCTTACCATGTACCCAATATCCATCCCATAGGCGGCCCTCGATTGAGCTCTGGAGATTGGAATCAAAGTACAAGGCCCAGCAAATAAAGTATCTTGGAGATCTCAAGTCTAAGGATACTTGCACGTTTGCTATATTGAGATTATATCACTGGCACTAAATAGTTATCCATGTGATTATCTCAAAGCTAAGTCATCCAATGAACTTGTTCCATTAACAAGCATCCATGTGTTAACTTTGAGTATCTCAATACTCACGGTTATGAGAACCACTGCCTGATCAAATCAGAAAGTCTAACACATGCTAGTCTTAACGCATTAATGATGTCCTATCTCATTAATACTATGACTAGGGACTATTTAAGTACTAACACCATCCAGTGTAGTAGGAATCTCATATCATGATCTCTATCATGATTTCCTTAACACAGTATTGCACTAAGGACTTTATCGAACAATTATATTACTTAAAGTAAACAAAAGAAACTGTAAAATAAATAATGCAATTTATTAAAATAAAATATGTCATATACAATGTACAAGTGATTGCCTCTAGGGCACAACATTAACATTTTAGTCCCTACAAATTATTGCACAAATGAGATCCATGTCTGGTATCCAATACCCATATCTCATTATTAAAGACAGTATTGATCGCAATCATAAACATACCAGGAGTAAAAGTAGAAGTGCTTGCAAGCTTCTCCTTCTGCTTCTTTTCTTTAACAGTCTCCAAGTAGCTTTTACAGTTGCTCCTCCAATGGCCTATTTTGTCACAATGCTAATATGTGCCTTTGGTAAATATTTTCCTCTTCTTTACAACCTTTAGGTTTAGTTGGATTTTTCTTCTTTTTTATAGAAACATTTTTCCTTTTAGAAGAAAAATCAACCAATAAGACTGCATTATTTTCTTTCTTCATAGAAGACTCTACAATTTTAAGAAGGTTGATCAAATCAGGTATTATGGTAGGTATTGTGGCCTCAATCTTATTCATCTGGTAGGTCATCACAAATTATGAAAAACTAGCTGGCAAAAATTGAAGAATTAAGTTTATACTTAATTCATGATCCATAGTGAACCCAAGTGATCCAAGCTTCTCAATTAACTCTGGCATCTTAAGTCCATGAGTGGCCACTGAAATGCTTTCAACCATCTTAGAATGGAATAACTACTTAGAGATCTCATATCTCTCCGTTGTTGTTTGTTTATCAAAAAGCTATCTTAGATGGAAGATAATAGTATGAGCATCCATATGTTCATGCTATTTTTGAAGTTTAGTGGTCATTGACACAAGTATGATACAAGATATTATGTCACTGTCCTCTTTATGCTTCTTATAGACTTCATACTTTTCAGTAAGAGCATCATCAGCTGGTACTAGTGGAATTGGAGTATCTAACACGTAGAGCAATATTTTTTATTTGAGAACGATTCTCATATTTCTATACCAGTCCAAGAAGTTGGATTCGGTGAGCTTATTTGTTTCCAAAATGCTACATAAGTTCAAATTTGTTGTCATGATGCAAATGACTTAGATGAAAGATAAGAGATATTAGACTATGTATATGCACGTGAAATGCATTTAATTAGGTCTTTAATTAAACGTGTCTCTAACCCACTATTTTCTTCAAATCAACAACCCCCACTATTGACTCAGGAAAGCCCATTGGAAGATTTCCTCATGGATCGGTATCTAAATTATTTAAGAATGACCTTGGGCATGCCCAACAAACCACTCTTAAGTTCAATTTTAGGTATCCAATACCAATTACATCAAATGTGCTTACCGGATCATTAGGTGGTTAACATCTTTTAATCTTAAAACACTTAGCGCTACCCCAACTTAGCCTCTAATATTCTTTTATGCTTGGGTATTCCCAATTAGGATAAATATATTAGTTAAATCCAACCCATTAATCCGGAATCATATTTCATAGCTTAAACATGCTCGATGTCAAGTAAGCTTGGATATGCCCAAAAACATAATCTCAAAAAAGAACCCCTATTCTTGCTATATTAACGGAAGGTTTTATATTTAATATTATTTAAGGGATTTTAAATATTTAATTAGTGCTCTCATCGTTTGGCTTGTAAAACATCAACACTTTAATATAATTGTAATAGACTTAATTACATGGCTTGGTTCTGGACTTTTCTAGATTACTTTTCTTGACCTAAAAAGGAAATTAATTTTGGTCAAAACTTATGTGTTCATTCATGTTTTGAGAAGAAGGTCTTACCATCTTCTTATTTCACCTTGGTCACCATCTCTATAAATTCGTAAAAAATTTCTAATCTTATTTAACCTATGTAATCTAATTACATAAATTCTTAATGAAGAAACCTTGAGTTACATTCGAGGGGAATTAGATAAGAAGAGAAATTACAAGAGAATTATAGAGAAAGACATGACACACAAGCCCTATTTATTCTAAACAAAGCGATAAAATACATGACACAATTTAAATTAATCAAATTAATTTGGTCTAAGTCCATGACTAAGCCAACATGCTATATCATGCTTAAAACATATTAAGTAAAATACATATACATAAAATATTAAATTTTAAAATCATTATTGTAGAAATTTAATTAATTAACCCCAAAATCAAATTTTGGGAAAAATCTTAGGGTCCTTTTGGAATAAAAATATTTTAGTGGGTCCTTGAAGAAAAACTAGTAAAACCAGCGGTCATTAGCATGAAGATTGAAACTAAAAAAAATTATATTAATTCATTGATTGGAAATTGCTTCCAATTAAGCACTTGCAGTATTCACATGGCCTTGCGCAGCTATGCCATAGCTGCGCATGGCATAGCTGCGCATGGTTTCAATAAATTTTTAAATTTTTTTTTAAAAAAAGTAATAGGCATAAACCCATCACGGCCGCACCTTCTCCTCTTGCAGCTACAACCAAAATTGTACTGGCTCGAACAATTTCAAGCTAGTTTAGCTCTAAAACCCGTACGTTTTTTTTTATAGAAAAACCCGATTTTTTTTCCTTAGATAAAACAAAAATTTTCTATTCATCTTCTTCAACAGATTTCAAAAACCTGCAACTCATGATACGGAGTTCTCAATGTTGATATGTTTCAAAGAACAACTTCTTCAAACAAACCAAACCAAGCAATTCTGATTTCAAAAAAAAAAATCAAAACCATTTTAATTCCAATCTAAGAACACGCACAAAACAGTTTGTTCAAGAGGTTTTCGATTAAAACAGGATTTTAAGAAAACTAGTAATCAACACAAAAGTTTCACAGTAAACCATCGTAACCAATTACAATGATTTTGCATGCATATAACCCACTGACAACAATTTTTCTTCAAAATCAAAATCCATGAAACGATTACATAACATAGATACTTTAAACACAAATGATTTGGCTCTGATACCACTGATGGAATTCCCTTATGCAAACCAGATCTATGAAGCGGAATATTAAAGAGGAATTCTATGCCATGGATCATTCGAATGTGATTTAAAGACCATAAAACAGATAGACGGGATAAGTCGTTTACCTCAAGAGAACACCACAGAGATTTAAAATTTTCCTTCTTTTCTGGCTTTCGAATCTGGAAGAGCTCTCACGTTCTACCAAACCACCAAATCTCAACTGTAGAGATGTCTCCAATGGAAATCCACACGAGGCTTGTTGCTCAAGAAGACCGATCTAATTGTGCTAGCAATTTTCGGGAAAAGGTCTGGAGAAATTTCGTGAGGAAGAAGATAGGGAAAACTTTCTGTGATTTTTTGAAAAATTCACACACCCATTAGACTGAACACAGATATATCCATATATGCATATGTTCCTTGTGTTTGTTTCCTAATCTAATTAGGAAACAAATATAGAATCAGTTTTTCTTTTTCCTTCTAATCACGGGCTCAAGTTTTATAAATTGCAATTTAGTCCAATTAATCATAACATATTATAATTAGCCCATGATTTTTATTTCTTCTCACAAGATAGCTCTATAATATTACCATATAATATCTTGAGCACCAATTTTTCTATTGTGTGTGACCCATTAGGTTTTCTAGTCATTTGGTAGCTATTATGAATTAATTCTCTCATTATAGAAGTAATATAGAATTAATAATCATTTTAATAATTAGAATTAATAAATTAATTCTAATTAGGATTAAATTTATTAATTTCTCTAATTAATAAATTCATATGTAGCAGATCATAAACGATATCTAACAACACATCATGACCACCCAAAAGTCTAAAAAGTCAAGTGACTTGATATGAACCTTTCAATAGCAAAACGTCAGTGCAATAAACTTCTTTCACTATATAATATCTCATTCCATTTAAAGTATGGAATCAGTGTCAACTCCCTCCAGAATATTAATTAATTTTGACCCAAATATTTTAGTACTTGTTCTCGGAATCTATTACTCATCATGTGTATCAATTGGAACTATTTCTAATATATAGTCGCTTTGGCTAAGGATTTCTTGAGTAATGATTCCTACAAGTGGCCTTGAGATATTTGCTCTTACTATTAAGAGAGATGAATCCTTTATTGACGCTCTCAACTACTTTTATTTACTTTACGTTGTACTCAATGTCCATCCCATAGGAGGTCTTATAAGGACTCCAGAGATTGGAATCAAAGTACAATAAAATTTGGAATCAAAGTACAATAAGATTGGAATCAAAGCAAACAAAGTCCCTTAGAGTTTTCAAGTCTAAGGATACTTGTACATTTGCTACAATAAAATTATATCACTAGAACTAAACAGTTATCCATGTAATTATTTTATAATTAGGTCATCCAATGTACTTGTTCAAATAACAAGCATCCACATGTTAACTTTGAGTATCACAATATTCACGGATATGAGAATCACCGCTTGATCATACTAAAAAGTATAATATGTGCTAGTCTCAACGCATTATTAATGTCCCATATCATGAATACTATGACTATGGATAAATTAAGTACAAATACAGTTCAATATAGTAGGAACCTTACATTATGATCTCTATCATGATTTTTGTAATACAATGTTGAACTTGGGATTTTATCTAACAATTTTATACACATAATCATACAAAACAAAGAAACTGAAAGATAAATAATGTCTTTTTATTGATTTAATGTACAAAATACATTATACAAATGATTGCTTCTATGGCACAATCCTAACAGAGTACTCAATAAGAGTTAGCTAATTATAATTCACCTTAAGAGGTTAGGGAATTCTTGTATTGGAGGCCTCCATCGAGAGATAAACTCTTTCTTGATAAGGTGCCAATTCAAGTTAGTCAGGTCAGTCCGAGTTAACAACTCAATCCAAGTGGACTGTTTGCCAAAATGGTCAACTAGTATGTTAGGGTGTCGAGATAGATGAGTATTTCACCTAGTGGGCCGATCACCCACATGTATTGTGAAGCAGGGTTTCAGAATACGTGGTCATGATGTAGGGTTTTATAGCCTTGACTATGATGCAAGGTTTCATAGTTACCTTTATTTTTAAGTGGTTTATTTCTACACTAATTGTACATTTTTATTTGAGAAATAGATGTAAAATAGTACTCTATGTTCAAAAACAATTTGTTATGACTTGCAATCTTTTCTCTTGACTTGTTTAAAACTGCATACATGAAACATTATTCAAATTATCACGAGCACACATAGGACGTACTGGAAAGTATTTCTCACCTTATTTTATATCATGTGTATTAGAAAGATCTTGTGTTGAAGGTTGAGCTTACCTAAAGTCTGAAGACTTTATTATTGTTATTGAATGCATATTCTTTGAGGATTTTATTTCCTTAATTTTAAGACTTGTATAAGTTTGAATGGTTGTCATAAGTTTAGATTCTAATTATATTTCTTTAAGTTTTATTTACTTAGTTATAAAGACCATTGGTCCTATAGATAGGGTAACATCCCCGCCCCTTTTCTGGTACATAGGTAGTAGGATGTTACATAAATTCTACTGTTGATACTTTCCACAAGAGATTAAAAATACATACTCTTCCTTCTACCTTTGAATATAGGCCACTATAAGTATATGAATGGTAAAGTTCTTTAAGCGAATACAAGCCATTCATTGATGAAGTAAAGTTGCACAACTTTTGAAAATTTTAATGGATTGTGTCCCTTATGAAAAACATTATTATGTTTATAAATAGAAGAGAAATGACTCATAATTTTCAAAACATTTTCGTCTCCAAAAGTTCTTGAAGAGAAAATTTCTTGTTTTGTTGTTTGGAAATTTGGGGCATTGTTATTATATCCTAAAGATGTATTGCCATATTTTTAGCAACAACTTAGTGGGGGCAAAATTACCTTTGGAATAATGTAATTTATTGCAACAAATTCTACACTGTTATTTCCTATTAACGTAATAATGGATGAATCTTTTGAGTCATGGAGTCACAACTCTAAATTTTTTTTTTTTTTTATCGCCACATTTGTAAGTGATTTTGAGAGCTTAATTAAAAAGGAAAATAAAAGAAGAGATCGAGCTGTAGATACTAGGATTCAATCAAAGTTTTCTACACATAGGATTAAGTGTTAGCAATGGTTGTTGTTGTTGTTTTTCGGTGCTCGAGTCAATTTTTTCCCATTTCTTTTGTTTTCATTTTTATTTTTGAAGAGAATTTTACATTATTACAAAAGGAGAAGAAATGAGTATGTACTTAATAATATTAGATACTTTGATAAGGAATAATTTATTAACTAATCAAATATCTTGATTGCTTTAAAAAAGAAGTGGAAAATTTGAAAAGAAATTAAAAATAAGAGTTGGGAAATAGAAGAAAAATAGTAAAATATTATTTTAAATGTAGTATGAAATTCGTTTAGAAAAATGTACATAACTTCAATAATTTTTACATAATATATAATTATGATTTTATTTAAAATAAGCATTTTATATACAAAAAATTAGCATAAAGAGTTCTTAATGTTATGAATGACAATTCATATTCTTAACAATACTAAGTGGCTGTTCATTTTCTTGAAGATAATGTGACTGTTCGTATACTGTGACCGTTCGTTTTTTAAGGTTATTAAATTTATTTCTTAACCTTTCAGATTCTATATCGAAACCTCTATAAATAGAGGTCATATGTAAACAAATGAATAATCAATGAAATCGTATCTAAACAATTCTCTCTCTTCTCTCATCTTCTAATATCTTTACTTTACTTTTATATTTACTGATTCTATTTTGAATCAAATTCACAACATGTTATCAGCACGAGACTCTACTGAAGTTATTTTACTAAAGGTTATCATCACAGGCTATAACAAAAGAGGAAGGTAAGTACTTTTTCTATTTGCTTTTGTATTCACATGACAAATCTCACCAAACTTGAGTTTGCCTCTCTTGATATTACTGGAAAAAACTATTTATCTTGGACACTAGATACTGAAATGCATTTAGCTGCAATGGGTCTGGCAAATACCATTGTAGAAGGAAATCCATCATCATCACAAAATGATGCTAAAGCTATAATTTTCCTCCGCTATCACCTTCATGATGACTTAAAGGTTGAATACCTTACCGTGAAAAATCCGCTTATTTTGTGGACTAATTTAAAAGAAAGGTTTGATCACCAGAAGATGGTCGTCCTTCCAAAGGCACGGTATGACTGGATGCACTTGCGATTGCAAGATTTTAAATCTGTTAGTGAGTATAATTCTGCTATTTTTAAAATTAGCTCGCAGCTAAAACTATGTGGAGAAAATATTACTGATGAGGATATGTTAGAAAAAACTTTCTCTACTTTTCATGCCTCAAATGTGCTCCTACAGCAGCAATATCGAGAAAGGGGATTCAAAATGTATGCAGAATTAATATCTTGTCTTCTCGTAGCTGAGCAAAATAATGAGCTATTAATGAAAAATCATGAAGTTCGACCAACAAGTTCTACTCCATTCCCAGAAGTGAATGATGTTAGAACTCGTAATTTTGGCCCTGGAAGAGGTTGTGGTCGTGGATATGGCCGTGGCCGTTGACATATATATGGTCGTGATAAAAATATTCATTATGATCGCAACAGTCAAAACAAAGTTACGAGAAATAATGACAACCACCAAAAGTGGCCAAAAACTAATGTGAAAGGAAAAGGAAATGATGTTGTTCCTAAAAATTATGAAGATAAATGTTATCGCTGTGACATAAAAGGTCATTGGTCTCGTACCTATCGTACTGCAAAACACCTTGTTGATCTGTATCAGGCATCTATTGAGAAGAAGGCAAAAATGCTGAAGCAAATTTTACTCTACAACATTCTCTTCATGATGATGATGATATCAACCTTGACGATGTTGATGTAACTTATTTGGACATGGCTAATTTCTTTGAGCATCCTAAAAAAAGAATTGAACATTTGATTGGTGATGGAAATGTCCAAAAGAATTAGAAGTTTACTTTTAATATGTTTCTTTTTGTTTTATTATTTTTTTTTTGGTATTGTAATAGTAATTAGCGTTTAAAGTTTTATTGTTTGAGTATTTAAATTTATAAATATTTTGTTATGCCCAGATAGCTCTTATTCCGCTTACTGGATACGCAAGTGGCATTGAAGATATATGCCTAATTGATAGTGGTACAACACACACCATATTGAAAGATAGAAAATATTTCTCTTACCTGCAGATGGGAGAAACAAATGTTAATACTATAAGTGGGAGTGTAAAGTTGATTGAAGGCTCCGGAAGAGCTAATATTGTATTACTCGGAGGAACAAATATTGTTATTCCTAAAGCGTTATTTTCTTCCAAATCTCACAGAAATTTATTAAGCTTTAAAGATATTCGCCGAAATGGATATCACATTGAAACAATGGAAGAAAATGGTTTTGAGTATCTCTGTAGTACTCAAATAATGTCGGGTAAGAAATCTTTATTAGAAAAGTTACCATCTCTTTCATCTGGCCTATATAGCACAAAAATCTATGCAATTGAAGTGCATCATTCAGTAAATCAGAAGTTTACTGATCTTGCTACATTTATCATTTGGCATGACCGTTTGGGTCATCCAGAAGCTATTATGATGCGAAGAATAATTGAAAATACGCATGGTCATCCTTTGAAAAGTCAAAGGATTTTAACATCTAATAAATTTTCATTTGCTGCATGTTCTCAAAGGAAATTGGTTATTAAACCATCTCTAACAAAAGTGGAGTTTGAGTCTCCAGTATTTCTAGAAAGAATTTATGGTGATATATGTGGACCAATTAATCAACCATGTGGGCAATTTAGATACTTTATGATTTTAATTGATGCATCGACCTAATGGTCGCATGTCAGTTTATTATCAACTCACAACTTGGCGTTTGTGAGATTGCTTGCCCAAATAATTCGCTTAAGAGCGCAATTTTCAGATTATCCTATAAAAAAGATCCGTCTAGATAATGTTGGAGAATATTCCACCCAAGCCTTTGATGCTTATTCATGTCAATTGGCATTACTATTGAACATCCAGTAGCTCATGTTCATACTCAGAATGGTCTAGCTGAATCATTCATTAAATGGTTACAATTAATTGCTAGACCGTTATTAATGAGAACAAATCTCCCTACAACTGCTTGAGGACATGCTATTTTGCATGCTGCAGCACTTGTGCGCATAAGGCCAACAAGTTATCCCAAATTTTCTCCCTTACAATTGGCTTTTGGTTCCGAGCCAAATATTGCTCATTTGAGAATTTTTGGATGTGCTGTATATGTACCGATAGCGCCAAATCAACGTACCAAAATGGGTCCTCAAAGAAGGTTGGGGATATATGTTGGATATGATTCTCCCTCTATAATCAGATACGTTGAACCATTGACAGGTGACGTATTCACAGCAAGATTTGCTGATTGTCATTTTGATGAAACTTTGTTTCCTAAATTAGGGAGAGAACATAAACCACATAAAAAAGAGCTTGCCTAGACAACATCATTGAATTATTTAGATCCGCGCACAAGCGTAAGTGAACTAGAAGTTCAAAAGATCATTCATTTGCAAAGACTTGCAAATCAACTGCTAGATTCTTTTGCGGACTCTACAAGGGTAACTAAATCGCATATTCCAGCTATAGATGCTCCTATTCAGATAGAAGTCCCAACATGACAAAATACAATTCCTATAGCTACTGAATCAAAAACACGTCAGAAACGTGGACGACTCATTGGTTCAAAAGATAAAAATCCTCGAAAGAAAAGATGATTAAATGATCAGAATGATCCAATTGAAGAATTAAGAAAAAGGGATCAAGTAGAAACTGATGAAAAGATTCAAATATCTGAAAATACTGAATGGAATAGTGAGATGTCCATTAATTATATAACTTCTGGCAGAAGTTGGAATCGGACAAAAATAACTGTTGATGATGTTTTTACATACAATATAGCACTTGAAGTGTTAAAAGATAATGAGGATCCTGAACCAACATCAGTTGAAGAATGTCATCATAGAAATGATTGGTCAAAATGGAAAGATGCGATTCAATCGGAGTTAAACTCACTTGCAAAGCGTGAGGTTTTTGGACCTGTAGTCCTAACACCAAAAGGTGTAAAACCCATTGGTTATAAATGGGTATTTGTGTGAAAGTGAAATGAAAATAATGAAGTCGTAAGATATAAAGCACGACTTGTGGCACAAGGTTTTTCGCAGAAATCGGGTATCGATTACGATGAAACATATTCACCTGTGGTGGATGTAATTACACTCCGATACCTTATGAGTCTAGTAGTACGTGAAAAGATTGACATGCGTCTAATGGATGTTGTGACTGCTTATTTATATAGGAATCTTGATAATGATATTTATATGAAAATTCCAGAAGGATTTAGTATGCCTGAAGCATATAATTCTAACCCTCATGGAAATTATTCCATTTGATTACCAAAGTCATTATATGGCTTAAAGCAGTCTGGACGCATGTGGTATAATCGTTTTAGTGAATATTTATTGAAATCAGGATATAAAAGTGATCCACTATGTCCATGTATTTTTATTAAGAAATCTGGATTTAGTTTTGTAATACTTGCAATATATATTGATGATATTAACCTTATTGGAACTCCAGAAGAACTCCAAAAGGCAAGAAATAGCCTGAAGCAAGAATTTGAAATCAAGGATTTTGGCAAAACCAAGTTTTGTCTTGGTTTACAAATTGAGCATTTGGAAGATGGTATTTTTATTCATCAATCAACATACACAACAAAAGTTCTTAAAATGTTTTACATGGACAAAGCACATCCATTAAGTTCTCCAATGGTCGTGAGGTCGTTAGATATAAATAAAGATCCTTTTCGACCTCGGGAAGATAATGAAGAACTACTTGGTCCTGAAGTATCATATCTCAGTGCAATTAGTGCATTGATGTACCTTGCTAAAAATACTAGACTTGATATAGCATTTTCTGTGAATTTATTAGCAAGATTCAGTTTTTCCCCAACACGTCGATATTGGAATGGGATTAAACATGTCCTAAGATATCTCCAAGGGACAATGGATCTTGGATTATTTTATTCAAATAGAACCAGTCCAATGTTGATTGGATATGCTGATGTTGGTTATCTATCCGATCCACATAAAGCACGTTCTCAAACTGGTTATTTATTTACATGTGGTGATACTGCTATATCATGGCGTTCTACAAAACAATCTATAACAGTTACTTCTTCTAATCATGCTGAAATTATAGCTATTCACGAGGCAAGCCGAGAATGTGTGTGGTTGAGATCAATGATCCATTATATCCGAGAAAATTGTGGATTACCTTCTGAAAAGGAAATTCCAATACCTCTTTATGAAGATAATGCAGTTTGTATAGCTCAATTAAGAGGTGGATATATTAAAGGAGATAGGATAAAACATATTTCACCAAAATTTTTCTTTACTCATGAACTCCAGAAGAGATGTGAAATTGATGTGCAACAGATTCGATCATGTGATAATCTGGCAGATTTACTTACTAAGGTATTGCCGACTGCTTCATTTGAAAAATTAGTACATAAAATTGGAATGCGTCGGTTGAAAGACATAAATGCATCTTGAAGATGTTATTAAGAGGGGGAGTATGTATATTGTACTCTTTTTCCCTAACTAATATTTTTTCCTATTGGGTTTTTTCTTAGTCAGGTTTTTAATGAGGCAGTATTCCCTCCAGAACGGAAAGTGTACTCTTTTCCTTCACTAGGTTTTTATCCCATAGGGTTTTTCCTATGAAGGTTTTTAATGAGGCATTTTTCGAAATGGTTGAAAATGAACATCCAAGGGGGAGTGTTATGAATGACTATTCATATTCTTAACAATAGTAAGTGGCTGTTCATTTTCTTGAAGATAATGTGACTATTCGTATACTGTGACCGTTCGTTTTTTAAGGTTATTAAATTTATTTCTTAACCTTTCAGATTCTATATCGAAACATCTATAAATAGAGGTCATATGTAAACAAACGAGCAATCAATGAAATCGTATCTAAATGATTCTCTCTCTTCTCTCCTCTTCTAATATCTTTAATTTACTTTTATATTTACTGATTCTATTTTGAATCAAATTCACAACACTTAATCTATTTTACTTGTTGTAATATAGTCCCAAATATTTTCTTCCAATTTTTGAAATCTTCAATCTATATATTTTCATTTTTCACAATCCTCGCCACCGCAAATGTGGCGGAATTATGCAGATACAACACGCTAGTCTCATGTGCACATTTGTAATAAGGGCAGAATTGACAAATCCCGTGGACTCGTATCAAAATTATCAGCCCCCTCTTATAGAAAATTTCACAAACACTTGTAGGGCATGCTCAAAGTTTTTAATTGTGTTTTTTCTTGGGTATTTGTTGAACTTTGAGTGAGAGAAGGAGAAGGGTAATTCAACAAGATTTGATTCTTGCTATTGGTAGTGTTGTGTGAGAATGAGAGATGGGTGCGATCTACAGTTGAGGGAGGCAACTGATTTGACTTTTATAGAACTTAAAGGGAATAGCAAAAATTCCAATATGGATCCAGATGCTTTAGCATGGCATTCGTCGAGCACTACTACTCAACTTTCGATTCAAATTGAGCCAACTTGCCAATGTCTATCTAGATTCCTCGATGTTGACCTTCAAGGGGTAGAAGATCCAGGGCAAACAGCAAATCGTAGCTAAACTCACCAGCAACATCAGATCTCCATAGTTGATTGTTAGTTGTCTGGTCCTACTAGCAATATGCTCGTTTTTCTGAGCGACAATCTCCAAGTTGCTAGTGAAAATCACCCCCTCAAATTCAATTAGATGATTCACTTTATGCCAACACTACAAGAAAGTTTGGGAATTCCGTAAAATGGGTCCATTTTACTATGGAATTCCGACAATGGGGCAACTCCACTCGGAATTCCTTTTTAGTGAGGTCGCATTAAAATTAGCAGAATGCAACCACGATTGATTTATGTTGATTTTTTGGATTAATATGGAAAATATATGAAAGTAACAGGTCGCATTAATGAAAATCTTAAGGTCACATTATATAAATGCGATCTTAAGGTCGCATTTCAGTAATGCGACCTCAGTTATCAATGCATCCAAAATACTCACATCCTTCAAGCATTCTGATATGCAAATCAAGTCAACATTTCTCACATGAATAACATTCAATATAACAGTATTTATAGTTTATTGAAGCATTCAAAATAACAATACCAATATTGCAAGTATATAGAGAAACCATAGTCAAAATACAATTAAACAAAAAACAAAGGAATAGATGATGATAAAGGCTAATCTCTCGAAATAGTAAAATTATTATTATTACAATTTCTCCTAGTATGTCCACCCCTATGATAGTTTAGTATGTCCACCCTTATGATAGTTGCTACATCCTGGAGAAGAGTTGGTTGTTCGATAATCCATATCACAAGGTATCCTCGATGTTCGCGGATGGCCAAGAACTTCATTCCTCATCATTTCTTCCACTAGTGCAAGTGTAAAATTAGAAGGCCTCCAATATTATTCATCTGCCATAGGAAAAAACTGACCCTTATATGTCAACTCATAATTCCTTCTAGTATAGAACTCCAAAACAAAGTCAATGGGATTCCAACTTCTGTGATGACATGCTACAAACCCATGTGAACAAGGAATACCATATATACTCCACTTGTGGCAACTGCATGATCTCTTCGTTAAATTGACACTGTAAACATTTGGACTTCTGCTCCCTTGTTGAACAGACGATTTGATTCTATATACAGTGCCTATGCATTAAATTTAGTTACAACATGCCCTTTAGATTTGTCTTCAAAATAAGAATACAACTTCTACATTTCAGATGGTAAAGGGTGTCTCAAATTCGATGTCTCATATCTACGTTCATTAAAATATTTAACTAACTTCAAACATGAAGTTTCAACTAAAACTCTCAGCGGGAGAGATCTTGCTATCTTTAGCATACTATTCATGCATTCAGAAAAATTAGTAGTCATTGAACCATATCTATACCCTTCATTATATAACAAAGTCCATTTCTCCAAACCAATTTCCATTAAATATTTAAATGCATCTTCTTTTCGGATCTTGATTTTATCCAAATATGATTGACACTTGATTCTTTTATGCTCTAAACCAGGAGAGATCTTGCAAATTAGTGTCCTTAAACTTGGCATGAAAATTTCCCTTTATGTACCCAAGGCAATATCGATAAAAAGCCAAAGGTTCATGCCACTCATTCATATGGTGTACAATATTGATTATGCCTTTATGTCTATCAGAAATCAGACATATATGTCTGTCTAAAATGACATGTTGACGTAGGAGTTTTAAGAACCACGTCCAACTCTCCAATGACTCCTCGTCCACGATAGTAAATGCAAGAGAGAAGAGGTGACTATTTGTTGAGTATCTTAGGCTCGTATCCTATACGGAGCAGTGGAAAATAAAACGAGATACCCTCCCAAGACCCATCTATGTGTGAAAAACAAGACATAATGATAATAAAGGTAACAGCTTTTACCTTTGGGTGATCGTCTGAAGAACAAAATTGATCTTCTTCAAGTCGAGGCGCGATCCAGCAATCCTCTTATGCAAACTCCACGAGAGTTAGACGTTTAACCACTATAATCACATTATGTGATTATCTCTAATAGTAATCCACACAGAGGAATACTCAAGCATCAAAATTTCTTGTACTAGCAGAAAAAGATGGTGGCTAGGGTTGTTTTGTTTTTCCAGGAAAAACGTGAAAAAGAGGGAGAATAAGCTATTGTTTTCGTGTGTCTCTTATTTTCGTGTGAATCACACTTGGATTAGGGTTTCGAGCATATCCAATATATGTTTCAAAATCCACTGAAAATTTGAAATTCTAAAATAATTAGAATTTTCTAATCATAATTGGAAACATCAAGTTCCTACAATTATAACTTAGACCACAAATTATAACTAATTATAATTTGTCCACAACAACTTCTCTTTCTCGCAATTAATCCCTCTATGTTATCAAATAACATCTTGAGTATACAATCGTCTATTGTGTGTGACCTATTAGGTTTCCTAGTCAATTGGTAGAGAACATGAATTAATCCAAACATCTTTGAGATTAATAATTCATAATTAATTAAAATTAATCCTATTAATTCTAATCATGATTGGTTTATTAATTTATCAATTAATAAACCCATATTTCCAGATCATGAGCGGTATCTAATAACACATCATGATCACCCAAGAGTCTAGGAAATCAAGTGGCTTGACATGAACCCTTCAATAACAAACTTCAGTGCAATTAACTCATTTTATCATACAATATCTCATTCGATTTGGAGTACGGAATTAGTGCCAACTCCCTCCAGAATTACTTCTGGCCCGAATACAATAGTACTTGTACCAGGAAACCACTACTCTAGATGTGTATCAATTGAAACTATTTTCAATACACAATTGCCTTGGCCAGGACTTCTCGAGTATTAATTTCTATAAGTGGCTGTGAGATATTCGTCCCTACTATTAGGAGTGGTGAATCTTTTATTGACTCTCTCAACTACTTTCGTTTACCTCACAATGTACCTAATATCCATCCCATAGGTGGCCCTCAATCGAGCTCTGGAGATTGGAATCAAAGTACAAAGCTCGGCAAACAAAGTACCTTGGAGATCTTAAGTCTAAGGATACTTGCACATTTGCTACATTGAGATTATATCATTGGCACTAAATAGTTATTTATATGATTATCTCAATTCTAGGTCATCCAATGAACTTGTTCCATTAACAAGCATCTATGTGTTAACTTTGAGTATCTCAATACTCACGGATATGAGAATCACCGCCTGATCAAATCAAGAAGTCTAACACATGCTAGTCTTAATGCATTAATGATGTCCTGTCTCATTAATACTATGACTAGGGACTATTTAAGTACTAACACTATACAGTGTAGTAGGAATCTCATATCATGATTTTCTTAACACAGTGTTGTACTAGGGACTTTATCGAACAGTTATATTACTTAAAAGTAAACAAAAGAAACTGTAAGATAAATACTGTATTTTTTTATTAAAATAAAATATGTCATATACAATGTATAAATGATCGCCTTTAGGGCACCACACTAACACTATTTGCATCTCAAGTGGACGTTACCAACAATTTACCTTGATAAAGTCCCCTTAAATGAGTTCCATTAATTGATACCACTGGACGACAATATTCGAAACCAACAATTGAAGGTTTGAATGTCCAGAAAAGGAAACCAAAAGCTTTTAAATCACCTACACTAGTCCAATGGTATCTCCACCTCACAATAATCCCAGGATTGGAATCCTGCAATACAAGCATGTATTTTAGTAGGGGCAATCCATGTAGAAGGCCAATCACTATATACAAGTTCCATAGCAACCTTTTGGGCTTCCCAAGCTTTGTTATAAGAACAACCCGTCCTCCACAATTTCTGAACTTTAACAATAATATCACTCACATGGCATTTAGGGTCATTTAAAACTAAATGTGTCACATTACGTGTTATAAACCGATGATCAATGTTCCTATGCACATTGTTCACAACTGTAATGACGTATGTGTATTCTTTGTTCAAAACTGTTATCTACTAAATTTCATGAGTCTTCTTATGTATAATGTGAATATGCCAAGAACAAGGATTGGCGACACTTGAATGATTACACTTAGCATACCAGCAGTCTTTCTGACTCTCCAAGACCCTAAATTCCCGACTTGTTTGAATAGACCACGTTCTTACTGCATATATAGCCTCTTTCTTGTTCTGAAACCTCATGTTTAGATGCAAATCAGTGTTAGTGTCAGACCAACTTCTTGTAACATCGACTGAGCGCCTGTGGAGTGATTCATTAGCATATGCACCAGACCCTATGTAATCAAATATTAGAAATCTTGCTGATTGAGAAATAGTATTAAAAGGCCCCGCTATGTCATTCCTATCATCTTGCACTTCATAATATGGAATATTTTCTGGAATGTCACTTTCTTCACCTTCATGTATGTCACACCAATTTGTTGGTCCCTCCGAGCCAGTGAAACAATCACCGTCAGATGTATGCACCATCGAATCAACATTTACTACACCTATGACCACATGTGATTGAGATGCTATATCTATCGGGCTAGTGCTAGCATGCAGACAGTTGTCGTTTGCTTAATACGTATCCAAATCTGGACTTTGTGTTAGAACCAGTAGTTGTTTGGGGATGATCAAGTTATTCCTTCTTCCCAAACTGTCAGATGTGTGACCAACATGACTGCCTCAACATTACTATCAGTTGAATTAATGTATCCAGTTCCGATAACGTTTAATGCTACCCTTGTATTTTCCATCGGTTGGTAAAATAATTGGGGGTGCATGTTGTTCAAGTTTTCCACCCTTATGCCTGTAAGGAGTTGGGATAATGAATTGAATTGTTCATGTATCGAGTGACCCAAACCCGTGACCTGGTTAAGCATGCCACGAATGAACCCGTTGGTGGGGACACCCTTGCTAAGTGACCCAGGTGTTGAGATGTCAAGTCGGAATAGCTCACATGAAGTTGGATGCTCTGTGACTTAAATTCATTTGGTAGCATCCATAAAACCTCCATATCTTCATCATCGCTCAACTCATTCACAGCTTATTGTTGATCAGATCCATAAAGAAATGAATGTCGAAGTGTAATCTTGATTGTCACATTTCTCACTCCCAATCCAAGATAGTTCCTGACCTTTTCAAGTAGTTCGGAGTACGATATCTGACGTCGAAGTATCTAATTTTTTTTAATAGTCCCGTTAAACCATATAGACCCTCGATAATCCCGCTGAATTTGACAATCCCAAAAAAACAGAGCACATTTGGGGGATTTAATGCATTCATGGCTACAATATGAGAGCAATCAGAGATATGTGAGGAAATAATGAAAATGTGTATTCATAATAAACAATGGTTTGGAAAATTAGACATAAAATGGATGGCAAGTGTTGATGTTACTTTTACACGTAGATCAAACACCAAAATCAAAAAACCTAATCTAAGACATTCATCGAACGCCCATTTCGCTACCGTATTACCCTTTTTTACCTCTGTGAAGAAATGAAATACATATGTAGATCCGGAAGTTGGTGCGGGACTTGCAGAAAATTTTATGTGCAAGTTGCATTAGAAGAATGCGACTGTGTAATGCGACCTTGTGAAGGAACATTTATTTTTTTAAAAAACCCAGTAACTCAATATCCATACCCTGTATACAGATTTAAACACAATTCAACAAAACTCACAAGACAGTGGCAATATAAAAAACACTATTACTCGCATTTAATCATCCAAAGCAACAAAGACAACTACTATATGTATTTGAAGTACAAAGTCTCTCCTAACATCAAAGACACTTAATATGGTGAGAGTACATAAGAACGGTAAGGTTTAATTTTTCTCCTTGGTCTCCCACCACCTACAAGCTCATCGTCTTCATGCGCAGGAGCCGGATCTAGAAGTTGCTGGCTTGCAGGTGCGGGATTTGGAAGCTGGTCTGGAGCTGGCACGAGATCTGAAATCTAGTCTAGAGTTGGTATGGGATTTGGAATTTGGTCTGCAGCAGGTGCACCCGGTCTGCGTCGCCGGTGATAGACTATACCACGAAATGGTCGTATTGGAAGCTCCTCAATGCGATAAATGCCTGTCGCCTGAGTCACACACTGCGTAGGCTACACGGAACAGTGCATGTCTTAGAACGATGGCCCTGCATCCTCATCCTCGCACCCGCCCGCTGTCATCCTTGGAGAATGAATCGAAATGACAACGAAGTTGTGACCTATCAGATCATCTGATGCCATATCAGTGTGAAAATCATCCCCCACCCCTTCATCTGCATGTTGTACCTCCTCCTCATTAGCTTGGGGTGGTGGGGATCCAACATGAGGGGCAAGAGGAGGAACACCTCGCACTTGGGTTCTTTTTCCCCCACGCCTCACACCTGCATGCAGACGTCCCTCTATAAGGGCTCGGGGTCTCGAAGTAGGCTGTGAAACTGGGACAGTTGGCCTAATTTCATTTGTCTGAATTGGGTTGGCATACCTATCCTGTGGTAGATGACATGCTGTGAGTCCCTGCGCACACATATCGCATATATCCATAAAAATCCTCTGTGAAGTCAAGTCTGCATTGTCCCTTTGGAATGTAGTCATGGTCATAGCCCGTCTCACAATATCAGCCTAAAAAACATACCCAGATTCAATCAGATAGTTATAAGGTTATTTAAGTTACTAATTGAATAATTAGATACAACTTTACATACCAAGACAACTGTACTTGATCCAACGAGCTGATATCCCGTTTGAAGTAGCTCACATGTGGTGGGATTCCCAATCCAAAGACGTGTATGGCTTCTATACCAGTGCATATAATCCGGAGCAGCTAAAACTCCCATTAGGCTAGCCTTTATATAGTCCCAGCGTTGTGCCCAGGTCTGCAGAAATAGCCCATGATACGACCTGTAATCTCTGTTCGGATTGCTACGTCTATCAATCTCGTGTAGGTCAACCCTGGTATTACAATCTACTGGTATCGTCTGAAGCATCCCAAATTGGCGCATGACTCGGTCCGGAAAGTAGAACTCGACTACTTCCCAATTGATAAGTACTGTGCATGACCTTCATATATCAAGTCCCTCTAAGCAGATCGGGGGAAGAAGGCTCACTAAATCGGGCTGATACAGCTACCAAATAAACTACAGTAAATAAAACATAAGTTAGGACTCATATACAAAATGAAGTAAAGTATGTATTCAACCTCACAAATTTTATATACTTCATTATCGTCCGAGAGGGCATCAAATTGTGAGCGATATGACACCAAAACATGTGTAGACATACGAAATAGGCGTAATGCAACATCCCATCAGGCACTGTATGGTGCGAGTGGTGGGATATCACTATGTGATATACTACCCCATTCAGGTTGTACAACCCGAACACACTCCCATACCTACAGCTACAACCACAATGTATTAGACGTAAGACAATTGTTATTAAATTAAATAAATATTAAATCAAAATTGAAACTTACCTAAAGTAGAATCATCGGGCCACAAATCTCTTGAGCTGAGCCATTAGCAGCTTGGCACATATATCTGTATAGATATGCCAAGACTGCACTACCCTAGCTAAGTGTTCCACGCGCATCCAAACCCTCTAACATAGGTAAATATCTTAGGTGCAGTAAGTTCCCTGACTTATCCGAAAATAATAGCCCCCCGATCAATAAGAAGATGAGACCACGGACACACTGTATGATAAGATCATCACTTGCACCATCTGGTAGCAGAATGTCTAAGTACTCCTCAATAGGAGCCTTCCTAATCCGATAACCCCGAGTGTCCTCAGCCCATGGCCTAACGCCAAGTAATCTATCACAAATATCAATCCAGTCAAATTTACTGTAGAGATATTTAGGCTGTATCACTGGATTCCCATCTACCCTAAGGCCCTATAATATCACTATATCCTCTAATGTCACAGTGGCCTCTCCTACGGGTAAATGAAATGTATGGGTCTTTTACCGCCATCTCTCTACTAATACGGTAACAAGGGCGTGATCAACTTGTATATGCCCAACCTGTCTAACTCCATCGAAACCGGCCCTATCGACAAAGTCCATCACTCTGCCGGAAAGGGGAGTGTGTTCCCAAAATGCTCGAATCATATCGTCTGAACACCAATGGAGTCTCACAAGCACACTGATCCCCAAACCATATCAAAGAAGAACGATAACTCGACTGCAGTGATAACACCTCATCCACGAGAGGCCCAAGATGGATATCTATGTGCATGTCATTCATTATTACCTATTTCAACAAATTTCAAATACTTAAAGTGAGAGAATAATAGCAAATTGAAAAAACAACCACCACATAGTTCAAATTAGTACTACTTCAACAAATTTCAAATACAACAACAGGTTACTACTTCAACACCCGCCAAAACTGTTAGTACTACAACCTCCACATAATACAACAAGGTCTCCCAAATAATCAACAATTAACCACAACACTCAAATCTGAGATATACATAAAACCTTACAAGAACTTAAGAAAATTACCAAAAAAAACCAATGCTCCGCAAATATATAATACCAACTATATATACTAACCGACTCTTCAACTTATTCCCCACTACTAGAATCAAATTTCTAACTTTCCTCTAATACATACATACATACATACATACATACATACATACATACATACAGAGAGAGAGAGAGAGAGAGAGAGAGAGAGAGAGAGAGAGAGAGAGAGAGAGAGAGAGAGAGAGAGAGAGAGTTATATAGTACAACACCACCACCAAAAATAACATCAATACTTTCGTCCTCAAAGCAATAATCAAGTCCTCAAAACTCCAACAACATTACAACAACAATGAAGCTAATCATGTTATACAATAATCAATCAAAGTAGTTTGTATCGTTGGAAGACGAGTGCTGCAGATTGAACACTTGAAGAAGGAAAACCAATGTAATCTGGTGCGAGTTTTGAACCAATTGAAGAAGTAAGCGAATGCAATATGGTATGGGTTTCAACCAATTGAAGAAGTAAATGAGGTGTGGGCGCAGCAGATTGAGCAATTGAAGAAGCCAACGAAATGCGATCTGAGCTGCGGTCTGCTGAACTTATGTTCGACGTAGGTCGCATTTCTAAAATGCGATTCGTGTTACTTTAATTTATTTTTTTTAAATTTCGCCATTAAAATTTTACAATTGTGAATAGGTCACATTCTGAGAATGAATGTGACCTAATTTTATGAGGTTACATTCGCACACTAAAAACAGAATTCTGAGTGGAGCTACCCCATTGTCAGAATTCCATAGTAAAATGGACCAATTTTACGAAATTTCCGAAGAAAGTTTCTATGTGATGAATGACATTTTCCGATTGAACTATGCTTGAAGAAACTATCAGCGATGTAGAACAAGTTTGTTTAAAATTCATCTATCATGTATAGGGATAGCAATGGGGTCGGGCCAGGCCGAGGACTAGAAATCCCAGCCCTACCCTTGCATATGCCCCCGTATCCCCATCCCTGGCCCGACCCGTCCCCGCCACAGGGAAAGATGGGGATCCTTGCCCCCGGCCCGCCAGGGACAAAACAATCCCCGATCCCAGCCCAATAGGGAAGCGGGGAAGCGGGGGCCAGTTTGGGCCTGGAAATAATTATAAATTTTTTTTTATAAAAAAAATTACCTCCAATATATTTTTATTCAAAATTTTTTAATCATATAGAAAACTTTTGTGGTGGTTTTCAATAATTTACGTATTTATCATATCACTAAATTAGTAAGAGTAAAATTAATAATTGATAATTTTTTTATTTTTTCTCTTCTTTTCTATTTTATTTTATATACATATATAATCTACCTTTACATACATATATAATCATATATAAGATATATAATATATCTATAATTTATATAGTGTATATATATGTGTGTGTGTGTGTGTGTGTGTGTGTAAAGCGAGTCAGGCAGGTAGGGCCGAGGGCGGGGATCATGCAATCCCCGTCCCCGATTGGCGAGCCGAGGAATGAAACCCGTCCCCACTTAAATCGGGAAATCCCTGGCCCAACCCCCGACCCGTTCCCGCTTAAATCGAAAAATTCCTGGCCCAACCGGGCTGGGCCGGCCGAGTTCCCAGTTTAAACGGGAAAATTACCATCCCTATTTATGTAGAAGTTAAGAGATAATGATTTAATTTCCTTTTAGTTGGCTGCGCGCTTAATTTCTTCCTCAATCATTATATTGTGGTATTCATGTATCAGACTTTCACTGAATTGATAATACTTTGTTTTTCGTAGTGAGGGAAGCTGAGCCAGATTGATTGAAGATAAATTGGAATCCACCGCTGCCATTGGAATTGGTTGACCAATAATCACTGCTATTACCGCTTTTTATGCCATCGGTCTTGGTGGTTTCAATTCTCTCTACTCTACTGCCCTCTGCTTTCCTACTCGGATTACTTCTTGTTATTTGTTTTAAAACAATGAAATTTCTCCAACTTTTCGGGCTTGGTCCAAGCATCAAGATGTCATATATACTGCAAGGGAAAAGCAAAGCTATTCGTTCCAGGAAGTAGATAAAATTAAGCACACTCGAAAACTAGAATAATACTTCCTACAAAAAAATGCAGAAGCTGCTTAGATTATGCAGCACAAATTGACGATTTTCTAGAAAGCAAGATAAAAAAAAAAAAAAAAAATTGAACACAAAATCATTTGCTTTGAGGATGTCCCCCCAAGTGTTTGTGAAATTGTCTATAAGAAGGGGGCTGAGAATTATGATATGAAGCCATGTGATTTGTCAAATTTGCCCTTGTTATAGATGTACACGTGAGATTCATGTGCTGTGTCTGCCGAATTCCATCACATTTGGGGTGTGGGGATTGTGAAAAATGAAAATATGTACATTAAGGATATCAAAAATTGAAAAAAAATTGGAACTATCTTACGATAAATAAAATAAATAAAGGATTATTATACAAATTTGCCTTTATATTTTTAATCTTCAAAATTTGGAGGCTAAACGTGAAGGGTCTATTGCCATTAAATATTTAAATTTAATTCCGAGGAGGGTGGTATAAATTCAAAAACAATTGGGGATCCCTGTAAATTACCCTGTTTAATGCTCTTTTCTCTCTCAAATCTGAACGGAACAAAGACAAAATACCGGCCGCTTCCGCTTCGGCCTCCGGCTCTTTTGTGTACCTGGTCCCTGGTCTCCGCCGCATACACACAGTCACGCAGTTAAACTCATCCAGAGGTTTGGTCAAAAGACCAAATGACGAGGTTGTCGAAGTGGTTCTCCAGCACCAGAAGAAGCAGAAGACTAGTCTTCTTATCTTCCTCATCTGGTTTCAACCAATCCCCACTTGTTCGACATTTTTCCTCCTCTGGACCCTTTGCTCCTCCTCCTTCTCGGCCCTTCCGGAGGGTTGTTGTCACCGGTAATTCCATTCATCTGTGTCTATGTTTGTATTGGTTTATATACGCATCATTACAGATGTAGGTGCATACCATACTTCCAAGTCTTCCAAATTCATTTTTGTGTTCCTTTAACCTGAAACAATAGTGAAATTTGAAAATGTGTACTGTTTCAAATGCATATAACTTGTTTATATATGTGTAAGTGTGTCTGTAAGTATAATATCATGTATACGGATACGTGAACATTAGTTATTAGAAGGAATGTTCTGGCTTGAATATTTGCATGCAGTTGGGATTTTGGGGATTGAATTCTTTTGTTCTTTATGTAAAGAGTACAACTTTCCACTTAAAAAGAAGTATGATCTGGAGATGTGTACGTTATGAAATTTCATCTGATAATGGCATAATTGAAATTTATTCTAGAGGTTGATTTTATTGGAGTTGTGAAATTGTTGCTGTATGACTTAGAATCCTATGCTTTCACTGGAAATAGCATGGTACATGTTAAGAATTTTGAGCTGGGAGAAAGAAGAGCTGGATGAATTTAACTAGAGCTTGTGCTCAGAAAATGTAATTGTATGTGAAGCTTGAGTAAGACAGTGCATTCATTATGGTGGTTTTGTTGCAGGCATTGGGATGGTGACACCTTTGGGCTGTGGTGTGGAAACAACCTGGAAGCGGTTAATAGAAGGGAGATCTGGGGTGAGAGCAATAACCCCTGAAGATCTACAAATGAGTGGGTTTGATAGGGAAACACAGCTGCATGCATTTGATCAGTTGGCATCAAGAGTTGCTGCTTGTGTGCCTTGTGGAGCCAACAAAGATGAATTTAATGAGGAGCTGTGGCTAAACTCCAAGGTATTTTCTTTTTCTTTAAAGGATTTTTTTTCTTAACATTTAATTTGAACTCCGATAAATAGAATGTGATGCCCTCATGCCAAAATTATATCCCCAAGTGGTGGTAGATCCTGTGCAGTTGAACATTTTCTATAAGTTCCACATTCATCTAAATATGCACCCCCATTTTCGCCCCACCAAAAAAAAAAAAAAAAAAAAATCAAGAAGCTGATGGGAATTTAGATTTAAAATGGTATACCTCACTTGCTCTAATTGGTAAGTTGAAAATGTACATGTATGGAAAATGATGAAGCTAAATTGGCTTCTTGCCTTGGTTTTTGCCTTATCATTTTTTTCCCTCTTTTTTACTTATTATTATTTTTTTGGCAGAAGAGTAAGTTTGGAACAATTTTAATTGACATGTTCCTTGCCTCTTCAGCTTCTGTATTATTCTAGGTTGAAATAGTAAATATATGTAATAGTGTGAAACATGTTTATATCATAGGTAACTTTCGATTGCTTTCAATGCATATTTGCAAACTCTATGTTTCTTGAATAACTTTTAAAGAACTGGGTTTGTGTTTGTTTCAGGAGCTGTGAAATTGATTTATTCTTCTATGCATCTTAAATCATAAGTGGCTTTATTTTAATATGGGGAAAAACCCTGATTGCTGGAAAGTAGAAATAACTCATCAAAGATAATGTTGAACGACCACCTAAGTACAACAAATTGGTCGCAGTTTGCGATTTTTTGATATCCCTTTTGATGAAGAAATAACTAAAAATTGAAAATTTAGGATTGCAAGTAAAGGCGATAACTAGGGTGTGATAAAATCAAAATAGGCAATGGTAACTGAGTCTTTATTGTGGCTATCCAAAACAATGAAGAATTTACAAAACTACAAATAAAGTAGTGAAGCTAGCATTTTCATACTGGATCTGCTTGTGTTGCGTGAAGTTACTGTGAGGAAATTTAAAAGAAATTAAATTGATAGTGAGTTAGTTATTCCTCATGGCACCAAGGGGGGTTCACAATGCACGATACTAGAAAAATATCTCTTAAAGAATTTCACAACATTGATAATGTTTTCTTTCCAGCGTTATTTTTTAATGCACTTGTTCTTCTGGATGAGATTATTGTTGTTTCATCTCTCTCATACTCCATACCCTGCTATTAGAGAAACTGTGAAGAGATCGAATGCTACAATTCAAAACAGTGAAACCTAGTGACTGCATCATGGGTCTTCTTGTACGGGGCAAAGTCACTGTGAACAATTTAAAAGAAAACTACATTGATAGCGAAATAGGTATTCCTCATGGCACCAAGATGAATTATAGCAATATATGATGCCAGAAAATTCTTCTCTACAGAAATCAAAGCTTTAGTAATTTTTTTTTCCTCCCTTCATTTCCTGATGCACTGGTTCTTCCATGAGAAAATTGCTTCTTCGTTTTCTCCATATTTTATAACCTGCAATTAGACAAACTAACCAAATTTCTACCTCTGCCTTATTATCACCAAACCGGAGGTCTTTCAAATAAAATTCCATAACCAATATACTTAGGTGAAAACAAATCTAGATGTGTGATGGTTGATAGAGCTTCTCTGCTAGGAACACAACTGGCTAAAATCTGCATGTTTTTTCTTTTCTGCGAAGAAAATACTTATGGTGATTTAGAATTCATGTGATAGAGCAGAGAACTGAACCTTATGATATATTTAGTTTTCTGTAAAGGCAACTCATAAATGAATATTTGAAAGAAACATTGATCCTTATGATCATGAGAGAGCTATCTATGCTGAAATTTTCTATTGGGTGCAATTTCTGCATCTTTAAATGATTTTATCCTTACCTTGCCTCTTTTTTAAGGTTTTAAGTTTGTGGGCTACATTTCCCTTAAGCCGTAACATGTGAATGCTGATATTTTGAATAAAAAATTATTTCAGGACCATAGATCAATTGCAAAGTTCATAGGTTATGCACTCTGTGCTGCTGATGAGGCTCTTAAAGATGCAAATTGGTTACCAACTGAACAACATATGAAGGAAAGGACGGTAATGAGTAATATTTACCTACAGAACAAGCTGGTATGCTAAAGATGTTATTTGGATAACTTATTTTAACACGAAGACCATCAGGGTGTATCCATTGGTGCAGGAACTGGAAGCATCTGTGATATATTAGATGCATCAAAATTAATCTGTGACAAGGTTGGTTGGTTTATCATTTTTCGAAATATTGGTTTTGTTGTTACTTGTTCATTATCAATTGAGATCAGCAAGAGACTTGAAAAAAACTGTGAAGCTCCAGAGTTAATGTGGCATCCTTAATTAAATTGACTTCCTTTTCGAATGCAGCGCCTAAGACGGTTGAGTCCATTCTTCATCCCGCGTATATTGATCAATATGGCTTCTGGCCATGTGAGCATGAAGTATGGATTCCTAGTAAGTTTACATTACACAGGTTAAGCAGGGAAAAAGATAAAGGAACAGAGAAGGAAAAAAAAAAAAAAATGGTTGTCACATCCTAGGAGGAGAATAGCTACCAACTCTCTTTAACATTCCTTCCCCCTTAGTTTACGACCATCTTGATTAAAATATTTATTTCCATTACTTTTAAAACATAAGATATAGTTGCATTTCTAGTGTTGATTTTGAATCTAGGGCCCAAATCATGCCGCAGTGACAGCTTGTGCTACTGGGGCACATTCTATTGGTGACGCTACCAGGATGATTCAGTTTGGAGATGCTGAGGTCATGGTGGCTGGGGGTACAGAAGCCAGTATTGATGCTTTGTCAATAGCAGGATTCTGTCGGTAATTTTTATTTTTGAATTGAATTTCATGTTTTGCATAAATCTATCATTGCTAACGTCTTATATTTTTTTGCTTACTGGTATGGGTGAAGTAAGGAAAGATCTACATGCTCAAAGAGTCAAGGGTTCGTATAGGCATAAGTACAACATTTGACAAGTCATCAACTTAGGTGTTCCTAGTGATGCTTGCACTTTGCTCTAGTGAGCGTAGGCAAGCATTGGTGGAAAAGGCAAATTCATACTGGAGTTAAGTTTTGGTACTCGTTGTTGTCCTTGGTATCTGGTCATACACCTTGGGAGCAAAATTATGAAGTTGAATAGAACTTAATTCTTTTTCGCATACCAAACTGGACTTGAGACTTACTATTGTGGATAAAGTGGCTTGTTGAAGGCAAGTGAACTTAAAACATAGCTTTCTTTGGTAGGCATCAATGGAATTAGTGTATGCAAGTGCTCGGTTATGATTGAATAGTGATTTCTCCTTATGCAATTCCGAAGGATGAAAACTTTTCCATTCCTGAATAGTCCATCTAGGTCCTTATTCTATCTTTTGTTATTTAAGAAAGTGCTTTTCGCACTCCCCTTTTAGCCTCTTGTACTTCCTTCCTATTTATGTAATCTAAAAGAGTACAATACCCATAGCACTAAAACTAATGGACCAACTTTCATAGATGAAATCATAGGAGTTTAGAAGCAGAAGAATATGATTCTACTCCTCCCATTTTCACAACTCCAACAATAGTGTTAGCTTCTCTTCTTTCTTTTTCATCATCTAAGTCCTTAAAACTCTCGATTTTGGCTCCAGCGGCCTTCACTCTTCATTTCTAAACCTTTGATTATTTGAGACAAATTTTGCCCACAAAAAACCCTAAAACGTTAAGTTAATCATGATTCCCATTCAATCTCTAGCCTCAAAATCCCAGCTATTGAATTCTCCAACACAAAGATATGCAAAAATATTTTTCCTGCATTTGAGAGTAAGCGCAAAACAAAAATCAGGCTTGAAATGCTTCAAAAATTCCCTCAGAAAATCGGCTGCATTTTATGGCAAATTAAGCTTGAGTTGGTAACCCCCCCTTTTTAACTATAATTTAACAGTTTTTTGTTGTCCTTCACACATTTCACCACACCGATATCTCTCGTCTTCTTCTCCCTGAAATGCGCCATTCTATATATATTTTTCTCCCCATCTTTATTTTCCAGCTTTACACATAAATCATTGTAAACTATGGATTTTACTTTTCTAACAGCTTCTTTAGCTTTCCTTCTCGTGATCTTGTATTTCTCAAAATTCTCATCACTCCTATACTTCCCTAAGTTTCTATAGCATTTTCTTTTACTCCTTACGGCTTCTTTCACTTCGTTGTTCCACCACGACACGTCCTTGTTTAGTGGTACTCTTCCTTTAGATTCACTAAACACTTCCTTAGCTACTCTTCCTGTAGATTCTCTCATTAAAGATATATACAAGGGAACATGTACAAGTGTAAGGAGTTGCGCTGGAGTGACTGCAGAGTTTTCTATTACTATTAGAGTGCATCAAGGATCAACGCTTAGTCCTTTCCTCTTTGCGGCCGTTATGGACGAGTTGACTTGCACTATATAGGAGGTTGTGCCATGGTGTATGTTGTTGGCTGATGATATTGTGTTGATTGATGAGACTAGAGCCCGTGTAAATGCTAAATTAGAGTTGTGGTGACAGACATTGGAATCTAAGGGTTTTAGAATTAGTAGGAGTAAAACGGAGTATATGGAATGCAAGTTCAGTAGTAGTAGAAATATAGCCCAGAGTGTAATTTTAGATGGTAGAGATATATCGGTAGGTAGTTGCTTTCGATATTTAGGATCTATTATTCAGAAAGACGGAGAGCTCGATGGTGATGTTGCACACCAAGTTACGGCGGGTTGATTGAAATGGAGGAGTGCGATTGGTATTCTATGTGATCGTAATATACCATTAAGTCTAAAGGGAAAGTTCTATAGAACAGCCGTAAGATTTGCTTTGCTATGTGGTACGGAATGTTGGGCAGCTAAAAGGTGTTATACTCACAAAATGAAAGTAGTTGAGATGCGTATGTTACGGTAGATGTGTGGATATACTAGAAAGGATAGAATCAGGAATGAGACTGTTAGGGAAAATGTGGGAGTGACATCTATTTAGGAGAAGATGAAAGAAAGCCGCTTGCGTTGGTTTGGACATGTACAGAGAAGTCCGAGGGATGTGCCTGTTAGGAGGATTGAGGGAGGGAGGGAGGATAGGTTAGACAGAGGTAGAGGCACATCTAAAACAACATGAATAGATGTGATTAAGAGAGATATGTCTTTATTAGATTTGGATGCAAGTATGATGGCCGATAGTAGGAAGTGGAGAGAGAGGGTTCATGTGGATGACCACACATAGCTTGGTATTAGTTCATGTAGTCGACTCCAAGTTTCTTGGGACTAAGACTTAATTTTTTTTTGTTGTTGTTGTTGTTACAATAGTTTAAGGGAAGCTACACTTGACGTGGACAACTCTAAAAAGAATTTTTGAGATCTAATCAAACACAAATGTTCAACCATTGTGGAAAAGAAAATTCAAGAGAGAAGGCACACAAAATAAAAGAATTGAACTTTGGTTACTTCAAATGCAGGTCAAGGGCGTTGACTACCAGGTACAATTCTACGCCTGAAGAAGCTTCAAGACCATTTGATTGTGCACGCGATGGATTTGTGTAAGTGAATTTTTTTTTTAAATTTTATTTGGTGTATGTGTGTGTGTGTTCAGGTTGATTTTACAACGTTTGTTCTTGAGTCCTTTCAACTTCCTACCAGCTGTATACATTTTCATAATGCAGGATAGGTGAAGGTTCAGGTGTCCTGGTGTTGGAGGTGAGTTAATTAGTATGCTTAAGTATGGTACACAAATTTTATTTGTTTCTTTTTTCTAAATTTCTAAAATGCAAAAATTATTAGTAATTAAAATGTATGGCAGAATCCAATTATCTTCTGAAGTTGCTTTCTAGTTATCTAGTGGTAACAACTGTAATATTGTATGCCTAAGTACTAACTTTAGTTGATGACTAGTGAAATCTAATACCTTACTCTAGCGAAGACATGCTTACATAATTGAAGTTAAATATGTAGATAGTCACCCACATACAAGAGTAAGCCTGTTTCATTGTGGCAATTCTAAGTTGGAAACATTGATTTATGACCAGGGAGAGGATGTGACTTTTAATATGTTTGGAAAAACTCAAAATAATATTCACAATGTCATTTTCTATATATCTTCTTCCCTCTATATAATCATAAAGGCTTCTAATGAACCTTTATCCCTGGTCGTTATGATATTCCTTGTTAGTGATACCCTTGGTTGTTATGATATTCCCAGTTAGTGAAGTAATGACATGTTTGATCACTCTATTAGAAATTTCTGTTTCTTCTATGTCTTGACAAGATCTGGTCTTTTCCTAAATTATGTTCTCGTCTTACGATCAGTAACTCTATTTTTGGTTGGAGTTCCATCTTTATAATTGTTTCACACCTTTAATTTCTTTCATAAGGAGTTGGAACATGCACAGAGTCGTGGAGCTAAAGTGTATGCAGAAGTTCGGGGATATGGGATGTCAGGTTTCGTATTGGATTTAATTTATGCCATGAATGTACTCAGACTTTTCCTTGTCATTTCTCAACGTTATATTTGGTATACTACTGTTTGATTTGTGTACTGACATTTTTCAGGTGATGCACTTCACATTACTCAACCACATGCTGATGGAAAAGGTGCCATTTTAGCAATGACACATGCTTTAGAGCAGGTGGGAAATTCATGACGTTTCTCCCCTTCTCTTTATATTTTGTTCAACTGCTCACATTCTTGAAGCATGACTAAAGTTGCAAATTCCTATGATATTTGGTAATTTTCTTTCACATGGATGTCATTTTTTAATTTTTGTCATGATCTTTACCTGAGAAGCAGAGATATGTATGCTAGTCACAACTAAAAACATGTCATGGGCATGTGGATACAACACTTCTCTGAATGTAGGATATAAAACATCAAGGATTAGTTGATAGAAGCTTATATATCTGAGTTACAATTGATAGGCATTATTTTAAGTGTAAAATGTTACTATCTCGATTGATACTTGTCCAATTTAACTGAAATATGATTTGCTGTTTTTATTTATTTATTTATTTTAGTGGTGGTGTTGTTGAGTATGTGTTTGGCATGCTTTTGTTGATCGTATGAAACAGTGGTATCCTATTCAATTTTCAATTACATAATGTCTCCTATGTCTTCCACACTTTTGACAAAGAGGTAACACTTGAGTTTGATAGGGGTGGGAATGTCCACTTGTATTTGTTATAGCTGGGTTGCAGTATCAAATAGGTCAACAGAGGGGTTGAAGAAGTTTCAAATTAGTAGTACTTTTTAGGTTATGGCTGCTAAGATACAGGCAATTGTTTTTGCTTGGGGTGAAAAGGTGTTTGATAATTAGGGAAATCAAACTAAGCCACACCTATTAATCCTCTCCTGAGTTATTGATGAAGGAACTAATGCCTAAGGTGTTGATATGGAACTAATCCCTTTCTTATTGGAATGTACTCTCATGCAGATTCCTAACTTTCAAAACTCTATATAAATAGTTCTTTTATAACCAGTTCCCTTTACTGCATTCTCATTATGCATCTGAAAGGGCTTTCCTTAGTGTTATTCTCTACTTAGTTGCTAACCATATTCTGTGGCCCCTGCATTGTTTTTCTTTTTCTCTATCATTTTCTGCAATTTCTTTCTCTGCTTTGCCGGAGTGGGTTGGATTTCCTCTTTGGGGTTTCTTGTTTCTTTTTTGGTTGTCTCTTTAGGGGTTGGTTTTTGGTTGTTGGGGGGAGGGGGAGTGGTTGGGGAAAATTCTTTTTATCATACTAGTATTGTGATGTAAATGAAGACTTCATCCATTTGATTATTTTTGGATGACAGTCTGGCCTTCGTCCTGATCAAGTGGATTATATTAATGCTCATGCTACATCTACACCTCTAGGTAACTATCTATTACAGAACTCTGTGCTGTAAACTTCCAGAAAATGGTTATATGAGATGTTGAATATTTATTTGTACATCACCAAATATTTAGGTGATGCAGCAGAAGCTAATGCAATAAAGGCTGTATTTTCTGGTCATGCAACATCAGGCGCTTTGGCTTTGTCCTCTACAAAGGTAATCTTCAAAGTAATAGGCATACAGTTGTGCTGTAAGATAACATGAAAGGAAAAAATAAAGTATCAAGGTCATTTTTGTATACCTAGTACACCAATATATGCATGCAGAAATGGTAGGAAGGTGTATTGTCAGGAAAGTAATGTCTCATATACTAGGGTGAATCATAATATTTTGCTCTCGCTATGCATGCTTTAGTCTGCTTGTTAGTAATTGCTTCCAATTTTTGTTAATTTCATTTATCCAGTCCAAATCTATTACACCATCCTTGTTTTCACTTAAATTGTTGGAAACTCTTTTCTGTTTAGTGCTCACAGATAATGATTTGTTATAGTTGTATGTCATCTACAGGGTGCCATTGGCCATCTACTTGGAGCAGCCGGAGCTGTGGAAGCCATTTTTACAATTTTGGCTGTATACCATGTAAGCCACTTTTACGAAACTCCAAGCCATTTTTACAGCTTTGATCTTTTGGAACCATTATCAACATTTGTTCAGTTAACTTCTCAACTAAGGTATGCAACACTAGAACTGCTAACTCATAAAGTCCTATGCTGTATTAATGTTGTTGGGGAGATATTTCTAAGGTCACTATTATCTGTATTTGGGGTTGCTACTAACTTTGGCTGAGTTGGATATTTGGATATTCCAACTTTGTTTAACTCAATTTCTACAGTGCTGGTATGGGGCTTGAGTGCTAGTTAACTTGTATATTTTAGCTCAAGTTCGAAACTAAACAATGTTAAACAAGCTCAATCCGACTTTGAGGATTTGAATAAAGGATTCAGTTTCCTAGACTGAAATATCAAGAAAACCTCTCTAAAATTAATTATAGGGCTTGTTTGTTCATGGGATGGGTTCAGATGATTGGATATTAATCCAGTACCATCCTTTCTTTGGTTGGTTTTTATATGCAAAATAACTAATCCGGTTTAAATGAGTTATCCCCATATACGTGAAGAGAATGACCCCATGGTGGAGGGTGGGATTATTTATCCCGTGGACTGTGATAAATAAGATTAACTTTTAGTTGACAATTTTCCCTTATTGAACTCTAATGTAGGCCAACTGTAAATAATTGTCTTCCCCAACCAAAGTTCTGCCAACAATTTTCAAATTTCATTTTTAATCCAAAATTCCTTTCTAATCCAGTTTAATATCAGACATAACTTAAATGTTATATGATATTCTGAAATCATATTATTAATCCGAAGGTTAATTAGTCCAAGGATTACTTGTCCCGGTATGTATCATCTGGTGTAATCCAGTTCATGAAGCAAACCCTTGATCAATGCAATTCTTATCTAGGAGGAAAAACTTGCAGGAAATTAAATGCTTAGAAAACGTTCAAAAACTGATCAGCAATGTTGTCAAGAATAATTCGAACTTTAACCTGCAAGCTATGGAGAACAAGTACCTTACCAGTATGGGCCTAAACTCCAGTTTGGGCAAGCTCTTAAAAGATGAAGAAAGAATGGACTGAATGAATTTTGGATTGATGTTACATGTGATTTTAAAGATCTCTTCTAATGTTATATATTTGGTAACTGATCTTCCTAATAAAGGGGAAGGAGCTGGATTAAACTGCCCCTATGATTGCTCTAATTGACTTTACTGCTATACAAATCTGCATTTAATAATAAAACTTACTCCTAAAATTAATCCTAATCTTCCAACACTCCCTCTCAAGCTGGCATGAAGATATCACTCCTGGCAAACTTGGTAATGAATTCTAAAATTGTGCCTTGGGAAGATCTTTCATGAAAATATTTGCAACTTGGCTAGTGGTTGGTATGTATGGCATGCATATCACACCACTGTCCAATTTCTTTCTAATGAAGTGTTTATCTACTTCCACATGTTTAGTTCTATCATGTAGAAATGGATTGTGAGCAATTGAAATTGTTGCTTTATTTACACAATAATAGGCATTTGAACAGGAATTTTAAGTTCTTGATGCAGAACACGAAAGGATGCAAGAATTGGAAAGTTTTAAGTCAAGCAATGATTCTACAATCCAGCTTTAATTTTGGAAATTCTGGCTTATGAGTGTATAGTTGGGAATATTCAGTAAATTAAGTATTATGAGTCTTTAGAGATCTAGAATGTTTAGGTAATTTTATAGAAGTTTCCTAAGAGTGAATTTTCCTAAAGTTTAAATTTCTCTTTAGTTGGGATTCTTAAATTGCTTGGTTTAAGAATTCTATTGTCACAGGTGTATTTTAGAAAGTTCGAAAGTCTAGTCCTATTTAGCTTAGAATTTTAGCCCTATTACTTATGTATGCCTATGTTTTCGTTATTCAATTAATAAGAGTCTACAGAATGTTCTCTGTATTCTGGTTGTGTAACGCAATCAAAGCCTAAGGTGCATTGCTTTAAGGTCCTAGGTGTGACTCCTAGGGTTTATCCCTCCCTCTGGGTGTGATGCTAGGAGTTCTCTCTCTTATTCTCTTATTTTTATTCTTTATTTGCACTATTAGACAGATTTCCTGCATTTAATTTATATTTTCAGCCTGGTTTTCCTACATTAGCCTTAACCGATCGTAGGGCATACTCGTGGGGCAGCTTTAACGAAAAAAAAAAAAAAAAAAAAGAAAAAGTTTCTTTTGCTTTAGCATATCAAAGGTTTTTTTTCCCTCCTGTACCAAGAACCCTTATCCTATGATGACTAGGAGGTAAAGCAAAAATAATGGCATGTGAGATTGAAGAAGAGGCTGATTTCATAGAAGATATGCTGGAGCTTGAAGATGACAATCTTGAGGATGATGAGTCACATCTTTATTTTTTGTTCTAAGCCGTATTCTTAGTGCTCCCTTACATCAAGGTGAAGATCGGAGGTGAACATCTATTTTTTCAAACCTTAGCTGATTGTTTTCGCAATCTAGGATCTATTATTCAGAAAGACGGAGAGCTCGATAGCGACGTTGCACATCGAGTTAAGGCGGGTTGGTTGAAATGAAGGAGTGCGACTGGTATTCTTTGTGATCGTAATGCACCGTTGAATTTAAAGGGAAAGTTTTACAAGGCAGTCGTACGACTTGCTTTATTATATTTTATTATATGGTACGGAATGTTGGGCAGCTAAAATGTGTCATATTCAAAAAATGGAAGTAGCTGAGATGCGTATGTTACGGTGGATGTGTGGATATACTAGGAAGGATAGAGTTAGAAATGAGATCATTAGGGAAAATGTGGGTGTGGCATCTATTGAGGAAAAGATGAGAGAAAGTCGTCTGCGTTGGTTTGGACACGTTCAGAGAAGACCGAGGGATGCTCCTATTAGGGCGATGGAGAGAGTGAGGCAGGATAGGTTAGACAGAGGTAAAGATAGAGGTAGGCCTAAAACGACATGGATAGAGGTAATTAAGAGAGATATGTCTTTGTTAGATTTGGATGAAAGTATGACGTTCGATAGAAGAAAGTAGCGAGAGAGGATTCATGTGGATGACTACACGTTGCCTGACGTTGGTTCATGTAGCCGACCCCAAGTTACTTGGGATTAAGGCTTAGTTTGTTGTTGTTGTTGTAGTTTGTTGTGGAAATGTGACTAGAAAGATGATTATTGATGGAGGTAGTTGCATGAATGTTATATCTGAGGCTACAGTTGGGAAGTTTAAGTTACCTACGAAGCCATATCCAGAACCATATAAGGCAGCTTGGATAAATGGTACTACTATTTCGGTGACTAAAAGATGTTTGGTAAGCTTGGTTACATGGCCCTTAGGTGATACTAGTTGGTGCGGTGTCATCCTAATGACTGTTACACATATTTTGTTGGGTCGTCCTTGGCTTTATGATTGAGAGGTGATGCATGATGGGAAGGAAAACACTTATGCCTTTTACTTCAACGGAAAACAACTTATTTTAAAGCCTTTGAGTGCAAAAAACTATGGAGGAACATCGAGCAGAAAGGCCTAGGAAGAATGAGTTGACTGTGAAGCGAGAGAATTTACAGCTCATTGAACAAGGAGTTGAACAAGCAGGTTCTAAATTTGGAAGTGTGGAAAGTGAGCTTATTGTGTCAATGGAACTTGGCCAAGACGACAAAGAAACAAGTATTCATGATGAGGGTGAAAGGGAAGTTCTGTTGGAAAAGGACACAAAAGCTGATTTCCAACCAGGCACTCTACTGCACAAAGAGGATACCAAAGTGACTTTGGAGAATGCTGATGCTAAGATTGTTCTTGCTGGAAGGGTTGAGGTTTTGCTGGAAAAACCTATAGAAACTGGGATTCAAGAGGATTTAGTTGCTTGTCTTGAAATAGTACAATGAGATACAATGCAAGAAGAATCTTAGATATTTATTTGGGATCGTGGAAAGCACAAGGCCATGCAAGAAATCTACATTCAGTATTCTTCTAGAATTGATTTTGTTCATCCTAGCACTAGCAAGCAGCAGGTTTTATCATTCTTAATTCGTGTGCTTTGCATGAGGAAAATTCCAAACTTTCTACTGCAGATACAAGGGTTGCTGTTCTCGAATTTTTTCCTACCATTCTCAAAACTCGAGGACGTGTAATACCCCATGTTAGACCGTCTTGGGTAAGTGAGGGAAAAGTCATGCATGTCATATTAAGTTATACCACATTTGATGATTTGAATTATTTTTCATGAAAATATTGGTTGTGGATTGCATGAATTAATTTGTTCTTGAAATAGTTTGATTGCTTGAGCTTTCATTTATTGAGGAGAGTTTATCGGAAAAAAAGGGCAAAGCAAGTGGGGAGAGCATTTAAACCTTGACGGGCTTGAGTTTGAATCCTAGCAATTTCAAATCCTTTTCATTCTCTTATTTTCCTTCCTCCTTCCCTAACTTTTCCCTAGTTTGGCCGAAATCTCTAGGAGACTAGCCACTAGGAAATTAATTTCCTAAGAAGAGAAAAATAAATTAGGAGAGTGATTTATTTGAAAATTTTATAAAATATTTGAGAACAAATTAAATTGTTGGTTCTAATATCTTATCATAACCTTTTAGAGAATTTTAATAATATATTAGTAAAGAAAAGCATATATAAGAAAGCATATAGGTATTATTTTCAAGGAAATAAATTCCCATATTTTATCTTCTTTCAAATAATATTTTCTTAATGGAAATAAAAGACTTGGAGGTGAAATTAAATGGAGTATTTATCTCTTGGATAAATCCAGGAATTTTCGAAGCCTTAGGGGAAATTTCAGTAGGCATGAATAGGAAACCAGAATTTTATTTCCTAATAACTATTTAATAGCTATTTCCTAATTAGATGACCTAATTCCTCTCTAGGGTTTTCTGGAAAACTCCCTTCTAGCAGCCGCCACTTAGGGTAAAGACAACTTACCTAAAACACTCCCAAACCCTAGCTAAGATTGGCCAAGAAAACCCTAACAACTAGGACTTGTCTTCAGCCAAAAGGAAACCAGAATTTCAGCCCTAGACCCTCAGAATTTTCGTCACTGTTCACACCTATTCTGCCTAAAATTTTCAGCACAAAATCTGCACAAAAGTGCCCTAGCTATCAAGCAAAAAAACAGCTGCACAAAGGCCCATTCTACCTCTCCTATTTTCGCTATTATAGGGACTCAAAACCCATTAGATTTTTCCTCTCTTTCTGTTCAGAATCTCAGCACCCTCAGCTACACAAACACAGCAGCCACCAACCCTAATTCCCCTCCAAAATCTCGGCAGCCCTAGAGAACACCGAAGCTGAACAATTTTCTATTTTGATTAAGAAACTCTAGTAAGGCCAAAACTTCTTCAAACACCTAAACCCTAAAGCACCTCAGCCTAACCTATCTCCTTCATCAATCAGCCTCAAACAAACCCGAAAAACCCTCCATTGCTCAGAAATTCCAGCCGCCAACCCTCCTCCACATCTGGACCAAAATAGCACCCAAAACTCCATCAAAGCTGAAAACCAACTCTAAGGTAAGCAACTCCTCAACTCTTCATCAACTCCTCTTCAATTCCTCTCGTCTTCTTCTCCTAAATCTCGATCATAAGGGACTGATTTTACCCATTCTTTGGGAGAGTCTTGATCAAGGACATCCAAGCGATCCAAACTCTTCAACCAGTGATCAAACTCAAGCTAGTCAACGAGGAGTTACTGTGATTTAAGTCTAAATCGCTAAGAGGTAATCAAGATCCTATTTTTATTGATTTACAAGGTCTTAAACTTCAAAATATTGACTTAAGGATGCTTATGGAGTCTAGTATGAGCGCATGAATATATTAGATTGATGAACATGTTGATGAAAGCCATAGACAAAGCATGTATGAGATAGGACATTGATGTATCTTGCCATGATGAACCTAGATTCATGCTAAATAGGCAAAAGATGAGATCTTTTAATGTTTACGGGGCTATTTATAATGATTTTATGTTAGTTTAATATGGAAGAGGTCATGTGAAGAATTGATCTAGATCAATGCACGATCATGATCAATAGAATCGTAAAGGAAAGTTATATATGTGATTTAGTGAATCAAATACCATGGATGCAATAGGTAAATAATAAAATCCTGAAGAGTCATGTTGTATGAAATAATGGGTGGAATGATTAAATCCTAATTGCGGGGTTATTTGCTCTAGATAAGAAAGAAGAGGAAATTAGAGCAATCGATTGAATTGGATTTGGCTGTGATATATCCAGGTAAGTCCCTGCATAACTGTTTTGATACAAGTTATATGTTTGCAAGCAATTTTTACAATATTATTTGGAATTAATGTCAATATGATGTTTTGACACAAGGATTGAGCCTTGACTAAAAATGATGAGTTATACTGGATTGTTGTGAGACATGGATTGGAAACGTGGACGAATTTGCTAAATTTTTATGGTTCAACTTCAAAAATGATTTCTTAAACCATTGTCAAACGATTTGAAAACGCTATTACGAAAAACCACGTTTTGCAATCAAACTAATCAAAGACTTTCGAAAAAGGGAAAATGATTCTGCCCCTAATCGGGGAGCGTTGAGTACTCAGCGGGGGTAGGCTAGTAGTACTAGTTTCGAAGAGCAGGAGTGAGTCTTCTGGCAGGAGGCCACCTCCAGAAGATAAACTCAACTTGGAAAGGCGACAGTGCTACTTAGTCAGGCCGGTCCGAGCTAGCATATTAGTCCATGTGGACACTGATGACCCGGATTGGACAACCGGAGTATTAGGTGAAGAGATGGAGGAGTATCTCACCTGGTGGGTGAATTCCCCACTGCCCATTGTTGAAAGAATACATTGGGAAGCTAACCATGATATGGATTATGTTACTATATTGTTGAGTCATTTGCTAATCCCTATTTAATGAGTAATGATTGTGATGAAACAATGATTTATTGTGAACTGTTTTGGATTGATTGAGCAAGGCTCCTTTTTATGACGGTTATTGATGAGATTGGCTTGCAAACACGATTTTGTGGTTTTGATAAATCTGCATACATGAAATGGTTTTAACTGACATTTGCACACACGGGACTTACTGAGATGTCAATCTCACACATTTTATATCATGATTTCAGGAGATTGCTTTCAGTGAGCGGGGCGAAGCTAGGGTTGAGCTCCAATTTATTTATTTAGTTGTGGTTGAATTTATTTCAAGAGACGCTTGTTAGTTTTGATTTTCCAGACTTGTATAAGTTTTGCGTTCAGATGTAATGGAATTATCCTTTTAATTTTATTTAGCAGTTTTCGTTTTATTTTGTACGTTGTTATAAAGACCCCTGGTCCTTTGGTGGTCCTTTGGACGGGGCGACATCCTGCCCTATCTAGGTACCTAGGGTGTGGGGTGTTACAGGACGAGTATTCTCCAACTGGGGGAGAATGATGCATAACACAAAAGGATGCAAGAATTAGAAAGTTCTAAGTCAAGCAATGATTTTACAGTCCAGCTTTAATCTTGGAAATTCTGGCTTATGAGTTTATAGTTGGGAATATTCAGTAAATAAAGTTTTATGGGTCTTTAGATATTTAGAATGTTTAGGTAATTTTACAGAAGTTTCCTAAGAGTGAAGTCTCTGTTTAGTTAGGATTCCTAAATTGCTTGGTTTAAGAATCCTATTATCACAGGTTATTTTAGAAACTTAGAAAGTCTAGTCCTATTTAGCTTAGAATTTTGGATCTATAAATAGAGAAGTCCTCTATTATTTATGTATGCTTATGTTTTCGTTATTCAATTAATAAGAGTCTGCAGAATGTTTTCTGTATTCTGGTTGTGTGACACAATCAAATCCTAAGGTGTGATGCCTTAAGGTTCTAGGTGTGACTCTTAGGGTTTATCCCTCCCTCTTGATGTGACGCTAAGAGTTCTCTCTCTTATTCTCTTATTTTTATTCTTTATTTGCACTATTAGACAGATTTCTTGCATTTAATTGATATTTTCAGCCTGGTTTTCCTACATAAGCCTTAACCGATCCTAGGGCATACTTGTGGGGCAGCTTTAACGAGTTTGTCTTGCATCAGTTCTTCCATGGGTTTTAATCTAGAGAACTTAACAGAATACATGTGCAATTGAGCGAAATTCTTTTTTTTTTTTTTTTTTTACTTCTCCAAATAACGAAATTCCCTCTAACAAATATGCAATATCCTGAGGGGGATCTTCTATCACTTGTACTACGAGCCAAATATGCATCAATGTAGGCTTCAACCTGAAAATGACCTTTGTTTTTGAAGAAAGACCTTCCTAGGAATTCCTTTGAGATACTCAAGATCCTCAACACATTTTGTTCCAAGAGAATGCGTGTACTGGCTTACAACACTTATTGCAAAAGCTATGTCAAGTTGAATATTAAATGGATAGATTAGTTTCCCAACTTACCTCTAATAGCATTTTCGGTCTATTACCTCATTCACATTGGCTATCTCCAACTTCAAGTTTGGCTCCATTGGAGTTTCTCTGCTGCCTTACAACTAGTCATTCCGGTCTTTAAATAAATCAAGAACATACTTACACTGGTTAATAACAATGCCTTTCTTTTGACCTGGTAAATTCTCTCTTGCAAAAATATTTAAGCTTTTCCAAATCCTTAACCTCAAATTTAGTCTTAAGTTTCTTCTATTAATCTCAAGGTGATCATCTCCTGTTATGATTATGCCATCCACATATACAATCAAGACAGCTACTTTACTCGTGGCAAAGTGTTTGTAGAACATGTGATCAGCTTGACTCTGTAAGAATCCATGTCTCCTCACAACATTCCCAAAGTGCTCAAACGAGGCTTTTGGAGATTGTTTTAAGCCATAGAGAGATTTCTTCAACTTACATACTTAATACTATTTCAAATTTATGCTCAATGCCAAGAGGCAAATCCATATTATATATGCTTCCTCTTGTAGATCCCCATTAAGGAATTCATTCTTCATGTCAAATTCATAAAATGGCCGATTGGACAAAAGTATTCTGATGGAGTTAACCTTAGCAACTAAAGCGAAGATGTCCTGGTAATCTATACCGTGAGTTTGAGTAAAGTCCTTTGCTACGACTGGCTTTGTTAATTTCCACGCTGTGATTTGCTCTATACTTCACTTCACTACACTACAAAGCTGTCTTCTTGTCTTTTGGTAAGTCATATCACTCCAAACCATTCTTTCTGAGTGCATTCATTTCTTCCATAATTGCTAATTTCCAATTCAATCCACTTAGTGCTTCATAAACATTTCTAGGAACAAATTGATTAGAAAGTCTAGACTTAAAGGCTCTTTGATTATTTGACAACTTGACAAGTATCTTGTAAAAGGACGCTTTGGGCAAGTTCGGTTTGCTTTCTTAGAGCAATTGGAAGTTCAAGATCAGAAGGTAGTGAGTTGATTATTTGACAACTTGACAAGTATATTGCAAAAGGATGCTTTGTGCAGGTTTGGTTTGCATTTCTTAGAGCAATTGGAAGTTCAAGATCAGGAGGTAGTGAGTTAGTTAGGTTGGATGAAGAAATAGGAATGGGAGATGTATTACTCTAAATATTTGGTGTATGACCATTGCTTGGCTAGGTAGATTGGTCTTTTGCTGGACGAATAAATGGTGCAGTAGTATGTTTGTGAAACTTATTTTTAGCATGAACCTAAAGATTGGGGTGGGTCTCTAGAAGTGCTTGTCCCTGTAACAAAATATGAAAAAAGGATTCTGAATATCTTACGTTTATGAATTGACTTTCCACGGTGTTATATAGTGTATAGAGGAAAAAAGATTACTTTAAATCTAGATAGCTATGTAATCAAATCCCTTCGTTTAAGGGACTAAACTAATATAATCATATTCATTCATTTAAGGGATTCAAAACGGATCATCCTCATCTATTTACAGCTCATTCCTAATCAATTTACAGTTTCTTTCACCTCAACACTCATGCTCAAGTTGAGGAATAGATGTTGTCTATTCCTAACTTGGATATAATACTCTCAAATACTAAATTCCGCAATCCCTTCGTAATTAGATTTGCAAGTTTGACTGTGTAGGCACATATAGTGTACAAATTAAACCACGCTCCAATTTCTTTTTAATGAAGTGTATGCCAACTTCGATGTGCTTTGTTTGATCATGTTACACCGGATCATGAGCTATGCTAATTGCTAAATTATTATCACCATAAAGTCACATTGGGCCATCCCACGTAAATCTTCAAGTCTTCTAATATAATTTGTAACCACAGTAGTTCACCCACACCTTGAGCCATTGCTCGGAATTTTACTTCCGCACTAGACCGTACTACTATGTTTTGCTTCTTACTCCTCTATGTCACAAAATTCCCCCAAGAAAGGTGCAATAGCCAGAAGTTGATCTTCGATCAACATCCGATCTTGCATAATTAGTATTTGTGCATGCTTCAAGTACTAGACCTTGTAACATCCCTCCCTCTCTGTACTTTGAACGGTGACTACTTTGTATTAAATCAGTATATGTATGGATGCTTAGAACAAGAAATGCTTAGTTTAATTAGAAGAATATTTTGGAGCAAGAACGTGAAATAAGAAAAAAGAAGAGTTTTCGGATTATCAAGGCTAGCGAGGCTGTGATACCATGAAAAGAGAATTCACAAGTTGTAAAAGAATTTCCTAATGATTTTCATTGATCAAAAGTATCAAATATATACACTTATGGGGCCATAAACTGGCAAAGAATAGTAAAGGAAACAATCCCTAAACAATAGCCTAATTGATTTACAACAATAATAATAGCCTAATTGATTTACAATAATTTATGAAAGTCAGAGATCCTCTAATAAAGGAAAACATTTACATGGTAAGAGGATCTTCCCTCCTAATCATCCAACTAATCAGTCAACTAATCACACCAGAATCTCCAACATACATGGTAAGTGGATCTTCCCTCCTAGTGATCCAACTAATCAGCCAACTAATTGTAATGCCCCATATTAGTTAGACCGCCTTTAGTAAGTAGGGAAAAGTCATGCATGTCATATTGTGTTATATCACATTTGATGATTTGAATTATTTTCATGAAAATATCAGTTTGTTGTTGCATGAATTAATTTGTTCTTGAAGTGGTTGTGGTATTTGAGGTAGTTGAGTTTTATTTTATTGAAGGGAATTTATTAGAAAAAGGATGGAGTAATGAGTAAGAATTAAGGGAATTTATTAGGAGAATATTTGTCAGGAATCAATGTGGTTTAGTGGATAGAGCTTGGTGTGTGTTCTTTGGTGGGGCTTGAGTTCGAATCCTTCTACCTAATTTTCCCTAGCCTTGGCCGAAATCCTTAAGGTTTTAGAGACCAATTTCCTAAAAATTGGGGGTGTGCTTTATCTTCGAAATTATTTTATAAAATTAGTAAATTAAATTTTTGTTCCTAAATATCCTATCATAATCTTTTTTTTTTTTCTTTAGAAAATAGAAGGCAAAGAGTTTGATTTAAATGAGATGTTTCCAAGGGTTTCGAAATTTTAAGGGGGGAAAAAGAAGGGGAAAATTCAGTAGCTACAAGGATTAGGAACCCAGAATTTTCCTTACCAAATAACTGTTTAATAACTGTTTAATAACTATTTAAAATTACTCAAATTAATATAGGGAATTAATTAAACTATTCCCTAAATAAATGACCTAATTCCTTTCTAGGGTTTTCTGGAAAATTCCCTTATAACAGCCGCCACACATAGGGTAGAATAACTTATCTAAAACACTCCAAAACCTAGTTAGGATTAACAAAGAAAACCCTAACCAATTAGGACTTGATTTTAGCCAAAAGAATACTAGAATTTCAGCTCCATTGCCTCTAGAATTTTGTCACTGTTCACACACACACACACACACACACACACTCTCACGAAAATTCCAGCTTTTCATTACTCTCAACTTCCTCTTATCTTAGGCAAAAACAGCTACACAAACCCTAATCTTTCCTCCTAATCTCGTCCAAGAGGAGGCCAGGAAATCAGCTTCTTTCATCTCTTTTTCCTCCCTTATTGTGGCCACAATAACAGCCAGCAAACAGCCACCAAAAACCAGCACTAAACCCCTTAAACCCTGTTGGAAATCGGCTACAGCAATAGGGGTAAAAGCTGTCACCTTTTCCTTCTTGTGGTCAAGAGACCAAAGCAAGATCAAACCCTACTAAACCCTAAAACACCTCAGACTAACCTATTCCCTTCATCAAACCAGCCACAACCAAACCCTAAAACACCCTCTACTGCTCCAGAATTCCAGCCGCCACTCTCTCCGAAGATTTCATCCTTAGCAACCTCCAAGCATCTCCAAACTTGAAATCTAAACCTAAGGTGAGTAACCCTTTCAGCTTTCGTTCAAATAATCTTTCTCTTTTCTTCTCAATCTCGGTCATCAAGGGGCTGATCCTTGTCTCCTTTTATTGGATATTTTCGAAGAAGAAGGCCAAGAGCACTACAATCAACTTTTCTTCCTCAAGTGAACCCAAGCAACCACCAAAGGCGTCACCTTTGCTGTTAGTGTGTCATCAAAGGTTTTTCTTGGTCTCGATCCCTTTTTGCTTAAATAAGGTTGCTTTTATGGTGATGTTGTTATGCATGGAGGCTAGATGAAAGTATGAATAGACTATATTGATGAGTTTGAGGGTTCAATGGAATGAGCTAGGCATGTATGTATTTCATCATGATTGAATATTGCTATGAAGGTTTGGATTTGCAGCATGATGATTAAAGATGAGATCTTTGAATGAAAATAGGGTTATTATATGAGGTTTGTGGTAGACGAATATTAGGGGTCCTTGTATTGATGATGAGATTTGTTTATATGCATGCCATGATGAGATGCATGATCTTGGGAAGCTATAGCGATGAGCTAATAAAACTAGTCTATCTAGATGCCATGGATGAATTAGATGATATGATCATAGGGATTCATGATGCATGAAAAGATAAGTGGATGCATATTTGGGTTCTAATCATAGAATCATTAGTTCTAGATACGGAAGGAAGTGAAAAAGACATCAAGCATCACTTTGATTGATTATTGAGAATATTCAGGTAAGTCCTTGCATAACTGTTTTGATACAAGTTATATGTTTGCAAGCAATTTTTACAATGTTATTTGGAATTGATGTCAATATGATGTTTTGACACAAGGATTGAGCCTTGACTAAAAAAGATGAGTTATACTGGATCGTTGTGAGACTTGGATTGGAAACGTGGATGTTTTATGTTCAAAACGGATTTACTAAACTTTATTTATTCAAACTCAAAAATGATTTCTTATACTATTGTTAAATGATTTGAAAATGCTGTTACGAAAATTACGTTTTGCAATCAAACTAATCAAAGACTTTGGGAAAAGGGAAAATGATTCTGCCCCTAATCGGGGAGCGTTGAGTACTCAGCGAGGGTAGGCTAGTAGTACTAGTTTTGAAGAGTAAGAGTTTGTCTTCTGGCAGGAGGCCTCCTCCAGAATATAACTCAACTTGGAGAGGCGACAATACTCCATAGTCAAGCCGTCCGCGCTAGCATATTGGTCCATGTGGACATTGTTGATTCGGATTGGACAATCGGAGTATTGGGTGTAGAGATGGAGGAATATCTCACCCAGTGGGTGGATCCCCCACTGCCCATTGTTGAAAGAATACATTGGGAAGCTATCCATGATATGGATTGTGTTACTATATTGTTAAATCATTTGCTAATCCCTACTTAATGAATTATAAATGTGATGAAAGAGTGATTTATTGTAAACTGTTTTGGATTTCTTGAGCAAGGCTCCTTTGTATAACTGTTATTGATGAAATTGACTTGCAAACACGATTTTGTGATTTTAATAAACCTGCATATATGCAATGGTTACAATTGACACTTGTACATACGGGACTTACTGAGATGTCAATCTCACACCTTTTTATATCATGATTTTAGGGGATTGCTTATATTGAACAGGGTGAAGCTAGGGTTGAGCTCCAGCTTATTTATTTAGTTGTGTTTTTGAGTTTGTTTCAAAAGACGTTTGTTAGTTTTGAGTTCCAGACTTGTATAAGTTTTGCTTCCGGATGTAATAGAATTATTCTTTTAATTTTATTTAGCAGTTTTGCTTTATTTTGTACTTTATTATAAAGACCCCTGGTCCTTTGGACGGGGCGACATCCTGCCCTATTTAGGTACCTACGGTGTGGGGTGTTACACTAATCACCACTAGAATCTCCAACTAGAAGATGATCAATTTGTTCTTTGGTGAACAAAGATGAATCAGTTTCATGTGCAACAGCAGTGTTCAATTCTCCATATCTATTTCCCTTGCCATTTAGTGGTCTTCCCTACATTTTATAGCAGGTTTCCTTGGTATGACACAGTTTTTTGCAGTAGTTACAATGCAAGTTATTTCTAGAAGGGAAAGTAAATGTAGAAGTAAATAGGAAAAAACCTAATGTTTGGTTGGAGGTAAATATGACAGGGAAGTAAATTTGCTCCCCTCCGCATCAGCAAATATTCCCCTCCAATTTGGAAGAGTTGGGAGGTAAATAATGATAAAAGGCAAATGTATCCTTATTTAACACTTTTTAATGGTTAAAATAATAAATGTAGTGGATATAATAGCAAGCTTACTGCAATGTGGAATTTTCATTTACTTCCTCCACCCCAACCAAATAATATGGAAGTAAATCCAATTTACTTCCCCCAATGGAAGTAAAGGTGCCATTCCCCCCTCCCCCTCCCTCTTTGTGAACCGGACAAACATAATTGTCTTGAGTTTGGCGAATTGCTAGGGCGGATCCTTCAGTAATTCCAACTAAAACAGGGTCATTGCTTTCGTAGCATCACATATCTACAGGTCTCTTCCTGGTGTACTCTAGTGCACAATCATCTCTTCAATTGATGGCAATGGATGTCTCCCTATGATACAACCACGCACCTTACCGAATTCAATATTCAAGCCCGCAAAAAACTTGAAAATATGATTGACATCCACAATTTTCTTGTAGTGGTTGCAGTTCTCCAATGATTTTCACTCATAGTCATTGAAAGGTCAAGATCCTGCCAAATTCTTTTGAAAGAAGTATTTAGTAACATAGTCCTCACCATAGCAAATTTCGCCAAGTCATAGGGTTAACTCATATACTTGAGACTGATTCCCTAGATCAGAGTATATTTGAGAAACATTGTCCCACAGATCCTTAGTTGTAGAGTAGCACATATAACTATTCACACCAATCTCTTCAGCCGTGGAATTGACAAACCATTTCATCACCATGGAATTTTTAGCATGCCAAATGGCATAGGCAGGGTCTTTCACATCAGGCTTCACTATGTCTCCTATGAGATAATCTATCTTTCCTATCCCTTTGATAGACATTCGAATTGATTGAGACCACTGAAGAAATTTATCACCATTAAGCCTGATTGTAGTGATCTGGATATGATGGCTTTCAGAAGGGTTTTGGTTGATTAGAGGGTCAGTTTGAGAGGAAGGGGTGGCTGCAGATGTAATTTGAGACATGTTCAGGACAAGAGGACGGATTCAATCCCTAGGAATTTTTTCTCTGCTCTGATACCGAAAAGATAGAGAAAGAATGGACTGAATGATTTTATATTGATGTTACACAAGATTTTTCTCTTCTAGGGTACATATATGGTAACTGGTTTCCTTAATAAAGAGGAAGATTAAACTGCCCCTTTGATTGCGCTACTTAACTTATTTTCAGCTATACAAGTCTGTATTTAATTACAGAAGATTACTCCTAATCTTCCAACATAATTGGGAAGTTGAAGACAATCTGCCTTGCATCTATTGATGAGCTTGTGGCAGTGGAGGAATTGATTAATTGATGGGATTGTTAAGCAAGGTGCTGGTAAGAACACTACAAGGGGGAGGGAGAGAGCGTGGGGTTTGTAGCTTGCCCTTGTGCCCACTCATTTTGAATTCCTTCCCCTTCCATAGGCCCGAGTTCCTTGTCTCCTATCATCTCCCTGTTCACTTTTGCTCAACAGGTGGAACAACCAGGTTATTGAATGGTGTGGAGGAACAATGCTAAAAGCTCTTGTATGAAATTCTAAATTTTTACCGTAAGAATTATGTCGTAGCACATTATGCATACTCTGCAAGTTTGAAAATGTCATTATCACACAATTGCGTGAATATACACAAATGATGTATTTTGAGTAGAACTCATGCTTCACCTTTTTGCACTTCAAGCTCTTGTGGCTTGTGCTATTGCACCTCTAAATACAATAGGCTGGGAATGGCTCTTGAAATGTTTCATTTGGTCCTTGTTTGTCAATTTCTGTATTGAGCTTCCATTATTTGGAAATTTGTGTAGATCCATTTAGTTCTAAAAGCTGAAAGGTAAACCCCTACTCTAATAGAAAAGAGAAGGAAATATACTAATTATATGTTATATTTCAGCCAATCCAATTCTAAATCATTGGTCTGCAAAATTGGGAAGGCTTCATTTCACATTTATATTCGGCAGCCTTATGTGTTTAGTTGTCTCTGGATAAAGTTCTGAAGAACTTCCAAAAAAATCTCAATTCATGGCCCTCGTCTCTGTTGGAAAAATTTATTGCTGGTTATAATCTCTTTTCCAGCTACTTACGGAATTGGTATTTTAGTGTTCTGACGGCTTGTTTGCAAACTGTATTGCAGGGGATTGGTCCCTTAACTCTTAATCTAACTGAACCAGATCCAGTTTTCAGTGATAACTTTATGCCTCTTACTGCTTCTAAGGAGATGAATATAAGAGCAGCTCTGTCAAACTCGTTCGGTTTTGGGGGAACAAATTGTTCCTTGCTATTTGCTTCCGTCTCATGAAAGAACAAATTCTTCCTTGCTACTTGCTTCCATCTCACAAAAGTTGATGGATTAGTTACATCATCTTCAGAAGACTAGTAAAATATGTTTTGATATGTTCTTGTTTTCAATCACAAAGTGCAATTTGGAGATGTGTTTTTGAAAATGGAAAACATGTTTGGACAGTTCTTAGTGCACCTTCTTGAAAACTTATTTGTATTGTCATTTTCATTCTTTGAACCATGAGAATGGTTTGCCTTCTTTATCATCACCTTTTCAAGTAATTTCATGTAATTTGTCCTAATAAAACATAAAAGCAAGACTATCATCTCGGCACGAGCATTTCTTGCTTCAATCACTAGTTAAACTTGTACGCGATTTCTTTATTCTTTTTTTTGGTCATGAGCATTTTTTCCCCCTATGAAATTTTAGGTAATTTTTTATTATTAAAAAAGAAAAAGGCACTAGTGAAAATAAATAAATAAATTAATAAGACTGGGCACTTGTAGCATGTAGCCCAAGGAAGCCTCAAAATTAGAGTTGTTCGTAAACAAAGCTCATTCGAATTTGTTCGTATTTAATTAATGTTCAACCCTTTGATAATTGAAACGAGCTCGAATACAAAATAAAATTCAATTTAATCAATTGAACTCATTCTTGTTCAGGAACATTCAAAATGTGTGTGTGTGTGTGTTATGCCTGTTAGTGTGGCCTTCAGTGGTGAGCCTGATTTGCTGCTGCTTGCCTCAAACCATTCTGTCATTTAACAGCATCCCATTCAGTTGAGGGAAAAAGAAAGATGGTTGTCTTTTCTCCCCAATTTTGAGTCTGAAAGGGGAATCTGCTTGTGGTGCTTTGCATGTTAGCCACATGTCCACACAGTGTTTCTATTTCAGATTTGCTTTGTTCGAGGATCCAACATCAATCTCTTCCCTTCTCAATTTTTTGCAATTTCCAGCCCTAAAGTTCTCCAGAAAATCAGTCAAGCCAGCCAAGAAAAGAGTAAAGGAAGGTGCCTCGGTTTGTTTTTGGGTGGCCACAAGTTGTCTGCATGATCCTTTTCTCAGAGGAAGACCAACCACTTGCCTTTCTGGGCTAAGTTCCACAGGAGAAGGTAAATCTAGGTATTTTATACTGTTCAATTGCGGCATTTTCTCTGTGCTCTGTGTTTGTTTTTTGAGCTCTTAATGTTAGGCCTGAGAAGATGAGAGTCTAGTGTGTGTGTCAATTTTCATTTTTCCTGGACTTAATTTGATTTATTCGGTTAAGGATTGTGTAGCAGAGCTTTTTAGAAGGGAATTGTCTGGGTAGTCTGATGGATCTGGGAAAACTTGATTTACTGCATTTTTTAATTTAAAATTTTAAATATTAAAAAGTATATTTGTATATATAAAAAAGAAAAAAAACTGATTGTCGTTTCTGCCTTTGGAAAGTGAAGTTTCTAGCTTTGATTTTTTGTTTAAAACCTTAAAATTTTTTGATCAGCTGTTTTGAAGCTGTAATTTTTTTTTTCTTTTTTTATTTGGTTTCTGCAAACGCACTCTGGGTAAGAGGTGTTTGGATGATGAATTTATTTTAAAGGTGATATTGCGGAAGTTTTCCCTTGCACATGGCTTTCTTCAGTTTGTAAGGACTTTAGGCCAGTGACACAGACAACTAGTTTTCCTTTGTTTTCTTTTCTCCTGCTCTTCACTGTCTACAAACATTAGATCCAACTAATATATTCGAGATTCAAAATTTGCTTTTAATGTCATATATGATGTGGAAAACATTAATCTAAAATGAGTGCAAGCATTGAAATTGTACTCCTTGAATGTTTCTTTAGTGATATTTTGATTGTTGTTAAAGCATCTACTCTGGCCTCTTGCTTGTAACTGAATTAGGATTCCTTCATGTTGCATTTGGTTTCGGATGGATCGACATATGAGGTTTGCATTAGAAGGGAAAGAGGTTGCCCATTATCCTTCAATTTATAACTTGTTATTGGGAACTCAAAGATCAACAGGGGTAATTTCTGACATGATTTTTTCTTCCTGGTTGTTCTGCCGTAACCCTAAAAGGCAGCCTATAGGAAAAGTTTTGTATTTCGTATTCTCTAGAAAGGTTTAGGTTGGGCATTGGTGGCTTTTCCAAAATTTTCTGTTAGCACTTTATCACTGGTGAAGTGCATGCGTGACAACTGCATTGCATTGGAAATTGACTTCTGGAACTCCGAAGATTGTTTTTTAAGCTAACAAGTAAATTTGCGTTTTGGTGGTCTTCTGTCCTTGGCATCTTTTTAATTTGCCACTTCCAACATTTTTAGCTAATCAAAAGGATGATTCATAGTAAATTTAAATTCTGTTCTTGTCAATAACTTGTAATTTATTTTTCTGCCATCAGTTTTGACACACCATAATCCATGGAATCAATCAATTATCCCTCCCCCCCCACCAAAAAAAAAAAAGTTGTTAATGATAGTTGACATAGAATAGGAAAGAATTCTGCTGAAGTTTTCTCTGATACTTTGAGCATGAAGACAATGATAGTTGACCTCCCTTTCAATTGCAGGAAGAAATTTCTGTCTGAAATATAATGTCTTTGTTTACTTTTCAGTGAGAAGTCAGCTGGTTGCCATAGTATAACATGGCGTAATCCTGTTTCAGTCACGCAAGTGGAAATTAGTGGAACAACTCCCTTTGCTGTTTCCAGTCAGTCCCAAACTCCCACAGAACTGAGATTTGATCTCTTCAGATTTTTTATATTTTCTTAAATCTCCATTTACTAAAGAAGATTGGAAGAATGGTGTGAGGATTGCTGGGAAGCTCGCCGGTCGCTGTCTCCCTGTCACTGGAAAATGGCAGCAGCAACAGCTCCCCCGCCTTAACATCGACGAATATCAGGTACTGCCTCAATTTTGATACTCCATTTATATTGTTGTATAGGTCAGGAAACCTATGTGAGATTTTTATTTTTGTAAGGGGATATTTCTTTACTCTGCAAATTTTCTTATTTACAGTACATGTGGATGTTTGTGAGTAAAATTTGCATTTTCAAAATGTTTATATATACTGATTATTGATGTTTTTAAGTGTTTGTGTGATATCAGGGAGCTGAGTTGATGGCTAAGTATGGAATCAACATTCCAAAGGTGTAGCTCTTTCTTCTGTCCAGGAAGTTAAAGAGGATGTTAAGACAGCTTTTCCCCACCACAGTGAGTTATATTTGTGGAAATATCAGTCATGAGAAAGTTTGGTTATGGCTGATTCTTGGAAAATTTTGGGAGATCAGTGAGTTGACATAGCCTTTGAGAGCCCCCACCCCTGGTGAAGCCACTCCATTCCTGCACCGCGAACAGCCTCTTCTTTGGTTTGTGTGGACCTGCTCAATTTGGATATTTTTTTAAAAAGCGCGCACACACACACACACACACACACGTGCACACGCACACACACGCATATACATACGTACGTACATACGTACGTACATACGTACGTACATACGCACGCACACACACACATATATATACATACGTACGTACGTATGCCCAAAAGCTACTGCCCATGAAATTAGGTTTTATAGAAAGTCGCAATTGGTTGAAACATTAAGTGTGTTTGGGAAGCTTTTAGTGCGCCTATGTGCTGCAGCTTTTCTCTCTCTCTCTCCTTTTTTTTTGGTTTTGGGGGGGCCGGGGGGGTGGGTGGGGGTGGCAGGGTGGGGATGAGGAACGTGGGGCTTTGATTTTACATGATGCTTTTCAGCTTATACATTATGAGGGCATTCATTATGATGATTTTAAAAATTTTACTCTTCCCTCCTAAAGTCTTTCTAATGCTTTTAGCTTCAGATTATCTCACGTTATAGCCCATCAGCTTTCTTCACTTATAAATATTATATTATTTTTGCTAAGTGATAATTCCAGCCATTTGAAATAATTTGTTTTTTGCTTCCTGGGTGAAGCCTTCTGGTCATGCATGTTTTGGTCTAATTTTTAGTTTCTATTTCCATTTTTGGTGGAAATAGGATGAATTATTTGGTGTAAATTATTGGCAATGAATGCTTACCGAGGTAAATTAGGAAATTTCCATTGTTATCAAGACATGTAGTTCATATTCTTCTATGAACTATAAAGTATTTCTATTTGGATTTGCTGACTTTTGTTTTACTATCAAAGAGGGACATGGCCAGGTTTTTCCCTAAGGCTTCCTTTGGATTTTCGTTCTCTCTTAACTCTATTTTTTATAAAATATTTTTAGAAGCAGAGGTTCAGAATTTGGAGTGAAAAACATGTGTAAAACATTTAAGAAATTGTACTTTGTGTTGTTAGCTTTCTTAATTTCAAGCTCTAATTAGGTTGATTTGCATCTAATCTACTTTTGGAATTTGCATAATCTTTTTCCTTATTTGGAGGTACTAAGAGCTGATCTATGAGGAATATTTTTGGGAAACACAGAAATCAAACTGTTTGGAATTTCTGCTTCAACTTTTACATTCACTTCAGTAATATTTGTTCCAATGGTTTCCATCCTGTTATTTTCTGTCCTGTTACTGAGAATTGTGTCTTATTTTGCATTGCTGGGATTGCTTTGGGGGGAAGGAAAACATGTATCTAGTTCTTTACTGTTATTGATTTTGGATTGAATTCTTCACTGTGTTTTTTTGCGATTTTCAGCCCCAAAGTTTCTCTAGAAATCCACTGAAATCAATCAGGAAAAGAGCAAAGTGAGTGTTGCTATCAGTGTGTTTTCCGTTGGCAGCTAAGTTTTCATTTTGTTTAATTCTTGAGATGGGTTGCTGTAAATTCAATTGGAGAAATGATGGTGGTATATGATGTTTGGAGAATGGTTAGAAATACATTTAAAATGGTTTTGATGAGTAGAAACAATATGGTCTTGAATTTTATGGTTTGATTATGATTCTTTAGTGATATTCGTTTGATTCTTTAAGCTGTCATTTGCCCAGCTGTGAAATATGCATTTTGGGATTTAAAAGAACTTTTTACATTAATTGATTAATCGAGTAAAACTTAATTTATTCGATAAATTTAGGCTTATATACAGCCTTTATAAGTTTGCATACAAGTCCCTAGAATTATCTATACTCTTCATTTCTCAATAAGACTCTAACAAAGATACAAATCTCAACACTCCCCCTCAAGATGGGCAGAAGATATCCATTAAGCCCATCTTGTCACACAATCTTGAGAGATCTAATGAACTAAGTCCTTTAGTGAGACAGTCAGCCACTTGCTCTCTAGTAGCTACATGTCTCAGCTCCAATAGTCCACTATCCAGCTTTTCTTTGATGAAGAACCTATCAATCTCCACATGTTTGGTTCTATCATGTTGCATGAGGTTGTTGGCAATGCTAATTACGGACTTGCTGTTGCACCACAGCTTCATTTTGACTCCTTGGTCCATCTTGAGCTCTACTAACAAAGCTCTCAACCACACCATCTCCGCAACTCCTAAAGCCATAGCCTTATACTCCGTCTCTGCTGTCGACCTTGCAACTACTGATTGCTTCTTACTCTTCCAGGATACCAAATTGCCTCCTACAAACATGCAATATCCAGCTGTGGACTTTCTATCATCAGCACAACTTGCCCAGTCAGAGTCACAATAGTTCTCAATGTTTAGATGTCCATTCTTCTTGAAGATCAACCCCTTCCCTGATGCACTCTCAGGTACCTCAGAATTTGGTACACTGCGTCCATGTAGCCCTTTCTTGGGTCATGCATGTAGCGGCTCACCATACTCACAGCAAATGATATGTTAGGACGAGTGTGACTCAAATAGATGAGACGTCCTACCAACCTCTGGTACTGCTCACGATCAACCGGCTCTCCTGCCTCTGCGCTCAACTTGAACCTCTGATCAGTTGGTGAAACAGTAGGCTTGCAACCCAACATGCCCGTCTCTGTGAGTAAGTCTAACGCATACTTCCTCTGAGATAGAACAATCCCCTCTTCTCCATGAGCCACCTCAATCCCTAGGAAGTATTTTAGCTGCTCGAGGTCCTTCACCTCAAACTCTTTGCCCAATTTTGCCTTCAGCTGAGCAATCTCACTCTTGTCATCACCGGTGATAATCATATCATCCACATACGCTGCTAACATAGTAATGTGACCACCCTGTTGTCGAAAGAACATTGTGTGATCGGCATTGATTTGCTGATAGCCCATGCTTACCATAGCTCTTCTGAACCTATCAAACCAAGCTCTAGGAGACTGTTTCAACCCATACAGTGACTTCCCTAATCTACAAACCTTGTCCATTGTCTGTTTTGTACCTGTAAGTTTCAGAACAAGAGAATGAAACTTCTTATTTTTTATTCATCAATTATAAGGGTATATATACAAGTATAGAGATCATATAATAGGAAGTAAAATATCCTATATTAATTACAATAAATTAGCCCTCTAATTCCTATTATTTAGCCTACAAATCAGCCTATATTTGTTAACAATCTAATCCCTACAAATAAGTCTATATACAATCTGTAACACTCCCCCTCAAGCTGGAGCATAGATATTAATCATGCTCAGCTTGTTACATAGATAATCAATTCGAACCCCGTTAAGAGCCTTTGTGAATAAATCACCTAATTGTTCTCCAGTCTTCACATAACCTGTAGTGATCAAACCTTGTTGGATCTTTTCACGAATGAAATGACAATCAATCTCAATATGTTTCGTTCGTTCATGAAAGACTGGATTGGAAGCAATGTGAAGTGCAGCTTGATTATCACACCATTGCTTTGCAGGTACTGAGACCTTAATTCCTACTTCACTGAGAAGCTGATATACCCATATGACTTCACACACAGACTTGGCCATAGCTCTGTATTCAGCTTCCGCACTTGATCGTGAGACTACACTCTATTTCTTACTCTTCCATGAAACCAAATTTCCCCCAACAAAAACACAATATCCTGAAGTAGATCTCCTATCTTCCTTATACCCTGCCCAATCAGAATCTGAAAAACATTCGATCCTAGTATGACCATGATTGACATATAGGATTCCACGTCCAGGAGCACCTTTTAAATAGTGCAGAACTTGTTCTATGTGATGACATGTACTGGCTCAGCACACTCACTGAATAAGCAATATTTGGACGTGTCATAGTAAGATAATTCAACTTGCCAATAAGTCTTCTATACCTTTCAGAATTTGCAAATAATTCTCCTTCTTTGGTTAATTGTAAATTAGGAACCATTGGAGTACTACATGGTTTAGCACCCAACTTTCCCGACTCTGATAATAAATCAAGCCCATACTTCTTCTGAGATAGGAAGATTCCCTTCTTACTCCTGCTAACTTCAATGCCCAGGAAATACTTTAACATCCCCAAGTCTTTGGTATGGAACTGAGTATGAAGAAAGGACTTCAGAGACGAAATTCCTCTTGAGTCACTACCTGTGATTACAATATCATTCACATATACAACTAACAGAATAATACCTCCATCAGATTGTCTATAGAAAACAGAATGATCTGACTTGCTCTTTTGCATCCCAAACGTCTCAATAGTCTGGCTAAATTTTCCAAACCAAGCCCGAGGACTCTGTTTCAAGCCATAGAGATTTTTGCATACAACAGACTTTCCCATTCTCCCCTTGAGCAACAAAACCAGGTGGTTGCTCCACATAGACCTCCTCCTGAAGATCACCATGGAGAAAGGCATTCTTTATGTCTAATTGATGCAGCGGCCAGTTATAAGTTGCTGCAAGGGAAATAAATAACTTGGCAGAAGTAAGTTTAGCAACAGAAGAAAAAGTATCATGATAGTCCACTCCATCTAATTTGTCTTTGATGGAGTGCTTATCTATTTCCACATGTTTAGTTCTATCATATAGAAATGGATTGTGAGCACTTGAAATTGTTGTTTTGTTGTCAAAATATACTTTAATAGGCATGGGAATCGAAATTTTAAGTTCTCGTGAGAGCTTTTTAATCCAGAGAACCTCATAGAATAGAGCTTTTAATCTAAAGAACCTCATAGAATCCATGTGCAAGTGAGCGAAATTTTGCTTCTGCACTACTTCTTGCCACTATATTATTATTTTTTACTTCTTCAAGTAACTAAATTCCCTCCAATAAATGTGTATTATCCTGAGGTGGATCTTCTATTACTTATATTGCTTGCTTAATCTGCATGAATATAGGCCTCAACCTAAAAATGACCTCTATTTTTAAAGAGAAGACCCCTCCTAGGAGTTCTTTTAAGATACCTCAAGATCCTAAATGCAAGCTCAAAGTTTTTTGTTTCAAGAGAATGCGTGAATTAGCTTACAACACTTACTGCAAAAGGCGATGTCAGGTCAAGCATAAGTTATATAGGATAGTTTCCCAACTAAGCTTGGATAGCATTCTCGGTCTACCACCTTATGCACATTGACTGCTTCTAGCTTCAAGTTTGGCTCAATTGGAGTATTTACTGCCTTACAACCAATCATTCATGTTTCTTTAAGCAGACCAATAACATACCTATGCTGGTTAATAAAGATGCCTTCATTTGTTCTGGCAAATTCTCTCCTAAGGAAGTGTTTAGGCTTTCCCGGATCCTTGGCTTCAAATTTTCTTCATAAGATTGTTAATTTCAAGATAATCATCTCTTATAATTATGTCATCCACGTATACAATCAAAATGACAACTTTACCTTTGGTAGAGTCGTAGAATAATTTGTGATAAGCTCGACTCTATAAAACAAACATGTCTTCTTACAACAGTCCCAAAGGATATTGTTTTTAGCCATACAGAGGTTTCTTCAACTTGCATGCTTTTCCTTTTCCAATTTTATATTTAAAGCCCGGAGGTAAGTCCATAGATACTTTCTCTTGCAAATTCCCCATCAAGGAATGCATTCTTCATGTACAATTGATGAAGTGTCCAATTGGAATTGATTGCAAGTGACAAAGGTATTTTGATTGAGTTGATCTTAGCAACAGGAGCAAAGGTCGTTTGGTATTCTATACCATGAGTTTGAGTAAAACCCTTTGCTATTAATCTGGCTTTGTACCTTTCCACGCTACCATTTATTCTATACTTGACTATAAATATTAATTTGCACCCAACTATCTTTTGGTCCTTTGGCAAGTCACAGACACTCCAGGTACCATTCTTTCTCAATGCATTCATTTCTTCCATAATTGCTAACTTCTAATTCGGTTCACCTAGTGCTTCTTGAATAGTCCTGGGAACAAACTGATTAGAAAGTATAGATACAAATGCTCAGTGATTACTTGATAACATTTTTGTAAGATAAATATCTTGCAATAGGGTGTTTTGTGCACTTGCGGCTTGCTTTTCTTATAGCAATTGGAAGATCAAGGAAGTGGTAAGCTAGCTAGATCATTTGAAGAAGAAATGAGAATAAGAGATGGATTACTTTGAATATTTAGAGTATGATCATTGCTCGGAAAGATAGATTCGTCTTCTACGAGAGAAATAGATGGTGTATTAGTACATTTGTGAAACTTATTTGGTATAAACTTGAAGCATCGAGTGGGTCTTTGAAAGTACTTCTCCCCTTATCTTAGATACAAAATATCTGGCATAACATAATTTGGAATACCACTATTTTCTATATGTTCATTGGAAGAGTTCATAGGTTCAAAAAATTCAGGAATAGGTAAGTTATTGTGGTCCAAAAAGTGTCTTCCTTGACTATGTTCTCCATTTGAAGAGATTTTTTAGGGGAAAAAAAGGTTGGTTTTCAATAATGGAAACATCCATGGTTTTGAAAAGTTTTCAAGTAATGGGATTAAAACATTTGTACCTGTGGAAAAATATGGCTAATGGGTGTATTTTATAGAATTATTGCTGTGAATATTGTAATATTATAATCAGACTAAATTAGGGAAGTTTGACTTTTAAATTAAAGGATTTTGTAATAAGTTATTAGGAGATTTTGTGATCGGTTTTTTGGGTAGTTACTAGCTACTATTTTTGTTTCTTAGATAGCTTGTATATAATTAACTCATTGTAAACTCCAAGATATAATGAAAAATGAAGATCATTCTCTCTCAATTTCTTAGCATGGTATTAGAGTTGTTCATCTTGGATTGCTTTTGATTTTCAACTCATGCCTTCCCTTTGCTTCTTTTTTTTCAGTTGGCCTTAATTGTTGGCGGTGTCTCTTTCATTCTTATCCCTACGACCAACCAGCCTTAATTGCTGGTATTTCTCATCTATTTTTCTTCTTCATAGGTGTTATATAGCCAGCCTTTATTGCTTATGTTATTTCTAATTTTTGAGTTTGATTTGTATCGAGCAGTATGTCAGAGATTATGGAGACCATTACAGCCCAGTCAGAGGCAATTGTTCATTCACAATAGCTCGGAGAGTTGCAACATGCCCTAGCGGCATACAAATTAAGTGGAAAAAATTATCTGAAGTTGTCCCAATTAGTCCAGACCATTTTTGAAGGCAAAGGAAAAATCAACCATCTCATGGGTATGGGTCAGAAGTCAAGTAATCCAAACTCTGAAGTGTGGGAGGAAGAAGACTCGATGATTATGGCATGGCTATGGGGGTCTATGACCCCAGAAATCAGTGACACGTGCATGTTTCTAAATATTGCCAAAGAAATATGGGATGCAGTTTAACTAACAGACTCAAAGCCAAATGATGTCACTCAGGTGTATGAGGTAAAGAGTTAAAACGACGACAAGAAGGCAAGGGAATAAGACAGTCACAAAGTATGCCAATCAATTAGCTGCTCTGTGGCAAGAGTTAGACCAATACAGAGTAATAAAGACAGTGTTTATATGATGCTATTGTTTTGAAGAATCTTATTGAACAAGATGAGTCTATTATTTTCTTATTGGGTTGAATCTACAATTCGATCATATGCGTGTTTTGATTCTTGGGAAAACAGAAGTCCCATGCTTCAATGAGGTGGTAGCCATTAGGGCTACAAACGAGCTGAGTCGAGTCAAGTCGAGTTATGACTTATCAAGATTGAGCTAGTAGTATAAAATTTGTAAAGGTTCAAACTCGGTTCGAGTTTGTTTGAACAAAAAATTTTATAGTCGAGTTCGGCTCAATTCACTTTTAAGATTACTTGAACTCGGCTCGGGTATGTTCAAATACTATTCAAGCTTTCTCGTGCCAAGCTCGAGCTCGAATTATAAATTAAATTTGATATTTTTCGTTAAAGTAATCTCGTTACTAAAAGCTTAACATAATTAAATTTTTAATCCTTTCAGCTTCAATTTTATAAAATATTATAATACAAATCCAAAATAGATGATCAATAATTTTTATTATCCATTGTATAATTACTTTTTAGTAAAATTATAATAAAATATATATTTTTATAGATATAGAATATACTTGAGTAATAAGATTTATAAATATACTTTCATATATTATAACAAGATATATATATATATATATATATATATATATATATTCGAATTTGAGTTTACGAATCGAACATTTGAGTCAAATTTTAAACGAGTTTCAAGTCGAGCTCTGCTAAACTCGAGCTTGGCTTGTTTAATTCAAGGCTCGACTCGGGCTTGGTCAATGTTGAGTTCGAGCTGAGCTTTGACCAAGAAGCTCGATTCGTTTGCAACCCTAGTAGCTATAGTTTGAAGAGAAGAGAGCAGGCGAAGTCTGATGCTGGAGCCACAAGTTTTAATCAATTCAGCTTTGTTTGCAGGTAATGGAAACAAACTGAATTTACTCAACGAAAAGAAGTTTGTGGGTGATGAAAGAAAGCTAGTGCTTAACATGAAGACAGGAGGCTCTAGAAATAAAGACCGTGATAAGCTATGGTGCACATATTGCAAGAAGTCACAGCACACTCGTTGTAACACCCCTACCAGAAAGCATAATGGAAGTGTATTATAGAATTGGGGGTTGCACTGTCTAGTTACCCAGATAAGAGGTCTTTATAATAATCAGAGTAATAAATAAACACATCAAGTTATATAAAAGCTCACCATATAATATATATAGCCTAAAAGTGCGTACAACTCAAAGTATGTGGATTCGTTCACTACGACTATAGCATTATATGTACAATTGTAAAGTTCACAACTCAAAACATAAATACCGTCTTGAATGCTGTTGAGTCCCGGTTCTTGACTAATGAAAATCAAGTAAAGACAGGTATGAGTAAAAAATCACTCAATGAGTCTCGTGTATACTAGTGTTTTCTCAAAAAAAATAGAGAAAGGTAATCTCTTATACGTTTTCACACTTCTGATACACTAGAAATTTTTGCATTTTTTGCGGAAAATAATTCTAAAACTTAGTAGAAAGACTTTTGCTTAAAAGCCATTCAAAACTTCACACATTTTTTGAGAAATCAAGTTTTGTTGAAAGCATCACCCTACAATTTGCGTATAGTTGGAAAATCAGATTTTCAATTATCATTTTTTTCCCATTTTTAGAAATATAGGTACTTCTCTCAATATGAGATCAGCTTGCGTGCAAAGCTTATAAGGCTTCACATTCGACATCATAGTCTTATTATGCCACCAATCGACACTCAACTATGCATTGCTAGAATGGTAAGTGCATACTAGCACGATACTGAGAAATCGGCTTCTTTTACTTGCCACTGTAAGTCTTGATGTCTCAATCTTAACGTCAATCACCATCAAGAGGCAGTAAGGAGTTGAACACGCTAGGTGTCCCCGCCTAACATCATTGAACAACTTGGAATCATATGCCTGTAAGCATAAGGCAATTGTCAGGTACTAAATGGCTAACCAGGACTGCTAATCTCAATATCCTATTGCTCCGTTTGAAGTAAGATAGCCTCCAAAACTAGTTAGGTTATTTGGAGTCGTCTATCTTTAATGTGAGTTAGTACAGTGATAAAAGTTATTGCTGAGTATTCAATGTCTTCTCTAGTTCACACGACCAGTCAATAAAACACTTTTTTTTCGGGCCAAAATATTGTTATCTAAATATTAATTCCATACCAAGGAATTATTCTCCAAGACCGTGGCGTAAAAGGATAAGAAGTCCTTATGTTATAAAATCATTCTTCAAGGATATTTTTGTAAATTATGTAAATTTAGGTTACCCGAGTTTAAAGGAATTACATTTTAACGAATTCAGAATTCTAAATCCAAGAAGGGAATTAAATTCATGGATTTCATAATTTATTATGCTTGGGTACTTTAGAATAATTTATGGTTCAATAAAGCAAGGAATCATAATTTCGCATTCTTTATTGTAAAACATGGAATAAAATAATCATATTCTGCACATGACTCATAAAACCAGTCATTTCCATGTTTACTTGATCATAAAATATTTGTCGTACAAAGAATCTAATATCTTTTGTAAAAATATTCCATGTTCTGAAATTCAATCACTACATGACTTAAAAAAAAAAAAATCAAAACTTTGGTAAGAAAAACTAAAAGGTTTATCATTCATCTTTCATGCTTTAGGGAAAAACAATCTCTAATGAATAGTATTTAAAACTATAAGACTTCATTTTTCCGTTTAAATCGTAGCATGAAATAGAGTTTCGCTTGTTCAGATAAACTATACGTTTGATTAGAAAAACTAAAGTTGGTTCAGGAAAACATTAAGGTTCATCGACATTTCTTCTTTATTTGGAAAATTAACCATTAAGGTTAAATATTCATAAGTAAGAAAATTTCTATTTCTTATTCATTCTAGCATAGAAAAACTTCATTTCTTTCTCAGCGGGGAAAAAAAAAAAATCACACTTTGTTTAGAGAAACCAAAAAGATCGTTAATGCATTTCCTTAACGAAATAAAGAAATTTAGTAGCATTACGAAAAACATTTTATATGGAATACACAAGGTAAAGGATCCTCAAACTCGTCACAGATTCATTCAAGTAAACGACCTACATACATAATAAATCCATGATTCCTTTAGTATTTAGGATGTCCAACTAAATAAATATAACTATCTATGTTATTAAAGAATATATTCAATTCCTTATTTCTTTTCTATTTCATTTCATTCTAGAAATGAAACATGTTTCTTGAAATAATTCCATCTCATATTTATTCTTCTTCATATACAAACAAAGTCTTCATATGTTAATTCAATTCTTCATCTATTCATCAAATTATATAAAACAGCATATGGATCTATTTTCATGAACTAGAATTCTGTATTTTATTTCCTTTGCATATTTCTTTGTTTTGAGCATAACTTTCAATCTATTAGTCCAAATCGCTTCAAATTAGTAGCAAAATGTTCCTAGAATCCTTAATTTTTAATCTCATGTAATTGCTTCTCTCAAATCCAAAAATGTTACGGCTTATTGAAAGCAAAATTCCCAGCTTCTCTTTAGTCAAATTCTCTGTGGTTTTTTCTTCTTAAAATGTCTTGGTATTTTGATTATATTTTTTGATCTACAAATCCACCGAATACTCCTTATACCTGTAGCTTCAAAACCATATAAGTACTCGTCCAAACACTAAAATCGCTACAAAGTTATGGTCTTTAGAAGTCCTCTAAAGTTCTAAAATTTTTGTGTATTCTTCATCAAATATATTTTCTTTTGATTCATATTTCATCTTACCATATGAATATCATTTAATTCAATCCAATTCCCTTTTTAACATCATTTAATTAACTGATTTGCAGCCATAATATAACCCGTAATTTCCCTTTTGTATGCTAATGAAATCGGCAGTTCTACACAAAACACATTACTTTACAAATTTCTCAACAATTATGCTATTTTTAATTTCATTTCTCTCTTCCAACTAAATAATAATATGCGGTCATATATAATTCACTAAAACACCTTCAAAACACTCTTCAATCAACACACAAACACAGCCAACAATCTGCAACCCATTTGCCACATAGCATATATCCAAAATCAGCTTTATACAAAAATTTTCACTAGACATTTTTGATAGTTTATGCATAATACCATGCAATATTTATACCAAAATACTCCTCGTAACTCACTTAACAACTTTAATTCAAACAAGGTAATTCTTTACCTTGTATTTTGCTGATTTTTGAAGCAAGAAAACCCAAACTTTCTTTCCACTTACTTCTCTCGAAATTTCCTTTTCTCTTTCTTCCTTTTTTTTATTTTTGATTTTCTCTCCTTTTCTCTCTCTTCCTTTTCACTTCTTTTTCTCTTGTTTTGTTGCTGAAAAACTGACTGTCCAACCTTTTTGGCCGCCATCATTTCTTCTATATATAAAGGATTTTTTTATCCTAGACACAAGGTCCATTAATTGTTCATTAAATGCCCGATGACTTGGTTAATTCTCATTGGTCCACATGGTGCTTAAGTGTCCTCTTAGGTGTCCACTTAGGTGGCATGAAATGATAACTAAGCTTTCAAGTAGCCAATAGCATTTCAACACTTGTCTTGCAAATGACACATAGCTTCTTTCAACCAATTAAATCGCAACACGTTTGTTTTTTTTTTTTTTATTACCAAAGCTATTTTAATTCTTCAGAAAAACATTACATTCCTTCAGAAATACCTATGAAGTCACTATTTATCCCAATTGCGAAAGCTTTTTATTTGACGAATGCGATCTATATGTTAAATTGAACGCAACAGTGTATCTTAGAATTTTTAAATTCTTGCTCAGTTTTTTGTAATTCGTAGTGAAAATTCTAGCAATGACCTTGAAAAATTTTATTGCACCAAAACTTTCATTTTATTACACTGATCATTTCTTGTCTTGACTTTATATGTAAATTCTCACTCGTACAAAGTAGTCGCAATTGAAAATAAAATAAATAAATAAAAAGTGGGTATCATAATCTCCCCTTACTTAGAAAATTTCGTCATCAAAATTGCGTTTATTCCTCAAATAGCTCTGGGTATCTTTATCACATATCTATTTCTGTCTCTCATGTTGCATCTTGCAATGGGTGATAATTCCAAAGTACTTTCACAAATGGAATTCTCTTATGTCTCAACTCATTCTCAGCATACCCAGAATTTTAATATATATATATATATATATATATATATATATATTAACTCGCATTCCTTATTCAAAACTCAAAGTTAAGCAAATTCCAAATCCATAATACAAAAATTAATCAACAACTCTTCCCATATATCATCATATCATCCATATTTAAACTCAAAGAATAAAATAAAACTCAAATACCAAATATAACCAAGGTTAATTTAAATTCTCAAGACTTAGAAAAATGTCACTTAATACACAAGTTTACCTTTTTAATAAAATCCTAAACAATATACACATGTCAATGATGGAGAAGTATGTAACTCAAACCATTGTTTAGACAAATATGATCTCAAAGGACCTAATCATTGTTACAACTAATCATTCTCTTGGCACCATGAAGGATAAAGGTAAATTAGCATCACTTGGTCTGTCTCAACTTATTCATCCAAAAGATGCATTAAACACAATCCTTGATTAAATTTCCTTGGTCTGGCAAAGTTAAAGTATAAAATTAATCAATGAATCATTGGTTTGGCAAACATTAATTAACCTTCAATTACTCAATCCTCAGCAATTAATCTCTTTGGTCTAGCAAGTTAACAGCCAATAAATATGAAATTAATCAATTGCAACTACCATCAACCTCTTTAGTCTAGCAAGTTAATGAAAAGAAACAATCAATTAATCTCGTAATACGCCTAAGTAATTGAATACCAAGGAGAACAATCATTTAATCAAAAAATCAAATACCTCTAAATATCATGAATATCTAAAACAATGTCAAATTACAATAAAATAATTAACATATCATTGTCTAAGAAAAAGAAAACAAAGGAAAGAAATAGATACTCATAGACAAACCTTCTTTTTCCTCCTTCATAGATCCTCTTGTACAATCCTCTTTGAACTATTTATTTCCGGAAAATATTGGTGATGTACTAAAAAATAAATCTAAGTCCCTACATTGTGCACCTCCACTTTTCTATGTACATTGGCCTTTATTTATAGGCTTACAAAATTCCTAAAAGAATTCTAAATAAATAAGAAGTAATTATCTAAAGAAATCAAAAATAAAAAAGGAGTAATAAAAGCTAAAATAAAATCCTAAATAAACCAAGTCCACCGCCTTGACCTTTGAAATTGAACTTCAAGTTTGACTTCAATTTAATTTGGACTAGAAGTTGATTTCGTCGTGTAGTGTTGAGAGTTGCAATTGATGTTTGTAATTGAAATTGTTGATTTGGCTTCCAATTGAGCCACAAACCATCGCTGCTCTTCTTTGTTGCATTGGCCCAATTGAGCCACCGAATTTCCTCCTCCTTTGTGGTGTCGGCTCAATTGAGCCGCCAAACAAGCCACCGAAATCTGTTTCTTTTCTTTGTTTTGTCCTTTCTTGTTTCGGCTGTATCGGCTTGCTGAGCCGCAAACCGCATGATATTGTTGACTTTTCATTCTTCTTGGCCCACCACCGAAATTAATTCTTTCTTCTTTATTTGTTGCTTACTGATCGAGCTGCTTTCTTTTTCCTTCTTTCTTTGTTTGCATCGGCTTTGTTGTATTAGCTCGGTTGAGCCATGAAATTGCTGAAGCCAACCGAAATTTTGTTTCTTGTAGTGTTTGTTGCTGAGCCACCAGGAAGCTAATTTCTTTCTTCCTTGTTTCGGCTGCTTCTTTTCTTGCTTTTTTTCTTTGTTCTTCCAGTGACAATCCGGCGCCAGCTGTCCTTCTCAGGCTGGCGCTACCTCTGTTCTGAAAAATCATATAATTAGTTCTAATTTTTTCTTGTTTTTGCATAAAATTACAGAAAAATTTTTTTTATAAGGGAAATATCAAATAGGAAGGAATGTGACTAGTTATTATACAAAATGTATCACAAAATAATATCAAATAAGTAGGAAAAATATAACTAATTTAAGCCATATCAAACCTCTCTGATGGAGGTATAAGAGTTTTGTAATTTACTGTTTTTCTTAGCAAATCGTGTAAGCCTAACATTAATGGGTATAGGCGATTATTGATTTTTGTTGATTTCATTGTATTTGGGTTAAAATCGGACAGCTAACGCAGCCAGAAGTTGCACAGGAAAATAGAGAAAATTCACAGAAGAAAATTGCAAAAAAATTTGCAGGAAGAAGACCCAGTCAAACTGGAACCGACGCTGGCTGAGGCTGCCCGAACCGGCGTCGGCTCGAGTCTGGGATCGGTCTGTACGCTGGTCGCCTGCGAAGTCTGGTTCTATGCGGCGGGTGCAGTGGACCACAGTGCAGATGGGTGCTTGATCCAGTGCGGCGAGTGCAGTGGACCAAGGAGAAATTTTTTATTTTTCCTTGTAATTTTTCTTGCGTTTTCCTTTTTTTTTTTTTTGGGTCCATATATGGCGAAGTTAATGTTTTTGCAATAATTAATATTCATAGAATATTTTTGCATGAAAAAATTTAGTAAGAGATTTTAGGATTAAACAAGATCATTAATTAATTAATGTATTTAATTCTATTATCTGGGCACTTAGGTTTAAAAATAGAAAAGTATGAAAATGTTTACTATTTTCTAGCATGCTATTTATTTTTAAAGTATCTATGTGCACGTTTTCTCAAAGACTAAAGTCTTTGGGAATATTTTGACAAGAAAACATTTTTCTACAAATTGAATGGTTATTTTAACTTAAACAAAAATTAATCCTTAGATATTTTCTCAAATGATTTAATCCTTGATATAGAAAATATATTGGATTTAAATATTTTTGTAAGTTAAAATAGAAAGCCATTTTTGTTTTATTTTTGCACAAGAAAAATAATTTTGTCAAATAAACTTAACAAAGTCTGTAGAAAGTTTTAATTGGAAAATTTTTGAAATTATTAAGTTTTTAACTTAAATAAAATTAGTCCATGGAAAAATCTCTCAAAGGATATATACCTTGACATAGAGATTTTAATGGATTTAGATATTTTATTTTTGAGTTAAGAGAAAACTTAATGGAAATTTTCAAAAGGATATTTTTTAAAAAATCATTGTTTTAAAAGACTAAGTGGGAGAGGGGTTCCAACGGTTCCACGACTTCCATGAAGATCCTCATTAGAAATTGTGGGTCTCCTCACGTCACCCTGGGAGTGAACCCATATAGGATGGGGATACCACAAGAATCTAGATCTAATGGAGGGATGTAATTAATAATTTGGGACACGTACTATGATCGGCCAACCCACGTTGGAGGTTATAGTGCAAGGTATGTCCGTAGAGGAAACGACCATCCCCTCGATGGAGTTATCTTCTAGATCATTACCTAGAAGGAAAATTAATTTGTAGTGGTCAACACACTTAGCTTAGAGAACTGTTAATTTTCCCAAGAAGCTATGTCAGTTTCCCTAAGAGCCAAATTAATTATTATCAGTTTTGATAAAGTGCACAAATTTGTTTTGTTTTCACAAACTAAATATTTTTCTTTTATTTTCGATTTTTCAGAAATGGCAGAGGTTCTTTTAGTCCATTGGCCATTATTCTCCGAGAGAATAAGCTAGCAGGACCAAATTGTGTGGACTAGAAGAGGAACTTAGACATAATACTCACAGCGGAAAAGTATAAGTATGTCCTTTATGAAATCTGTCATGTTATCAGGGAAGGTTCCACCACTGAGAAGCGAGAGGTTGAGAAGGTGTGGACGAAGGTCGACGAGATGGCACGCTGCTATATGTTAGCCTCCATGTCTAATGTGCTCCAGTCAAAACACGAGCACATGGCTTCTGCGTAAGATATAAGTCAATCATTGGCCATGATGTTCGCGGATAAGAGCGGGCCTGCAAGGTATGAGGCTCTTCAAATTATCATAAATACTAAGATGGCTGAGGGAGCATCAGTCAGAGAGCATATGCTCAAGATGATTGTTGCTTTCGAGGAGGCAAAAATCTTAGGGGCTGTTATTGGTCCCGAGAGCCAAGTGAACATGGTTCTCAAATCTTTACCGGGTTCCTTTACTCAGTTCAAGTTGAATTACAACATGAACAAGTTAAACATGAGTTTAACTGAGTTGATGAAGGAACTCTAGATGGAAGAAAAGGTCATGAAGCCACAATCAAAGGCTATGATTGCTAAGACTTCTTTTTCTAGAATTGGGCCCAAGCCTAGAAAGTTCAAAAGGAAGAAAGGAAATACAACGGCCCAGCCCAAAGACAAACCCAAGGGCAAGTGCTTCAAATGTGGACTAAAGGGACACTGGAAAAATGAGTGTCCAGATCTTCAAGCCAAGAAAAACTCCATAAGTAATGTTTTCTATCTAAAGTCTATATCAATGGTTGGATCAACTTCTACTTGGATTGTTGATTCAGGGGCCACTGATCACATTTGTAACTCCTTGCAGGGGTTTAGAAAGATCAGAAGACTCCAGAAGGCCAAACATGGATTACGTGTGGGAAATGGGGCACAAGTCTGGGCCCTTGAAGTAGGAGAGCTGGATCTTATTTTTTATTGTAATAGAATAGTGGATTTTGACAGAATTTGATTTTAGTTGCGAAACTAATAAATCAAGGATATTCTGTATCTTTCCATTCTGGTATTACTATCAGTAGAGATAGATAAATTTTATGTACTGGGCACATGTATGGAAATCTATTTTTCTTAAACCCTATTAACAATCAATTAAATAACGCTCAATCTGAACCTTTTAACAAAGAAGAGAAAGACCAATGTCAATGACTCGTATCTTTGGTATCTAAGGTTAGGTCATATCAACTCAATCAGGATTCAGAGGTTAATCCATGATGGGTCTTTGGGCTCATTGAGATTAGAAAATTGGTCTTAGTATGAATCCTGTCTAATGGGAAAAATGACCAAAAGGTCATTTACCCCCACGGCGGATAGAGCCAATGAGGTATTGAGTCTTTTTCACATTGATGTATGTGGTCCCTTGTCTACACCAAATAAGGGAGTTTTGAGTACTTCATCACTTTCATGGATGATTGTACGAGGTTTTGTTTTATTTACCTGATGAGACGCAAGTCTGACTCTTTTGACAAGTTCAAAGAGTTTAAGGCTGAAGTGGAGCGTCGGATAGGTAAATTGATCAAGACCTTACGATCGGATCGTGGTGGAGAGTACCTCTTTGGTGAATTCAAAGACTACATGATACATCATGGGATAGTATCCCAGCTCTCTGCACCGGGGACACCCCAGCAGAACAGAGTAGTTGAGAGAAAGAACAGGACATTGATGGAAATGGTCCACAGTATGATGTCTTATGCTACTCTTCCAGTGTCTTTTTGGGGTATGCCTTGGAAATAGCGACATACATTCTGAACTTGGTACCTTCCAAGTCAGTACCTAGGACTCCCTATGAGATATGGTTGGGCATAAACTAAGTCTGAATCATCTTAGGATATAGGGTTGTCCAACTTATGTACTGGTCAAGGGAAACAAGTTGGAACCATGATTAGAATTATGCTATTTTGTTGGGTATTCAAAAGGGACAAATGGTGGTTACTTTTATCATCCTAAGGAGCAGAAAGTACTGGTTAATGCCAATGATAGATACTTAGAGGATGATTAGAGTACTTCCACGAAAGGTTCAACAAGGTTGGAACTTGAGGAGAAGTTATCTTCGGAATCAACTTCTTCTGACCCGATTGTGGAATAAGAAAAGGCACAGCCTCAAGAGCCTGTATAATTGGAGCCTCGTCGTAGTGGGAGAGTGTCTAGGGTTCCGGAGAGATGGACTGGAGAAGCTTTCGAGTTAGTCTCTGACCATCAGGAACAAGACCCCATTAGATATGAAAATGCTATTATTGATGCCGATGCAAATCTATAGCATGAAGCAATGAAAGTCGAGATTGAGTCTATGTACTTTAATCAGGTTTAGGATCTTGTAGCTTCACCTAAAGAGATAAAACCCATTGTGTATAAGTGGGTATACAAGAGGAAGAGATGAGTAGATGGGAAGGTGGAAACCTTCAAAGCTAGGCTTGTGGTAAAAGGGTATACTCAGAAAGAGGGAATCAATTATGAGGAAACCTTTTCCCTGGTAGCCATACTTGAGTCCATCCGTATCCTCCTTTCCATTGTATGTCATTATGACTACGAGATATGGCAAATGGATGTCAAGACGGCATTTTTAAATGACCATCTTAGTGAAGACATCTATATGTTCCAACCGGAAGGCTTTATTGCTAAAGGCCAAGAACATATGGTTTGCAAGCTTAAGAAGTCTATTTATGGATTTAAGCAGGCATCGAGAGTATGGAACATTCATTTTGACGAGATTGTAAAGTCTTACGGTTTCACTCAAAACGATGATGAACCATGCGTGTACAGGAAACTTGAAGGTATTAATGTGGTTTTTCTTGTCTTGTATGTTGATGACATTCTACTCATTGGCAATGATGTAGGGTCGTTGTCATTAGTTAAGACAAACTTGTACAAGATAGTTTCTATACTATATCGTCATTTGTGGTTATCTAAATGATCTAAATATCCAAGGCCCTGGGAAACATGGCTTAGATGTTTACTTTAGGGTAGCTCTCTTAGAAAGTGAAAACAATCCAGGAAGTCGTAGATCATTGGACTAGAAGCCTAAGGATGGCAGATGTTCTTTATAGAGGTGTTAGTACATTTCTTCCTTTCTAAATGTACGGCGATGTATAGAGGGGTATTTTAGTCATTACACTTGTAAGTCGAAGACTTTGCTAACGCAACATTGTTCTTGGGGTCAAAATTTTCTTATGGTGATATTAAAAAATATTTAAAATGTAAAATACAGCTATTTATATGGCAAGGGTATTTTGGTCATTTTAGTAGCCAAGGCGGTGTGTCTTTTGGTCCCTAGTATAGACCGTGAGTTCTAATTAAATACAGGCTAAGGAATTGGTCTTAAATTAAATGAAATTTATTTTATTTAAGTAGTCTGATTTAATTGTTGGGCTAGAATAAAATAAAAGTCAATGAAAAGAGAGAATTAATTAAATTAAATTGGTGGGTTAATTAATTATTTAGGGCTTTGGCCTAGTTTGAATAATTAAAGATTGACCTGGGACTAAACTGATATGGGTTTGTTAATTGGACTAGTTTATTTGGGCTGAAAAAAATAATTGTTTATTGGGTCATTTATTTGGTTCTAATTAGAATAATTAATTTAGTTCAAAAAGGCTAAACAAAGAGTCCAATGGGCCAGTCCAGTTTAACCTAGGGTTTTATTTAGGTTAAACAGGAGGAAAAAGAGGACGTGGTTTTTCACTCTTTTTAGGGTTAAGAAAACAACGTTGTTTTTTATGCTTTTGGTGTGAGAAAAAAAAACCAGACGCCTTCTCTTTCTCTCCAAGAAAATTCCTTAGTTGGTGAGTTGTTCACCAAACGGGATTAGGCAGGCCATAAATTGGAAGATTGAGAGATTGACATTCACCTACATACACAAACGGAGTAGGAGGCTTGCAAGAATCGCACTAGAGGTTTCCACCAGTGCACCTACCTCAGTTTCACTCATTCCGGTCTAGCCAATTCTGAGAATGAGGAAAGAGGTAAAAAATTTTCAAAATGTTATCGCTAATCATAATCTATGAGTACTAATTCTAAAGTTTCTTCTGGTGAGAAAGTCCTGTAGATTGGAATACCGTATTTATTCATGATGTACTACCTAATCCCCCTATTCGGGTTTTAATGGTATTATCATCATCAGTGACTAGGTATTTGGCAAAAATTCCTTGGACTACTCTTTCACCCTTTTCTAATGTTATAGGTATAAACCTATTGTTCTTAAGAATAATCTTTATTTGGTCCTTATAATCAGAATCTATTATTCCGACTGTATTGGCCAATGAAATTCCTTTTTTATGGAGTGATGATTTGGGAGTTATCATTAAATGTTCATCTACTTCCATATCTACTGTTATTCCAGTAGCTATTTCTAGCTCAGATAATGGATTTATGACTACTGACTGAACTAAGCTAAAATCATATCCTGCACTTCCTATAGTTTGTCTTATAGGAATTTTAGCTTCAGGATTAATGATATTAAACTTTCTAGTCATCTGAAGGATCTTCCTCATCTGAATAGATACTTCTTAAATAAAAATATAATTCTTCTTCTTCTCTTTGTCTAATCTTTTTCTTTATCCAGGATTTTAAAAGAAGAAAAAGTTCGTTGTTCTTGTGATCTTTATAACTAAGTTTGATTTCTTTGTATAACCTATTAAGGGTATATAAAGAATTCAATTCTAACTGTCCTAAGCTAATTAATGCTTGTGTAACCGTACACTGTGCCATTATTTGGTCTCTACTAAACCATGTATCAGATTATAAATTATTTAAAGATAAAGTTCCTAGTGTTTTTAACTCAGGTGTATCCATCTTTCTACTCATATTCATATTGTGGATTTCCTGTATCTGCTAAGTCCCTTTTCCACTGTCTATACTCCTTTCTATATATTATTTGTTCATTTTGTGAACACCAGCTGTCTATTAATTTAAATAGGTCCTTATTATAACTTGTTTCTACATACTACATTATCTTTGCTCTAAATTCAGAAATAGATTCTAGATTATTTCTGTCTATTTGACTAAGATGGAACAAGGCTTGTTGGATGTTATTACTATTCTTGTTCTTCATCCTCTTGTTCAGTTTCTATATAATTACTAAACCTACAACTGATATTGCCATTGATTTCAGTATAATACTGGGCACTAGTTGGGACTATTATTGGCTTGTCCAAGATTCTACTAATATTCCAGGTATCTCCTAGGAGATCATGGTTCTCTATCTTCTTTCCTGGTAATACTTTTATTCCTCTACTTGCTAGGAATCTAACTATTTCTATTTCCCTAACAGTGTATCCTATATTACTTCCAAAGGTTACTTTTCTTATGATATTCTGACAAATCAATAGATTTTCAGCATTTTCTACCATGTTATAACCTTTACTTTTGACCACTATTTTAAGATGTTCATGCATTTGGTCAATAGGAAACAAGTAGTCTGGCATTATATAAACTATTTGACTATTTTGACTCATGTCAACTTCCATATTTCCTATAATTGCTGTAATTATGTCGTTATGTCTTGTATCTAGGAGTCCAATGAAAACTTTTATTCCTAACTCTTTCCTATGGATTCCATTGATACCGATCATAATGCAGCCTAAATGAAATAATTCATTGTTCTCTCTTAATAATGCATCCCTACTTTCCCTAGTTATTACTGGTAATACTGTTGTACTTTTGTCATTGGGACTTGATATCAAATGTTCTATGTACAAATTTACGAGTTTATGATTCTTACTGGGACTATAATTATACAGATATTTAGGGGCAATTGGCTGAATTTTATTATCCCTAAAATTTGCTAATTGTTATTTTGGATCAACAACTATTTCTACTATTTTAAAGGGCCTGATCTTTTTTGCTCTATCTATTACCCTTTCTATCTTACCATAAGTAACTATATCCAACTTCTCTTTTTCTTTTACTTTTGAAGTTGTCATTCTAAAATCTTACTATATATTCCCATCTATGAACTAATTTGTTACTTATCATATTATAGATACTGAATGTATGCTTAATCCAGTATTCTAAAATCTCTACTTCTCCTAATTCTACAGTTTCATGGACTATTGAAATCAAAGGTCTTTCTTTAGGTACATCTATGATTTCAATATCATACTTCATGATGATTTTTTGTTTTCTTTTCTTCAAGTACTACTACTGAGGTTTTCCAAGTAGCAAAGATATGAGATTTAGGCTTTCTTACTGTAACACCCCTAATGAAGGTAACAGCGGAAGCATACCAATATTGGGTGTTGCCCCGTCCAGATACCAGACAAGGGGTCTTTATAACGAATGATCAGCAGAGTATATAAGGTCCAAAGAGGAGACATCCAGACCTATTCTGCTATCACTGTGGTATCGTCCTCTATCCGTAGGTTTTTCCAATTCCAGATCCTACAAAAAAAAGTAAGATAAAAGACACGTGTGAGTGAAAAATCACCCAGTTAGTCCCGTGTGTGCGCTAGTGTTTCCCTTAAAAGAGAGTCGATTTTCAAAATCTTTGCTGAAGTAAATTATATAACAGGGAAAATAGCAATAATTGATAAATTCAGGTCATTTTATCATATACGTTCGAAAAACAGTAATTTTCAAACACACGGCCCCCAATTCAATAAATGCAGGTTCTTCCCCATTTAGAAGTGTAACTTACGTGCAAAGTTCAAAGAACTTCGCCTTCGGCTACACGGTTTCTTGTGCCAGGGACTGCGCCTTACAACACGTCACTCGTGTCATGTTGAAAGGGTGAGCAGCGTACCAATGTATCTCACCGTGCACTTAGGGATCTTTTACTTGCCACCATAAGCCAGGGTTCCCAATCCTGATGTCAATCACCATCGAGGTGGCAAGGGGTTGAACACACCGAGTGTCCCCGCTTGGTCTCATATGAACAACCCACCAATCATAATCAACAGGCAATTGCTGGGCTCACAACGGCTAGCCAGGGACGACTTATCACAATATCCTGTCGCCCTGTTTGGAGTAAGACAATCCCCAGAACTGATCAGGTTACTTGGGGTCATCTATCTCTAACATGGGCTAGTACAAAGATCAAAGTCCCTGTTGAGTACTCAACGTAACAACACCAACCCCATCTGACTGATTAGGCCAGAGGGTCATCTGATCTCGCAGGATTTCCAAATCAAAACATTTCTTATTTTCTGGGGCCGTACCTGATCACAAAATTCTTTTTTTAAGGGTATTCGGGTCATTTCACCCATGCCAGATTCCAAAAGACATTTTGAGGGTATCCGGGTCATTTTACCCTTACCCAATTTGAAAAATATTCACAAAAGTTCCAATAAGGATATTTCGGTCATTTGCCGAATACCCGAGTTCCAATAGTTTTCATAAAATATTCCAATAAGGATACTTGGATTATTCTCCAAATACCCGATTCCAAAATTTACCATTTTTCAGAAATCCCAAATATTTAATCCGAAAAGGATTAAATTCACAAAATTCGTGTTTTAAACATCCAGGAAGGTTTCCAAGCTGAATATGAAATTTATTCGAGTCAAGAATAGCATAAAAGCAAATGTTGCTCATGTAAACCTTAAACATATTCAAGGATTTTCAAAATGGCATAAAACATAGCATTTCATAAAAAATCAAAGCACACTAGCCTTTAAAAAGGTTTAGAAATCAATGGGACTCACCTCGTGTCCTAAGCCTCTCATTTCGTTCACGACCGTCTAACCTCCGTTCCTACCGTTTTTGACATTTCGTTAGCTGTTTGTTGCTAAACCTACACCAAACATTGTTTTTGGGTCAATTGGTATTTGGCCAAAAAATAGCCGTCGGGTAGCTGACGTCCGGCTGACGTGCCCCAATCATCGTTTAGCCGTTGGGGCCGACGGTTAGCCGATGCTTAAGAAAAATGTTCAACTTTCGTTCGCATCGTTTTTCCATCGTTTGATCAATTATTTCTTTTTACTTTTTCCACATCCTTACTCACTTCATAAAAAAGGGATTCACTTCATGTTTCTCTAATTGTTTTGTCCAAAATCACATAATTAATCACTCTTAAGTCCATTCATTTTCGGACTACTTTTCTGGAATTTCACTGGTTTGACACACCATTTTGTTTTGCACATAACTTTTAATTTACAGCTCCAATTTGGCTCCATGATATACCAAAATGACCGTGAGACTCTTAACTTTAATTCAGTATAGGCCGTTTTTAGGTTTCTGGTTCCAGCATCACGGTACTGGGCAAAAACAGCCTCAGTAGTTTTGACTTAGTTTCACTATTCATTCTTTCCTTAACATTCTGCAAATTTCCAGTTTGACACCCTAATTTGTTTTGCCCATAACTTTTAATCCACAAATCCAAATGATGTCAAACCAATTTTAAAATATCCTTAAGACATTCCTTTACTAGTTCCAATTAATGGAGTACCAATTCTATTGTCCATTCTGTTCAGTTTTGCACACAAAGTTCTAGTAGTAAAAATCCCGTCACTGATTTGGCACCTTTTACTATTTTCACCATAACTTTTGATCCGTAAATCCGATTAATGTCAAACTTGTTCTAAAATGTCTCTATGATCCTTAGCTAGAAAGATATATGCCTGATTCATTCAAATCCAGAAACATTACATATTTACTGAACATAAAACCTCCCAGAATTTTCTGCACACATGGACAGCTTTCATACAACTTCACCTAACTATCACACATAAACTTCTCACAATATATATACCAAAATGATCTCCATGCTTTATATAATAACTTTTCTTCAAGTAAGGTAGATCTTTACCTTTTCTTCAAGAATCTTCTTGCTTTTCTCTCTCTCTTTCTCTCCTCTCTATTTCCGGTTTCTCCTCTCTTTCTTCTCTATTTCCTTTTCTTTTCTCTTCTTCCTTTTCTCTCTTGTTTGCTCCGAAATTCTGGCTATCTAAAGCCATTTTAGTTGGCCTTCATGGCCTATTTATAGATGTTAGAAGGCTTGTATAGGAAGCTTTGCTTATGTAATGCCTTACATCGCATGCTTTTGTCATGGCTTATGTAGAACTCTTGAGTAGAAAGCTTTGAAATGTAATTGGTACACATGGAATGATTAACCACAATTTCTAGAAAGCTTTAGGTGATGACTCATCACTTGTAGAAACTTATGGAAAACTTTAGAGTGCTCTAGAACCTTAAAGAAATTTATAGAAAAAGGTAGAAACTCTTAGAACATTATAGATATTTTCTAATCTTGCATGGCCATGCATAATCAACCTTGATTAACTTACTTAAATCAAGATTAGCTTAATTAAGCTTGGTCAAATGAAGTCAAAAGGTGGTCCAACTTGGTCAAACTTTTCATGCTTGTGGGCCATCCTTATGTATTTCTTGTGAACAATTCTTATTTATTTCTTGTGGGCCATTCTTTTTTATTTCTTCTTCCTTTTTTTTTCTTTTTATCACAACCAATCAAATAGAAACACTTGGCCTCATTAACCAATCACTAAACGACACTTATTTTCATCCACCAATTATAAGAAGCCACACATCCCATTTCCAACCGTAATTTTTCATTTTCTTCAGAAATGACCAAAATCGGGTCCGTAATGAAAAATATTTTATTTCACTACCCAACTCCAAAAATTCCACTGAATCCATTGGTAATACTTAAATTCTTCAATTCCCTCTTTACTTGGTCAAATTTGCGGTCAAAGTCGCGAGCACGGTCAAAATGACAAAAATGCCCCCGATACCCCGGGTAGCATAATTAGCACCAAAACGTGCGTGTCATTGCACTGATCAATTTCTCTTTTTAGAGTACCCTAAAATTCTTATTCTTTTAATCTTAATAGCCTTCCAAAAATTTAGAGTTCGAGTAAAACAAATCCAATAATTACATCTACGTCCCGACAAAATTTTATTTCTCCAGAGTGTTCGTCTCAATACACCGATCAACTTTTGTTTTGGCCGTTGATATAAATTCTCATCCTATTACAGGTAGTAACCAACCGTAAGTAAAAAGGTGGGGTGTTACACTTACAGGCTTCCTTCCTTTTTCTAAATTCAAAATTTCTAAAGATTTACTAATGGAGGCTAACTTATTAGAAATTTCTATATTTCTTGTTGGGGCTTCTATTTTTTCAATTATTTCAAGCAACAATAATATAATTACATTATTCTGCCTGATAATTACTTTTTCACCCGAAGTTGTGATACTTTTATTAACATCATCATCTTTATCAAGGATTCCTACAGCTCCTTCTAAATACTTTCTGCTTTCTATCAAAGTAGTTTGGTAACCTGGATTATTTATTAGGTCACTCATTATGGATTCCTAAAAATCATTTTGCATTGCTTATCTGTTGAAGACTGTGTCTCCTTTCTATATTCTAAAAGTTGTCTTATTTCTAAGACTTCCTTCTTAGTATCTTCTAAAAGTTGTCTATTTTCTATTTTGGGTCTTAGGGTTCCCACTAGTTGATTTAAATCCTCTTTAGTTAGAAGATTTCTAAGCGTCCTAACTTGTAAACTATTCTTTTCAAAATCTAAATTAGACTTTAATTGTTCTATTTCTAAAACAATTCTATCTCTTAATTCTAAATGCTTTCTTGAAAAATCATTTAAAACCTGGTTTTGTTTTAACTGGTTGTTCAAGACTATAGTTATTAACTCTACTATCAGGTTAAGTTGACTGTCTGATCCGTGATACAAATGTTCAAAGTTATATTTTGGAATTGGTCTCTCAAAAGTACACCATATTTGATGTTTATCTAAACTTGTCTTTTGGACAAAAGTCCTTTCTACAAGGTCTAAGTATTCTAACTTCTTTTTCCCTTCCATCTTGTCAATCTATCCTATTTTGAGAGAATAGAAACATGCTTCCTCTATTAATTATCCTAGATGAGTATCATCTATCCTTTTCTGCAAACTACTAGTTGAGTTTCTCATGGGCTTATCAGTCTTATTTTCTTGGTATATAAGGCCTCACACCATTGGACCTAAATGCTGCCCCTCTCGGGTCTTATGCGAAGCCTCTAGATTCTTTTGCCCTTCCACAAATACTTTCAACTTTACACCACAAGCACAAGTAATAACCACAGAATTAAGATAATAGTTCATGTAATATAATCTTTATCAACATGCTTGTTATTCTAACAAAGACAATGAGTACTTAGCAAGAAAAGTAATTATGCCTTATACGTGAGCTTCTGATGGCAAGCCATCGTCTTGAACACAGAGTGTTTTCACGCCTCGTGAATGAAGGCACTCAATATACTTGGCATTATTTCTCAGCCAATCGACTCTTATATGGAAAAGAAGTATAAGCTAAAATACTAGATTCATAGATAAACAAGAAGTCGATTACATCAAACTGGAGAGTCTTGAGAGATCAAGGATCTCACTACTCCATAATATATTATTACCTGATTACAATATAGATGTTTACAGACTCAAGTACTACTGATACAGGGGAGCAATCCACACCAATCCAGTAATTTACACCAACTCTAAACTAAAGCTCTGATACCATTTAATAATACTCAACAAGTTTTGCGTAATCTCTCGACTAAATGAGTTGTGTTTAGTGAGAGAAGGAATGGCTATTTATAACCATCCTTACTTGCCTCTTCGAAAAGCCAAAAGATCATACATTGGTGATACCTCGCTTACACCACTTATTTGACTGGTACTAGAATTCATGTTTACCCACGTTATGACCAAGATTTTAAGTTAATGGATAAAATGAAAGCAATAATTCAAGCATTACCACCTTTAGAACTACCACAGATTGTCTAACAAGGTTTGTTGTTCAAGGGAAACAAGGAAAATTACTCAAAATAATATAGAGAATTAATTAAACTACCCCTTAGATGAATGGCCTAATTCCTTTCTAGGGTTTTCTGGAAAATTCCCTTATAGCAGTCGCCACCCATAGGATAGAATAACTTACCTAAAACACTCCAAAACCTAGCTAGGGTTAACTAAGAAAACCCTAACCAATTAGGACTTGAATTTAGCCAAAAGAATACCAGAATTTCAACTTCCTTGCCCTCAGAATTTCGGCCACCATAAGCTCCCTTCTGTATGAAACTTCCAGCCAAAAGCCTGCACCAAAAACCCCTCTAGCTGTCAAATAAAAACAACTACACAAAACCCTAATCTTTCCTCCTCCTAATCTCATCTAAGAGGAAGCCGAGAAATCAGCTTCTTTCATCTCTTTTTCCTCTCTTATTGTGGCCACAATAACAACCAGAAAACAGCTCCAAAAACTAGCACTAAACCCCTTAAACCCTGCTAGAAATCAACTATAGCAATAAGGACAAAAGTTGTCACCTTTTCCTTCTTTTGATCAAGAGATCAAAGCAAGATTAAACTCTATTAAACCCTAAAACACCTCAGTCTAACCTATTCCCTTCATCAAACTAGCCATAATCAAACCCCTCTATTGCTCCAGAATTCTAGCCGCCACTCTCTCCAAAGATTTCGTCCTTAGCAACCTCCAAGCATCTCCAAACTTGAAATCTAAACCTAAGTTGAGCAACCCTTCAAACCCTTTCAACTTTCATTCAAATAATCTTTCTCTTTTCTCCTCAATCTCAGTCATCAAGGGGCTGATCCTTGTCTCCTTTTATTGGAGATTTTCAACCAAGAAGGCCAAGAGCATTACAATCAACATTTCTTCCTCAAGTAAACCTAAGCAACCACCAAAGGCGTCACCTTTGCTGTTAGTGTGTGTTCGGCAAAGGTATTCTTGGTCTCGATTCCTTTTTGCTTAAATAAGGTTGCTTTTATGGTGGTGTTGTTACGCATGGAGGCTAGATGGAAGTATGAATAGACTATATTGATGAGTTTGAGGGTTCAATGGAATGAGCTAGGCATGTATGTCTTTGATCATGATTGAAAATTGTTATGAAAGTCTAGATCTGTGACATGTTGATAAAAAATGAGATCTTTTAATAACTAAGGGGTTGTTTATGATGATTTTATACTAGTTGAATCTAGGAGTTATCATATGGTAAATCGATCTAGATCAATGCATGGTTATGATCAATACAATGGTAAAGAGGGGGGGGTTATACATGTGATTTAATAAATTAAAGTCCTTAGACACTATGGATTAATTAGGTAATTAATGAGATCATGGGGAGTTATGTTATATGAAGTAATTGGTGGGATGATTAAATCCTAATTGTGGGTTATTTGCTCTAGATAAGGAAGGAGTGGAAATAAGAGCAATCGATTGAGTTGGATCTAGCTTTGATTTATCCAAGTAAGTCCCTGCATAACTGTTTTGATAAATGATACTTGTTTGCAAGTAATTTTTTGTACAATGTTATTTGGAATTGATGTCAATATGATATTTTAACACAAGGATTGAGCCTTGACTAAAAATGTTGAGTTATGCTGGATTGTTGTGAGACTTGGATTGGAAATGTGGATGTTTTATTTTCAAAACGAATTTAATAAATGTTATTTATTCAAACTCAAAAACGATTTCTTTCACTATTATCAAACGATTTGAAAATGCTGTTACGATAACCACGTTTTGCAATCAAACTAATCAAAGACTTTCAAAAAAGAGAAAATGATTCAGCCCCTAATCGGGGAGTGTTGAGTACTTAGCGAGAGTAGGCTAGTAGTACTAGTTTCGAAGAGCAAAAGTGAGTCTTCTGGCAGGAAGCCTCCTCCAGAAGATGAACTAAACTTAGAGAGACGACAGTACTACTTAGTCAGGCCGTTCGCGCTAGCATATTATTCCATGTGGACATTGTTGATCCGGATTGGACAATCGGAGTATTGGGTGTAAAGATGTATCTCACCTAGTGGGTGGATCCCCCACTGCCCATTGTTGAAAGAATACATTGGGAAGCTATTATGGTGGTGACCATGATATGGATTGTGTTACTATATTGTTGAATCATTTGCTAATTCCTACTTAATGAGTTATGAATGTGATGAAACAGTGATGCATTGTGAACTATTTTGGATTTATTGAGCAAGGCTCCTTTGTATAATTGTTATTGATGAAATTGACTTGCAAACATGATTTTGTGATTTTGATAAACCTGCATACACACAATGGTTACAATTGACACTTGCACACACAGGACTTACTGGAATGTCAATCTCATACCTTTTATATCATGATTTCAGGGGATTGCTTATATTGAGTAGGGTGAAGCTAGGGTTGAGCTCCAGCTTATTTATTTAGCTGTATTTAAGTTTGTTTTAAAAAACGTTTGTTAGTTTTGAGTTTTCAGACTTGTATAAGTTTTGCTTTTGGATGTAATGGAATTATTCTTTTAATTTTATTTAGCAGTTTTGTTTTATTTTGTACTTCATTATAAAGATCCCTGGTCCTTTGGACGGGGCGACATCCTGCCCTATCTAGGTACTTAAAGTGTGGGATGTTGCACAATAAGTTGGAAGAGTTGCAAACAAGAGACTATTACCGACTCTACGACAAAAGCTGAGTACATAGCCGCTTCTGAAGCAGCTAAGAAGGCCGTTTGGATCAAGAAGTTCATAACAGAATTGGGTGTGGTTCCTAGCATTGTTGGTCCAACATCTTTGTATTGTGACATCAACGGAGCCATTGCACAAGCAAAGGAGCCACAGTCTCACAAACGATCCAAACACATACTGTGACGCTATCATTTGATCCGAGAGATCATAGATAGGCATGATGTAAAGATAGATAGTTCCCAAGGATGAGAACATAGCTGATCCACTTACAAAAGCACTATCCCAAAAGAAACATGATAGGAATATTGAGTCATTCGGTATTAGATACATGAATGATTGACTCTAGTGCAAGTGAGAGTTTATTAATGTTATGCCCTAGAGGCAATCATTTGTACATTGTATATAACACATTTTATTTTATTAAAAGGCATTATTCATCTTACAGTATCTTTTGTTTACTTTTGTGTAAAATAATTATTAGATAAAGTATCTAGTACAACACTGCGTTAAGAAAATCATGATAGAGATCATGATATGAGATTCCTACTACACTGTATAGTGTTAGTACTTAAATAGTCCCTAGTCGTAGTATTAATGAGATAGGACATCATTAATGCGTTAAGATTAGCATATGTTAGACTTCCTGATTTGATTAGGCGGTGTTTCTCCATGAGTATTAAGATATTCAAAGTTAACACGTGGATGCTTGTTAATAGAACAAGTAAATTGGATGACTTAGTTATGAGATAATCACATGGATCACTATTTAGTGCCAGTGATATAATCTCAATATAGAAAATGTGCAAGTATCCTTAGATTTAAGATCTCCAAGGTACTTTGTTTGTTGAGTATTGTGCTTTGATTCCAATCTCTGGAGCCAGATCGAGGGCCGCCTATGGGATGGATATTGGGTGCATTGTGAGGTAAACGAAAGTAGTTGAGAGGCTCAATAAAAGATTCACCACTCCTAATAGTAGGGGTGAATATCTCACGGCCACTTGTAGGAATTACTACTCGAGAAGTCCTTGGCCAAGGTGACTGTATATTGGAAATAGTTTCAATTGATACACATCTAGAATAGTGGGTTCCTGGTACAAGTACTATTATATTCGGGTTAGAATTAATATATTTTGGAGGGAGTTGGCATTAATTCCGTACTCCAAACCGAATGAGATATTGTATGGTGAAAAGAGTTAATTGCACTATATTTTGTTATTGAATGGTTCATGTAAGTCACTTGACTTCCTGGATTCTTGGTGGTCATGATGTGTTACTAGATACCGCTCATAATATGAGAATATGAGTTTATTCATTGGTAAATTAGTAAACCAATCCTGATTAGAATTAATATGATTAATTCTAATTTATTATGGATTATTAATCTCAAAGACGTTTGAATTAATTCATGTTCACTACCAATTGACTAGGAAACCTAATAGGTCATACACAATAGAGAATTACATACTCAAGATGTTATTTGATAATATAGTGGAGTTAATTGCGAGAAAGAAAAGTTATTATGGCTAAATTATAATTAGTTATAATTTATTGGCCAAATTGTAACTATGAGAACTTGATGGTTCCAATTACAATTAGAGAATTCTAATAATTTTAGTATTCTCAGATGGAGTGTTTTTAGTAGGGTTTTTCGTGATATATGGGATATATACACGAGACCTATTGGTGGGAGGGATTAACGACAACAACACTCTCCAAAAACCCTCCTCCTCTCTCTCTCTCTCTCTCTCTCTCTCTCTCTCTCTCTCTCTCTTTTGAAAAACCCTAGATGCCACTTTAGTTTCTGCTAGCACAGAAACATCTTGGTGCTTGAGAGTGACCCTCATGTGGATTTTTGTTAGAGATAATCACACACTGTGATTGTAGTGGCTGGACATTCAACTCTCGTAGTGTTTGATCAAGAGGATTGTTGGATCGTGCCTCAGATGAGAAAGGGAGAAAAAATTTTAACGACAAGGATTCACTAGAAAGGTGATCTTCTTCTCTTTATGTCTTGTTTTCCACACGTATGCGGATCCTGGGATGGTATCTTGTTCTTAATCTTTTCGCTGCGTCATATATGATATGCATGAGATGCCTCACATAGGGTGCAAATGGGTTTCCAAGAAGAAAACCGACATGGATGGTAAAGTAATTACCTATAAGACACGATTGGTAGCAAAAGATTACTGTCAGAAATAAGGTATTGATTATGACGAAACATTTTCACTAGTAGCAATTCTAAAATCTATTAGGATACTCCTACCACTTGCTGCTCATTATGATTATAAGATTTGACAAATTGATATGAAAACAGTTTTCTTTAACGGAAATTTGACTGAGGAAGTGTACATGACACAACCTGAGGGTTTCACATCCAAGATCACACTAAAGTGTGTGAGCTGCAAAGGTCCATTTATAGACTAAAGCAAGCTTTTAGGAGTTAGAACATCTGTTTTGATGAAATAATTAAAGAATTCAATTTCAAACAAAACATGGATAAACCTTGTATATCAATAAGGTTAGTGGAAGTGCAATTATTTTCCTATTACTATATATAAATAACGTATTGCTAATAGGAAATGATGTCTCTATTCCACAATTAGTCAAGATTTGGTTATCTAAGAAGTTCTCTATGAAAGACTTTGGAGATGCAACCTATATTTTGGGAATAATGATCTATAGAGATAGATCAAAAAGGTTACTTGGTTTTTTATAGTCTACATACATAGACAAAATGTTAAAAAGTTCTAGCATGGATCAATCCAAGAAGGGATTCTTACCTATACCCATGAGGTAAGCCTTTCAAAATCTATGTGTTCTAAGACATAAGATGAAAGGGATCACATGAGTAAGATACCATATACTTCAGCAGTTGGTTCTATCATATATACTATGATATGTACCGATGTATCTTGTACTCTTAGTATGACAAACAGATACCAATCAGACCGTGGAGAAGGTCATTGGGTGGTGGTCAACAATATCCTTAAGTACTTGGGAAGAACTAAGGATGTATTTTTTGTATATGGAGATGGTGACTTGCAAGTCAGATAGTATACATATGCCAATTTCCAATTTGATAAGGATGATTACGAATCCCAATTAGGATACGTGTTCACTTTTGTAGGTGGGACAGTTAGTTGGAAAAGTTCTAAACAAGATACAACTGCTGACTCAACCATTGAATCTAAGTACATAGTAGCTTCTGAAGCAGCTAAGGAGGTAGTCTGGATCAAGAAGTTCATTATAGAACTAGATGTGGTACCTAGCATTGTTGATTCAATATTCTTGTATTGTGATAATAATAGAGCCATTACACAAGGAAAGGAACCACGTTCTTATCAGTAATCCAAACATGTATTTAGGCACTATTACTTGATTAGAGAAATCATTGATAGAAAAGATGTAAAGATAGAGATAGTTCCAACTAATCAGAATATAGCTGATTCATTTACAAAGGCATTATCCCAAAAGAAACATGATGATCATGTTCAGTTATTTAGTATTAGATACATGAATGATTGAGTCTAGTGTAAGTGGGAAATTGTTAAGATTGTGCCCTAGAAGCAATCATTTGTACAATGTATTTTGCACATTAAATCAATAAAAAGATATTCTTTATCTTTTAGTTTCTTTGTTTCATATGACTATATGTATAAAACTATTAGATGAAGCCCCAAGGTCAATATTGTGTTAAGGAAATTATGATAGAGATCATGATGTGAGGTTCCTACTATACTGAACTGTGTTTGTGCTTAAATTATCCCTAGTCATAGTATTAATGATATGGGACATCATTAATCCGCTAAGACTAGTACGTGTTATACTTCTTGGTTTGATCAAGTGGTGGTTCTCACATCCGTGAATATTGTGATACTCAAAGTTAACATGTGGATACTTGTTATTTGAACAAGTACATTGGATGACCTAACTATTAGATAATTACATGGATAGCTATTTAGCACCAGTGATAGAATCTCATTGTAGCAAATGTACAAGTATCCTTAGACTTGAGAACTCTAAGGGACTTTGTTTGCTAAGTGTTATACTTTGATTCTAATCTCTGGAGTCCTTACAAGACCACCTATAGGATGGACATTGAGTACAACGTGAAGTAAATAAAAGTAGTTGAAAGGGTCAATAAAGGATTCACCACTCCTGATAGTAGGAGAGAATATCTCAAGGCCATTTGTAAGAATCATTACTCAAGATGTCCTTGGTCAAGGCAACTATATATTGGAAATAGTTCTAATTGATACACATGATGAGTATTAGATTCTGGGAACAAGTACTAAAATATCTGAGCCAGAATTAATTAATATTCTGGAGGGAGTTGGCATTAATTTCATACTCTAAATTGAATGAGATATTACACGGTGAAAGAAATTTATTGCACTGACGCTTTGCTATTGAAAAGTTCATGTCAAGCCATTTGACTTTCTGGACTTTTGGGTGGTCATGATGTGTTGCTAGATACCGCTCATAATTTTCTACATATGAATTTATTAATTAGACAAATTAATAAATTTAATCCTAATTAGAATTAATTTATTAATTTTAATTATTAAAAGGATTATTAATTCTATAATGATAGAATTAATTCATAATAGCTACCAATTTGACTAGAAAATCTAATAGGCCACACACAATAGAGAAATTAATGCTCAAGATATTATATAATAATATTATGGAGTAACTTGTGAGAAGAAATAAAAATCACGGGCTAATTATAATGTGTTATTATTAATTGAACTAGATTGCAATTTATAAAACTTGAGCTCGTGATTACAAGGAAAAAGGAAAACTAGATTATGTATTCGTTTCCTAATTAGATTAGGAAACAAACATTAGGAACATACGCATATATGTATATGTATGTGTTTAGTTTATCGGGTGTGTGAACTTTTCAAAAAATCATAGAAAGTTTTTCTTTTCTTTTTCCTTACGAAATTTCTCCAGACCTTTCCCTAAAATTGCTAGCACAATTCGATCGGTCTTCTTGAGCATCAAGCCTCATGTGGATTTCCATTGGAGAAATCTCTACACTTGAGATTTGGTAGTTTGGTGGAATGTGAGAGCTCTTCTAGATTCGAAAGCCAAAAAGGAAGGAAAATTTCACATCTCTGTGGTGTTCTCTTGAAGTAAACGGCTTATCCCGTCTCTCTATTTTATGGTCTTTAAATTACATTCGAATGATCCATGGCATAGAATTCCTCTTTAATATTCCACTGTGTGGATCTGATTTGCATGAGGGAATTCCATCATACTCAATATTTGGTGTTCCACATACAAGGAAAACTCTCAAAAGAACCTTGTCGTTCTGAAAATGCAACTATGGTTAAGTATTTCAGGTTGAACTTTTTATTTAAGAAGGAGAACATTTTAGTTAAAAGTTTTTATCTGAACAAAATGTTTGTTTTAATAAAAGGAAAAGAAAATATCATGCAAAGAAAAGAGAAAAGAAAATAACCATGTTTGCACATGAATATATGTTGTCTTTGATATAATAAACATCACTTGACTTGTAATGGAGCATTTGTCAACATATAATTTCATGCAAGGACTTACTTAGTTCTTTTATCTCATAGATAAAATCTCCTGTTGTCTTGATCAATGGAATCGAATCCTACCCAGAGAAAATTACAAAGAACATGTTACCACTTCCCAACAACAAAAGGGCAAAAGCAAATAATGATCCTAATCTCCATAATACCCATTCAGCATAGACAAGTCACATAACAAGTCTTCAAATAGTTCGGACCAATCAATGTCTATACCCCAAACATAACATGCTAGATATAAAATCATATCTCCAATCTCTAAGTGTTCAAAAACATGCATTCACAACCCAAAAATTCTCTAATGATAATAATAACTACTATTGACAACAATATCCAATAATTATTATTATTATTAGTTAATTAATAATATACTACAAATAATATCCAAATAAATGATAAATAATGAACTTTTTAATGATAGTAATTAAGAAATAAGTATTAAAAAATAGCAAATCGTAAATAATTTTTAAAATATTTAACGTTTAATAATTAGTAAATAAATAACAACAATTGGTATATTATAATATGAAATGATAATTTAGGTACTTATAATTAGTAAATAATATACGACATTTACCATCCAATAAATGATAAATAGTGGATTTGTAATAAATAATAAATAATAAATAGAAAATTATAATCTAGTATTTAATTAATACTAAATAATTAAAAATAAATAGTATATTGTAGTATGTATAAATTATAACTAGTAGTCGTATAGTAGTAAATAATAATTTTTGTAGTAATATGTGAAAAATCCCACCTAAACCTACCCTAGAGTTAGAGGGATGGGATGTATATCATATCAAATTGCATAAAAATATATTTCCTGGATGAATTCATGTGCTTTAGAATTGTGATATAAGGGTTATATGATATATTTATGCTTGTTGAGCAGTAAGGGTAAAAAGAAAATTTTGCTTAAGGTCAAAATTAGGAAGAAGGCTTGAGGCTTAGAAAGAAAGAAAATTTGGTTGGGAAAATAAGAATAAGAGTTAGTGTGGTTAAGTGGTTAGAGCTTTGTGATTAATCTATAAGGTCTTGAGTTCAAATCCCATCACCTAAATTTTATTCTTAATTATTCTAACCAATGTTTGAATTTCTCTTTTCTTACATTCCTTAAAGCTAGGAATGTTGTCTTAGGGAAGATACAATGGTAATGTCCCAACCATGTGATCTTGTCCTAAAAGAAAATCTAGAAGAGTTTTAGTCTCCATCATTTTAGCAATCCTTGTCCTAACCTATTTAAATTTAAAATACTCATATTTCTTTAATTCTTTTCAATTCTTATAAAATGTCTTGGATAAATCTTGGCTTAAATTTTTAAAATTTCTAGCCGTTAGGATAGGAAAATGACCGAAATTGAGAAAGAAAAATAGGTAGGTGGTTTTTAATTAAATCACCATAACTTTTCTTCCAAGAACTACATTTTCTTCTTGTTCTTGTTTTAGTTCAAATCTGGAAATTTTTCCAGCAATTCTTCGTGGCTGATTTTCAAAAATTGAAGCAACATTTGCCTATATAATTCTTGCTAGCAACCAACCATTTTGTATAAATATGAAAGCTGAAAAATGCCTTGGAATTTCGCAACTTGTGTAGCCTTACCAAACCAGAAATTTTCCAGCAAGCTACCAAGAGTTAGACATGGAAGTTGAGCCATCAACTCATGTATAAGAACATTTGAAACTTTCCTTCTTCTTCAGGATGGTGGCTGGAAAACCACCATTAATGGACCTCCAAACACTCATAAGTTTCAGTTGCAATTCCATTTCAAAATGGTTCAAAAATTCTGCTCTCAAATCCTTCCATATTCTAAGAATTCTTGTAGCTAAAATTCTAGAATTTTTCCAACTTGCCTAGCAAAGACAAGAACCGATTTCTTCCTCAATTTCCTTAATCTTTTCGGCCACCTTGAAGCCATGGATAGAATATCTTGTTTTCTTCATCTACCATGGCCATTAGAGCTCTATTAACACACCTCAAATCATTCCTAACTTTACTCCATTCAAACTTTTCAAACTTGAAATTTAAATTCTAGATTTTACTCTCTTAAATTCTCACCTAGCTAGATGAACAAATCAGAATTTTCCCCTCTATTGTACAGCCATTTTCGACCAGCATTAAAACTAGAATAATCTTCCACTTCACAACCAATACAAAGCTAGACTAGCCACCCACCATTAAAGGACCAGAAACCTTCAAGAAGAAAATACTATTAACAAATCTTCTACCTTAAAAATCTCCACATTTTTCTCATTTTAAAATTCAAAATTTTTGAACTCTCTCTCTCTTCCCCTAGGATAACCGAAACTCCTCCCCTAGCAAGGCTATTTGGCTATCATACACCAAGCACACACAAAACATTTTCTCTTAATTTTCTCTTGTGTTCTCAAGAACACCAAGAACACACACTAAACTTCTTTAATCCTCAATCACCTCTTTTCATCCCAAATCACTCCAAAAACTCTCAAATCAACTAGGATTCAACCTATACTCATCCATAGCACACTCTATAACACTAAAACCACCAAAGTTGATCTTCCATTCAGATCAAACGTGCTTTTTGTTCAAGAACAAGAAGAACATCAAGAAGGTAAATTCAATCACCTTAATTGTTCTTCACTTCTTCATCACCATTTCGTCATCATCTTAATCACACACACACACACACACACACACACACACACACACACACACACACACACACACTCACACTCTCTCTCTCTCTCTCTCTCTCTCTCTCTCTCTTTTGGCTGAACCATTGGTGGCCATTCTTGAACAAACTTCAATCAATGAAGGACTCCTCAAAAGCACTCAAGGACCTTCATTGGACAAGACGACATCTTCAACTCCAACGATTATCAAACAAGTATTTCTTTCATGGCCTTCTTCTTAGATTTTCAAACTTAAGGCTTTTAGATGATGAAATTAATAGGTTGATCGAATAATTTTGGGTTGGTGATATGTATGTGGGTGAAGGGAATAAATTTAAGACAAGAAGATTGAAATGAATATTGAGAATTATAAAGTATGGATTATGCATTAGGACCATTATATGCTTATTAGTACATTATGATTAAAGGCTTTATGTCCCTAGTAAGGTTGTTGTGATGAATGATGGACATTATACCGCCATTCTTTGATTCTGCTCCCATGATGTTATTTTTGTCAATAAATCCCTAGATAATATTATTGTTAGATATCACCCATATTGTGATAATTATTATTACAAGTCTATTTTTGGGCAAATCAACATGTTATTTATTGGATATATGTGTGTATGAATATATATAAATTTTTGTACTAGTAAATTTACTATGGTCATTAAAAATTATTATTAGAGCTACTTTTACTACTAATATTATTATCATTACTATTATTATTATTATTATCAAAATTATTAGTGTCATTATTTAATTTAATTTATTAATTTCGGTAAGCACCAAAATTTCAGAATTAATATCTACTTAAGATATTATTATTTTATTAGATAAAAAAATAGAAATATTTTCATTAAGCGTTATTTAATATAAATAATAATATATAGGAAATAATTAATATAATATCAATATCTTTTAAATTCACATTATTTATTTTTCTTCCTAAAACTTTTATCTAAACTTATGTATTATTTAATAAATAATTACGAATATTAATTAGTATTAATATAATTTATTATTTATTATTAATGTTATTTGTTATGTATTATTAATATCATTTGTTATTTATTATTAGTATTATTTATTATTTATTATCAATATCATTTAGTATTTATTATTAACAGTACTTATTATTTATTACTAATTTTATTTATTATTCATATTATTTATAATTATTATTTGTTAATAAATAAATATTATTATAATTTGTTATTTATTATTTATAACACCTATTTTATTTTGGCATATCAAATTAATCTTATTCTATAAAATACTTTATCAATTAATGTTAAAGCTTAAGGCATTGTTGTCATAACTGGATGTTGTTGTAACTAATTGAGCTTAAACATATTAGGCTGAGAGTTATTTATTTAAGCTAGTGTTGTTTGGATATTGGGACTTATACCCTATATTTACCCTAAGCGGGGCTAGATTGCCTTGAACTAACTTGGAAGGCTATTGATAGAAGCTAAATTAGTCATACTTTTTCTAATTATTTGAGGTTCTTTTGTGATACATTTTATTCAATAACTAGCTATATTCCTTCATATTTGAGATTTTACCCTTGAAAAGGTATTTTGTTCATTATTTCAGATTTTTAGGGTCAAACGAAATAAAAACGTCGTGAAATAGATTAGAGGCGGCACCGGCCAAGACAGAGGAACTGGTGCTGGCCATGCACTGGTTGCACGAACTTTGAGGCAATAAAAAATTGATGAAACAGAGTAGAACAGAATGGAACCGGCGTCAGCTCCAGTAGCCAAGGCGGCGCCGGCTGCATTCTGGAATTTGTGCGACATTCAAGAAAAAATCAGCGAATAAGTGGAGAAACAGAACACAATCGAAGCCGAAGCTGGCGCCAGCTTCGAGAGCTAAGGCGGCGCTGGCTGTGCCCTGAAGTTAAGGCGGTGCTTGATTTTTTCTACACGATTTTTGATAGGCACTTCCCAAGCCTATAAATAGATGGAAAACACAAAGGAAAAATGAGAAAATTTATTAATCATCATAGAAAATCACTTAAATCAAAGGAGGAATTCTTCAATTTAAGGAGGATTGTGCAAGAAGGTCTTCAAAGGAAGAAGAAGGAGGTTTGTCTTTGAGTGCTTTCTTTTACTTTGTTTTCTTTTTCTTGACAATGATACGTTAATTGTTTTATTGTAATTCGACATTGTTTTAGATATCCACAGTTTTTAGAGTTATTTAATCTTTTGATTAATTGATTGTTATTCTTGGTATTTAATTACTTGTGCCTATTACGAGATTGATTGGTTGTTTCTTTCCATTGACTTGCTTGAAAAAGAGATTAATGGTGGTTTCAATTCATTAGTTTCATAGTTGTTGTCTCTTAACTTGCTTGAAAAGGGGGTTAATTGCGAAGAACTAGGTTAAGGTTAATTGATGTTTGCCAGAATATGGATTCATTGGTTAATTTCATGTTTTAAGTTTGTCAGAATATGAAAATTTAATCAAGGATTGTGTTTAATGCATCTTTTGGGTGAATAGTTGAGACAAAATATGTGATGCTAATTTGTCTAGGAGATAGTGATTTCATGGATTGAAAAAGAAGCGAGTCTATCTTAGTCCTTTATGATGCCAAGGGTATAATTAGTTATGATAAGTGTTGGGTACTTTAAGATCATGTTTGTCTAAACAATGGTTTGAGTTGCATACTTCTCCATCCTTGACATGCATTTATTTTTATTTTATTTTATTTCTTTTTCACTTTATTGAGTCGATTGAACAATGAAAGAAAGGTGATTAATGTCTACTTGTTCCTTGAGGATCGACACTCATTTGAACCATATGCTATGTTAATGATGAGTACGCTTGCTCATATGTGTAATTTGGATTTAATGTTTTAATTTAAACTTGATTAGAAATATGCTTATTTTTATATGATTTTTTATACCCAAATCCATACACATCAAGTTTTTGGAGCCGTTGCCGGGGAACAATAGGATGAAAGCTTAAATTTTGTTGATTTAGCCATGTAAATATATAAATATGCAAATATGTAAATTATGTATAATTGTTCTTTCCGCAAAAAAAGTGCTATCTTTTGTATCTTGTGTGTATCTTGTATACCCTTGTAACCTAACCTACTAACTTTGACTATGTTCTATTAACTAGCTTTGTAATCTTGTAATTTTGTTTTCATCATTAATTCTGTTATCTAACTTGCTTCTTGTTTTCCTAGGTGTTAGCCTTGGTACATGATCCAATGACCTGAAGGCGATATAGTAGATTTTATTTTGTTTCATTTTTATTTCTTTCTTCATGAATTAAATTGCATTATTCATCATTACTGCATGTTCATTATTTTTATTTCATTTTTCAAAAAAAAAAAAAATTAGTGTATTGATGATAGATTGGCAAAATTACAAGCTAACATTGATGTTTTTAATGAGACGTCATTAGAAGCAATAGTGAATTCTTTTGTTGCCAATACAAATTCATCTGTTCAGTGGCATGAAGAAGCTTTCCAACGATTGTGCAATCAACGGAAACAATTTTTAAGATTGTTGAGGAAACTCAGGAGTTCATGCTAGCCCATACAAGTGACCATGGAACAAAAAGAACGGCTATGAGGGACAATTGCATGTTGTGGCAAAAGAGGCATTTGATTCTACTCTATGTGCTCATAATTCTAATATTTCTTTGTCACATGATTTCTTAGGTTCCTCCCACTTTTTGGAGAACAATGGTCCCAATGATGATGTACGGAGTTTAACATGCCTCAAGAAGTTGGATTTATCATTCATTCTAAGAAACCTTTGAGGATGTTGACGAATTCTACACTTCACCCCAATTTCAATGAGGTAACTTAGTTTTTGTAGACCATGCCTTGAAAAGTAAGGATTTTCTTGATCCTATCTTTGAGAACTCAGATACTAAGTTTAAAGGGGCATTTCAATTGTGACAAATCTTTTGAAGGATCAAAAGGTGATTTCAAGTTTGATGCATTCTTTAGAGATCATGTACACATCTATGTTGACAAAAATATTTGTGTGTCTAAAGAAATGTTAGAGAAAGAGGTTTATGTGTTTTGCTTTAGTAAGAAAAATTATTTTCATAAACCTTTTATTTTTCAAAATCCTCTCTCCATTCTACATTCATCATGCCGATCTTCTATTTTGAGCTTTAATTTCTTTTCAAAAGGTTTGATGAGGAAGCATGATGGGTGTAGAGAGTTTTTGTTTTATTATTATTATTATTATTATTTTATTTTAGTCTTTTTCTTTAGTTTGTTTTCTTTTAATTAGGTATGTTTTTATTTTATTATTATTTTCCTTGTGCTTTATTTGTGTTTTGTTTTACAGGAATAAAGTCCTCTTGGACAAGCCATTCTCTTTACCTCAAGTTTGGATACCTATTGGAGCATTATTGCACTTGGGAAGTATTACTTAAACTTTCTAACCCATTATTATTTTTAGTTCCTTTGGAGATGCTTTCTTGTGTTTATTTTTTGCCAATGAGGACATTATCCAATTTAAGTGTGGGGGAGTAGTTTAGTGATATCCTTGGTCTAAGTTTTTTATCAATTTTATTTTGGGCACAAAGTATGGAAGTATTTTCGTTCTTATCTTTTCCCTTTTATTTTTGGTCCCAGGGCATTTTATTCCTTGTTATATTTATTTGGCTATTAAGGACAATGTCTAGTTTAAGTGTGAGGGAGTGATTTGATTGACAAGTCTTCTATATATATACTTTAGCCTTCTTGGGAGCAAATTTTGAGCGAAAATTTTTCAAAATTTTTTAGACTTTCTTTGAGGTTTCAAGTTGTATTTTTAATGCATGTCTTTATGATGGATTACAGAGCATATATCATTTATGTCTTAAGCATGACTTTTTGCACTCACTTGGACGAAGTAGTTCTTGATTAAATACTTTGCATTGTTCTTAAACCTGTTTTTCTACTAAAATTCATGAAGCATTCTAGAACTTACTTGAATACCTCTCGAGGCGAAATAAGAAAGATAATCATGATTTAACTTAGGGATGGCGGTGATAGGCCTTCTTTAGATAGTTTGAGATTTTCAAGCGAATCTATTGTTATATTATCGCTAGTGCCTATTTTGAGCCTAAATTGTTGATTTCTTTCATTAAAACTTGTTATCATATTTTGTCCATTGCTTGTTTCTGAGAGTTTGAATAATTTTCCAATTCTTTATGCTCTTAATGGATGAAAGTATCTGTAAGAGAATGTTGAGGAAGAATACTTGAAAAAGATCATGACTTGTTACTTTCAGTCATGTATCAATAGTGAATTGAGTTAGAAAGAAAAAAAAAAGAAAGAAAAGAAAGCGAAGAAAAAGAAAATAGAGATTGAAAACAAGAGAAGAAAAGAAACAGCTACTAGAAAAGATGGAAAGAAAGAAATTGAGAAAGAAAAGAAAAGTAGCAGTAAGAGTGAAAAGAAGAGAGGAAAGAAAGAAGAGAAGAATTTTTTAAAGGAAAAGAGAGAAGAAAGATCACAAGTGGAATGGTGATTAAGCTGTAAAAGTTAAGTTCATATAAAGTACTTGACACCATTGCTAGAAATTTGAGTGATCTAGTGAAAAAAATAGAGAAGAGTTGATGAAGAAGAGAAGAAAAGAAAAAGAGAAAAAAACACAGGATTTGCTTGAGTTGAGTTGTAATTGCTGTATAAAGTTATGGTTTGATTGATTTCTAGAATAGGAGAGCAAGAATGGTTGGAAATTATTGATTCATTTATTTATCCTTTTCTTGCGAACTCTTAGCTTCTTTGATATTTGAATCTCCTATATCTTTCGTTTGATGAGCTACATTACAAACCTTTAACCTTACATTACAAGCTTAAAAGTCCTACTTGATTTAAGTAGAATCATGATATGTCTCGGATTAGTGGAGAGAGTGTATGAAAAGTAAGCCTATGGAATGTATATTCTTCTTGAACTAAATTTTTTCCAATGGTTTGAGAATATTGTGAACTCTTGAGATGGTTCTACTAAGTCATTTATCACTTACACAAGTCTTGCATTTGTTGTGAAAGATGTAGTAGCATGTGTTTTATGCTCTTGCATGAAGAAAGCATTGAGGATATTATTTTGAAATTGATTGAGTGAATTGAGTAAACCTTGTGTTTTCCTACTTATCTTTGATACTTTGCTTGAGGACAAGCAAAGAGCTAAGTGTGGGGGACTATGATAGAGGCTAAATTAGTCATATTTTTTCTTGTTATTTGAGGTTCTTTTGTGATACATTTTATTCAATAACTAGCCATATTCATTCATATTTGAGATTTTACCTTTAGAAAGGTATTTTGTTCATTATTTCAGATTTTTGGGGTAAAACGAATTAAAAATGTTGCGAAACAGATTAGAGGCGGCACTGGCTAGGACAAAGGAACTGGTGCCGGCCATGCACTGGTTACACGAACTTTGAGGCGACAAAAAATTGGTGAAACAGAGTATAATATAATGGAACCGGCACTGGCTCCAGTAGCCAAGGCGGCACCGACTGCATTTTGGAATACATTGTGCAGCATTCAAGAAAAAAATGGTGAATAAGTGGAGAAACAAAACACAACTGGCGCCGACTGTACCCTGAAGTTAAGGCGGTACTTGATTTTTTCTACGCGATTTTTGATAATCTGTGGAGTTTTAGTATCTTCCAACTTCTACTCGGCCAAGAACATTACACCAATGAGTTTAGGCACTTCCCAAACCTATAAATAGATGGAAAACATAAAGGAAAAAGGAGAGAATTCATTGATCATCATAGAAAATCGCTCAAATCAAAGGAGGAATTCTTCAATTTAAGGACGGTTGTGCAAGAAGGTCTTCAAAGGAAGAAGAAGGAGGTTTGTCTTTGAGTGCTTTCTTTTACTTTGTTTTCTTTTTCTTGACAATGATACGTTAATTATTTTATTGTAATTCGACATTGTTTTAGATATCCACAGTTTTTAGAGTTATTTAATCTTTTGATTAATTGATTGTTATTCTTGGTATTTAATTACTTGTGCCTATTATGAGATTGATTGGTTGTTTCTTTCCATTGACTTGCTTGAAAAAGAGATTAATGGTGGTTTCAATTCATTAGTTTCATAGTTGTTGTCTCTTAACTTGCTTGAAAAATGGGTTAATTGCGAAGAACTAGGTTAAGATTAATTGATGTTTGCCAGAATATGGATTCATTGGTTAATTTCATGTTTTAAGTTTGTCAGAATATGAAAATTTAATCAAGGATTTTGTTTAATGCATCTTTTGGGTGAATTAGTTGAGACAAAATATGTGATGCTAATTTGTCTAGGAGATAGTGATTTCATGGATTGAAAAAGAAGTGAGTCTATTTTAATCCTTCATGATGCCAAGGAAATAATTAGTTATGATATTGGTTAGGTACTTTAAGATCATGTTTGTCTAAACAATGGTTTGAGTTGCATACTTCTCCATTCTTGACATGTATTTATTTTTATTTTTATTTTATTTTATTTCTTTTTCACTTTATTGAGTCGGTTGAATAATGAAAGAAAGGTGATTAATGTCTACTTGTTCCTTGAGGATCGACACTCGTTTGAACCCTATGCTATGTTAATGATGAGTACGCTTGCTCATATGTGTAATTTGGGTTTAACGTTTTAATTTAAACTTGATTGGGAATATGCTTATTTTTATATGATTTTTTATACCCAAATCCATACGCATCAGCTATTGTGTCAAGGAAAAGCAAGATACTAGGTAAGTCATTGCATAAAGCAGTTTGAAGATTAAAATCACTTCGGCAAGTCAGAATAGGATATTTACGTGGAAATGTTCCATGGATGCAATAATGGATAATTTTCCTTTTCTTTTCTAGTCAAACAAATAATTCCAAGTTGAACAAGTAATTTTACAAAAAATGCTAAACTTTTCCTAAAAATCAACTTTGACAAGAATCTTGGAAACCATAATTGCTATTTCAAAGAAAACACATTGGATGACTCTTCTTTTCCCAAAAAGGGACAAATACAATGTTGAGTACTCAATAATGGTAGAATACTAAGATGTTAGTAGATGGCCACCTTTGAAGGGTGAGTCCTTCCAGAATAGGATGTCAGTCCTGTAGATCATACCGGTCTGAGCTAGCAAGTACAATTAGGAGGATTATGTATTTTTAGAATGGACAACTGGTAAGTTTGGGTGTAGAGATGGAGGAGAATCTTACTCGGTGTGCTGTACACCTACCTTGTGTCAGAATGCACAAAGTGTGGCATCCTGAACATTCTTTTGTCATGGTGCACAAAGTGTGGTGCCATGGTTATTTATTTTGAGTGGTTGCTTTTATTTTATACAATGTATAACATATGAAAGGAAAACACCACTCCTTACCTTATGAAATTTATTTGAGACTTGCCAGCATTTTACTTTTATAAAAGTTTCTCAACTTGCATACATGAACTGTTTTACTTGAAGCACCTTAAGCACACACGAGCTTATTGAGATTTATGTCTCACCACTTTTTTATGACATGCTTTCAGGTCGATCCTGTTGTGAAGGTAATCGATTAAAGATTACCTTTCTTTGAAGACTTATTTTGAATGTATTTCATTTTTGAGAGACTCTAGCAGACATTTGTTTATTTTGAGACTTGTTCATGTATTGTTTTGTTTATTTTGAGTTGTAATAAGTTTAAATTTGGATCGTTTTTTTCATTTCTTTTGTCAGTCATAGTTATAAAGACCCCTTGTCCTAAGGATGGGGCGACGTCCCCAATCCTATTAGGGTATGTAGGTAGTAGGGTGTTACAATATTTATTAACCAATAGTATACAATTATTGATAATATATATTGAGTAATAATACTAAATAATGATAATAGGAATAGATATTACCAATTTTTTACGTAATAAGTATTAGTAGGGTTACTGCCAAACACTTATATTAATCAATACATATTAATAAAAATATCAACTAATAATTGTCATAGTGGTAAATACTTATAGTTGTTATAATAGTAAATAACAAATAACAAATTTAGTAACAATGTTAATAAATAATGAATATTAATACATATGTATATATTTAATAATAATACTAACAATATATAAATAATTATCTAAACAATTGACTAAATAACAATAAATATTACACCAAATTAAGTCAGAATAGTGACAACATATAAACTTGCTAAAATCATATCATCTCATCATAAATCATTGGAAAACGTCATCTAATCACGGTCCTAATGCAACTTGAATTCACAAAAGTATCAACTAGTATAGTAGTTCCAAAGGTGAAGATTACTTGATTGGAGATCGGATCTTGTTTGTTAGTGATGACTAATGTTCAAGAGTGTCTGAGTGCTTCATGAATCAAGTTTTAATCTCTTAGAGGTAAAATCCATTTGAGTAGGAGAAGAGAATGACAAAGATCATCATAACATTAGCTTTGGGCTAGAAGAGGAGATAAGAGGGAGGGAGAAAATTTAAAGGAGAAGAAATGAGCATGGAAGAAGAGATAAAATACCTTCTTGATTTTCTAATCCGTACACACTATGATCTTGAAGAGGATGATACCTTGATGCTAGAATTCGAAAGCGAATAAGAGTAGTTGTGGGTGTCTTGTATGTTTAGAAGGGGTCTATGGCGTGTGGGGAGGCCGGTTATTCCTAGAACCCTACTAAGCATTCTTGGTGTTCTTGGCGTGTTTGAGAGAAAAGCAAAAAGTGAGTGTTGAAAAGTTTTTGTGTTTTTGTTGCTAGAAATGGGAATGACCGAATGGAGTGAGTAAGAAAGTTCTAGCATAGTTTCTAGGGTATTTTTAGGAGTCAGATGTGGGGTTTTGAAATTTGAATTTTAAATATAGGTTGAGAGAACAATGGAGTCGATAAGGTAGTGGACTAATGGTGGTGGCCGAAGGGAAGAAGAAGTGAAGAAGAAAATTGTATGAAAGAAGAGATGGTCTCGGTTAGCTAGAAACCGAGTGCTGGAGCAAAAGATGAGATGTTAACTATGATGGGGTTTCGATTTGCAAGGGAACGAATGAGGGAGTCATATAGCTGAGAGTTTAAAGAAGAGTTGCAAGGAGTTTAATTTTCAAATTCAACAATAATTTGAATTAAGAAAAAGTAGGAGAAAATAGAGGTTTAACAAAGGTGTTTCTTGGTTATCATAGTAGAAGAGAGGAGAAGAACTCTCTTTAGTGTACAGCTGGCCATATGCTTTGTTAAAACCTGTCCAAGGCTTTGGTTAGCAGGTCTAAGGCTTAAGTAACGCGGTCCTTGGCTTTGTGAGATGATTTGTAGTTATTTTGGTTGTTTTGAAGTGTGAAGGACTTGAGAGCTTCAAGGAGAAATTCTATTCAGGTGCTGGATTGGTTGAGAGCTTGTAGGTGTGTTCTAGATTTTAAATTTCAAGTTCAAATATGTTTGAATTGCGAGAAATAGGAAGAATTGGTGGTCTTTCATAGAGGTATTTGACTAGCCTAAGTGCTAAGAAAACTGACAGCAAAGAGAAGGGAAGAAATGGAAAAAGAAGATTCCAATTGCGAGCTTACTTAATGAACTAAAAATTTGATGAAATGATAATCTCAATGAACTGAAAATCCTAGTAAGTGGAGCTAAACTAGATGGAGGGATTTTAGGCAAATTTGCTGCTTAGGAATATAAGAATTGATCACCCAATTCTCTACCAAAATGCCTACAAAATAAGAACTCTAGATGATTGAACAACTAGAACCCAAGTTTTAATAGGAATTGGCCAACTCCATTAATATCCAAATACCCTTGAACCTACAAGGAATTAAAAAACAAGTGATATGGAGAAAATTAGGCACCCTTCAAGGAAATTCCTAGTAAGAATACTAGGCAAATTAATTCTACCTAATACTCAAGTTAGAGAAATAAGATGGATTAACCCAAGAATTTTAGAGACTCTAAACAAAAGAGGGTCTAAGTCCTTTACTTGGTCTTGAAATAGAGAAGAACTAAGGAGGAATTCTCTTCTCCAATAGTTCACACTCTATTCAATCTTGATAAAATCTGAAAAACTATTACAAAAGATGTTATACTTGGTTATATATAGGTCCCAAGTTGCCCTAACTACTTAATTAGCAAAACATAAAAATTAGATGGCCCTCATTCAAGTTTTCAGGCCTTTAAAAACACTACAAACTGTAGTTAAATGTAAAATAACAAAAAAAAAAAAGTTAAAATACATCAAACAAAACAATAAAATTATTTTAGAGATGTTGCACGGCCATGCCAGGGATGGGATGAGGCTCCAGTGACTGTGCATGGGCAGCTACATAGAGGTGCAGCCCATGCACAGTTTCATGCATGGCCGTGCAACTGGTTGTGTGCCTAACTGCCGGGAGCTTTGTTTTCTACCAAACACACAGCTTGGTGCATGCCCATGTATTTAGGCTATACAACCCCTGTTTTTGCACTCTAAAGTTGTTCTCTATGATTTCTAATGCCTCTTGTAGGTTTTCTTAATTCTCCATATAAATTGTTTGATACTTCTTATTCTTTTTAAGCTCCCTTTCACAAACTATTTCTTGATAATCTTCTTGGCACTTGGCTTGTTAGCTTGGTTGGCTTGAAAATCTCCTTGAATCCTCTTGAATATTGATCTTATCTAAGGAGATATGAATTATGCCCTTGTCTTTCTTCCCCCTTCTTAGAATTGGCCTTCATACTTAGGAATATTCCTATCAATTTGATAGGGTCTAAATTAGTCATATTTTTTCTAGTTATTTGAGACTAAATTAAGACACTTTTTATACAATAACTAGTCATATTCCTTCCTATTTGATATTTCCCTTATAAAAATGTTTTTCTGTAATTTTATGCAAAAATAAGGGAAAATTGGAATTAATTGTGTAATTTTCCAGCACAAGACCAACACCAACCCAAGAAAGGACAGCCGGCGTAGGTCTTCCACCGGAAAGAATAGAGAAAAGCGCAAAAAGAATTGAAGGAATGAAGGAATGAATTGCAATTGGAAATTAGAGAGAAAAAGGAGGGAAAATGGCTTCATGGCTTCACGGCTCACAAAAGGGAAATAATTGCAACAAAAAAAGAGAGACCAAATTGATTCGGTCAGCCCAAGGAATTTCGGTTAGCAAAAGACAAAAGCAAAAGAAGAAGAAAGATGAAGGAAATTTGGGCAGCAAAGTAAGACAGTTTTTCGGCAGCTTCATGGCTCACCTGAACCGATAGAAATTGCACACAAAGTGAAGAAATCAGTGGGGCCAAGGTGGAAAGAAAAGTCAGCAAAAGTGGCTGAGGAAAGGACAAAAGCTTATCAAGAAAAGATGGAAAGTTTCGGTAGGCTTGGCTGTGCAGCAAGCCGATGCAACAAAACAAAAGAAAGAATCAATTCGGCAGCTGTGGCTCAATTGAAGCCGCTGCAATAACAAAGGCAGAAGAAGCAGTTTCGGTAAAGGTAAAGGCTCAATTGAGCCGATAGCAAACAAAGAAAGGCAGTAGATTTTCGATGGCTCCAAGCAGAATTTCTTTGGCTCAAAATTGGGAGCCAATTTTAGAAGTCCGAATTCCACAAGAATTGGAGTTCTCCAGCACAAAAAGGCAATACAAAGCAAAGTCCGATTATTTTCTAATTTCTCAATTCTCAAAGTTAAGGCGGTGGATTTATTTTTATTTAGGTTTTTATTTAGTTTTTATTTATTACTCCTTTTTGGTTTTGCATTATTTTTGGGTAATTTCTTCTTTTTTACTTAGGACTCTTTTAGGAACTTTGTAAGCCTATAAATAAAGGCTAATTTACCCTAGGAAAATGGAGGTGCACAATGTAGTCTAAAACCCCACCTAAAGCCAACCCTAGAGTAAGGGGGTCGGGATGCATATCATATTATTTTGCATGAATATATATGTTTTGAATGATTTTATGTGCTTTAGAGTTGTGGATTATAGGTTAAAATGCTTACTTATGCTTATCGAGTAGGAGGGGTAAAATGGTAATTTTGCTTGAGGTCAGAATAGGAAGTTAGCTTGAGGATTAAATAAGAAAAATATGTGGGTGAGAAAATAAGAACAAGAGTTAGTGTGGTTAAGTGGTTAGAATCTTGGAATTAATCTCTAAGGTCATGAGTTCAAATCCCATAATTTAAGTTTTATCATGATTATCTTAATTAAGTTTGGATTGTTGTTTTCTTGCATTCCATAAAAATAGGAATGTTGTCTTAGGGGAGACATGAAGAGAATGTCCTAATCTTATCTTCATGTCCTAAGAAGAATTCTAGAGGAATTCTTGTCCTTTTTATTACCTCTAACTTGTCCTAACATCTTTATAATTTAAATCCATTAAATCTTTTCATTTAAATTCCAAAAAAAAAATCTGTTATAATTCGTCCACCTTGAATTTCGAAAATCAGCTTTGGAGGAAGGGGAGTTGGCCGAAAATAGGAGGGGAAATAGGAAGGGTTTCCAAGAGAAAATCAATCACCATGATAGCACCTTCAAACTCACCTTCATGTTGTTCATATTCTAGTGAAGGAAAATCTGGAAATTTTCCAGAATGTTTGCAGACCATTTCTTCGAAAATTCAGCCAGTACACCCACTCATTTTCTGCCAAAAAAATGGTCAATTCATGTGGCTTGAAGGCTGAAAATCTGTGCAATTTTCGGACTGCACAAACTGCACAAAACCAGGAAAAAAATTCTGGTCATTTCGCAGCTTTCAATCAAGGAAATGAAGCTGTTTTGGTTCATCTTCAAGCCAGCAAAACTCCTTTGTTTTTCTCCAGAAATAAGGCTGGAAAATCACCTTTGAAAGACCTTCAAACCCCCTCAAGAAACAGCTGCAAATCGGGTTGGAGAAGTGTAGCAAATTCTGCACAAAAATCCTTCATTAACCTTCAAACTCTTGAACCTTGAAACCAGAATTTTTCCAGCTTTGCTTCCTTCAAGCCTAGGCCGAAAATCACCCTTCAACTTCTGTAGAATTGGTCCTTATTCAGCCATAAACTAAACACCATTAACCCCACACCCACCTTGAGCATATGGACTCCATAGCCACACCTCAAAACACTCCTAAGATCACTCCATTCAAACTCTTTTTGAAACTTCAAATAATTCCAGCATTTTACTCCATTAAATCACTCTTGAATTAAGCAAATAAACCAGAATTTCCTCCGCTATTTAAGACTAAATTTTGGCCAGCCTTGGGGCAACATTAACCTTCAATCATTTCAACATGACCACCTTGTTCAGCCAACACCATTGGAGAGCATAGAAACCTTCATTGATCAAACACCATTAGCTAATCTCTTACCTTAAACATCTCCATTATTTCCTCCTTTTAAATTTCAAATAAAAACTGATCATTCCCTCTCCTTCTTGCTGAAAACCAAAACTCTCATTCACTCTAGACCATTCGGCCAGCCCTCTACCAGATTTCGTGCAGCAATTCCCTCAAACTCTCTCCATTTTCACCTAGAACACCAAGAACACTCACTAACCTTCTTCAAGCCTAACCCTACTCTAAACACCTCCAATCACTCTCAAATACCCCAGATCACCTCTACGTAATCCCTAGACTTCATTTCTGGTATTTATAACACAAAACCTCGCAAACAAGAATTTTCAAGCGGATCAAAATTAACTTTTCTTTGAAAGTCTCAAGAATATCAACAAGGTAAGTCAAGAATAACCTTCTTGTTCATCCTCTTCCATTCGATTGTACCATTCTAATGCTCTCTCTCTCTCTCTCTCTCTTCCAGCCGAAATGGTTGATCAACCATCAACCATGGCTGTTTTTCCGTTGGATCATTCAAGGCTCTCAATCGCGTGGACCTTCTTAATTCTTCATCGAAGTGTTCATCAAATCAAGTATTTTCCTTTAATCCTTCTTTTAATTCAGCATTCATGTCTCTTAGATATTGATAGGAAGAATGAAATATGGTTAAGGGATTGAGTATATGCATGTGGATTAAGGGGATGGAGTTAAGGCATGATGATTGTTGTATAGGACTAAGTTGTATGAATTTTCTTTTGAATCAATGTATGTTCTTCGTGCTTAATGAATTTTATGGATGTTTGAAGCATGTTAGAGACCATGACACCAAAGGTGGTTAGGTTTTTATGTTCTTATTTTTCATTGAAGCCATGATTGATGATTATGCCTAGGAGGAAGTTAGCCTTGTGATAGTATGTGATAAGTCAAGCATGTGTTCTCGAATGGATTGGTTTATTATTTGATGTTGGAGAATTGTTTATGAATCTTGTCTAGCAATAGGGAAATCATGGTGGAAGAGTATTTCCTTGTTAAGTCTAGGTTATTTTTATTAACAAAATTTTGTTACTTTAAATGGAATTACTACTATATTTTTCTCTATAAAATTCGAAACTCTAGGAAGGTTTGGAATGGTTTATTAATTAAAATATTAATATTTTCTTTATCAAATAAGTGAGATCTTTTGTTAAAAATAATATATATAGTAATAAATCTTTTATAATAAATAAAATATTATTTATATTAAAATCTATTTGTTATTTATTAATTAAAATTTAAAATAATTCGTTCATTATTAATTTTATTTATTACTAATTATTTATTATCTATTTAAAAATTAATTAAAGATTATTTGTAATTTATTATTTATTTATAATAAAGCTATTGTTAAATCACCATTCATTAATATTATTTAGGACTTAATATTCAAACCTTAGTTTATTTATTAAAAATAACACTCAAGAATTATTAATTGAGTCTATAATTTATTAGCAATTATTTTAGAATCCCAAGTTATTTTAACTTATCAACTAAAACTTATTTTATAAAATTCTTTATCACCTAGCCTTAAAGCTTAGGACATTAGGGTCATGACTAGTCATGGTTGTAACTAGTTGAGCTAAGAAATTATTTATGTAAGGCACGTATAGCTCGAATGTAACCTTATGTCTTGTGTATACCCCAGGAGGGGTTAGGTCAGCCTTGGAATACTTTTGAGTTTGAGCAAGCAAAGAATCAGGTAAGCTCCAGCATGGAGTTTTGTGAAGACCAAAAAGTTATTATGGCAAGCCAAATATGATGAATATGAACATTTATTTTGTAAAGGCAATTAAGGACTATATTTCCTTTTTATTTCAGACAAGCAAATCATTTATAAGTTAAACAAGCAGTTTTACACAAAATGCTAAACTTTTTCTAAAACCCAACTTTGACAAGACTTTTAGAAACCCTTAATTGCTATTTCCAAATAAAGCAGATTATGGTCAATTTTCTCCCAAGTGGGACAATCAACGTTGAGTACTCAATAAGGGTAGACCACCAGGACTAGTCTTTGAAGGGTTAGGGTAAGTCTCTCAGTAGGTGGCCACCTCTGAGGGATGAGTCCTTCCTGGATAGGATGCCAGTCTGGTAGGTCATGCCGGTCCGAGCTAGCAAGTTTCAGTCCTGTGGATTGTGTGTTTCGGAGTGGACAACCGGTAAGTTTGGGTGTAGAGATGGAGGAGTGTCTCACCCGGTTGGCCGTACACCTACCCTTTTGTCAGCTTGCACAAAGTGTGGCATTCTGACCGTTATGTAGTCATGGGGCCCAACGTGTGGTAACCCATGGCTACCCATTTGAGTGGTTGTATTTATTGTGCACATGTATAGTTTGAAAAGCGAAACGCCACTCTTTATTTTTAACTTTTATTTTTGCTTGCCAGCACTTTTCCTTATAAAACTTTTACGACTTGCATACATGAATTATTTTACATGAAACACTCAATGCACACACGGGCTTACTGAGATTTTTATCTCACCACCTTTTATGCCATATTTTCAGGAAGATCCTGCTGTGGAGGTCATTAGCTAAATTGTTGCATATGCTTTGAAGACTCATGTTATTTACTTTATGTGATGTTTTGAGAGATTGTTGCAAACAATTTATTTGGATTTGTTCCAGTACTTATCTTTTGGGTTGTAATAAGTTTAATTTTAAAGTCTTTATTTTATTTTATTTTTATGTAACCTAGTTATAAAGACCCCTTGTCCTCTGAAATGGGTGACATCCCCGGCCCTGAGGGGCCTAGGTAGTGGGGTGTTACAAGTGGTATCAGAGAGTAGGTTTAGGCAAGTATTGATAGTACATGTTTTGATTTATTAAGTTCAAATATTTTATCTGACCTGTCTTGTTTATGCTGTAGGATGGTTAGAATGATTTGAATTGCACGGAAAGGGCAGCAATGGCACCCTCCCATTCCTATCTACCCGGAGGACCTACCAGTGCCTCAGCCTGCACCTCAGCCTGCACCACAGCCAATCATTACCCTGGATGATAGTAGTGACGATGAGGTCTAGATCATTGAGCCACCTCCAATACCCGTGATCGACCTGATTACTGACAGTGAAGATAAGGAGATAGACATGGAATATGTCCCCCTCCCTCCTAGCCCCATAGTTGACTTGACTGCTGACAGTGATGACCCAGGGGAGATAGATTATGAATCTCCACCTAGTCCTTCCTTTGTAACCCTACCCAATCAAGTTGAGACCGGGGAGAGCTTTAGGAGACCCGGGAAGGAGCTAATAGATTGGTTCGCAGGTGGGGCTGGGATAGACTTCACTAGGAATTCTGAGGGGTGGTTATATGATGCCGACATTGAAGATTCTGATAAGGATTAGAGAGGCCAAGTTCTGCTATGTTTAGGGAGTTTTATTTGCAACTTTCAATAAACTCCTATGCTAGGAGTCCATTCACCTTTATTGCTTTTTTTCAAAATTTATGCAAATAAGAGCACCTAGGGTACTCTAAGTTTTGAGAAAAATTTATATGCAATTCTTCATACAAAATTTGCATATAATTTTCTTTCGCTTAACGTTGGATGTGAATGCATGCTCAATTTGGATATTTTTAACTTTAATGCATAAACTCATTATCTGGGGAATGGTTTAGAATGGCACCCAGACGTCGCGCAGCCACATCCAGCAGAAGGGTTCCTGAGGCAGAGCCCGTGGCACCAGAGGTTGATGCAACTCAAATGCCATCCCCAAACCAGGGGGATGAGAATGAAATGGGACCAGAGATGGGATCGAAAGAGCCGGTTAGCGTAACTATGACACAAGCGTTCCACAAGGTGACTGAGATTCTGCAAACCTTGACTGAGCGAAGAAATCTGAAAGGGGAAGATGAGGCATTGGAGTGGTTTCTGAAGTTTCAACCTCCTATCTTCTTGGGGGAGGCTGAACAAGACCAGAAAGCGGAGCAATGGGTGGAATAAATAGAGGACATCTTTGCTACGCTCCAGTACACTGAGAAACGAATGGTGAAGTTTGCTGCATTCCGACTGAGGGGTCTAGCTCGAGCATGGTGGCAAAGGGTTCAGGACGATTGGGAGATGATTGACCAAGACTGGACATGGGCTAATTTTGTGGAAGCATTCTGGGCAGAATATATCCCTCAGTGGATAGTTGAGAAATAGGAAGATGAGTTCCAGAATCTAAAGCAAGGAAGCATGACTGTAGCCCAATACGTAGCACGGTTCACGCAACTGTCAAAGTACTGCAAGAGGCTGGTGGATACTGAACAAAATAGAACGAGGTAATTTGTTAAGGGATTAAGGCAAGAGTTAAGAAGGGCGTTAGCACCCTCTCCACCGGCGACTTATTTACGAGCTGTGGACGCAGCCACCCGTACTGAGAATGAAGATCGCAACCGATTGGCTTCACGACCGTTCGTACCGACAAGACCGCCGCCAAGACCTTTTCAGAGGCAGTAACCTAACAAGCGTCCTGCCAACCAGCAGTGGCAGAATTGGGGAAAGCAAGCCCGAACAGCACCGGTTGGTCCTGCGCAGAATCTTCCATTATGCCGGCACTGTGGGAAAAGGGGCCACATTGAGAAAAATTGTTGGTCCAAAAGAGGTGAGCGGAAGTGCTACCATTGTGGAGACCCGAATCATCTGTGGAACACCTGCCCTAAACTTCTCCGGATCGGACAGGGGAACCCAGCTCAGAACCCGGGGCCCAATCGAGCCAATACCTTGGGAGCTTCCGGGAGTGGAACGCAGAAACCGCAGGTGAAAGCAAAAGTTTTCGCTCTCAACCGGGAGGAGGTTGGAGCTGATGCAGCGGTGGTGAAAAGTACGTTCACTATCCAAAGTCGTTCCGTTAATGCATTGATAGACCCTGGATCTACCCATTCCTATTTAAATAAGAATTGTGCATATCAATTGGGTTGGGATAGAGTAGAACTACCTTTTACCTTGTTAGTAAGTACGCCTTTGGGGAAAATGCTGCAAGCGGATCGGTATGTGCAGAGTTGTAAAGTTGAAGTAGGGAGAGAAAGCTTGGAGGGAGATCTAATAGTCTTAGCTATTGATGATTATGATTTAATATTGGGAATGGATTAGTTAGCGAAGCATGGTGCTAGAGTAGACTGTAAAAATAAGTTAGTTCAGTTCCTTAGACCAGGATGTGATGTGTTGGAGTTCAATGGCAAGAAAGTAAAAGAATTGAAGTTTTTGATAGCTGGGGCTAAAGCCTGAAAATTGTTGAGGCAAGGATGTCAAGGATATTTGGCTTATGTGATAAACAAGCCGAAGGACCAGTGCACCCTGGAGGATACTGAGGTGGTAAAGGATTTCCCCAACGTGTTCCCTGCAGAACTCACTTCTCTACCTCCCAATCGAGAAGTTGAGTACAGCATTGATCTAGTCCCAGGAGCGGAACCGGTATCTCGAACTTCTTATCGGATGGCACCGGCGGAGTTGAAAGAATTGAAGGAGCAGCTAGAAGAGTTGGTGAGGCAAGGCTATATCAAACCTAGAACGTCACCCTGGGGAGCACCTGTGCTATTTGTGAAGAAAAAGGATGGGACTCTAAGGTTGTGTATTGACTACCAAGGCTTGAACAACCTGACTATCAAGAATAAATATCCTCTGCCATTAATTGACGAGCTGTTCGACCAGTTGCAAGGATCTAGTTGTTACTCTAAACTGGATTTGAGGCAAGGCTACTATCAGGTGAGGATAAAAGAGGAAGATATTTCTAAGACGGCCTTCAATACAAGATATGGTCACTATGAGTTTGTGGTGATGCCTTTCGAGATAACCAACGCACCCGCGGTATTTATGGATTTGATGCATCGAGTGTTCCAGCCCTACTTGGACAAATTCGTGGTGGTTTTCATCAACGACATACTCATCTACTCCAGAAGCCCGGAGGACCATGCAGAGCATTTGAAGTTGGTACTAGAAAAGCTAAGGGAGCACAAGCTTTACGCCAAGTTTAGTAAGTGCGAGTTTTGTCTAGATAGTGTGGCGTTTCTTAGTCACGTGGTGACCAAGGATGGGATCAAGGTAGACCCAGCAAAAGTTGAATCCGTTTCGGACTGGAAGCAACCGGAGAATATCACAGAGATTCGAAACTTCTTGGGATTGGCTGGTTACTACCAGAGGTTTATTAAGGGGTTTTCAATGCTAGCATCTCCTATGATCCGGCTGCTGAGAAAGGACGTACCCTTTGTTTGGAGCGAAAAATGCGAAAAGAGTTTTCAAGAGTTGAAGCGGAGGTTAATGACAGTGCCTGTGTTGAGTCTACCGGAGACAGACAAACCTTACGCACTATATACTGATGCTTCGAGGAAGGCTTGGGAGCAGTTTTGATGCAAGATAGGAAGGTGATCACCTATGCTTCTCGAAAACGAAGCCGCATGAAGTCAATTATCCCACGCATGATCTAGAGGCTGGCTGCCATTGTGTTCGCATTAAAGAAATGGCGACACTATTTGTATGGAGCGGAATATGAGGTGTTCACTGATCACAAGAGCCTGAAGTACATCTTCACCCAGAAAGACTTGAATTTGAGGCAGCGAAGACGGATGGAATTTCTGAAAGGTACCGGTGTCCTATCAACTACCACCCCGGGAAAGCCAACGTCGTTGCTGATACCCTAAGCCGGAAGGTCAGAATGGCCAGGCTAAGGGTACAAGAGGTTCAAGTGGTTCAGGATGTGTTGGATAGAAGAGCAGAAGTGCAAGAGGAGAGGATTATTATTAGCAACCTGAAGCTGATACCAAATCTAAGGCAGGAGATTGTTGAGGCCTAGCAGAGTAATGTGGAATTTAAGCTTTTCAAGGATAAGGAGCTCAAATGGCAAGGCAGTGAATTTCGACAGGACGGAGGGGGAGTGTTGTACTTCCGAGATCGTTTGTGTGTACCCGAGGAGCACCAGTTAAGGGACAGAATTTTAGAAGAAGTGCATAAGAGCAAGTATGCCATTCATCCGGGAGAGGTCAAGATGTATCAAGATCTGAAAAAGTCTTATTGGTGGCCCGGGATGAAGCGGAACGTGGTTAAGTATGTCTCAACGTGTCTAACCTGTCAGAAAGTCAAAACAGAGCACAAAAAGGTGGCGGGGGATTATTACAACCGTTGCTGGTACCATAATGGAAATGGGAAGAGGTGACCATGGACTTCGTTACCGGACTCCCTATGGCAAGGAACTAAAAGGACGCCATATGGGTAGTGGTAGATCGATTGACCAAGTCGGTGCATTTCATACCCGTGAATGTAAGGGATTCAAAGGAAAAATTGGCTCAGACCTACGTGCGGGAAATAGTCAGATTACACGGAGTTCCTTCAAGTATTGTGTCCGACCGTGATCCGAGATTTACATCCCGATTTTGGGGCAAGTTTCAAGAATTGATGGGTACTAGTCTGAAGTTCAGTACGACGGTGCATCCACAGACCGATGGACAGCCAGAAAGAGTTATTCAGATATTGGAGGATATGCTGAGAGCCTGTGTATAGGATTTCGGGGATAAATGGATTTGCCAGATGGGTTGACGGGAATTCACGACGTATTCCATGTATCGCAGTTGAAGAAGTACAATGCCGATCCCGGACATGTTTTGAATGATGAGCTGATAGTGCTACAACCCGACCTAAGCTATGTGGAGAAGCCCGTAAAGATATTGGACCGAAGTATCAAGACTCTCTGGAACAAGCAGATTCCGATGGTAAAAGTGCAGTGGGAGCATCATGGCACGCGAGATGCCACATGGGAAACAGAAGAATGGGTAAAGTGGAAGTATTCCGATCTGAGATAAAGGTGCGTCTGAATTTCGGGACGAAATTCTCCTAAGGAGGGGAGGATGTGAAACCCCACCTAAAGCCAACCCTAGAGTAAGGGGGTCGGGATGCATATCATATTATTTTGCATGAATATATATGTTTTGAATGATTTTATGTGCTTTAGAGTTGTGGATTATAGGTTAAAATGCTTACTTATGCTTATCGAGTAGGAGGGGTAAAATGGTAATTTTGCTTGAGGTCAGAATAGGAAGTTAGCTTGAGGATTAAATAAGAAGAATATGTGGGTGAAAAAATAAGAACAAGAGTTAGTGTGATTAAGTGGTTAGAATCTTGGAATTAATCTCTAAGGTCATGAGTTCAAATCCCATCATTTAAGTTTTATCATGATTATCTTAATTAAGTTTGGATTTTTGTTTTCTTGCATTCCATAAAAATAGGAATGTTGTCTTAGGGGAGACATGAAGAGAATGTCCTAATCTTATCCTCATGTCAAAAGAGGAATTCTTGTCCTTTTTATTACCTCTAGTTTGTCCTAACATCATTATAATTTAGATCCATTAAATCTTTTGATTTAAATTCCAAAAAAAATCTGTGATAATTCCTCCACCTTGAATTTCGAAAATCAGCTTTGGAGGATGGGGAGTTGGCCGAAAATAGGAGGGGGAATAGGAAGGGTTTCCAAGAGAAAATCAATCACCATGATAGCACCTTCAAACTCACCTTCATGTTGTTCATATTCTAGTGAAGGAAAATTTGGAAATTTTCCCGAATGTTTGCAGACCATTTCTTAGAAAATTCAGCCAGTAAACCCACTCATTTTCTATCAGAAAAATGATCATTTCATGTGTCTTGAAGGCTGGAAAATCAGTGCAATTTACGAACTGCACAAACTGCACAAAACCAGGAAAAAAATTCTGGTCATTTCGCAGCTTTCAATCAAGGAAATGAAGTTGTTTTGGTTCATCTTCAAACCAGCAAAACTCCTCTGTTTTTCTCCAAAAACAAGGCTGAAAAATCACCTTTGAAAGACCTTCAAACCCCCTCAAGAAACAGCTGCAAATCAGGTTGGAGAAGTGCAGCAAATTCTGCACAAAAATCCTTCATCAACCTTCGAAACTCTTGAACCTTGAAACCAGAATTTTTCCAGCTTTACTTCCTTCAAGCCTAGGCCGAAAATCACCCTTCAACTTCTGTAGAATTGGTCCTTGTTCAGCCATAAACGGAACACCATTAACCCCACACTCACCTTGAGCATATGGACTCCATAGCCACACCTCAAAACACTCCTAAGATCACTCCATTCAAACTCTTTTTGAAACTTCAAATAATTCCAGCATTTTACTCCATTAAATTACACTTGAATTAAGCAAATAAACCAGAATTTCCTCTGCCATTTAAGACTAAATTTTGGCCAGCCTTGGGGCAACATAAACCTTCAATCATTTCAACAAGACCACCTTGTTCAGCCGGCACCATTGGAGAGCATAAAAACCTTCATTGATCAAACACCATTAGCTAATCTCTTACCTTAAACATCTCCACCATTTCCTCCATTTAAATTTCAAATAAAATCTGATCATTCTCTCTCTTTCTTGCTGAAAACCGAAACTCTCATTCACTCTAGACCATTCGGCCAGCCCTCTACCAGATTTCGTGCAGCAATTCCCTCAAACTCTCTCCATTTTCACCTAGAACACCAAGAACACTCACTAACCTTCTTCAAGCCTAACCCTACTCTAAACACCTCCAATCACTCTCAAATACCACAGATCACCTCTACGTAATCCCTAGACTTCATTTCTGGTATTTATAACACAAAACCTCTCAAATAAGAATTTTCAAGCGGATCAAAATTAACTTTTCTTTGAAAGTCTCAAGAACATCAACAAGTTAAGTCAAGAATAACCTTCTTGTTCATCCTCTTCCATTCGATTGTACCATTCTAATGCTCTCTCTCTGTCTCTCTCTTCCAGCCGAAATGGTTGATCAACCATCAACCATGGCTGTTTTTCCGTTGGATCATTCAAAGCTCTCAATCGCGTGGACCTTCTTAATTCTTCATCGAAGTGTTCATCAAATCAAGTATTTTCCTTTAATCCTTCTTTTAATTCAGCATTCATGTCTCTTAGATATTGATAGGAAGAATGAAATATGGTTAAGGGATTGAGTATATGCATGTGGATTAAGGGGATGGAGTTAAGGCATGATGATTGTTGTATAGGACTAAGTTGTATGAATTTTCTTTTGAATCAATGTATGTTCTTCGTGCTTAATGAATTTTATGGATGTTTGAAGCATGTTAGAGACCATGACACCAAAGGTGGTTAGGTTTTTATGTTCTTATTTTTCATTGAAGCCATGATTGATGATTATGCCTAGGAGGAAGTTAGCCTTGTGATAGTATGTGATAAGTCAAGCATGTGTTCTCGAATGGATTGGTTTATTATTTGATGTTGGAGAATTGTTTATGAATCTTGTCTAGCAATAGGGAAATCATGGTGGAAGAGTATTTCCTTGTTAAGTCTAGGTTATTTTTATTAACAAAATTTTGTTACTTTAAATGGAATTACTACTATATTTTTTTCTATAAAATTCGAAACTCTAGGAAGGTTTGGAATGGTTTATTAATTAAAATATTAATATTTTCTTTATCAAATAAGTGAGATCTTTTGTTAAAAATAATATATATAGTAATAAATCTTTTATAATAAATAAAATATTATTTATATTAAAATCTATTTGTTATTTATTAATTAAAATTTAAAATAATTCGTTCATTATTAATTTTATTTATTACTAATTATTTATTATCTATTTAAAAATTAATTAAAGATTATTTGTAATTTATTATTTATTTATAATAAAGCTATTGTTAAATCACCATTTATTAATATTATTTAGGACTTAATATTCAAACCTTAGTTTATTTATTAAAAATAACACTCAAGAATTATTAATTGAGTCTATAATTTATTAGCAATTATTTTAGAACCCCAAGTTATTTTAACTTATCAACTAAAACTTATTTTATAAAATTCTTTATCACCTAGCCTTAAAGCTTAGGACATTAGGGTCATGACTAGTCATGGTTGTAACTAGTTGAGCTAAGAAATTATTTATGTAAGGCAGGTATAGCTCAAATGTTACCTTATGTTTTGTGTATACCCCAGGCGGGGTTAGGTCAGCCTTAGAAGACTTTTGAGTTTGAGCAAGCAAAGAATCAGGTAAGCTCCAGCATGGAGTTTTGTGAAGACCAAAAAGTTATTGTGGCAAGCCAAATACGATGTATATGGACATTTATTTTGTAAAGGCAATTAAGGACTGTATTTCCTTTTTATTTCAGACAAGCAAATCATTTAAAAGTTAAACAAGCAGTTTTACACAAAATGCTAAACTTTTTCTAAAACCCAACTTTGACAATACTTTTAGAAACCCTTAATTGCTATTTCCAAATAAAGCAGATTATGGTCAATTTTCTCCCAAGTGGGACAATCAACGTTGAGTACTCAATAAGGGTAGACCACCAGGACTAGTCTTTGAAGGGTTAGGGTAAGTCTCTCAGTAGGTGGCCACCTCTGAGGGGTGAGTCCTTCCTGGATAGGATGCCAGTCCGGTAGGTCATGCCGGTCCGAGCTAGCAAGTTTCAGTCCTGTGGACTGTGTGTTTCGGAGTGGACAACCGGTAAGTTTGGGTGTAGAGATGGAGGAGTGTCTCACCCGGTAGGCCGTACACTTACCCTTTTGTCAGCTTGCACAAAGTGTGGCATTCTGACCGTTATGTAGTTATGGGGCCCAACGTGTGGTAACCCATGGCTACCCATTTGAGTGGTTGTATTTATGTGCACATGTATAGTTTGAAAAGCGAAACACTACTCTTTATTTTTAACATTTATTTTTGCTTGCCAGCACTTTTCCTTATGAAACTTTTACAACTTGCATACATGAATTATTTTACCTGAAACACTCAATGCGCACACGGGCTTACTAAGATTTTTATCTCACCACCTTTTATGCCATGTTTTCAGGAAGATCCTGCTGTGGAGGTCATTAGCTAGATTGTTGCGTATGCTTTGAAGACTCATGTTATTTACTTTATGTGATGTTTTGAGAGATTGTTGCAAACAAATTATTTGGATTTGTTCCAGTACTTATCTTTTGGGTTGTAATAAGTTTAATTTTAAAGTCTTTATTTTATTTTATTTTTATGTAACCTAGTTATAAAGACCACTTGTCTTCTGGACGGGGCAACATCCCCGGCCTTGAGGGGCCTAGGTAGTGGGGTGTTACATGTAGAGACTTAGATATATTTTAGAGTGCATCACCAATATCTTCTCGAGAGGAATTCATTCAATCAAGAAGGGTTGTGCAAGAAGGTCTTCAAAGGAAGAAGAAGGAGGCTTATCTAATGAGTGCTTTCTTTTACTTTGTTTTCTTTTTCTTGAACAATGATGTGTTAATTGTTTTATTGTAATTTGACATTGTTTTAGATATTCATGATATTTAGAGTTATTTGATTTTTTGATTAATTGATTGTTATTCTTGGTATTTAATTATTTGCGCTTATTACGAGATTAATTAGTTGGTTCTTTCCATTAACTCACTGAGACAAAAGGGGTTAATGGTGGTTTCAATTTATTGATTTCATATTTGTTGTCTATTAACTCGCCGAGACCAAGGGGGTTAATTGATGAAGACTGGGTAATTAAAGGTTAATTGATGTCTGCCGAGACCAAGGATTCATTGGTTAATTTCATGTTTTAAATTTGTTGAGACGAAAGGAATTTAATCAAGGATTGTGTTCAATGCATCTTTTGGATGAATTAGTTGAGACCAGACCAAGTGGTTCTGATTTATCTAGAAGGTAGTGATTTCATGGATTGAAAAAGAAGTGAATGTATCTTAATCCTTCATGATGCTAAGAGAATAGTTAATTATGATAATGATTAAGTCCTTTAAGATCATGTTTGTCAAAATAATGATTTAAGTTACATAATTCTCCATTCTTGACATGTATATATTATTTTATTTTATTTTATTTTATTTTCTTTTTGTTTGTTTTTCACTTTATTGAGTTGGTTAAACAATGAAATAAAAGTGATTAATACATACTTGTTCCTTGAGGATTGACACTTGTTTGAACTCTATGCTATGCTTAATGATGAGTACGCTTGCTCATATGTGTAATTTGGGGTTAACGTTTTAATTTAAACTTGATTGGGAATGTGCTTATTTTGATATGATTTTTATACCTAAATAAATACGCATCACAATTCCTCCTTCTTGATGAAGATTCGTTTTCAAATCGATACCTACATTACATTTCAAACAAGAAGTTTTGTATGAAGATAAAATATCTTAATTTTCCTCACTAACCTTTTTTATTTTCTCTCTTCACAACCTGAGTCTTCACTCTTATTTTACCCCTACCCTTATTCTTTTTCTTACCCCCTTGTTTGTCTCTCTTTTGCACTTTGCTTATTTGTTTTTGAATCTCTACTTTCACTCTTGGGCTTCTCTCTTCCCTTTTTTACCTCAAGCTCTGTTACCTCAAGCCCCTTTTCTCTTGGCTCTCTCCATTTTCTCTCCTCATGTTTTCTTACACTCTTCTTTCCATCATTTTTCTCTCTACTTTTCTTTTCTTTTTCCCTCAGAATACTTTGATAACCTCACTAGGGGATAATAGAAGAACAGTAAACTCCTTGCCCTCTTTGCTAAATGATAGGGGCTAAATTCATCATTATTTTTCTAGTTATTTGAGGTTAATTTGAGATACTTTTGATGTAATAACTAGGAATATTCTTTCCTATTTGACGTTTTGTTTGTGAAAAGTATTTTTGACGAATTTGTGTAGAATTGAGTGGATTTCGAGCAAAAGGTAAAAAATTCCAGCATGTACCTGGCACCAGGTTTAGCTACTGCACCAGGCGCCTAGTCCACTCTGGAGAAACAAAGAAAAACAGAGCAATGTCCAGGAGAAAACCACAATACACTTGGCGCCAAGTGGGTCGAAGTGACCCAGCGCCAGGTCCAGTCTGTTCACTGACGAATTTTGTGCACGAATTTGGTATCTTCTAAAGGATTTTAGTATTTTTTGAATTATAATGGTCAACACTTCTCAAGCCAAGAATTTTGGTATCAAGTGAGCTTATAAAGACAAGAAAAACAAAAGAAAAATGAGTGAATCCAAGGATCAAAACTTCCAATCACTTAAAAGAAGAAGAGATTCATCAATCAAAGAGAATTAGTCAAGAAGGTTTCCAAAGAGAAAAAGAAGGGCTTGTCTGTGAGTTCTTTCTTTTACCTTTGTTTTCTTTTTCTAGAATTATGATATAATTAATGTTTTCATTATTTTCTTTCTTTTGGGATTCGTGATTTCTTGAGTTAATTTAGTCTTTTGATCAATTAATTATTTATCTTGGGATTTGATTACTTGTTTTAATTACGAAGTTGCTTGGTTGTTTCCTGTTATTAACTTGCTTGAAAAGGGGGTTGATAATGACTTCAGTTAATTAATTTCATATTTGTTATCTCTTAACTTGTTTGAAAAATGGGTTAATTTTTAAGAACTTGGGTAATCAAATGTTAGTTGATGATTGCTAGAATATAGATTCATTGACTAGTTTCATGTTTTAAATCACCTAGAATATAGGAGTTTATATGAGGATTGATTTCAATGCATTTTTTGGGAGAAATTAATTGAGACAGAATATGTTCACTAATTTAACTAGAAGATAGTGATTCAATGGATTGCAAATGAAGTGGGTCTATTTTAAACCTTTCATAAGACCAAGATGATAATTGATTATGATATTTTCTAAATGATTCATTGTCATGCTTTCAAAAATATTTGTCTAAATTACATATTTTTACATTATTGAGTTGTATATATTTTTCTTTATTTTTTATTATATTATCACATTATTTGGTCGGTTAAATAATGAATAAAAAGTGATAAGTGTGTACTTGTTCCTTTGGGGATTGATACTCATTAATTTCTTATACTATACTTGTGATGAGTATACTTGCTCGTATGTATAATTTGGGATTAACATTTTAATTAAAACTTGACTAAGAGATGGATTTAAATTTAATAATTTTTATACACCCAAAATTTATGCATCACTCAAGGTATAAGTGCTTCTTCTCCCATTGTGCATCACTTCTCTATCAAACATCCAAGGCCTCCCTAACAACAACTCTCCAACATGCATGGACATCACATCACAAATCACCTCATTTTTGTATTTCCCTATGTTAAATGTAATATTAGCTTGTTTGCTCACCTTTACCTCACCACAATCATTCACTCATTGAAGCTTGTAAGGTTTCGTATGCTTCATGATCTCAATACCTAACTCCTTCACCAATGTAGTATTTATCATATTTGTATAGCTTCCACCATCTATCATTATACTACAAGCTTTTGATTGATTATACATCTTGAGTAGAAAATATTTTCTCTTTGTGAATCATTCTTATCCTCAACCTTATATATACCCAAGACTCTACTAGCAACGCTAATTAGTAAACTTTCTTATTCAACCACATTTTCCTTTTCACTATCTATTCCCTCTTTAGGCTTTGTGGTTTCCTAGAAAATATTGTTGGTGTTTCACTCTTTATAACCTCACTTTCTTCCTCTTTTTTTTTTAATTTTTTTTATTGAAGTGAGCTCTTTTCCAATTCATAATTACTTGAAGCATTTTTAGGACCTTCATCTACATCACACATTTGGTCCTCATCAAACTCATCATCACTATACTTAACTTGCTTTTTGTCAACTCCATGTTGGCTTTCATTCTCTTGTATCAATAGACTTTTCCCAACTTTTTCATGTTCTTCATCAACTTTTTGGTTTGACAATTCTTTTCCTTTAGCTTCTTCTTCTTCTATTTTTTCCTCTTTCCCAATTTCATGTAGCTAATTTTGTTCACTCTTTCCGACTTTTTGTTCTAAGAAACCTTAGAGAGGGGGTAAATAAGGTTTATGACAAACAAATGTAAATTTTCAAAGTCTTTTGAAAACCTAAAAAGGAGAACAAAAAATGTGTGTGTTGAAAAAATAAATTTTCTATGCAGCTTTAAGTGTGAAGCCAAAAATCTTTCAAAACTTCACTAAATGATGAGAAGAGAAACTATATTAAAGATGGGCAGATAAAGCATCAACAACCGTTTCACTCTATAAATGTCTTTAACCAAATTAGTGAATGCAATGCAATGTTTTCAAATCAGTAAAATCGTAGTCATAAATTTCAGAATAAATGCAAGAGAATAGACCCAATGATTTATAGTAGTTCGATCCTCAAATGATCTACATCCACAATCTTAAGCACATATTTAAGGATTTCAACTCAATTTCTAAAATCTTTTTTTCCAAATTAATGGTAGTATGTAACACTAATATTACAATAGAGGGTCATCACACTTAGTTTTACTCACAACTTCTATATACCTAATAATCAAAGCTTACCCCAACTGAGTTTTACTTCCTAAACCTTGATATAATTCAGATTAAAGAGTTGCAGAAATAGCTAATAGATTGAGCAGATATAAATCAACTAGAGTACCTTTACCTTTTTACCTTTAGAACAATAGATCTCACTTTGAAGCATAATGTAGATGAGGGATTTTTGTTTTTCAAAGGTCTTAGGATGTTTCTGAAAGTGTTAGCATGAAATCATGCTGAAAATTACATTTAAATAGCTTTTATAGGGGCAAAAATCAAGGATGCAACGACTAGTTGTTGTTGTCAGGTTTTGTAGGGATTTTGGACTCAAAAAGTGAAAAATTGTGTGTCCAAAAGATGCGTCCAAAAGTTTACTTTATACTAAAATACCCATTTTGAAATTCTATAGGCTTTGGTCTTGCAAGATAGAAAGTTGTGCATCCGAAATGTGCGTCCAAAACAACATTTTATGTTAAAAAATATATTTTGAACAACTTTAGATTTAGGCACTTTGGAAACAGACTTTGGATGGGCGTTTTGGATTTAAAGGTCCGTCCAAAAACCACTCAAACAAGTTTTTATAAATCAAAAGCTTTTCTTCGAAAATTCTTTTTATGATCAAAATATGGATAAAAAAATACCCTCTTTTTGAAATGACTATGAGTGCTTCCAATATGAAATAAATTGAACTTAAGGTAAAGAGATATAGGAAATACAAGTAATAGCTTAACCATAATTTCCTAGTCTATAGTTATTCAAAAGTCTTCATGATATGCAACTCCTTTAGATAGGATCTTGACTTGATCAATCCTTCTTGGACTTCATCATCTATGAGTTGCTTTGAAATCTTATTTGTAAAAGTCGTGTTCAAACATGCTATTTCCAAAAATCTTATCACATACCGATCACACATGTTAGTCCACATCAATGTTTGTCATTAATTAAAATATAAGAGAAAGCCCTTTGGGCTAACAATCTCTCCATTTTTTAATGATGACAAACTTGATAGATTGTGACAAAGAAAAAAATATAAGCTTGTATGAACATGTTAAATCAAGAGATATAAGAGTTTATATTCATTTGATGCACGATCTCTCAACATAAAGCTCAAAGAGTGATTATGAAATAAGATTAGAAAAATTTAAGTATAGTCTCATAAACCAGGCTCAATGAGTCTATAGTCCTATCAACCTCTGTATCTTTCTTTCTTCCTTGAAAGGAATATTTCACAAGGAAATAGCCAAGTAATGATCATTAGATATAAAATATGTTAGAACAAAAATACAACACAAATATATATATGTACATATGGAGTTGTAGAAGATAGAACATATTTATTAATGCTCCACCTTTCAATATGCATATGAGTAGTAGATAGAAAGATACTTATAACATTATGCATTAGCAGATAAAATTGGATTTTCAATTTTAGACTTTCAAAAAGTGCATAAAAAAAAAAATCTAGACATAACATTTGCATAAACAATCTTAGACTGGGATTTTGGATCCAGAATTACTCCCCATGTATCTGTGTAGGGTCCAAACAAAATCTCACCAATATGATCCAATCATCTGTATTACAGATCAATCCTAATATCACTTCTCTGTATTTTTCTCTCCCTTTTATCTTCCGTCAAAAAAGGAGTTAGAAACCAAAAACACAGAAAAGAGATAAACAAAAAAAGATAAGTATGTGCAGCATAAGTACTTGCAACAATAGTATCATAAAATAAGAAGCAGCAATACGTAGCATGAAAAAAAATTGTAGCAATAATAAGTACTTGCAGATAGTATCAGAAAAATGTTCATGAAAGTGAAAAAAAATTATAGAAGGGGCATCAGGGAAAGGTGTCAACCGATTTTCTTCATGGTCTTGACACCATATTTGTTGGTGGAGATTGCCATATCTCCCTGAGTCACCACAGTCACAGGCTAATTATCTGCATCATTCTTCTTATGCTTTCCAGCTAGTCTACTAGATTTCCTTTTGATTACTCCATGTTTCTGCTGGCGGCCTAATGAACTACTAGGTGCAGTTAGTTTGTCCTACTTAGGAGTAGCTTCATCGACAATGGTTGCAGTGGTTGTGGCAGTAGTGGTTGCAACAGTAGTAAGTTCTTCAGTTTGCTGAAATAGGATAGCATCAACACCAGTATCTGTGTCTGTTGAAGGGATGATAGTTTCATATTTTTGCTCCAGTGGAGGGGTTTGCTCTTTTGAGACAACTGTAGTTTCAGATTGCTTTCATTTCACATTGGTTAATCTAGTTCCCAGATTTTGTAGTTTAGCCTTAACTTTTGCACTTAGACCATCCAATTTGGCAAATAAAAGATTCCAAGCATTCAGAATGCTCTGTGTCACTATGCTTTCTTTAGTTTTCTACTTGCCTTTATTGGATGATTCTTCTTAAATTTCAGCTTTTCTTTTCATTCCAACCGAGGCAGCAGATGTAGATTTCTTTCTTTCGATTTTAACCTTAACCAGTTTCTCTTTTTCTTCTTCTGTGGCATCTTTAAGCAAGGTCTATTGGCTGTCCATTTGGATAAACCCCATTTTTTCAAAAGAAACTTTGCTGTAGACATTAATCTTAGAGTTCTCAGGGGCAACCAAACTCAATCAACATTAAAATGCTTAAACAGCTTGGTTAGAAGATTCCTGAAAGGCAAAGCTTTATTTGAGGTATTCCGAAATTGAATCATAAATTTTGCAGCCAAAAACCTAAAATTAATTGGCCTACCCTCTGATAAAACAACATGAATACTATTTGCACATTATTTACAGAAGTTTTATGCCCAAAACTCGGTGTTACCATAATTGAAACCATATGGTGAAGTAATTTGCCATTCTATTTAGCCATTTGGTATTGCAGTCATTTAAATTTTTTAAACTCTTACCACCAGTGATTTTAAGAGTTCTCAAATCTTCTCAATTAACACAGATCAGAACTCTTGAGTAATTTATTTATCTCAAAGAATTATATCCCACTATCTCTAACATCAAAATTCTATTTAGCATTCGGTGGTCAAATTCAAAATTCACATATCCAACCCACAATGTGTACCATTGCACCAGAAATCCATCCCCTATTTTCTCACATTTTCCTTTTCTTAGATTGGAATAAAATTTCTAGACTAGAGTTGTGTACAACTTTTTATTTACAGACAATAATGTTCCCTAACCAAACGATTCAAACAAATTCAAAATATTTGCATAATTTAAAAATGCTTTAGCATAAACCCAGTAACCCACAATAATGGTTCTATTCCAAGATACCAAGTCATTATATTCAGACTCATATTTTGAATAAAAAAATTGGGGTACCTAAGTATCTATACTTTCCTCCTCTGGTGATTGTTTCGATGAGGTGGTTTGAGAAGTAGGTTCATCGACAACAACTTCCTTGTCCTTTTTCTTTGCAAGCATTTAACTGGAGATAGCTGATTTCTTTACCACTGCTTTGCTTTTCTTGGTCTCCTTTGCTTTTGGTTCGGTCCCTTTACTGGGTTTTGGAAGTTTATCCATGTTAGATGAAGTTAGAGGGTTTAGTTTGTTTGGTTTTGTTGAGAGAACAACGTCTAGAAGAGGGAGAAAAATGATAGCCTTCGTTTTATAAAAGAGAGGATAATTCAAATAGATTTGAAATCTTTTGGGCTTTACGAGGTATAGGAGTAGGTAAGTACAATCAAGTACATTAAAAATGTAACTTTTCAGGGGAAAAATTTAAAAATTTAGACACAGATATTGTCCATATGATTTGCCTGTTCAAAATGTGTGTCACACGTGGCTATAGGATGCTGCGATTTTAGACTTGGAACTCAGTTCAAAATGCCCACCCAATAGTTACATAGAATATTTTGGCTTGAGAGATGGTTCTAGTGAGGGGATTTTGGATTCAATTTGTCCAAACACTGCATCCAGAATTTCCATATGAAATTAGAAATCTTCAGGAACCTGCAAAAATAAACAACTAACTCCAACAAAATAATTAGTTACATAATCTGGTAATTCCCAATCCTCTCATCAGATGATTAAATCTATCTTCAGCCAGTGGTTTGGTGAATATATCTACAAATTGATCGTTAGTAGAAATGTATTCAACAGAAACATCACCTTTAAGTATATGATCTCTAATAAAGTGATGCTTAATCTCAATGTGCTTAGTTCTTGAGCATTGAATAGGGTTTTTAATTAAATTTATAGTATTAGTATTGTCACATAAAATAGGAACACATTTAAAATTAAGAGCAAAGTTGAGTAAAATATGTTTCATCCATAAAATTTGAGTACAACAACTTCCTATAGCTATATGTTTTGCTTCGGTTGTTGAAAGAGACACACAAGCTCGCTTCTTGCTATACTAAGAGATTAAGGAGTGCCCAAGAAATTGACAATGCCTACCTGTACTTTTTCTTTCAACTTTACAACCTGCATAATTTTCATTCATGTATCCTATAAGATCAAAAGAGTTAGTTCGAGGATACCATAGACCATAATCATATATCCCAACAAAGTATCTAAAGATACATTTTACAGTACATAAGTATGATTCTTTGGGACAAGATTGGAATCTTACACAAAGATAAATGAGAATATGATGCCAGGATGGCTAGTAGTGAGATATAGAAGACTCCCAGTCATACCTCGATACTTTGATTCATCTACTTTTTTACCCTTTTCATCTTTGTCAAGTTTTAATAAGGTGCTCATAGGTGTGCTAATTTTCTTTACTTGGTTCATTTCAAATATTTTGAGCAATTCTTTAGCATACTTACCTTGATTTAGGAAGATCCTATCCTTGGTTTGCTTAATTTATAAACCAAGAAAGAAGTTGAGTTCTCCCATCATACTCATTTCAAACTCTTGCTGTATAGTCTTTGCAAACTTCTTACATAAAGATTCATTAGTAACTTCAAAAATAATGTCATCAATATATATTTGAACAATTAAGAGGTCATCAAAATTTTCAGCCTTGATGAACAATGTAGTATCAATCAAACCTCTTGAAAAATCTTTTGAAAGAAGAAAGACACTAAGTATTTCATACCAAGCACGTGATGCTTGTTTTAAACCATAAGGAGTTTTGAAAAGCTTAAAAACATGATTTAGAAAATATTCATGAATAAAATCAAGGGGTTACTCCACATATACTTCTTCTTCAATAAAACTATTTAAAAATGCACTTTTAACATCTATTTGATAGAACATGAAGCATTTGAAAGACGCAAAGACAATCAACATTCTAATAGATTCTAATCTAGCAACAGGTGCAAATGTCCCATTATAATCAATGCCCTCCTGTTGATTGAATCTTTGGGCAACAAGTCTAGCTTTGTTTCAAATAACAACACCATGCTTATCAAGTTTATTCCTAAATATCCACTTGGTATCAATCATGGGATGGTTAAGTGGTTTAGAAATAAGTTTCTAAACTTGATTTCTTTCGAATTGATTCAATTCTTCTTGCATGGCCATAATCCAAAAATCATCACATAAAACCACATCAATGCAATTAGGTTCAATGCTTGAAAGTAAGGCGAAATTATCAATAAAGTATCGTCTGGTTTTGACACACAGTTTGGATCTCTGATAATTTGCTCTTTTAGATGTCCGATTTTGTACTTCCATTCTTTTGGTAAGCTTTGATAAACATGATCTTTAGTTCTTTGCTCATTGCCTTTAGCTTGATGTTCTTTCAATTCTTCTTCTTTAGCATAGTTGTCAAGTGATGGAGCTTTGTGATGTTTAATGCCATTTTCCTTTGAAGTACCTATATCATCGTCATCTTTTCTAGAGAAATATATGTTAGATTCATCAAATACAACATATACATATTCTTTCATATATAGAGTTTTTTTATTGTACACTCTATATGCCTTTTTGTTGGAGGAGTATCCAATAAATATAACTTTATCCAATTTGCTATCGAATATTCCAAGATTATCTCAAGTATTAAGAACAAAACATTTGCTTCCAAAAACTTTGAAATATAAAATAGATGGGACTTTGTCAAACATAAGTTTAAAGGGTGTTTTTCTAAGAAAGGGCCTTACCATAACACGGTTCACAATGTATCATGCTGTATTCACAGCTTCAGTCCAAAAATATTTTGGAATGGAGTTTTCACAAAGTATTGATCTTGCCATTTCTTGCAAAGTCATATTTTTCCTCTCAACTATACCATTTTGTTGAGGGGGTTTTGCTGCTGAAAAGTTATGAGAAACACTATTCCTATCACAAAATTTTGTAAACTCATGGTTACAAAATTCTCTACCATTGTCACTTTTAATTGAAATTAATTTGCACCCAAGGGAATTTTGAACACGGTTGAGTAACTTTGAAAATTCAGAAAATACTTCATCTTTTTTGTGCAAGAAATAAGGTCCAAGTGAATCTAAAAAAATCATCCACTAATACATTAACATACCTCTTACCACCACAGCTAGTGGTCCTCATTGGTCCAAACAAATCCATATGTATAAGTTCAAGAGGTTTTGAGGTTGGAATCATTTTTTGGGTTTAAATGATGTTTTGGTTTGTTTTCCAAATTGACAAGCATCACACAATCGGTTATTGTCAAATTTTATTTTGGATAGTTCTCTAACAAGCTCTTTTGAAGACAATCTATTTAGCAAATCAATAGACATATGGCCTAGCCTTTTATGCCAAAGGTAGCCATCATCATTATTTACGAAATGGCATTTTATATCATGAGCAATAAGATCATCAAGATATAATACATAGACATTACCAATACAGTTTGCAATAGAAATGATTTTATTATTAGAATTATCAATAATAATACATGAATCTTTCTCAAATTTAACCTTACAACCATTGTCACGCAATTGGCTAATACTAAGAAAGCTGTACTTCAATCCATCAATCAACAATACCGTCTTAATAATAGTGGAAGATCCCTTACCAATATTACCTATATAGAGTATTTTTCCCTTTTTTTTGTCTCCAAAGGTGACAAATCCATCATTTGTAGCTTGAATGTCTTCCATTAGTGCTGCATTTTTCGTTATGTGTCTAGAGCATGCACTATCCAAGAACTACTTTGTGGAGCTCATCTTTTGTGGCAAATGTACCTATACACAAGATGGAAGGGTGACTTTTGGTACCCCCTCTTTCTTAGGTCCACAGGCAGTTAGTAATAATTCATTTAATTCTACACACTGTTTTCACACCGAATTCCACTTTCTTCCTAACATGACACCTAGATATTTTGTTTCCATGTTTGCGACAGTATCTACAACAAATATGAGTCATATATAAAGAATTAGCTTTCACAAAGCAAGATTTGTAAATTCCAGCTATGTTCACATACCTATAGTCGAGACCATTGCTGTCCCTAGCTACACGTTGCACTCCAAGTAATCTATTTAGATTATCTTTGCCATTTGCGAACTTCTCTATGCATATAGTAAGATCATCGACTCTCTTTTTCATTTCACTGAAATCACTAAGCATAATTAAAAGAGAGAGTGCTTTGTCACATAAACATTTGTTCTCAAGTGACATACAATGCAAAGAGGTTGAGATAACATCCTTTTCGACATTTGAACAACTAATGGAATCAAGTAGAGCTTTGTTCTCACTCAATAGCTTAGCATTGTCATCTAACAAGGAATTAATCTTTATTTTTATTTTCTTGTTTCTTTTGGACAACTTTTTGAGTTCATAGAACATGTCAACAAGAAGCTCATTTAGATCATCAGAATTTTCACAAGCAGAATAATGTAATTTAAATATAAAATTAGGAGTATGATTCACGTTATCTTCCATGGTCATGAAGTATATGTTGGTTGTTTCAGTTTCAGATTCATAATTTCCTTCAGTTTCGGATCCATCTTGGTTCCAAGTCTTGACTAGTCATTTTCCTTTATTTGTCTTCAGGTCATTTCATTTCTTTTTGTTCTGTTTGGCCTCCCTTTCTTTAGCTATTAGACAATCAGCTACAAAATGTTCTGTACTCTTGCACTTATAACATTGAGGTTCGAAGGATGAAGCTTGTCCATTCTTTTTGACAAATTTCTTACCTTTTCTGAAGTTACCTTTTCTAAATATCTTCCTAAATTTTCTAGCAATCATGGCCAATTCTTTAGTATCTGAATCAGTGTTGTAGTCACTTTCAGATTGTTCATTGTTAGCCTTATCATCGGCAGCTTTCAAGGCAATTCCTCTTTTTCCTGTATCATCATCATGCTCTTGAAATCTTTTAAGTTTCATTTTATGAGTCAAGAGAGATCTACTTAGTTCTTCGGTTGGTAGGTTTTTTAAGTCCTTAGATTCTTCCACAGCCAACGTCTTAGGCTGCCAGCTTTTTGGCAAGGCATCGAGTATTTTTTTATTTTACTCTCCAAGGGAACAGATTTTCCCATATGCCTTTAATCCATTCATAATGTTTGAAAATCAAGTTAACATAACATTTTTGTTCTTATTTGGTTTCATGGTAAATAGATCATAGTCACAGATTAAGAGTCCTAACTTTGATTCCTTTACTTAATTTATCCCCTTATGAGTGACTTCAAGTAATTTTCATTTTTCATAGGCTGAATCACAACCACTAATCCAATTGTATTCATTAGCATCGAATGCACAACAAAGTATATTCATAGCCTAAAAATTCAAGGTCATTTTTGAAGTGTTTTCACTGTCATATTTATCATTTTGTTTAGGCACATTTCTACCTTTGACAATTTTAGATGGGACAAATGGTCCATTTTCAATCAATTCCATGGCTCAAAACTGATTGAGCATATATAGATCTTTATTCTGCTTTTCTAGAAGGTATAATTGCTTCCATTGAACAATGGTGATCAGTTTATCAAAGACCCTTCAATGTATGGTAGAGATGAAGTGTTTGCCATCCAGATCTTTCCTACAAGGTTGTTAGATTGAAAACAATGTAGACCACGCTCTGATACCAATTGATAAACTTTAGAGGGAGTGAATAAGGTTTATGGCAAACAAATACAAATTTTCAAAGTCTATTGAAAACCTAAAAAAGAGAACTAAAAATGTGTATATGCTGAAAAATAGATTTTCTATGTAGCTTTAAGTGTGCAGCTAAAGATCATTCAAAACTTCACTAAATGATGAGAAGAGAGACTATATTAAAGATGGGCAGATAAGACATCAACAACTGTTTTACTCTATAATTATCTTTAACCAAATTAGTGAATATAAGGAAGAATGCAATGTAATGTTTTCAAATCAGTAAATCGCAGTCATACATTTCAGAATAAATGTAAGAGAATAGACCCAATGATTTATAGTGATTTGATTCTCAAATAATCTATATCCATTACCTTAAGGACACACTTAAGGATTTCAACTCAACCATTAAAACGTTTTTTCCAAATTAATGGAGGTAGGCAACATCAATATTACAATAGAGGGTCACAACACTTAGTTTTACTCACAACCTCTATATACCCAACAATCAAGGCTTACCCTAGCTGGGTTTTACATCCCAAACCTTAATATAATTCAGATTAAAAAGAAAATGCAGAAATAGCTCACAAATTGAGCAAATATAACCAACTGGAGTACCTTTACATTTTTACCTTTAGAATAATAGATCTCACTTTAAAACTCAATGTAGATAGGGGATTTTTATTTTTCAAAGGTCTTAGGATGTTTCTGAAAGTGTTAGCATGAAATCTTGTTGAAAATCGCATTTAAATAGCTTTTGTTGGGGCAAAACTCAAGGATGCAATGGCTAGTTGTTGCTGTCAGGTTTTGCAAGGATTATAGACTCATAAGGTAAAAAACTATGCATTCGAAAGGTGTGTGTAACATCCCACTACCTACGTACCTAAATAGGCGGGATGTCGTTTCGTTCAATGGACTAGGGGTTTTTATAATTAGGTACAAAAGGAATGAAAATAACTAAATAAAATAATACGATAATCTTATTACAACCAAAGTTGGAACTTATACAAGTATGAGAATTTTAAAACTAACAATCATCTCTCGAAAGAAATACAAAGTAGAAATAAATAAGCTAAATGTCATCTCTTATCTCTTCAACCTGTTCAATAAAAGCTCTCCCTTGAAAACATGATGAAAGTATGAGATTGGCATCTTAGTAAGTCCCGTGGGTGTGAATGTTATATATAAACATTTCGTGCATGCAGATTTATCAAAACCACAAAATCATGTTTGCAAGACTTTTCCTTAATAAACAATTAGTCAAAGGAGCATTGCTAATCATATCAAAAGCAGTTCTCAATAAATCATCATCTCATCATAATCATAAGTTCATTATGTAGGGATTAACAATTATTCAAATAATAGTATCACAATCCATATTGATGTGTTCAGACTTGGGTATAAAAATCATACAAAAACTAAGCACATTCCCAATCAAATTTAAATTAAACCGTTCAACCCAAATCACACATATGAGCAAGCGTACTCATCATTAACCGAGCATAGGGTTCAAACGAGTGTCGATCCTCCAGGAACAAATAAACATTAATCCATTTTCTTTCATTGTTTAACCGACTCGATCAAGTGAAAAACAAATAAAAAGGAAAATAAAATAAAAATATGTACATGTCAAGGATGGAGAAGTATGTAACTCAAACCATTATTTGGACAACCGTGATCTTAAAGTACCCAATCATTATCATAACTAATTATTCCCTTGGCATCTTGAAGGATAACATAGATTCACGTCTTTGTCCAATCCATGAATCCCTATCTTCTAGGTAACTTAGTATCATATATCCTGTCTCAACCAGTCTTATCCAAAAGATGAATTAACCATAGTCCTTGATTTAATTCCCATTCTTGGTAAATTGTGCATGAAATTAACCAATGAATCCATATCCTGACAGACATTAATTAACCTTGAATTACTTTGTCCCCACTCTTAACCCCTTTGTCCTAGCAAGTTAAAAGCTAACAAATATGAAACTAATGAATTGAAACCACCATCAATCCCTTTGTCCAAGCAAGTTAATGGAAAGACCCAACCAATCAATCTCGTAATAAGCACAAGTAATCATTACCAAGAATAACAATCAATTAATCAAAAGATCAAATAACTCTAAAAATCATGAATATCTAAAACCATGTCAAATTAAAATAAAATAATTAACATATCATTGTTAAGAAAAAGAAAACAAAGTAAAAGAAAACACTCATAGACAAGCCTCCTTCTTCTTCCTTTGAAGACCTTCTTGCACAATCCTTCTTGAACTTGAAGAATTCCTCCTTTGATTGAGTAAATTTCTATGATAATCAATGAATTTTCTCTTTTTCCCTTGTGTTTTTCACCTATTTATAGGCTTAGGAAGTGCTTAAACTCGTAGGTACGAAGTTCTTGGCCGAGTAGAAGTTGGAAGATACTAAAATTCCTCATATTACCAAAAACCGCGTAGAAAAATCACAGCACCGCCTTAGCTTTAGGGCATAGCCGGCGCCGCCTTAGCCCTTGGAGCTGGCGCAGGTTATGTTCTGTTCCTCCACTCGTTCGCCAATTTTTCTTCAAAGTTTCCACAATGTGTTCCAGAATGTAGCCGGCGCCGGTTCTAGCTTCACAGCCGCCGCTGCCGCCATGGTTTTGTTCTGCTTTGATTCAACAATTTTTCTATCGCTTCGAAGTTCGTTTCAACAATGCATGACCTCTCCTCTGCTTTGCGACGTTTTTATTTCGTTTTATCCTAAAAATCTGAAATAAAGAACAAAATACCTTTCCAAGGGTAAAATCTTAAATATGAAGGAATATGACTAGTTATTGAACAAAATATATCACAAAATAACCTCAAATAACTAGGAAAAATATGACTAATTTAGCCCCTATCATATTCCTCCACACTTAGCTCTTTGCTTGTCCTCAAGTAAAGTATCAAAAACAAGTAGGAAAACACAAGGTTTAATCAATCACTTAAACAGTTTTAAAACCACTTCAAGGCTTTCTTCATTCAAGAATATAAAACACATGTTACTATATCTTTCACAACCAATGCAAGACTTGTGTTAGTGATAAATGACTAAACAGAACCATCACAATACTTCACACTATTTTCAAACCATTGGAAAGAATTTAGTTCAATAAGAATATGCATTCCATGTGCTTACTTTTCATACACTCTCTCCACTAATCCAAGACATCTCATGATTCTATTTAGATCAAGTAAGACTTTTAAGCTTGTAATGTAAGGCTAAAGGCTTGTAATGTAGCTTATCAAACAAAGGATATAGGAGAATCAAAAATCAAAGAAATTGAGAGTTAGCAAGAAAAGGATAAACAAAATGAATCAATAATTTCCAACTCTTCTTGCTCTCCTATTCCAAAAATCCATCAAACCATAACCTCATATGGCAATTACAACTCCACTCAAGTAAATCCTGTATTTTTTCTTTTATCAACTCTTCTTTTCATCAACTTTTTTCTATTTCTTTCACAAGATCACTCAAATTTCCCAGCAATGGTGTCAAATACTTTATATGAACTTTAACTTTTTTTTCAGCTCAATCACCATTCCTTTTGTGATATTTTCTTTCACTGCTGCTGTTGTTTTTTTTTTTTTCACTTCTCTTCTTTCATTCTTTCTAGCAGCTTTTTGCTTTCTTCCCTCACTTACTGCTACTCCTCTTTTCTTTTCTTGTTTTCACTCTCTCTTTTCTCTTTCTTCTCTTTCTTTTTCTTTTTAGCTCAACTTGTTATTGATCCATGACTGAAAATAACAAGTCATGATCTTTATCCTAACATTCTTCCTCAACATTCTCATACATATACTTTTATCCATCAAGAGCATAAAGATTTGAAAAATTATTCAAACTCTCAGCACCAAGCAATGGACAAAATATTGTGACGGGTTTTAATGAAAGAAATCAATAATTTAGGCTCAAAATATGAAAATAGGTAGGCTTGAAAAGCTCAAACTATCCAAAGAAGGCCTATTACCATCATCCCTAAGTTAAATCATGATTATCTTTCTTATTTCGACTCGAGAGGTATTCAAGTAAGTTCTAGAATGCTCTATGAATTTTAGTAGAAAAACAAGATTTAAAAACAATGTAAAGCATTAGATCAAGAACTACTTTGTCCAAGTGAGTGCAAAAAGTCATGCATAAGCCATAAATGATCTAGAACATATGCTCAATACTCCATCATAAAGACATGCATTAAAAATATAGCTTGAAATCTCCAGAAAATCATAAAAATTTGAAAAATTTTGCACAAAAATTTCAAAAATTTGCTCCCAAGAAGGTTAAAGTATATGTATAGAAGACTTGTTAATCAACTCACTCCCCCACACTTAAACTGGACATTATACTCAATAGCCAAATAAATATAACAATAACAACAATACCATGGGACCAAAAATATAAAGGAGAAGAGATAAGAGAAACAAACTTCCATTCATTTGGCATTGTGTCGTTCAAGATCAGAAATGCTTGAAGAATGAGGCATTGCCAAGTACCTAAAAAGAAAAATACAAAAGAAAAACACCAAAGCATAAAAACTAGAAAAGAAAATAAAGCTAAAACAAAAGAAAGAAAGACCAACTAGAGGATCTATAAGGCAGTTTCCAAGAGCATTTCCACGTGTTCTGTGTTTCTCAGAGCCTCACCGACATAGCGTTTCACGCGATTACCATTGACCTTGAAAGTGCGCCCCGTGGGGTGAGTGAGTTCAAGGGTTCCAAATAGGAAAACTTGGCTTACCATATTTGGTCCCGCCCACCTGGATTTGACCTTACCAGGAAAAATGCGCAACCGAGAGTTGAATAACAACACTCGATCACCTTTCTTAAATTCATGCTATTGAGTGAGATGCTTATCATGACATCTTTTGACCTGCTCCTTATATCATATTGAATTATCGTAAGCCTTTGCCCACAATTCTTCCAAGGCGGTTAGTTGAAGTGATGTGGACTTACTAACTGACTCAAGATTAAGGTTAATAAGTTTAATAGCCTAATAAGCTTTATGCTCAGTTTCAACAGGTAAGTGACATGCTTTGCTATAAACTAACTGAAACGGTGTCGTGCCAATTGGTGTCTTAAAGGCTGTCCTGTACACCCAAAGAGTGTTGTCTAATTTTAGGCTCCAATTGTAACACCCCACGACTGCGTACCCTAAAAGGGCCGGGATGTCACCCCGTCCCATAGGACAAGGGGTCTTTAAAACGAGGTATAAAATACAAAGGCAACCTCCAAGAGATTCAACTTAGATAAATAAAGAAATACTCTTATCATATCAGGCTCAACTTGGAGCGAAACGAAATAAAAATAATTACTCGTTCAACAGCTTAAACAACAAATGTCTCCTAAGCAAAGGTGACAATAATTAGAAAAGCTTCAACTATCAATGCCCCGCTGACTCAGCACAGTCTATCTCCTGAAAACATGATGTAAAACAGTGTGAGAATAAATCTCAGTAAGTCCTGTGTGTGCACATGGTGTTCAAAACTGTACGTGTATGCAAAGTGGAAAAATTTGTAGAAATATTTGGCAAGTCATAAATAATTTCTCTTTCGCAAAGAGTGGATTTTCCCATTGTCACACTTTGTACAAAATAAATCCTCCACTCGAATAAACAGTCATGTCACTACACGTTGGGCTCCATGAGAACAAAATGGCCAAGGCACCACACTTTGTGCACCTTGTCTGGACCAGATTACCACACGTTGGGCGTTCTGATCAAGGTGAGTGTACAGCTCACCGGGTGAGATACTCCTACACCAAACAAAACCATCCGGGTGTCCATGCCGGGAAAATAAATAATACCTTACCAGGTACACATGCTAGCTCGGACCGGCCTGACCAACCAATACTGTCGCCTTTTCAAGCAGAGCGTATCTTCTGGAGGTGGCCTCCTGCCAGAAGACTTACTCTAGCCCTCCAAGACTAGTATTGTTAGCCTACCCTTATTGAGTACTCAACGAACATATCCGTCAATTCCTGATTCACAATATTTCCAAACCTTGGCTTTGTAAAACGTGGTTTTCCTTAAAAGAGATTTCTAAAAGTTTAAGGAAAAGAATAGTTTTCTTGATAAAATTGTTAGTATGACAAAACCGTTTAAAGAATAAATATCCACGTTTACAACTCAAGCAAACATAGTTCAACAATAGCTTTACAAAGCTTCACAACATAGACTTGCCATCACAACATTTAACAAAAGAGTTTATGCAATGACTTACTTGATATGCCTCAGATAAACGAGATAAATTCACAGCTTGCTTTCCTCAATTATCCTCCTGATCTAAACCATATAATATCATGATCAGGGCTTCAACTAATTCGAACATGTGCCAAACTCATTTATTTTCATAACAATTCACAATCCCCTAAGATCATATACTATGAACATATATTCAACAAGGTAATAGACATCATCTACTACCTTAAACCTTAATTCCGGCATTAAGGGTAAGTATTTCCGTACCTTACAACAACTGGTTAGCAAGATCCCGATGCTCCTATGGTGATTGTCCCGAGTTCGTTGGATTAGAAGAGAAAAGTTGTCTCCTTTTTCCTTCCTTATGACCGAGAATGCGTAAAGAGATGAAATCAGCCTTGAGATGGCGTGATTCCAAAGAAGAAAAGGAAGAGAATTGATGGGAGAAAGGAATCAAGAAATTGAGATGGTTTTTGCTTACCTTGGAGGGTGATCGATTTTTGCTAGGTGTTGTTCTTAAGGTTTTCGAAAATTTGCTGTGAGTTCTTGCTGGAATTTTTGTGTAGAATGGAGAGGATAGACGGCTGCTATGATTTAGAGTTAGAGAAGATTAGTTTAAGGTTAGATGGTGATGATTATAAAGACTCCAAATGGCTTTAGGTTTCTTGGACAGCAAGGCCAAAAATTACAGCTCACGAGTGCCTTCTTGCTGCCGACTTTGAGAGGGTTTAAGGGAGAAAATATTCTGCAATTTTGCTCCCTTGTGCTGGCCGAACTATTGCTCAAGAGAAGGGCTGATTGTGTTCAGAATTTTGGGTCAAAGAAAGAAGAGTTTGCGAAGGTTTTTAGGGCTGAAATTTCTATGCGCGTGCAGTAGTTTTGCTGTGCGAAATTGTTGAACAGGAGAGGAAGAATTTCTGGACTGTTTTAGCTGTGGTTCTGCCAAAATTTCCAGAGAAAAAATGAGGGTTTTAGACGCTGAAAAATAGCTTGATCAGCTGGGGTTTTTTGGTGTGTTTGTGTGCAGAATTTCGGTTGGAATAGGAGTACAAGGCTGGCCGAAATTTCCTGTACAAAGCTGTCGAAAATTCTGGTTTCCTAGCTGGCCGAAATTCTGGAATTTGTGTTAGTAAAATCTGGTTTTGCACAGCAAAGATAATCTGAATTGATGGAAGATATTTTAGGGGATTTGAGTAAGGGTTTGAAGGGTTGGATTGTACATAAAGGTGCTGGAATTTTGGACAGCTTGTGTTAACACAAAGCTGCTGAAATTCTGCTAGGTTTAGGAAGAAAATCCTAGTCGAATTAGGATTGCAATAAAAATATGATTTTCTAAAGGATTTAGGATAAGATTTCTTAGCTTTGGAAGAGTTTAAGTTGAGCTAAAATTCCTCTAAGAAGTGGCGGCACTTGCTGGAAATTTTTTCCAAATTTTTAGCTTAGGTTCTAGGGTTAAAATCAACAAGGTTTCCTACTAGAAAAATGATTCATTAATTCCAACTATCCATGGCAAGATCCATCTAACTAAATTCAAGCTGAAATTTTAATTATTAGCTAGGGGTTTTTCGAAAATCCTAAGGAATAAAAGCTGAAAATTAAAAGTGAACTTTATTCACATCAAGGTCCTTAAATTTAGGAAATAAATATAGAGACTTATTTCCTTGGAATAATGATACTAAAATTTCTCTAGGTTTGCTAGATCTTTTTCGGCCAAGACATGGAAACTCTAAGGAAAGGAAATTTCAAGAAGAGAAACTAACTTCACAAAAGGTAGGATTCGAACTCAGATCACTAAAGGAAATCACCAACCTCCCTGCTATTCCAAAACAACTCCAATACTAATTCTTTCTACAATCAGTTCTCACCACCCCCCAATACTCATCCTTCCAAATCTTCGACCAAACCTCCCTTATCCAAATCTTTAACAACACAACTATTTCACATCAATTAATTCAAATGTAAGAGCAACGGAAAAATTCACATGTATCCATGCAAATAAAATAATTCTAAGCTACCACATAAAATGCAAAATGTTATGCAATGCATGACTTTTCCCCACAGTCAAAGGTGGTTTTGGGCGGGGTATTACACCAACCTTCCGATTGTGGTTAACAACTTTTTCCAAGATTCGTTTTAGTTCTCTATTAACCACTTCAACCTGTCTACTTGTTTGGGGATGATAGGGGGTAGCCACCCTATGGTTCACACCTAGGTGTTTGAGAACTTTTTCCATTTGTGAATTAAAAAAATGAGTCCCCCTATCATTAATAAGCACCTTAGGCACACCAAAACGGGTGAAAAGTTTTTTCAGAAATTTTACCACAACCCTTTCATCATTAGTAGGTAAAGCTTGGGCTTCTACCCACTTAGAAACATAATCTACTGCCACCAAAATATATTTATTCCCTAAAGAACTAGGAAATGGTCCCATAAAGTCTATTCCCCAACAATCAAATACTTCACAGGCTTGAAAATTTTGTACTGGCATCTCATTAGATTTGGAAATGTTACCTGTATGTTGACACCTATCACAACTTTGGACAAACCTATGGGCATCTTTGAACAATATGGGCCAATAGAATCCGGAGTCGAGCACCTTTCGTGCAGTGTTGTTAGCTTGGTAGTGGCCTTCAGCAAGGCTTTCATGACAATGTCTAAGAATATCCTCTCCTTCCCTAGAGTCCACACATCTATGAATGATTTAGTCCGCACAATACTTAAACAAATATGGATCCTCCCAAAAGTAATGCATCGTGAGGTCTTTTGGAGTAATTCCTACGACCAAGTAGTTAGCAAAGTCGGCGAACCATGGGGTGTTTAGAATCTCACCTTCTATGAGCAAGAGTTGTTCATCCGAAAAAGTGTCATTGATGTCTTCTTCTATCAAGGATTCCAAATTTGGATTGTCCAATCTTGACAAGTGATCCACAGCCAAGTTTTCTGCACTTTTTTTGTCCCTAATTTCCAAAGTAAATTCATGCAATAATAGAACTCATCTTATCAACCTTGGTCTGGAGTCATGTTTGATTAGTAGGTACTTTAAAGCTGAATGGTCCGTATAAACAATAACTTTGGACAAAATAAGGTAAGATCAGAATTTATCAAAGGCAAACACTGTGGCAAGCAATTCTTTCTCCGTTGTTGTGTGGTTTTCTTGTGCCTCCATTAAAGTTTTGCTTGCATAGTATATAGGTTGGAAGTGCTTATTCCGCCTTTCTCCCAATACTGCACCAATTGCAAAATCACTTGCATCACACATTAGTTCAAAGGGAAGAGACCAATCAGGTGTAATTATAATGGGTGAATTAATCAACTTCTCTTTGAGTATGGTAAAAGCATTGAGACATTTTTCATCAAAATTAAACAAGCATATTTTTTAAGTAAAGAGGTAAGAGGTTTTGAAATTTTTGAGAAGTCTAAGATGAACCTCCTGTAGAAACCTGCATGACCAAGAAAGCTCCTTATAACTTTTACCAAAGTAGGAGGAGGCAGCTTCTCAATTGCTTCAATTTTGGCCCTATCAACCTCTACACCCTTCTTTGAAATTTTATGCCCTAACACAATACCTTCTTGCACCATAAAGTGGCATTTTTCCCAATTAAGCATGAGGTTAGTCTCTTCACATCTTGCTAGTACCTTTTCAATATTAGATAAACACAAATCAAATGAATCACCAAAAATTGAAAAATCATCCATAAATATTTCCATGATGTCTCCCACGAGTCCTTCAAATACAGCTGTCATGCAACTTTGGAATGTTCCAGGACCATTACAAAGACCAAATGGCATCCTACGATATGCAAAAGTACCATATGAACACGTAAAAATGGTTTTTTCTTGGTCTTCCGGAGCTATGGGAATTTGTAGGTAGCTAGAAAATCTATCTAAGAAATAATAATACTCATGTCCGACTAACCTTTCCAGCATTTGGTAAATGAAAGGGAGAGGAAAATGATCTTTTCTAGTGGCTTTGTTTAGCATCCTATAATCTATGCAAAACCTCCAACCCGTGACCAATCTCATAGGGACTAACTCATTTTTATCATTGGGGCTCACCATCATTCCTCCCTTCTTTGGTACCACTTGAGTAGGACTCACCCAAATACTATTAGAAATAGGGTAAATGATGCCTGAATCTAAGAGCTTAACTACCTCACCTTTTACCACTTCACTCATATGCGGGTTCAACCTACGTTGGGGTTGTACTATGGGTTTTGCACATTCTTCCATCAAGATCTTGTGTGTGCAAAAGGATGGACTAATGCCTTTAATATATCAGTGATCTTCCAGCTATCACTCCCTTATATTTTCCCAACATACTTACCAGCTTCGTCTTTTGTTCTGGATCGAGATCTTTGGCAATGATGATAGGCAACTTACGTTCTTTAGCTAAGAACACATATTCCAAATTCCTCCAAATACGCCATTGATGTTTCCATCAATTCCTCCTTAATGGATTCCTACATCAACTCAAAAATTGGTTTGTTAAGCATATCAATTCTTAGACAAGAATCATCAGACAACACAGGGTGTTGCATACCCTTGTGGATTTGAATGATTACTTCCTCATCCCCAACCCTAAGTGTCAACCTCCCCCTATGAACGTCAATTAATGCTTTTACTGTAGCTAGGAAGGGTCTACCTAAGATTAAAAGGACTTTGGAATCTTTATCCATGTCAAGAATAACAAAATCCACGGGAAATATGAATTTATCAACTTTTACCAACACATCTTCTATTATGCCCCTAGGATATGTGATAGATCTATCCGTGAGTTGAATACTCATCCTAGTGGGTTGTGGTTCTCCTAGGCCTAGCCTTTTGAATGTTTTATATGGCAATAAATTAATGTTAGCACCTAGGTCAGCTAATGCATTACAGACATGAAGAGTGCCAATTAGACATGGGATAGAGAAACTCCCTGGATCATTTTCTTTATGTTGCAATTTCGAGTTGTCTTGCAGGATAGCTGAGCATTCTGCGTTGAGGACTACTGTAGACAACTCTTCCAATCGCTTTTTGCTGATGAGTATGCTTTTGAGGAATTTGGCATATTTGGGCATGTGGATTAAGGCTTCACTGAGGAGAATATTTATGTGCAATTGTTTAAATACCTCAAGGAATTTGTTGAATTGAGCATCTTTTTGGGCCTTATGTAGACGAGTAGGGTATGGTATGTTAGGCTGAAAAGTAGGTTTTTCAAGAGGTGGACAGGGGATAGCCAGCGCCGGTTCCAGGGCTTTGGCCAGTGCCAGTTCAGTTCTAGGTGGCTGGGTCTCGGGGTTACCGAATAGCCGACGCCGGTTGTCATCGGGATTGTTTGGTAATTCTTTTCCACTTCGCAATGTGATAGCCACAGTTTCCTCACTGGCTATTGGTTTAGGTTGTGGGATTTTATCAGCATGTCCTTCAAGAACCAAATTTGTCGTTCCATGTTGCGGATCATTGCTTCGAATTTCTCAAATGTGGAATCAATTTCTTGGAAATGCCTCGTGACATGAATAGCAAATATTCCAATTAAGGTTTCAAGCTCTACTGATCCTAGTGCCGTGAGTGTCATCTTAGGAGTACAATGGAGGTACTGCGCCGCATTAGACTTCCTCGAATTCTGGTTTGCCATTTCTGAGGTGAGTTAGATACGGAATTGCTGATGAAAACAAAATTACAGGATTACAAAGTTAGTAAATCAAATAGAGTCCAAGTTAGTGGGTTAGGTTAGGTCACAAGGATGTACAAGAATACATGAAATACAAAAGATAGCACCTTTTTGCGAACAATTATGCATATCTTACATATCTACATATTTACATATTTACATGGTTAAATCAACAAAATCCAAGCTTTCATGCTATTGTTCCCCGGCAGTGGCGCCAAAAACTTGATGTGTTCAGACTTGGGTGTAAAAATCATACAAAAACTAAGCACATTCACAATCAAGTTTAAATTAAAACGTTCAATCCAAATCACACATATGAGCAAGCGTACTCATCATTAACTGTGCATAGGATTTAAACGAGTGTCGATCCTCCAGGAACAAGTAAACATTAATCCCTTTTCTTTCATTGTTTAACCGACTCGATCAAGTGAAAAACAAATAAAAAGGAAAATAAAAAAAATATATGTACATGTCAAGGATGGAGAAGTATGTAACTCAAACCATTGTTTGGACAACCATGATCTTAAAGTATCCAATCATTATCATAACTAATTATTCCCTTAGCATCATGAAGGATAGTATAGATTCACTTTTAAAACTTGTAAATTTTGATTTAAATAAATAAATAAAGTAAAATTTTTTGTCACTTTTTTTAAATTTTAAAATTTTAATTTGCTTCTATTTATTAGAGTATATAATTATTCTATACATATAGTCCTAAATGATATAAATTTTATTTTTGAATTAATAATAAAAGTAAGCAATTTTTTCATGACTTTAGTTATACAACAAAGTTCTTAGTTATAATTTTTTTTAATATAATAAATACTTTTGAATTTAGAAGACTCAGTTCATAATTTTTTAATTATGTAAATATTCATAACTAAATAGACATTAAACAATTTATCAATTAGGTGTTTTAAATTTAACAATAAAAAAATTATATTATATTTGTACACATAATTTTATTAATAGATATAATTGTTATTCTTTTTATCATAATGTAAAAGTTTTTACTTTTATTTGTATGACAATATAAATACATAGGCGTCATGTATATGTGTAGGATGTATTTCCATCATATTTATATTTTTCTATATACATGCACATATATAAATAGTAATTACTGTAAATCATACAAAATTAAATAAGAATTATCTTTATTAATGCATATAAATTGTCAATATATTCATAAATTTGATTCTTTTATTTTATATTCAAATTGATAAACTTTTAAATTTATATCATATACAACAAATATTATAAAAATAAAAACTAGAAATACTTAGTAAAGTTACTATTTTTATCCCATACTTTTAATTACTATATCATATTTTATTTTTCTGTATACATGCACATATATAAATTATAATTACTATACATAAAATTTATAATTTTTCAAGTTATATGTGAATGTATATTGAGACTTAAGGTCATATATTAGTTAATTATTAATACATTTAGTCATTACTTGAATTCCTATATTTTTTAACTTAGTTCATTTGGATAATTATATTTAAGTCCCTAAAGTTTCTAAAAAAGAAACCCTTACGACCATAAATTTTTTTAAGCATAACCTATTTTAAATATCTTCTAAAAAATTACGAGCCAAGTGTAAAAATGAATAAATAAATTTTAAAATAATTATTTCAATCTTTATATTGTTTTAACTTAGTTTATTTAGATAATTATATCTAAGTCCCTAAAGTTTTCGAAAGAAACCCTTAGGACCACTTTTCACTCAAGAAGATTTCCTCCTGCCCCCAATACCAACGAGTCAATGATATTCCTCTCTTCTCACTCTCTCCTTGCTCAAACTTATCCCTTTCGTCAATCACCTTTCTTTCTCTTCTGCTATTTCCCACGCCACCACCACCTTCTTCCTTATTCTCTTCTGGTAGACTGTTACCATGCAACTGCCGCCCTCAAGCTCTAAGTCCAAACTTAGCTGATCTCGGTCGGCTTCTCTGTTTTGGCTTGCGCCTCCTCCAGTCCTTCGTCTCAGGGTCTCCCATCTCTGCTGCGCCTTCTCTGTTTTTATGTTCTGGATGTGTTTGCTTACTGTGATGCTTGACTCTTGGTAGTGGAAGATTTAATAGTGTACCTTGGTAGCGGAAGATTTAATAGGTGATATTTTTACAACTTTCTATGACCTGTGTTTTTCTTCGTTTGCTTGGTTCTTGTGTATCTTTTTGTGCTTTATTGTCATTTTTATTGGGAGGGTGCAGCAGAGTGTTGAAGAGAGGGGTTTACTTTAAGTCATGAATTAGGACAATGCTGATCAAGAAAGGTGTTTCATTGTTTAAAAAGTTCCATTTTTCAAAAGGGATTTTTCTTATTATTTGTGATTTCAGTGTTTTTGCCAAGGGTTTTAGCTTCATGGTGATTTTAGAGGCCTCTCTTTGTACTAAGTTTGGTAACCGTAGTTTGGGTTTCAAGCAGTAATGCGCATTGATATAGAACTCTAGAGATCTGGTGAATTTTTGAATAAAGATATGGTAATGTTGGTCGATCTAGGGTATTTGGGCTGGTATTTCTAGGGAGCTTGGTTCTGTTTGCAATTTCGGAGGAGGTCCAGGTACTGTAGGCAATGCAAGGATGCCAAAATCCTGTATATAAAGTCATATAGAAAGAAAAGACAGTTAAAAAACAGAAGATATGGATTTGGAAATTCTCTTCTTTGTTTTAGGATTTTGAGTTATTGAGTATTGAATAAATATGGATTCAAAAGACTCCAAAGGCTTCAAATAGTAAACTTAAAAAGGAATAAACTTCTATATGCATAATTCAGCACTTCGGTTTTTAGTTCCTCATAGCAAATCATAGTGAAGCATGTTGATTTATGAGGAGAAATAGTTGAATGAATACAATCCAAAAATTAAAAAGATAATAATGATTCTAACTAATAGACCTTCATTTTGGACTCTCTCGTTTGGTAGGATGAGTATTGAGCGTTTAAATTTCAATATGATGATTCTAAAACTATGCCAAAGAGAGAGAGAGGGAGAGATAGAGAGATCTCACACCGAAAAGAGCACTGAGAGTAGCATCTAGTTCAGTCTTCACAGTTAGGCAGACATCTATTCCTTCATCTGCTTTCCTGATGGCTTCCCATACTCGTTGTTACATTGATTACATTGAGTCAATACTGATTACATTGATTTACTCCATGATCATGGGTGGTTGTGTTTGAATTGGATGATAAAGTCATGTTATTTATTTATTTATTATTATTATTATTTTGTGTTGCTTGGTGTTGCATTTGATACTCCATCTATTTGCTTCATCTTCTGTTCGTTGATTTGATGTTGCATTTTATACTCCAACTATCCACAATTCTTCGAGTTTATTTGATCTTTTTGCTATCAACTGATAGGTGCTTCATTCCAACTATTGAAGAATCATTTCTGCGCTGTGAGAGAATTTGTCAAGGCTGAAAAATTCAATTCGAATGAAAAGGTTTGTTCTCTCATTTGGGTTTCCATTTAGCTTTTGTTTGTTTCTTCCATAGTTATCTGGTTCCTCTTCTTTTGATTTCTTTGAGAGTTATTTCCCTGTGTGTTCACTGTTTTAGACTGAAATGTATGTTTCTACACTAGTTTGACATAATTTTGTAGTTCCGTTCAGTAATGTAGGCATTTGATTTGAGAATCAAGCCATTTGGAAGCTTTTTCATGTTTCCGTAAATTTTTTCTATGTGTTACTGTAAAAACCATTTGGCTAAAGTTTTGGTTATATAGATTTATTTGAGTACCCTTGTATATCTACCTAATAAGGTTATAAACTTGAATAACCTTATCTATTATTGGAGTTTGCTAGTTAATTCAGACAAAGCTTGCTTTCTCTTAATTAATGACCAATCGGGAAACTAGTTCTTGTAGTTATGTCATTGCTTGGATAATTTGTTGTTTGTGTTGATTTGACTTGGTGGTAAAATGGTTGGACACAAAAATTCACTTGTATTCATGTGAACACAAATGACTTTGATGTTTGTTTTATTATATTATGGATTTATTTGTTTGGATAAGTGGCTTATTGTACTTATACTTGACAATGCATATATGTTCAATCTAGTAAAATGAATATTTTATTTCTTGATTTTATTGAATATATATTGTGTAAACAAGAAATCTATGATAAATAACTGTAGGGAAAAAATGAATATTTAAAGTTTAAGATCTTTTGGGTATATCTATTTCAATATTTTTTATTTAGGATATCTATTTCATTGTTTGCATTTTTAGCTTGTCCGACACAAGTGCTCTCAATAAGGCATGATCGAGTGTGGATATACAATAGGCTCCTAACTGGTAAAAAGGGGATAACGAGAGAGTTTTTGAATGGTATTAATGGATTTGTCCAATTTGCAAGCACACAATTAGACTTTTCTAGTGGGGGGAAAATTAGATGTCCATGTTTAAAGTGTAAGAATCGAAAATTCTTAAGTGTTGATGATGTGAAGCTTCATCTATGTAAGAAAGGATTTCTTCCAAATTATTATCAATGGTATTCCCATGGGGAGCCATATATCTTCCCCACAGAGCAAAGTCCTATCAGTGAGGTTCCTAATGTTTGTGAAATGGCCCCTGAGCTAAGCAATCCATTTAGGGATATGCTTTTTGATGCACTTGGATGGGATAGGACATTGGATGAACATATGCAAATAGATGAGTTGCCTAATATAGGTGCACAAAAGTTTTATGATTTACTAGAAGCAACAGATGAACCATTGTGGCTCGGGTGTGATAATCAATCCCAATTGTCCACGGTTGCTCAACTTTTAATGATCAAGTCAGATTACAACTTGCCTGAAGCTTGTTTTGATGCTATAGCACAACTCATCAAAGACATTACACCTAAAGGAGATAAAATGCCGAAAATTTTTTATGAGACAAAAAAACTTGTCTTAGGTTTGGGGCTTCTATATGAACAAATTAATTGTATCAATAGGTCTATACTTTTTTGAAAAGAGTATGAGCAGTTTATAGAATGCAAGTTTTGTAATCATCCTAGATGGAAACAAAAAAAAAAGGGAGTTTGGGTGTGGAGAAAAATGTGCCATATGCAAGAATGCATTATCTACCATTAACACCAAGATTACAACGATTGTATGCATCAAAAGCTACTGCCCAGCATTTGAGATGGCATGCAGAGCATAAACCTCTTCCTAGGACTATTAGTCATCCTTTTGAAGTAGAGGCATGGAAGTCTTTCAATCATGCACATCCTTCATTCTCTGTCGAGTCTCACAATGTAAAACTTGGACTTTGCATTGATAGCTTCACTCCATTTGGCCAATGTGGTAAATAGTATTCATGTTGGCCTGTGATAGTAACTCCCTACAATCTGCCACCTGGGATGTGTATGAAATCACCATACATGTTTTTGAGTGTCATAATTCCTGGTCCTAAAAATCCTAAGAAACAGTTAGATATGTATTTGCAACCTCTAGTGGATGAGTTAATACAGTTATGGGAAGTAGGAGTTCCAATTTATGATATTTCACTGAAGCAAAATTTTCAAATGAGGGTTGTTTTGATGTGGACAATAAGTGACTTTCCAGTTTATGGCATGTTATCTGGATAGAGCATGGCTGGTAGATTATCGTGTCCATATTGTATGGAGAAGTCAAAGGCATTTGGGGTTCAACATTCTCGAAAGAATTGTTTTTTTGATTGTCATCAACAATTTTTGCCTCTTGATCACCCTTTTCAAAAGAAAAAAAAACTCATTTATGGAGAATCGAACCGAGGACTCACCATCTCTACGGAGACTAAGTGGGGATGAAATATGGGCTCGAGTGAAATGGCGTACTAGAAGGCTATGGAGAGTCTTATAATTGGGGCAAGAAAAGTATATTTTGGAGTTTGCCATATTAGAGAATGAATCTCATTAGACATAATCTTGATGTTATGCATATCATAATTTTTTTTTTTGACAATATATTTAATACTGTATTTGATGTTAAGGGAAAAACCAAGGATGGTAAAAATGCAAGAAGAGATTTAAGTGAGATTTGTCGACGAAAGGATTTGGAGCTATTTGAAAGAGGTACAAAGAAGCTAAAGGCTTGCTATTGTTTGGAAAAAAATGCTCGAAAAATCTTATGTGAGTGGATCAAATCGTTAGAATTTCTTGATGGTTATGTTTCTAATTTGTCAAGATGTGTGGATATGAAGGAATGCAAATTGTTTGGCCTCAAATCTCATTACTGTCATGTATTCATGCTCCGATTGATTCCTATAGCATTTCGGCATTTGCTCCCAGAGGCTGTTAGCAATGCACTAACAGAATTGAGCTTATTTTTCAAGGATTTGACTTCTAGGATGTTGCATGATGACCAAGTACTAAAGTTGGAAGAAAACATTGCTGTGGTCATATGCAAGTTAGAGAGAATTTTTCCTCCAAGCTTTTTTGATTCAATGGAGCATTTGCCAATTCACTTACCGTATGAAGCTCTAGTTGAGGGACCTGTGTAATATAGATGGATGTATCCCTTTGAGAAGTCAGTGAAATAATTCTTACCTTATTTGATGGCATTTATTTTTTGGCATGCCATTAATACTTTTTATCTTTAGGTTCTTACATACTTTGAAAAAGAAGGTGAAGAATAAGGCAAAGGTTGAGGCTTCAATATGTAATGCATACATAGTTGAAGAAGTGTCAAGTTTTTGCACGCATTACTTTGAACCCCATGTCAAAACAAAGAGTAGAAGAGTTGATAGAAATGATGATGGTGGTAGTTTAGAGTTAATTGGTTCAGGCATTTCAACTTTTAGCTATCCTGGGCGGGCATCAGGTGCTTCAACAACTAGATTTCTATCAGATAAAGAACATGATGCAGCTGCATTGTACATGTTGTTGAACATTGAAGAGGTCCAATCCTATGTAGAGTGAGTATTTATTTTTCTTAGTGATTACAAATAATAGGGGACACATAACTTACACATTATTTTTTTATATAATATTTAGATTGTTCAAGGCTGAAAAACGTCCTCATTCCTCAAGAATTTCTGACTCTGACATCGAATTAGCACTAGAAAGAGAGTTTGTTCATTGGTTTAATAGATATGTAAGCATAATTCAACTTCTTAGGTACTCTTTTTCTTTCTTTAATTTAAATAATAAATAAGTGTTCCATGTTTTATGTCATGTAAGCAAATGATCCAACTAACAATATTTCAAGTGAGGAAATAAAACACATTGCTTGGGGCCCAAAGAGATGTGTTCGCACATACTCACAGTTTTTTGCGAATAGGTACAACTTTCACACTATTGCCCATAATAAAGGGAAATCCATAACCAACAGTGGTGTGTGCATAAAAGGTTCAAATAGCACTAATGAAGACACAATGAATTATTATGGTGTGCTAAAGGAAGTTGTTGAATTGGAATACCTAGGGTTGCCAATTAAATGAGCTTAATTGTTTCATTGTGATTGGTATGATCCAATGCAAAATGTTGGCATGAGAATCCATCCAAAGTATAAAATGGTTGATATTAATCACAAGCGTAGTTTGAGAAAATACGAGCCATTTGCACTTGCACATCAAGCAAGGCAAGTGTATTACATACCTTATCCAAGCCAAAGGAAAGACTTAGCTGATTGGGTGCATGTTTGTTATGTGGCTGCAAGAAGAAACTTGGAGATGGGGACAATGGATAGTGTACTTCAAGAGGATGAAGTCCAAGCTGCAGATTTTGATATTTTGGATGATGAAATAGATAGTCTCAGAGATCTTAATGGCATTTTTGATGAAGTGGATACTATTGACAATGTTGATCTAGTAGAGAGTGATAGAGAGTTCATAAGTAGTTCTTATGAAGAAGAGTTAGAGGAATCAACAGATGGCTCTGAAAAAGAACTAAGCAACGATTCCAATAGCCTTAGTGACTAGCATGGTAGGGTTAGATTATGTATAGTTATTTTTATCTTATTCTTGCATTATTTTTTATTTGTTTATCTCCAATTAATATTTTCATTTATTTGTATTCTTTTAATTAATTGTTTAATTAATAATTTTCATTACTTATTATACTTTTCAGAAATGGTGTGTGGAAAGAAAAATCAAACTGGTAGGGGTTCTGGTTCCTCACCTTTGACGAGGAGAGGACGAGCGGCTCTTGGTGGCCCCTTAGTTGGTCAACGATCATTAGCGTCTGCTCGAAAGGATTTGACGCCTTTGCTGAAATCTAGCACTTCAGTCACTGTAGCTACTAAACAGCAACTATCACCTATTTTGGATAAGAATAAGGAAAATTAAATTACTATTGATGAATGTGCTCATAATACTCCTACTGATAATGTATATCAGATTCCTCAAAGTGCTGCTGCAATTGTTGATGCAGATGATCATACTCCTCTTGATGGTATTGTTGATGCTATACTATCTGATGGTCAACCAGATGGTACACCTTCTGGTAATCATGCCCAAGCATCTTCTACTCCTGTTGTGGTGCAGCCAGCTGCCTCATCTTTTGCAATTAATACTCCATTTGAGGGCAAGATCCGTTGTATTATCGAGGGAGATGAGTAAGTGGTTTCTATTTACTTTTACTACATATTTTTTGTTGCTAGATTATGAATTTTCTTTAGGAGTTTAAGCTTCATGGTTTAAAATGGACATTATTCTTAGGTTCTTTTGATATGAATTTTGTTAGAGAAACTTGCAAAAACAAAGCTGGAGCATATCAATCTATTTGTATCTCTGTTATGTACTGGAATATTGTGTTAGATGTGCTAAAAGCTTATTGGATCTGATTGTGTGCTAAGTATATTGGGTGTCTATATAAACATAATTGGTCAACCATTCAGTGTTTTGCGACGATGGTTTACCATCAGAAGCCCACGTATGATGCACAATGTTATGAAAATATTAGTAGATTTGTACAAAATCCAAAGCGGAAAAACATAAGGAATGTGCTAAATCAATAAAAAAGACTGAAATCAAATGCATATCTATCTATTTTCTATCTATATTATGTAATAGATTGTCTATTAGAGATAAGGAATTTTCAACTTTGCATATATTTTTTCATTGAATTCTTTTGATATGAATTTTGTTAGAGAAACTTGCAAAAACAAAGCTGATTTTTGTACCAATCTATTTTGTATCTCTGATATGTAATAGAATCGTTTAGCTTATCATTTTGTGATTTTCATAGCTACTAAGATAAAAATATGTACAATGCACTGAAATATTGCGTTGGATATGCTATTGTGTTGGATATGCTATAAGCTGAAGCTTTGATATATATTGTAAGACTTCACTTGACTTTATTTGTGATGCTAATCTTTGTTGTTTTCCTTTTCTTGGAATATATTAAAAAAAAAAATACAGCAAAGAAAAAAAGTTAGAATCATAGAAAACAGGATTCTTCTACTTGGTTCTCGTCCAGAAGTTTAAAAAAAAAAATGTTCAATGCACTGGAATATTGTCTTAGATGTGCTAAAAGCTTATCGAATCTAGTTGTGTGCTAAGTATATTAGGCGTCTATATAAACATGATTGGGTAACCATTCAGTGTTTTGTGACGATGGTTTACCATTGAAGCCCACGTATGATGCATAATGTCATGAAAGTATTAACAGATTTGTACAAAATCCAAAGCGAAAAAACATAAGGAAGGTGCTAAATCAATAAAAAAGACTGAAATCAGACGCATATTCATCTGTTTTCTATCTCTATTATGTAATAGAACCTTTTATTAAAGATGAGGAATTTTCAAGTTTGCAGATATTTTTTCACTGAATTCTTTTGATATGAATTTTGTTAGAGAAACTTGCAAAAACAAAGATGATTTTTGTAAGAAAATTTTCTGCTTACTGGCTGTTTGTTGTTGTTGTTGGAACTAATTGTTGGCTATTTATTTAGGATGTTTGGATTTTATTTACGGGGACTTCACTACCATTTAGTACCTTAGCTCTCTTACTAAATGTCACTTAGATAAGAGAATGAATAGATCATGACTGCATAGGGAATAGAGTGGACTTCACCGAGGATTTTGCAGTCATAAAATGCTAAACTATACCCTTAATCTCTGATCCTCTGGCCAAAGTACCCAAAACAACTCTGCTTTTGTGCTTTCTCATGTGTGTTTTCTAACATAACAGATGTGCTAATAGTTTGGTCCTTTTTTGAGAAATATCTGCTTAATTGGAAAAAAATACATTAGAAAAGCACTTAAGCAGAAGAAGCTAGCCGAATGTACTAATCTACTGAATGTTTACTTATTTTCACTCACAATAGGATGATTTTTTCCCTATTGTTTATCTTTTACAAGCCTTTGTATCTGACCATGATAAGATATGCCATGATGGTCATTCACACCAAGGAGCTAGCTGCCCAGAATTTCTGCATTTTCTTTTGATCATTTTTCATTGTTCTTAAGAAGCAAGCTGAGAGTAGTTTCTCCTATACAGATAATATATATTTAATTCACTTTGTGTGTCTGGTTATCAATGTTATGGTTGTGCGGGCTATTTCCGTTATGGTTCTGTGTTTTTTAGCTTGAGGAATATGGTATGGAAGCACTTTGACACTTACTGAAAATGCATAAAGAATTTTACTAGGCTCTAGATTTTTGTTACATCTCATGTCCAGAATTTATCATCATTTTGCTGTGGATTGGGTTTTCGTTGTGATTTTGTCTTTAGCTGAGTTTGTATCTGTTGTAGTGATGCTAGAGTCCTTCCTTTGGTTTTTGGGTTTCTCCCCTCTCTTCTTGGAGATATGTGATACAACAAATGCACATGTCATACGGGGAATAATGTGTGCATTTGCTGACTTTTTAGATTTTATACACTTGCTTTTCCCACACAACCTTTTGGAATATGCTATAATACTAGAGTATACAAAGTGTTTGAAACAAGAGAGTTCAGGGTAAATGGATAATCATAGACTTTGTGATTTGAATAAAGAGAAACATTTGGCTAACAACCCCAAAAAATGTGAAAAATACAATGGCCACTTGGAAATTCTACTAAAGCACTTAAAATATGGAAGTTTGGGTAAACAAAGATCTTGTTAAGTAGCAAAAGTCATGATAATGTGTACTGAATTATTTATCCATGCTTTAGAAGCTCAAAAGATTTCTCTTTTTATATTTGTATAGCAATTTTCTTAAGTACTTCCCTAGTGTTATCATACTATGCAGTTTATTGGTACTTCACATTATTCATTTGTTGGTTTGGAGATGATAATGGACGTAAATTACTTAGAGAGGTTGGAAAAGATGGTGGTGCTGACACAAATAGGAGGATTTTTTCCCCTTCCTCCTCTCTCTCCTAACCTTCACTATACTGATGTTGCTTTCGTTTGTAAGTTTCTATGAAGCTTGATACAAGTTTCAAGAGTGAGTGGAAATTGGGCATGAAAGATCTCTAATTCATTTGGTATAAAATGTTGGCTTCATAGAAACTTGTGCAATTTAGGAGTGAGTGAAATTGTTGGCTTCATACAAGCTTAATTTGTTTGTCCATGTTACTTATGCAATTGTTTGTAAAAATTTGTCCATGTTAATTTGTTTATAGAGATTTTTTTGTTTTCTAATAATGTACTGAAGTTTTAACTTCCGGTGGTTTGGCTTCATGAGATGTCTGTCTCTTTGGAACACAATAAGCTTATTTTTTATATGAGATGTCTGTCTTTTTTTCTGCTGTTTTGAAGATTATACTATGCAAATGAGATATAGAATGTTACAGAATCTATAAACAAACTTTTTTTGATAAACTATCCAAGACACTGGAACGAGAATTAAGATTGATAAATTGTTTTTGAAATTTTTTCTACACTTCATACTTGTCTCTGAAAGCTTGCAGCGCTAAATGTATACATGCTTTGTAGGTTCTGTTGTGAATATCAACATTGATCCTAGGTTAGGAAATCTATGTTACTCGTGGATTGAGAAGGACCGCTATTTAACTTCTTCTGTCCATTTATACCGCAGTGGTCCTCTATCCCATTTGTTTGAGTTTCCACAGTTGACAGAGCTTGCTGAGGGAATTCTTAAGACTAATTTTAACTGGAATAGTATAAATGATAGAGATATGAGTTTTTAGGATAACAAGTTAGTAGTGGAGTTCAAGAACCAAGATTCTTAAGACTAATTTCAACTGGAATAGTATCCCATTTGTTTTCAGTTTTTTCACTATTGTTCCATCTGTAGATGTGGATCTTCCCTTCCTAAGAAAAGAAGAAAAAGACTGAAAAAGGAATTGCAAGGAAGAAACACATTCTTCTTCTGCTCAAGTGTTTTGCTAATGTATTGTCCAATTTTATTTTAAATCTAAATATTTAACAAAATAATATAATTGGAGTGACATTTTAAATATCTTTGTGAGCTGAAACTTGTTTTGGTCTTAGTATTCGCCACCATGTGAGAACACTTTATGCTTGGAGATGAGATGGTACCCACAAGAAAAGCTCAATGAACTCTACACTTTTGACAGACAAAATCCTTCTGATTATAGGAGAAGGGATTGGAATATATTGCATCTTTCTTTGTTTGATCACAGGTCCATCTTTTGTGAAGCTGTGGTTGTATGCCATCTTTTGTTTCTTGTTTTCTTTGATCTTTTCAACAGCAGCTATTACTTTCATTCATAAAATAGTTTACGCCGTTTAGTTGCAGCACCAGGCTTCAAAAGTGATGAAGCTCAGTAACAGTACCATAAGTCTTTACCTTTTGTCTTTGTTTCTCCTAATTTCTGTTACTATTGAATGGAAAGAAACTTCATTTGCATGATTTAAAGGGTGAGAAAAACATTCAGTATATAAGCCGAAAGGTGGCTGCTTCTCCTTTAAAACAGGGAGAGATTGTGTATTAAGTTCAGGTAATATCCTGGAAGTGTAGACAAGATGGGGCCACTGAACGACTGCATAAAACACTTTAATAAACTATATGACGCAGGGATATACAGGGCATCATGAAAACTTGGTTGTAATGCCATCTTTTGTGAAGCTGTGGTTGTAATGCCATCTTTTGTTTCTTGGTTCTTTAATCTTTTCAACAGTAGCTATTGCTTTCATTCATAAAATAGTTTAGACCATTTAGTTGCAGCAGCAGGCTTCAAAAGTGATGAAGCTTAGTAGCAGTAAGTCTTTACCTTTTATCTTTGTTTCTCCTAATTCTGTTACTATTGAATGGAAAGAAACTTCCTTTGCATGATTTTAAGGGTGAGAAAAACATTCAGTATATAAGCCGAACAGTGGCTACTTCTCCTTTGAAACAGGGAGAGATTGTGTATTAAGTCCAGGTAATATCTAGGAAGTGTAGACAAGATGGGGGCATTGAACAACTGCATAAAACACTTTAATAAACTATATGATATAGTTAAATATACGGCATCATGAAAACTTTAATAAACTTCTATAAATCAATTACTCTGTTGTCTAATCATAATAAGTACAAGCCATCTGGAAAGGCCAGGATAATGAAAATTGGAAGTAGAATACTCTAGTTTCTTGTATGCGAAAGGTTTTCGCAACCCACTATATATCCAAATACACTATAGGAATTTCCAGTTGTATAGTTGGGGTTTTACTGTTGAATCTAGTATAGTGAATCTAGGATTTCAAATTTTCTTATAGACCAAATAAAGAAACCTAATAAATATCATTGGCCTAGTTAACCTTATTGCAGAAGCTGAAGGAACTTGGCTCTAGTTTAAGATGAAAACAAGAAAGTACAATGGGGTTAATGTACTCATAACTTTTATGGAAGTAGAAACTTCTGCGAGCCTAATTGCTGCTAGGGAGGTTAATAAGTCTTTACTTCACGTTTAATTTCCTATGATTGAGTCCCTGCTCTGTACATATCTAGCCCAAATCATGTCATCACAAGGAGAAGGGTGGTTGGTGTAGCTCTTCCCCTTGAGTTTCAGTATAGGAACCTTTCCCCACTTTGCACTAGGACAGCATTCTGATTATACTTGAAAGCCGTTAATATTATCATTGCATGCTTATACCTTGACTGGTTGGTGTTTAGTAGATCTAGCTTATTCACTTTAGTTTTTTCACTATTGTTTTCACTTCAGTTTTTTCACTATTGTTCCATCTGTTGTGTTGGATCTTCCCTTCCTAAGAAAAGACGAAAAAGACTGAAAAAGGAATTGAAGAAAGAAACACATTCTTCTTCTGCTAAAGTGTTTTCTCTTCCAGTGCAAAGTTGAGTGCACACATTATTAGATTTACCTGAATCTATTACATTATCACATTATCATTTTTTGTTGTTGTTCCTTTATATTCATGTTCATAAGGTTCTCCATTGCTTACTCTTTTTGAAACCACAGTGAACTAAAGCCATTCATGAAAAAATGTTGTTTTGCCATGTTTTATTTTATGACTTGTTTTAGCATTTTTTTTGAAAGTTAAATTTAAAAGATGATTCAATCACACATATCTGAGTAGTGATTGAATCAAACAAAATTTGCTGGAGTTGTGATTGCTCGCCTACTTTGCTAGAGTTGTGATTGGTTTAAGCATTTTTGTTGGAGAAACTTGCAAAAACAAAGCTGAAGTTCATAAAACAATTTTGTGGTTGCTGGCTGTTTGTTGTTGTTCACTAAACCAATTCTTTAGAGTTTATTTTAGATATTTTTAGCTCTCTTTTGGTATGTATTTCTGTGAAGAAAATGTAGGAAAAAGGGCTAAAACATGTTGTGTTCAGGAGGTGTGAAAATGAGAACTTAAGCTAGTTATATGTTAATGAATGCATGCTGGGTAGATTTTGTTTCGTAGTTTACAACTATTTATTTGGTGTATCTACATATATTATGAACTTGACAACAAAAATCAGAAGAACACAAACAAAAGCCTTCATTTCTTGTTAAAAGCCTTCATTTTTTTTTTTGTGGAATGAAATGAATTATTATAGAATTTAATTCAAGTTCTTCAATTTCTATGTCTTTAATTTCAATTTTTGGATCACCTCCAAATTTAGAATAATCATTACTATTGCCTAAAAGAAAATAGTATTGCTGCAATCAATGAGCATAGGAAGCAAAGATGAAACTGATTTTTTTTTTTTTAAATAAAAGAATCTACCACTTTTCTATATAACCTAAGGGTTGTTTTTGTTAATTTTTTCTTGCATTGTAGAATCCTTTGCTAAGAAGATAAAGCTAAGAGGTTGCCAGGTAACAAGCCTGCACGTTCTATTCGACCAATCATACAATCAATGTTTCTTGGACCATATGAATCTTGGTCAAAGGTCCTAAACACAGTTAAGGATGTTTGGTTTGCCGAGTGGACGATAATTGTTTCTTTTCTTGCTTTTATTTTAAGTGTTATATATTAATCATCTATATAATGGTTTGACAATTCTTATGGCTAATGTAGAAACAGTTCCAGTGGGATAGGATGCATGATGGACTCATTAGATTAAAATGGGTCAAGAAAGGCGACAAGATCTACACTTATTTGATGGACCAAGTTTGTAAAAGGGAAAGTCTCACATGACTTTATGAAGGATGAAGACTATAACAAGCTGCGAGCAATTTGGGATGGTGACAAATTCAAGAAGATTTTAGAGATAATGAAGGCAAATAGAAATAGTGATTGTGGAGGTTTAGGAGGCTCACGTCACTCCGGCGGTTCCATACTGGCAACAATGCACAAGAGAAAACTTGTAAATTTTCTTATTTTTAGTACTTCAATTCAAATTTATGAAAATAACTTGTTCTAAAAATATTTAAAATTAATATCTATATATCTAATGTGTTTTAATACTATTTTATGACTAAACCAAATATAGGCGGGGAAATATCATAGGGACTACTCACACTCTAAAATATATGTCTTCACACACACAACAAACACTAAGATGAAGTTGAGCAAGTGCTTAAGAAGGAACGCCGAATGTTGGTGAGTGAAGACGTGGAGCTTGGAGGCCCAGAACTTGTCTTTGTTGACAAGCGGTCCAGGAAACATGTGTAAGTTTCATAAGTTAATAATGGTCTTTAGTATTTTTTTTTTATTCCAATACTACTATATCCATTATATTTAGCTCGAGTGAAGGCAGCTTTACTTCTTCCATTTTTCCCATCCAAAGTGGAAGACTTTGACGTGCCTATTTATTGGTTTCCATATGTATAGCCGTTTTGTGAGAGTTTTGGGAAGAAGGCGGGAAGCTTGGTTAAAATGTATTTTTTATGCATGAACTATGAAAGGAGGGTGGGGGGGGGAGGGAGTTTGGTTAAAATGTGTTTGTTATTCATGAACTATGAGAGAGGGGGTTAGGGGGTGCATTGTGGATCAAGTCAAATAAACTTTTCTAATTGGAAATATGGCAAAATATTCAAATGATGGTGATACTTTTTGTTTTTTTATATTACAACTAGATGATTCTAATTCTGATGGATGTTCTTTGTTTTAAGCTTCACAATCACTAATATAGTTGAGATTTTCATGGTGTTTATTCTAAAATTCTTATCCATTGTTTATTTTGATATTTCTGCATTTGTTTATATGTTAGCATCGCTACCAAGAAGAATTGAAGAAAGAGATGGCATCACTTGTTAGCTAGACAGTTGAAGGGGAGCAGCCTCCACTAATAAACAAGGTTGATATTTGGTTATGAGTTGTAGGCCATCCTACGAAAGGGAATGTGGTTTATGGTATGGGATCCCTAAGCTCCAGTTGTCTACAAAATCTACTTCACATATGTCATCATCTTCTTCATCCGTTTCATCGACGCATTCTTCGCATTTTGTGGAGACAACTGACTTTTAAAATACTATAAATGAGTTGGTGCAAAAGGTTGTTGATATACAGATTCAAGAAGTGTTGAAGACAAATGAGCGGTTGACAGCGGAGGTTTCTTTGCTAACACAGAAGGTTAAGGACTTAAATGGATCAAATGAACCATAAAATTAATATTCCTTCACTGTGTTTCTTAATTGTATTAATATTCCTTCACCGTTGTTAAACCATGGACCTACAGTTCATCTCACTTTCATATTATGATAATCTTTTATGTTTAATTAAAGATGATGTTTGGTTAGGATTTGTGGTATTTTGTAAGGGAATTATATTTGTTTTGAATTTGTGGAAGGATGATGTTTGTGTTGGATTTGATGATGTTTATGTTGGGTTTGTAGATGTGTTTTGGCTTTATTATTTTATGAATTTGTCAAATGCAGGTGTTTGGTTATATGTTCAGATGAACTAGAATTCTGCCAAATTAAAGAAAAATTACCAATTGAACAATCAGTTGGTAATTGAATAGAATTTTGGTTGGTGTTTCAATTGGTAATTGAAAATAATTCGGTTGATAATATATTAAATAGCAGTTAGTAATTTTCAAATCAACTATCTACCAACAAAAAACTTAGTTGGTAATTTACCAACAAAAAATTACCAACCGATTTTAAATTACTAAAATAGTTAGGAAATTACCAACTGAATGTTCAGTTGGTAAATAAATAAAACTACCAATTAAAAAAAAATACCAACCAAAAGTCAGTTGGTAATTACCTACACATATATCGGTTGGTAGTAACATGTCTCAATTGGTAAATTAGTAAATTACAATCTTATATTCAATACAATTTACTAACAAAAAATTATAAATTTACAAACTATATTTTCGGTAGATAATTACCAACTGCAACAATCGGTTGATAACATAAATGTTTGTTGGTAATTACCAACCGAAAGAGTCAACTCAAATACCAAACTTAATGCCAAATTTTCAACCGAAAATTTTACATTACCAATTGAAATAGTCAACTCAAATGTCAAACTTAATACCAAATTTCCAATCGACGATTTTACTGTACCAATCGAAATGCGGTTAGTAATTACCAACCGACTCCAAAAAAATCGGTTGGAAAATTTACAAGCTAAGGGTTTTGCATGCGACGCCATTCGGTTGGTAATCGGTTGGTAAATCATGATTATCAACCAAATTTAGCTAATTACCAACTGATTTTGTCAGTTGGTAAATCACTTTTTACTAGTAGTGATAGTTTTTACAAGTGTAGCAGCCTTACTCCCTTTCTTTTTGCATACCTTACATTAAATTTTCTAACCCACTTCTTAAACATTTTTGCGGTCCTCCACTACAAACTCCATCATTCCAATAACTTATATCCACAAATTATCCTCTTTATGTCTCCATTCATGTTTTTCACTTCAAGCATAACTACTCTTATTTGAACAAGCCTTTTTATAATAATTATACATTCCACTTTTATTATTTCAACTAGCCATAGTGTATCTTTCAAAAAAGTTTCAACTTGAAAATTTGATAGGAGTAAAAGAAAATTTCTCACTTCACTCCCTCACATGTTTAGCACTATTTAAATGATACTATTCTCTCGTGTATACTCTCTTTTGGCTTTTATCAAAATGAGTTCACCCTCTTGCCTTTTTCATACTCTCAATTCCACACTCAAGTTCTTTCTAAGTTATCCCTAATTCAAAAGATTTAGTTCCACTAGTTGAAGTCAACTAAATTCTAAAGGTTCAAGCAAAAGGAAGTTCTTAAGAAAAAAATAAGCTATGACTAGAAGGATGACAAGAATAAGACTCAATCAACAAGAATTTTCAAATGAAAAGTTGCCATATAAACTCAAGGATTTTAAGAAAGATTGATGCATGTTTTTTAAGGTAGAAAATATTACCAACAAATTACACAATTAATCAAGTTTTAACTAAAATGCGAACCACTAAAACCACACATAGGGGCAAGTATACCTATCGTATATATAGGGACTGGCAAGTATCGAATTCATGAGAACTTAGGCTTCCACCTTACTTTACCAAAATCTTTATTATTTAGCCAATAAAATAAGAAGAGAATAAAAAATAAATAAATAAATATAGATATAGATATAAATTAAGGATGCAAATTCATTTAACTAGACAATTATCTTGAAAACATAATAATGAATCACTTAGCATTTATCACAATCAATTGTCATCTTGGCATCATGAAGGATCTTAAGTAAAATCCAATCGTTTCTCAAGTCATGAACTTACTTATTTAGATTCCACTTCTTTCCCAATCCATGGAATCACTATCCCTTGATTAATTTAGTATATTTTCCAATCAAACCAAAGTAACCAAAAGATGCATTAAACTCGTACCTTATAAACATGAAATTAGCCAATGACCCTATGCTCTAGGTGAAATCAACCAATCTTTGATCACTTAAGTTCTTTAATCTTAACTTTGTTTCCCAAGTCCATTAAGATCTAACAAATATGAAATCAATGCAATAAACTTCTAACATCATTTCTCAAGTCAATTAGAAGAAAGCACATCAATAACCAATGATCAAGTAATCAAGTACCAATGGTAACAATAGATTGATCAAAAATTCGAATGAATTCAAAATCATAATCTCCAAACTAATATCTAATTACAATTAAAATATTAAGCACATCATTGTTTTAAAAAAGTAAACAAAGGATAAAAGATAAACTCATAGATAAGCTATTCTTTTTCTCTTGAAAACCTCCATTGAACAATGCCACTTTGAGTGGTGATTTTTTCTTTGAATAATAAGCAGCTAACTTGAATCCTTCAAATCACCCCCTTTTCCCTGTGTTTTTCTTGTTTAAATAGGCATATAAGAGGCTAAAATTCATTTCCTAAGAGTCCTGGGCCGAGTAGAGATTAGAAAATACAAATCTCTTGGAAATTACCAAATCTGCGTAAAACTAAAAAGTTCGCCGACATTGACAAGAGTGGAGTTGGCGCCGGCTCTATGGATCACGATTGGTGCCAGCCATGCTCTGTTCATGCCCCGAAGTGTTCTGTCTTTGGTTATTTTCTTGTGGTTTCCAGAATGGGGCCGGGGCTGGGGCCGCCGTGCACTGCAATGGCGACGGTTTTTCCTATTTTTCGTCGTTTTCTACAATAAAATTCCAAAATGCCTTTCCATGGGTAAAATATTAAATATCAAGGAATATGCCTAGTTATTACAACAAATTTATCACAAAACACCCTCAAATAACTAGAAAAATATAGATGAATTTTACCCCTATTACATTCCCCCCCACTTGAAACTTTGCTTGTTCGCAAGCAAACAAGAATTAGACACTAAGTAAATGGTTTAAGACAAAACCACTTTTAAACTTATCCTTAGCAAATTCATCCATAATAAAGGAATAATCTTCTTTCAATCTCAAATACAAACTTGTTATTCACTTAACCCTTTTAAAACCTTTCAAACTCATATATTAAATTAAATAATCCCAATGCCATCAAAGTTAAGTTAAACAAGCTTATATCTGGTACAGGAAAATTATCCTACTCCTCAAACAAAAATATAGATAACATAAATTATATAAGTCAAGCCATTTAACCAATTGAAGCATTATAAACTCAAATTTACATAACTCAAGTTAATGAAACAAGGAAAACATTCCACTCACTTTTTTCTCTCAAAATTTTTTCAATAACTTAGGGAATTGATAATCTCAAGTGAATGGATATAGGGAATTGATAGCATCAAGTGAATGGATTTCTATTCACGCACCGTATTGGCTCCCTTATAGTCATCATCATTTTTTCAACAATTTTCTCTCTTTCTTTTCAACATTTTCTTTCTTTACCTTTTTGCCTTTGGGATTGCCTCAAGAGAGTGTGATGCTTTTTGTTTCTTCTCTTCCACTCACCGTATTAGCCCCCATTTCAGTAAAAGGTCTCTCTTTTTTTTTTCCATCGGATGAAAGAAATATTTTTTCAACTCACATTTTTTTCCTTTTTACTCAAAAAATTCTTTTTATTTCCTCATATTCCTTATTCGATAAACCTATACTACAAGAATTAATCTTCTTCCTATATTTCATAATATCATCCACATTCAACTTAAAGAATAAAATAAAACTCAAATATCAAATAGAACCAATGTTATCTTAAATTCTCAAAACTTAGCAAAATCCAACTTAATATACAAGTTTACCTTTCAAATAAAAATTCAACCATAATGAATGACAAATCTATATCCAAAGTTAAAAAGAAAATCATAACTCCATTATAGACAAATAATTCAATTTAGCTCCACAATTTCCAAACTTTCAAAGTTTCAAATTTTCAAAATTTTGTTTTCAATTTTTTTTCAATAGCCTCGATATCAAGAAAACACCAAGATAATTGATAAAAACTTAGACAAAGAATATTATCAAACCACTCATCTACACTTAAACTGGACAATATTCTCATTGGCAAAAAATTAACACCAGAAAGCATCTCCAAAGGGACCAAAAATAATAAAGAAGGTAGAAGGTTAAGCAATACTCCCCAAGTGCAATGAAGCTCCAAGAGATATCCAAACTTAAAATAAAGAGAAGGGCTTGTCCAAGAAACATTTATTCAACCCAGCAAAACAAAATACAAATAAAAGCATAAAGAAAATAAAAGCAAAATAAAACATGCCAAAATAAAAGAAAATAACCTAAAGAAAAATACTAAAAAGACTAAGAAAAAAATAAAGACACGACTCATTCCTTCCCCCATACTTAAAGGTTTGAAAATCATATCTTGAATGCTTTCCTTGTTTGTGCCAATAAAACAAATGTTCATTTACTTCTCATAAAAAATTCAAGACTTGTGCCAGTGAAATATTAACCAGCAGTACCAAACAAACACCTAACACAATTCTCAAAACATTGGAAGAATTTAGTTCAAATAAGATATACATTCCATAGGCTTACTCTTCATACTCTCTCTCCACTAATTTGAGACATGTCATGATTCTACTTAGATCAAGTAGGATTTTAGTGCTTGTAATGGAAGGCGAGGTGCTTGTAGTGTAAGGCTAACAAACGAAAGATATAGGATAATCAAAGTACAAAGAGATGACAGCTTGCAAGAAAGAAGAGATATCAAGATATAACAAAAACACAACTCCAATCTTTCTTTCTCTCAACAAATATAAAAAACCAATACCCCAAATCCTCATACCATGATCAAAGTTCAACTTGCACAAATCTTGTATTGTTCACTAGCCCCATTGATGCAAAAATCATGAATCCCTTACAAAAATCCTTAAGATTGTAACAAGTTTTAATCCAACTCAACCAAACACAATCTTCTTCTCTTTTTCTTTTTCTAAATATTTTTTTCCGTGCTCAAATTTTTCAGCTTTCAGCTCTTTTTTTTTTTTTCAAATTTTCAATTGCTACTCTTTTTTCTTTCTTTTTTTTTTCCCAGCTTGTTCTTTTCATCTAGCAGCTTTTTTCTCCTTTGTTTCATCTAGCAGCTTTCTTCCCCTTTGTTTTTTTTTTTTTCATCTTCATCATTTTTTTTTTTCAACCAACAAGTTTTCAACAACTTCAAGCAATAAAATCTTCAAATTCTACCCTAGCTCCAGTAACACAACATATAAAACATGACATAAAGTAATAATTTATGATACTCTTTAGAAATCAGCCTTCTCAAAAGTGCAAAGTCCTTTTTTTTTATTCAACTTTGCACCCTTACCCCCATAGAGCAATAAAAGAATTGGAAAATAAATTAAGCTCTTAGAAAGAGATAATGGGTAAAGTATTTGACTGGTTCTTGAAAGAAATTAACACATTTAGGCTCAAAATAGGCATTAGGGATAGTTCAAAAGGTAGGTTTGAAAAGCTCAAACTATTCAAAGAAGGCCTATGACCGTCATCCTTAAGCTAAATCATGAATGCCTTTCTTATTTGGCCTCGAGAGGTATTAAAGTAAGTTCTAGAATGACCATAGAAGTTTTAGTAGAAAAATAGGCTCAAGAAGAATGTAAAGCATTTGTTAAGCACTACAATGGTCCATGTGCGTGCAAAAAGTCATGCATAGGTATAAGAAGTATAGAACCATACTTTATCAACCAAAACAGAGACATGCACCAAAATAGATCTTGGATGAAATCATGTAAAAATATTGGGAAGGAAAGACACCTAACAAAAACCAAAAAACAAAACAAAGACACATACTCTTTCCACTCATCAAACCTTTGTAAAATAAATTAATCCCTAATTGAGAAAGTAGGAATGACGAATGTAAAGAGAATGAAGGTTTTTGAAAAAGGTCATGTTCAGGAAAACAACTTTTCTCAGCAAAGCATAAAACATAAACCTCATTCTCTAACATGATTTTAGACACATAAAGGTGTTGTTCAATATAAGAATGCACATGGTATGCAAAGAATGCATCAGACTTGAAATCACCATTTAACCCTTCAAAAGATTTGTCACAATAAAAATTCCCCTTAAAACTTAGCAATTAAGTTCTTAAATATGGGATCAAGAAATTCTTACTTTTCAATCCATAGTCTACAAAAACTAAGTTACCTCCCTTTGGATGGGGTGAATGGTAGAATTTGTTAGCATACTCCAAGGGCTTCTTATGATGCAGCAGTGATCCAACTCCTTAAGGCATGTTAAACTTAACACATCATCATTTAGACCATGGTTCTCCAAGAACTGAGAGGAACCTAAGATATTATGTGACAAAGAGAGGTTAGAATTATTAGCATAGAGAGTAGAATTGAATGCCTTTCTTGCCACATTGCAATTGTTCCTCATATCCTCTCTCCTCTCCTTGGGGGTCCTTTTATGCAAATGTGTAGGCCTTTATAGCATCTTCAACCAAATTGGCTAGTTATACTCTTGCAGAGCTCATTCGTTGGGATGCGTCCTTGTACCTCCTAATGGACGTGTTTGTGTTGGCAACAAAGGATTAGATTGAAACTTCAAGTGACGTCTCGCTAAAAGCAGTAATGAGAGCTTGCAACCTTGCCAACATATCATTATTATAGCTTATTTGACATTGTGCCTATGAATAATTGTCCATAATGATATTTTGAATCTCCCACTCAAAGAAAAATAAAAATCAAATTGAAAATAAAAACAAACAAAAATAACGAAAAAATAAAAAAAAAGAAAAACACACATATTAGAAATATTCACAAACTACCTAAACACAAAGGTTAGTGATATATACAAATACAACAAAGGCTAAATCAATAAGACTCAAGTGTTTCCGATAGTGCTCATCCCCGGCAATGGCGCCAAAACCTTGATGCGTGTTTTTAATGTAGAAAATATTACTAATAAATTATACAATTAATCAAGTTTTAATTAAAATGCCAACTACTAAAATCACACATACGGGTAAGTATACCCATCGTATAGTATAAGGACTAGCAAGTATTGAATCCACGAGAACTTAGGCTCCCACCTTACTTTACTCAAATCTTTATTGTTTAGCCAATAAAATAAAAAAAGAATAAAAATAAAAATAAATAAAGATAAAAATAGATATAACTCAAGGGTGAAAATTCATGTAACTAGACAATTATCTTGAAAACATAATATTAAATCACTTAGCATTTATCACAATCAATTGTCATCTTGGAATCAAGAATGAACTTAAGTAAAATCCAATTATTTCCGAAGTCATGAACTTACTTATGTAGATTCCATTTCTTTCCCAATCCATAGAATCACGATCCATTGATTAATTTAGCAGATTTTCCAATCAAACCAAAGCAACCAAAAGATGCATTAAACTCATACCTTATAAACATAAAATTAGCCAATGACCCTATACTCTAGGTGAAATCAACCAATCTTTGATCACTTAAGTTCTTTAATCTTAACTTTGTTTCCCAAGTCCATTAAGATCTAACAAATATGAAATCAATACAATGAACTTCTAACATCATTTCTCAAGTCAATTAGAAGAAAACACATCAATAACCAATGATAACAAATAATTAAATACTAAGGGTAACAATAGATTGATTAAAAATTCGAATTAACTCAAAATCATAATCTCCAAACTAATATCCAATTACAATCAAAACATTATGCATATCATTATTCTAGAAAAGTAAACAAAGGATAAAAGATAAACTCATAGACAAACATTTTGAAAACCTCCTTTGAACAATGCCCCTTTGAGTGGTGATTTTGTCTTTGAATAATAAGTAGCTAACTTGGATCCTTCAAATCACTCATTTATCTTGTATTTTTCTTGTACAAATAGGCTTCTAAGAGGTTAAAATCCGTTCCTTAAAAGTCTTGGGCCGAATAGAGATTAGAAAATACAAAAACTCTTGGAAATTACCAAATCTGCGCAAAACTGAAAAGTTTGCCTACATTGACCAGAGTGGAGCTGATGCTAGCTCTGTGGGTCATGGTTGGCACCGGATGTGCTCTGTTCATGCCTCGACATGTTTTGTTTTTGGCTATTTTCTTGTGGTTTCTAGAATGGGGCCGGCGCCGGCCGTGCGGACAACGCCAGTCTTTCTCGTTTTTCGTCATTTTCTGCAATAAAATTTCAAAATGACTTTCCAATGGTAAAATATCAAATATGAAGGAATAAACCTAGTTATTATAATAAATATATCACAAAATATCCTCAAATAATTATAAAAATATAATTAAATTTTGCGCCTATCAAAGATGTATAGTGACAACAACTAAGCAAATACCACAAGCATTCAAACAAACAAGAATAATAAGGAATTAGGACTTAAAGATGGACAATATTCAATTCATTTTCAATTATTCCAAAGAGATGTTAATCTAGGTATCTAACCTACCAAATACAAAAAATATACCAATGAGTCCAATGGAAGTGAAAGATATAGGTTAAGAACCCTTACATGACATTGAAAAGACATTTAAGCATTTTATCATATATTAGGTAAGCATTTTTTCAAATGAGGGATTTTCAAAAATTAGGATGCTATCTCAACCCAAAGAAATAAGTTTTGAGTGTTCAATACTTCACTTAAGACAATTTTTCACAAGGAGTTCAAAATTACCAAGAGACAAGTAATTTTAATTTAAGAATGTACCGATTGTTCCAAGCTAAGTTCAAGCTAGCAAAGGAAAGTTTTCTGGTAGCAAATAGATATGTAAATCCCACTAAAAGCAAGTTAAAATGTAAGGAAACTATAGAGATTCAATAAAAGAAGCTTTGGTTATCATTTAAGATCATCCCTAAGTTATAAGTTCACACATTAAACACTTGGTGTATAACCTCGTAACTAAAGTTTTTTCAAAATTTTCAACCTCATAACAACTCCAATACTCAAGATTTACAAGAAAAATTCTCAATGATAGTCATAATATCAAGAAGCAATTTCACATCAAGTAGAAGCCCAAAACTAGAGTTTTATAGCTCACAAAAATAGCTCAAATATGAATTACGGGATTTGTTAGGTGCATAAATTTGTGTAGAAAATAAACTCAATAAACTTCAAAACTTTTGCAATTTTAAACCTCAAATAGATATTTAATCATCAACCCAACATATATGTTCAATTTCACATCAAACTCACGGAAAAATTTGAAGTTATTGACATTCAAAAATAGCAAGAAAATTAGCTACGAAAATAAGAAAATTTTAGCAAGCTTCAAGAAGAGATTTTGCACCTTTTTTCTCAAGAAAGTTGTTTTGATTAAAATCAATACAAGCTTACTCTGATACCAATTTAATATAACCACGGAAGCCCTTGAAAATTTGCTGCTTAGGAATACAAGATTGGTTATCCAATTCTCTACCAAAATGCCTACAAAATAAGAATCTTAGGTAATTGAACAACTAGAATCTAAATTCTAATAGGAATTGGCCAACTACTTTAATACCCAAACACCCTTGAACCTACAAGGAATTTAAGAACAAGTGAGATGGAGGAAATTAAGCACCTTTTAAGGAAATTCCTAACAAAAACACTAGGCAAATTAATTCTACCCAACACCCAAGTTAGAGAAACAAGATGGAGTAATCCAAGGATTTTAAAGACTCTAAACAAAGATGGGTCTAATTCCTTTGCTTGTTCTTGAAATGAAGAAGCACTAAGGAGGAATTTTTCTCTCCAAGAGTTCACACTCTGTTCAATCTTGATAAAATCTAAAAAACTATTACAAAAAGTGTTATAATTGGGTATTTATAGGTTTCAAGTTACCCTAGCTACTTAACTAGCAAAACATCAAAATTAGATGGTCCTAATACAAGTTTTCAAACATTTAAAAACACTACAAACCGTGGTTAAATATAAAATAACCTGAACAAAGTTAAAATACATCAAACAAAATAATAAAATTCCTTTAGGGATATTGTAAGGCCATGCACATGGATTGCATAGCCATGCTAGGGATAGGATAAGGCTTCAGTGACTCTGCATGAGTGTGCATGGTACACGGCTCATGCACAACCATGCAACTAGCCATATGCCCAACTGCTAGGAGTTTTGTTTTCTACCAAATGCACGGTTTGGTGCACGTTTGTGCATTCAAGCTATGTAGCCCCTGTTTTTGTACAACAAAGTTGTTCTCTATGATCTCCAATGCTTTCTAATGGGGTGTTAGGATTCGCGGACTTTTAAACACGGAAAACATCCATGAATCGCTTTTGAGGACTCAAGCCAAACAATTAAGTTCAATATAGGAGTTACAGAATTACCTTTATTCATCGTAATAAAGACCTTTGTATTCTGATTTTCTAGCATACGTGAAACTCGAACGATCACCAGATGTTGCAATGTGAGAATGCCCTTTATCGGATTCACACTGTGAACCAACTCGTTACCCAAGAGTGCTAGCACCTAGGGTTTTGAGAGACTTAATTTTTCTGGTAATGGAGGCACGAATGTTTTGGCAGAGAACTCCCTTAAGAAGACGGCTAGGGTTTTCTTTTAAAAACCACCCGAACCTCTTGGAGTCCAACTCTCATAATATCTTATCATATTCTATTTTAAATTCAAATTAAATTAAAACTAATATGATAAGATTATGCCATTATCTTAGTAATTTAACAATTAATTTACTGAGTCGGATTTTTATAATCTGGACATCCTCCAGATACATCGAATGTGGACATATTTCCAGATTCATTATATCTGATCATTTTTCTAGGTTCAATTAACCTAGACATATTTCTAGATACATCGAACCTAGTTACCAAAAACATAACCTAACGTGTTTGCTTAATGTGTGACCCTATAGGTTCATTTAACTCTAGTAGTGTGCACAAATCACATTTAAATGGCCCACAAGTTATAAGCGATTTCTAGCAAAACATTATAACTATCCAGGTTAAATGAAGATCAGTGACCTCTTTGAATTAAACCATAACTTTATATTTAGTCATTTTATCACACGATATCCAGATTAAGCATACGGCACAGAGTATGTCATCCTTATTAAGTTTAATCAATTATTTCTTGATCTTATAGTAGACTGTTCAAATAAATTATATCAATATCTCAAATTGATATATTTAAACACAGTAATGCATTTTAACAGTCTAACTTATCAAGGGACCCATGGACATCTCTCCCAAAATTGAGAGGGACAAATTCCTTCACTCTCAATCATATTCCTCTCCCTGATTTATTCTATATCTAATCGTGGTCTAATTTATTATCTGGTTAAAGACAACTTTAGACAACGACAAAATATAACATTTATTAGGTAGGAAACTATGATGAATTCAGGTTGAATGACTTCTAATATCATTATGGCTAGAAAATACTTATGACATATTCTATGAAGTACTCTCACCAGTGGATCATGTCCAATACAATGTTCTCTAACATTTATTTATGTTTTGACTTGATATCACATATATCCATGAGTACTAAAACATAGCCATCAATTCACAAACATATTAATCTTAATTTATTATTGTTCTACTAATAATAATCGACCAGGGACAATTTAAGAATAGTCATTGTATTTGTTATAGGGTTTTACTATCAAGTCACGTACTTGATGATCACAAAACTAAATGCACTATTTATGGAAAGAAATGCCTCATATTATTACATAATACATAATGGCAATAGTATAAGTATAAATTGTTTTAGGGCATATCCCTAACATAGGGTTCCTTAATTCTTTATATGAATTGTTGGCTATTTTGTGCTCCTTATAAGCTTCCTTTCACAACCCATTTCTTGATAATCTTCTTGGCTCTTAGCTTGTTAGCTTGGTTGGCTTGAAAAACTCCCTAAATCCTCTTGAATATTGATCTTATCCAAAGAGCCATGAATTGTGCCCTTGTCTTCCTTCCTTCTTCTTGGAATTGGCTTTCATGTCCAGAAGGATTCCTATCACTACGACCCAAGTCTGGAAAATAGAGGAATAAATAGATCAATTTTTGGTCCAAATAGAGTTGAACATGCACCATCTTAAATAGCTAACCCGAAACCGACCCTGCTCTATTTTCAAGGCGGTGGATTTCTTATGTTGTGCAAATTTTGGAAATTCATATAGGAGTCTTTTGGAAACAGTCTTGTGGACAAATTATGACTTCTTTGGACTGATTTTAGGGATAAAAAAACTTATTTAAACATGGAAGATTAAGTGAAACATGTGATAAATTCAAGAATCGAGAGTGTGAATTCAATGAATTCATTAGGAGAGTAATAATTAGAAGAATTCATCAAGAGGAGCATTGATTTTGGAAAAGTCTTCATTGAAGAAAAGAAGAACTTATCTATGAGTTCTATTCTTTTTCCTTTAATTTCTTTTCTGAATAGTGTTGAGTTTAATGTTTTAATTGTATTTAGAGAATGTTTTAAAGTTTATGACTTTGTATTAACTTTGATTATTTGATCAATTATTTCACTAATTCCTAGTATTTGATTATTTAGCTATTATTTGATGAATTGATTGATTGTTTTTTTCCTTCTAATTAACGAGAGAGAGAGGCTAGGAGTGATTTCAACTGGATCAGTGTTATATTTGTTATTTCTTAACTAACTCGAGAGAAGAGTTAAGGGTAAGAATTTAAGTAATCAAAGATTGTTTATGTTACCTAGCTATATGAATGATAATTGATTTCATGCTTTAATATCACCTAGAGATAGAGATATTTAGTGAAAAATTGTTTTCAATGCATCTTTTTGGTTATTTTGGTAGGTAGAGATATCTATTAATTTAACTAAGAGATAGTAAATCCATAACTCAAGAGAGAATGGAATCTACTTTATAATTCCTTTATGATCCTAAATTGGTGATTAATTGTGATAAGTGCTAACTTGATCATTATCATAACTTTGAGAAATTCTATCTAAGTACATGTTTTTTCATCCTCATACTTGTATATAATTTACTTAAATTTATTTAATCACTTTAGTTTAATTAAGCTAAATAATGGATGAAATATGATTAACTGAGTTGTTGTTCCTTGAGGATCGATACTCGTTAATTCCCTATGCTATGCTTTGTAATAAGTGTAATTGTTCTAGATATGTATGCTTTAGGATTAACGTTTTAATTGCAACTTGATTGATAATGCACTTAAAAATGAATGATTTTTATATACCTAAATTTAATGCATCAAGTTACTGGTGTTGTTGCCGGGGAACAATATTATGAATATTTGGATTCCATTGATTTAGTCATGTTTATATGCGAATATATCTATATTTGAATATATTCCTTATTGTAATTAGGTGCCATGCTTTGTTGTAATTTGTATAGTTATATATTTTCTAACAATTCTTGTTTACAATTATGCATTATTTGAATATATGAACTTCATGTACATTAGTACATATTAATATATGATTAGTCTATATTTTATAAAATTTGAAGTTATTATTTTTCTTCTTTAGTTTAAGATCTTAGTTTTTGTTTATGACCTAACATACCGAAGAAAATATTGTAGATTTTGATCTTGAGATCAAACAAACTTTAACTAGGCTTCAGAGGGAAAATAAACAAAAGAGCGACCAACTAAGCCAAATTAAGGACCAGTTAGCAAGTTTTAATCAATCTTTGAATATGGAGGTAAATCAAAATGGTGGTAATGGTAACAATGGTGGTAATATGAGAACAATGAGCAATTTTGCTAAACTAGCATTTTTAGGAATGTATTTGAGCATTACAAGGCCAAGAGTTGAGGTCAACAACTTTGAGACTAAGCCTAACATAATCTAAATGATTCAAAATATGGTGCAATTTGATAGGTTATCCGATAAGAATCTAAATGCCCATTTTGTTAGTTTCTTAGAAATCTATGATACGTTTAAGATGACTAGTATGTTAAGGGCTAAATCACCTATATTTTCTTAGTTATTTGAGGTTCTTTTGTGATACTTTTGATATAATAACTAATCATATTCCTTTTTATTTGATATTTTATCTTTGCAAAGATTTTTTGATGATTTTATGTAGAATTGGACAAAAAACGAGAAAAACCGTCGTTGTCTGCACTGTTGGCGCCCGCCCTAGTCTGGAAAGTGAGAGAAAAGGCTGAAAAACAAAGCATGTCAGGCATGACCAGAACACAGCCGACGCCGGCCGTGAGGGTCTGAGACGGCACTGGCTCCATGCTGTACAATGTCGGCGGGTTTCCTTTTCCAAGCATATTTTGGCAATTTTAGTTGGATTCTTTTGGGAACTCTTTCAACCACAGAAAAGGACTCTTGTAGTCACTTTTTAGCAATTAGAACTCCCATAAATACAAGATAATAACAATGTACAAAGTAGTTTTCAATTCTTCAACGTAATATCTTTAGAAAACTCCTAGAGAAACACCAAGATTTAGGAGGATCAAAGGAGAATTCTTGGAGAAGAAGAGGACGTTGCTCAAGAAAGTTTCAAGGAAGAATAAGAAGGCTTACTTGTCTATGAGAGATTTTTTTTCCCTCTTTTTTTGTAATTCATTGACAATTTGAGATTAATATTTTAAATATCTTTAGAGGATATTCTTTTGGATTCATGATTTTATATTAATTTTAGTTCTTTGTTCAATTGATTATTGTTCTTGGTATTTTATTACTTATTTTAATTAAGGAATTGATTGATTGATTCTTCTTGTTAATTTACTTGCAAAAGAGGTTAATAGTGGTTCCAATCTAATTAATTTCACACTTGTTATTTCTTAATTTACTTGAAAAGGGGGGTTAATTGTCAAAAACATGGGTAATCAAAGATTAATTGATGATTGCTAGAAAATAGATTCATTGACTAATTTCATACTTTAAATCACCTAGAATATAGGGATTTATACAAGGATTGATTTTAATACATGTTGGGGGTAAATTAGTTGAGACAGAATATGTTCACTAATTTAACTAGAAGATAGTGATTCCATGGATTGCAAACGAAGTGAGTCTATTTTAATTCCTTCATGACACCAAGATGATAATTAATTATAATAAGTGCTACTCAATTGTTGTTATGTATTCAAGGATTTCTATATATTTATATGTCTTTTCTCTTTGTTCTCACTCCTTGATTATACTAATGGTCTTGTAAAATGCTATTTTTTAGAGAACAAGAAATAGCCATTCTTGGCTTGCTAGTGCAGTTCAAGAATGGCATTGAAGGTGTTGTACAAAAGTTTGTTGTTGAAGGTGTTGTACAAAGTTTGTTGTGTGTTTATCTAATTTTTTTAGTATATTCTATATCTATGTTTTGGGATATGATATATTTAATGTTACTTTTTGTTACTTTTATTTTCTATGTTTTGGGTACTTCCTACTTTCACGATTCACTTTTTTGCTTGTATTGAAAAAGAAATTTGAAGAGAATTATAACTATAATAGATAATATCTTATTTAGCCAAAAAAAAAAAAGTGAATTTGATCAAATTTAGTGACCATATGGAGTTAGAGATGGATTTTTTTTTTTTAATAGACTCATCAGAATCGATTTAGATTTGGTACTACAAAACCCTTCTTAAGTCCAGTTTCATGTTTGAAATAAAAAATGATTGGATAAGTTTATAGACCAGATATTGCCAGATCAATTTCCCTCTTACAATAGTAATTTTTGCTTGAATGACATATTTACCTTTTTTGTTCAATTTAAATATATTCCCTAAATATCTCTTTATCTCTACAAGGTCTCAACTTTCTTATTTTTATCTATCTTTTCTCTCTTCTCTCTTTTCTTTTACAGGAATCTTGCTCTCTCTCTCCTCTCTCCTTTCTTATCTCTCTCTTAAGAATAGCTTCCCCTCTTCATTTTTTACATAATTGGCCAAGCATGTTGCCTTCTCTCAATTCATCAACCGCAAACTCAGTTCCCTTGTCCAAGTTTTTAATTATCAAGAAAAGGGTTTTCCTTAGCTAAAATATCTTTTATCACCATTTTTACATCTTCTTTTGACTCAAAGGATCAAGTAATTTTTTTCTTTTTTTTACCAACATCTATTTGCCAACACTGCATTATTGTTATCCCTAAGTCAGTCAAGGCCAATTCTAAAATCTTCTATAATTATATCTCCAACCTCATCTCCATCTCATTCACACGAATCAAAGCTAGAGCCTATCCATTTGAAAAAGCTACTGCGGCATTAAGTAACACCTTCTAGTTCCCTAGTTCAAAACTCATATCCAAAATTGAGGACTACATGTGTAGATCTAAAAAAAAAATTCAGAGCTATCTGAACCTATATAAAATACAAAAATAGATCTCATCTAGGGTATTAAATGCCTAATCTTAGTTGGTTTTGCTCTAACTACCTATCATACTTCTAACTTAAATCCAAAAGATCTACAACAACAAGAAAGGAGCAGGTTAAACTAAAATTCTAATCTAGTAAAGAAAGTGCAGGTAAAGGGGAAGATGATCCTAGGTGGGAGATAAGAGATAGGAGATAAAGGAGAGGGTAAATCATAAAAGAGGCCAAGTTTGTGAATAAAAGAAGGGAGAGGAGAAATGAGAGAAATAAAATTATAAATGTGAGTCCTTGGGGAAAGAAAGAGATATTTGAGGAATGGTTGGCGATAATGCCAAAGCAAATCCTATGTTATTGACTATTATACTCTCTTTTGGTCAACTTTTTCTTCTTAACTTAACGTATCAAAATTCTTTATTTCCATTATCACTCCAATAGGTAGGGGAACCCTCCTCTTCTTCCTAGTCTTTTACAATCTTTTTCAACATATCCTTAGCAGCATCTTCAAAAGTCACAATAATCAAACTCCATCTCCAAGAGCCCCATGGCTAGAGCAATTTAACGATTTTGATTGAATCAATGATATATCTTAAACCTAATAGGCTTAGTGGGTTTGTGTATCATGGATTTTTTTTAGTAATTTGAGGAAAAAGATTGATTCTTATGGTTCTTGATGGAATTCATTGAACCAAAAAGTTCAAATCATAATTAATTAAAGGTTCAATTAGTGAGTGGATAGTATTGGGATGTATGCCCACTTAGACTAGGTTTTTTATGTAATTTTGACTTGTATTAATAAAAGTATTTTTCTTAGAAGTTATTTGTGAAATCTTCTTTATTTTGTGCACAATTTTCATTGAAAAAGAACCAGTGTTTAAGTAAATGGTTTATATGAATAGAGGTTTTTCACAGTAAGGTATGGACCATGGGTTACTTAATACATAAACTATTATTCTTAACCAAATTATGAGAATGGGAATTTCAACATGGTATGGTTATTGTGTTATGAATTTTAAATAGGGAATGACTTACCTTTAGCCAATGAGTAGTCTTCTCATTTCATAACACAAGCGTATTTCGAATATGTAGAACTGGACCTTTAGTAGTGGTTTCTAAAAGTACTATGTAGTAGAGACCTAGACTACTACAGCTACAACATGGACTTGTACTCTACAACTTGAGTATAAGTTGGTAGTCTGACGAAGTTGGAAGTATATGCTTTGATATATTATAGTTGAGGTTCTTTAGAATGACCAATATAATTGTATGTTAGGTATGTGTAACTAGATAGTTAAGACAGACATACATAAGATAGTTTCTACACTATATTGCCCCTTGTGGTGGTCCGACTGATCTAATTATCTAGGGCCCTGGGGAACATGACTTGGATATTTGCTTTAGGGTAGCCCCCTTGGAAAGCAAAAGTATTCCAAGAAGTCATGAATCATTAGACTAAAAGCCTAAGGATGGTAGATGTCTTTTAAAGAGGTGTTAGTATACTCTTTCCTCTCTTAATGCACTGCATATAAAGGGATAGTCATTTCACCTGTAGATAGAAGACATAGCTAACGCAACAATGTCTTTGGGGTTAATATTTCCTTATGGTGATATTAAAAAATATTTAAAATGTAAAATACAGCTATTTATATAGTAGAAGTATTTTGGTCATTTTAGTAGCCAATGCGATGTGTTTTTTTTACCTTAGAAATAGTCCATAAGTCCTAATTAATTTTAGATCGAGAAAATGGTCTCAATTAAAAGATTTTATTTTATTCAGGAAGTCTTTTTTTTTTTTGGATTGGAATAAAATAAAAGAATGAGAGAAATTAAATTTATTATCTAGATTATTTGGTTAATTAATTATTCAGGAGCTAAGCCTAGATTGAATAATTAAAAAATTAACCTGGGCCTAAACTAATTAGTAAAAGGCTTAAATAATTATTGTAGTTCATTTGGGCTTATTAATTATTTATTGAGTTATTTTAATAGGCTCAGGAAATAAATAATTAATGGTTATTATTTTGGACTCATTGGATCCATGGAAAATAATAAATTATTAATGGTCCAATAGCCTGAACCAAAGGGTTTTTTTAATTCATGAAACAAAAGAGTTTAGGCTAAGTCAAACCTCTTCTGTTGATATCCTCAGGATATTTTGAAATATCAAAACCCTGGTGTTTTGGTTATTAGTAGAGTTAGTTGTGTGTTTTGTTTTTCCTATCAGAGAATAAACATGAAGGAAAAAAAATAGAAGCTTTACCTCTTTTCTCTCTTCTCTCTCGTTCTTTTATTTTCTCTTTTAGTTTCTTGATTTTGCTAATCAATAGTAAAGGTTCAAGAACGATTTCTGAGACTAGTTTTTCCTCACCTATTTGTTTCGCCAACAAGAGTAATGGTAGTGGAATATTCTGATAAGCAAAAAGCTTTGGCGTTCATGCCACGGAGAAATAGGAGATTAGCAGGTCATCAACCGGAAGCATCAACAAGTGAAGAAGCCATCCTTGTTGTTCAATCATCTTCTTCATGACCAAACAAACCAAAGACACGCAAAGGTAAGAGAAAATTAATGCTTCCGTCGTGTAGCTTCTGCGTCTTTCTTGTTTTGGTTTCTATTTTCTGTAGTATGCATGGCTCCTACGTGTTTTATTAGCTACAAGTGGTATCAGAGACATGATGCTTTGAATGGCTTAGGAATGATGCATGCTAGAAAAAAAAATTGGCAAGATTATTTTTTATTATTGCTTGAGATCCGTTACTGTTTTGGTATGGGTAGAATTCTTTGTACACCTCATGCTTGAGGTTTAGGAAATTTTGTAAAATTTAATACTTTGTTTAGCAATCGTGTAAACTCGATTTAAAAGGGTATAGGCGGATGTAGTGCTTGTTTTTGATGAAAAAATGTAACAAGAACCCATTTGGATTGATTGTAGAGCGAAGGGGCAGAAGTTTTGGAAAAATTCCCAAAAAAAAAAAAAAAATAGCCTAAAGAAGAAGGACCAAACTGCAAAGTTGCCAACTCAAGCTGAGCCAAGCCAGCTAGCAGTGGATCGGTAGGAGAGGAACCGAGAAATGGCTCAGCCAAGCCGCAACTTAAGAGCCCAGCAAGTGTCGAGCTGATCCTCGACTCGGCAGATGCGGTCACAGCTGTGATAATGTCAATTGGGGCAGCTTGTGTGCCCATAGGTCGCGGGCACCCGCCCACGATTCATAGTCTATGGGTTTTCTCATGGGATATGATCCAGTATGGCGGGTGCATAAGACCAAGAAGGAAAAAAATATATTTTTTAATTTTTTTCCTTTTAATTTTTGGGCTATTTCTTTTTTATTTTTTTGGGGGTCTCAAACCAGACGAAGTTATTATTTTTGCAATAGTTAATATTTTTTGAATATTTTGCATGAAAAATAATTGTAAAGGATGAAAGGATTTCACAAATGCAATAGCATTTAGTGCAGCGGAAAAACAAAAATCCCATCACAGGATCACATGTGTATGATTTAAATAGGTAAAAGAACAAGCATGAGTTTACCTCTGTCGTTCAAAAAATTCCTTTAAGTGTGAAGGCTGATGCGCGATCCAGCAAACCTCTCGATCAAACAACAACCAGAAGATGAATAGTTTGTCTTGCCTCTTCAATCTCAACGTGAGATTGACTATAACAGTAATCCACATGAGGTATGCTCTCAAGAATGCCAGAACACAGTCTCTGTGCTAGTAGAGAAAGAATGGCAACTAGGGTTTTGTATTCTCTGTGCAGAAGAAAAACCAGAGAAAAGGAAGAAGCTCTGTGTGTTCTAAAACCCCCGAGAGAACCACTCTTTCTCTGATATGCAAGATAAAATCACTACACGTTATTTGCAAAAATTTCCCAAAGAAAACCATGTTTATGTGAATTCTAATCAAATTAGAATTCACAATTTGCAATTGGAAATCATAAGTTTTAGCAATCACAATTTAGCCTAAAATTTATAACTAATTTTAATTCAGCCACAACAACTTCTATTTCTCAACATTAACCCTATAATGTTATCATATAACATCTTGAGTATATAATCCTCTATTGTGTGTGACCTATTAGATTTTTTGTTCTATTGGGTAGCGAATATGAATTAATCCAAACATCTTTGAGATTAATAATTCTTAATAATTTAGAATTAATATATTAATTCTAATTAGGATTGGTTTATTAATTCATTAATTAATAAACCCATATTCTATAGATTACGAACTGTATCTAGCAACATATCATAACTACCTAAGAGTCCAGGAAGTCAAGTAGTTTGACATGAACCTTTCAATAACAAATTACAGTGCAATAAATTCCCTTCACCATATAATATCTCATTAGGTTTGGAGTATTGAATTAGTGCCAACTCTCTCCAGAATACATATTAATTCTAGCCCGAATATATTATTACTTGTACCAGGAATCCACTACTCTATATGTGTATCAATTGAAACTGTTTCTAATACACAATTACATTGGCCAAGGATTTCACGAGTAGTAATTCCAACAAGTGGCCGTGAGATATTCACCCATACTATTAGGAGTGGTGAATCTTTTATTAACCATCTCAACTACTTTCATTTACCTTACATTGTACCCAATATCCATCCCATAGGCGGTCCTCAATCTGGCTCCAGAGATTGTAATCAAAGTACAATATTCAGCAAATAAAGTACCTTAGAGATCTTAAGTCTAAGGATACTTGCACGTTTTCTATAGCGAGATTCTATCACTGGCACTATATAGTTATCCATGTGATCATTTCATAGTCAGGTCATCCAATGCACTTGTTCTATTAACAAACATCCACGTGTTAACTTTGAGTATCACAATACTCACGGGTGTGAGAACCACTGCCTAATCAAATCAGGAAGTCTAACACGTGCTAGTCTTAATACATTAATGAAGTCCTATCTCATTAATACTACGACTAAGGATTATTTAAGTACTAACACTATATAGTGTAGTAGAAATCTCACACCATGATCTCTATCATGATTTCCTTAACACAGTGTTGTGCTAGGGATTTTATCTAACAGTTATTTTACATGAATGTAAGGAAAACAAACTAAAAGATAAATAATGCCTTATATTATAAAACAAATATGTCATATACAAAGTACAAATGATTGCCTCTAGGGCACAATACTAACAAACTCCCACTTGCACTAGAGCCAATCATTTATGTATCTAATACTAAATGACTCAACATGTCTATTATGTTTTTTTTCTGGGATAGTGCTTTTGTAAGCGGGTCAGCTATGTTCACATCCGTGGAAACTCTCTCTATCTTTACATCTTGTCTATCTATGATCTCTAGGATCAGATGATAGCGTCATAGCACGCGTTTGGATCATTGGTGAGACCGTGGCTCCTTTGCTTATGTAATGGCTCTGTTATTGTCACAATATAAAGATATTAGACTAACAATGCTAGGAACCACACCCAGTTCCACCACAAACTTCTTGATCCAAACAGTTTCTTTAGCCACTTCAAAAGCGGCTATGTACTTAGCTTCTATCATAGAGTTAACAATAGTCTCTTATTTGAAACTCTTCCAACTTATTGCCCCTCCACACAACGTAAACATGTAGCTAGATTATGATTTGACATTATCTTTGTCAAATTGAAAACTAGAATCAATATACCCATTTACTGTCAAATCATATTCTCCGTAAACCAAGAACACATCCTTAGTCCTTTGCAAGTACTTAAGGATGTTCTTTACAGCGGCCCAATGACCATTACCAGGGTTAGATTGGTATCTGCTCCTTAAACTGAGAGCACAGGATACATCGGGCCTCGTACATATCATAACATATATGATCGATCCAATGCCGAAGCATATGGAATCTTACTCATGTGATCCCTTTCAACTTATGTCTTGGAAGACATCGACTTTAAAAGGCTTACTCTATGCATCATGGGTAAGAATTCCCTTTTAGATTGATCCATGTTAAACCTCTTTAGCACTTTGTCTATGTATGTAAACTATGAAAGGCCTAGTAACATTTTTTACCTATCTCTATAGATCCTTATTCGAAGAATATAGGTTACTTCTCCAAGGTCTTTCATGGAGAATTTCTTAGACAACTAAACTTTAACTGATTGAAGGACAGCTACATCATTTCCTATTAGTAATACGTCATCTACATAAAGTAATAAGAAAATGATTGCGCTTCCACTAACCTTCTTATACACACAAGGCTCATCCATGTTTTGAAAGAAACCAAACTCTTTGATTATTTCATCAATCCGTTCCAACTCCTAAAAACTTGCTTAAGCATTTAAATGGACCTTTGTAGCTTGCATACTTTTGTGCTATCATTGGATATGAAACCATTAGGTTGTGTCATATACACTTCCTCAGTCAGATTTCCATTTAGGAAAGCTGTTTTTACATCCATGTGCTAGATCTCATAATCATGATGAGCGGCAATGGCTAGGAGTATCCTGATAGATTTTAGCATGACTACTGGAGAGAAGGTTTCGTCATAGTTAATACCATATTTTTGATGATAATCCTTAGCTACTAGTCATGCTTTAAAAGTAACTACGTTACCAACCATGTCAGTTTTCTTCTTAAAAACCCATTTGCACCCAATAAGTTTGATTCATTTGGGTAGATCAACCAAAGTCCATACTTGGTTGTCATACATAGAATCCATCTCTGACTTCATGGCCTAAAGCCATTTGTCAAATTCTAAACTGTTCAAAACTTCTTTGTAAATAGTAGGCTCATCTTCAACTATGAGCAATACGTCATTGTGGTCACTTATGAAAAATTCATATCTGTTAGGTGCTACACATATCCTACTCGACCTATGAGGATCTTGTGTGATAGAAGGTTCATCTATTCTTTCAATAGATGTAGGATCAGACAATTGATCCTTATTTGTTTGTTCTTTTTAAACTTCACTAAGTTCAATTTTACTCCCACTGTCCCCTTTGAGCATGTGCTCCTTCTCTAAGAAGACAGCATGCTTTGAAACAAACACTTTATTTTTGGAAGAGAGATAGAAGTAATACCCAAAAGATTCTTTCTAATAACCCACAAACAAACACTTATCAAACTTACTTTCATGTTTGTTTGATTGTGGCCTTTTGACAAAGACAGGACAACCCCATACTCTCAAGTGAGATAATTTTAGTTTCTTGCCAAAGAACATCTTAAATGGGGTAGTATCAACCATTTTTGACAGAATTCTATTTAGAATATAAATAGAAGTCTCTAGTGCGTACTCCTAAAATGATTTTGGCAAGTCTGCAGAAGCCATCATGCTCCATACCATGTTTAGAAGGGTTCAATTCCTTCTCTCAGATACACCATTATGTTGAGGTGTATGCGGTGGAATCCATTGAGATAAAATCCCATTATCTCTAAGATAACCCTGAAACTCTTGGCTTAAGTATTCACCTTCTCGATCTGATCTTAGAGTCTTAATACTTTTGCCAAGTTCTTTCTTTACTTCCTTCTTGAAATCTTTGAACTTTTCAAAAGTTTCAGATTTGTATTTTATTAAATTTAAGTACCCATATCGTGAATAATTATCGATAAAGGTTATGAAATAGTTATAACCTCCACTTGCTTGTATAGACATTATGCCACATACATCAGAATGTATGAGTTCTAATAACTCTTTGGCCCTTTCTCCTGTTCCAAAAAAAGAAGTTTTAGCCATTTTACTAAGTAAACAAGACTCACAAGTGTTATATGCTTTATAATCAAATGACCCTAAGTCACCAAGCCTGTGTAACTTATTATTTATATTGAGAATTGGATTGTCCATGTCTAGATTACATAAACCATTATCCAAAGTTGCAAAACCATAATGAATATCATTTAATGAAAAATAACAACATTTATTCTTAAATATCAAATGAAATCCATACAAGTCTAAGCACGCAACTAAGATAATGTTTTTCATTATAACTGGTACAAAATAATAGTTTTACAGTTCTAAAACTAATCCTGATAGTAGGTTTAGCTCGTATGTCCCTACAGCAGGTGCAGCAACCTTTGCTCCATTCGCAATACGCAGGTCACGTCACCTTTCTCTAACCTTCTACTGTCCTTTAGTCCCTACAAGTTATTGCACAAATAAGATCCACATCCAGTATCTAATACCCATATCTCGTTTCTAAAAATAGTATTTATCTCAATCATAAACATACAGGAGTAGAAGTAGAAGTGCCCGCAAGTTTCTCCTTCTACTTCTTTTCCTTGACGGTCTCTAAGTAAGCTTTGTAGTTGCACCTCTAGTGGCTCATTTTGCCACAGTGATGGCATGGTCCTTTGGTGGCTGCATTCTTCTTCTTCACACCACATTTGGGCTTAGTGGGAGCCTTCTTCTTCTTCCTTTGAATTTTTTTCTTAGAAGAAGAAGATTCTACCATCAATACCGCATTGGAATCCTTCTTTAAAAGGACTCTGTAGTCTTGAGAAGATTGATCAACTCAGGAATAGTGGACTCAATCTTATTCATCTGATAATTAATCACAAATTGTGAAACACTATTAGGTAAAGATTGTAGAATTAAGTCAATACTCAATTCATAGTCCATAACGAACTTAGGAGATCTAAGCTTCTCAATCATGCCCAGCATCTTCAGCCCATAAGTAGCAATAGAAACTCCTTCAGCCATTTTAAAATGGAATAGTTACTTTGATATCTCATATCTCTTTATTCTGGCTTAAGCGTCAAACAGCTCTCAAAGATGGAGAATCATCAATTGAGTATCTATATGCTCGTACTGTTTTTTTAGCTCAAGAGTCATTGACGCCAGCATAACACAAGATGCCGTGTCATTGTCCTTCTTGTGCTTCTTGTGGATAGCATACTCATCAACATGAGCATCTTGAGCTGGTGGTGGCGGAATAGGAGCATCTAGCACGTAGAGTAACTTTTTCAACTTGAGAATGATTCTCAAGTTTCTATACCAATCAAGATAGTTCGATTCAGTTAGTTTATTGGTCTCCAGGATGCTACGTAAGTTAAGTTTCATTGACATGATGCACATGACCTAGATGTAAAGATAGAAAACATTAGCTAGTTGTATATGCACATGTAATGCAAACGATTAGGTCTTTAATTAATCGCATTGTTGTTTCACTATTTATCACTCAAACCAATAGCCCCCACTATTGACTCGGGAAAGCCTGTTAGAAGCTTTCCTAGTGGATCGGTATCCAAATTCTTTAAGAATAACCTTAAGTTTGCCTAACAAGCTACACTTGAGTTCAATGGTAGGTATCTAACACCAATTACATCCTATGTGATGTGTTTGAATTTGGGTATAAAAATTATATAAAAATAAGCACCTTCCCAATTAAGTTTAAATTAAATGTTAACCCCAAATTACACATATGAGCAAGCGTACTCATCATTAAGTATAGCATAGGGTTTAAAATGAGTGTCGATCCTCATGGAACAAGTATGCCATAATCACTTTTCTTTCATCGTTTAATCGACTCAATAAAGTGAAAAAGAATAAAAAATAAAATAAAATAAAAGAATATATACATGTCAATGATGGAGACTTATGTAACTCAAACCATTATTTTGACAAACATGACCTTACAATACCTAATCATTGCCATAACTAATCATTCTCTTGACATCATAAAGGATTAAGATAAATTCACTTCTTTTTCAATCCACGAAATGACTATCTTCTAGACAAATTAGCATAACATATTCTGTCTCAACTAATTCATCCAAAAGATGCATTAAACACAATCCTTGATTAAATTTCCATATCTTGGCAAACTTAAAACATGAAATTAACCAATGAATCTATATTCTGGCAGAATCAATTAACCTCTAATTACCCAGTTCTTAGCAATTAACCCCTTTTTCAAGCAAGTTAAGAGACAACAAATATGAAATTAATGAATTGAAACCACCATCAACCCCTTTTCCAAGAAAGTTAATAGAAAGAAATAACAAATTAATCTCGTAATCAGCATAAGTAATTAAATACCAAGAGTAACAATCAACTAATCAAAAGATCAAAGTAACTCTAAAAATTATGAATACCTAAAACAATGTCAAATTATAATAAAATAATTAATACATCATTGTTCAAGAAAAGAAAACAAAGTTAAAAGAAAGCACTCATAGACAAGCTTTCTTCTTCTTCATTTGTAGACTCTCTTGTATAATCCTCCTTGATTTGATGAATTCCTCCTTGATTGTGAGTGATTTGATGTTTTGCTCTCTGAATTCTCTCTTTTCCTTGTGTTTTTCCTCTATTTATAGGCTTTAGAAGTGTCTAAATTCGCTTCTCTAGGGTTTCTGGCCAAATAGAAGTAGGACAATACTAAAACTCTGCAAATTGCCAAAAAAGCACACGAAAATCGAGGTACCACCTCTGTTTTAGTGTACAGCCGGCGACACATGTCCTGCCTAGGGCTGGCGCCGGTTGTGGTCTGTTTCTCTGTTCGTACGCTAATTTTTCTTGATTTTCATGCTAATTCCTCCAGACTACAGCCGGCGCCGCCTCTAAGCTTCCAACCAGCGCCGTCTGTGTTCTGTTCAGCTTTATTTTCACCGATTTTTCATCATCTCAAAGTGTGTGCCAGCAGCACGTGACCAGCGTCGATTCTCCTATCCTAGCCAGTGCTGCCTCTACTCTGTTTAGCAATGATAGTGCCTTATTTTACCCTTAAAATCTGAAATAATGCACAACATACCTTTCCAAGTGTAAAATCTCAAATATGAAGGAACATGACCAATTATTGAATAAAATGTATCACAAAATGGCCTCAAATAACTAGGAAATATATGACTAATTTAGGCCCTATCAGTATGTAATTACTAGATCATTGGGTGATTAACATCTTTTAACCTTAAACTTTTTGGGCTACCCCAATATTTCCTCTAAATTTCTTTATGCTTGAGTTAGCTCAACTAGGATAAAGAATTTAGCTAAACCTAACCCATTAATCAGTAATTTAATTCCATAGCTTGAACATGCTTGATGTCAAGTAAGCTTGGGCTAGCCTAACAACCTGGTCTCGTAAAATAGCTCTCGTTCTTACTATATTAACGGAAGGAATTATGTTTAATATTAATTGAGGGATTTATTCCTTTTAGTGATTTCATTAGATGACTGAAGGCATGAAAAAAGGAAAACACAAAGCACGCAACGGAAGCAAAAGCAAAAAATTGGAAAAACCAAGAACAGAGGAATTCCCGTCCAGGGCCGGCGCCAGCTCCGGCAGTCCTAGCTGGCGCCGGTTAGGCTCTGGCAGGACTCCGAAGTTAAAAATATCTTAACTCTTTTCCTCGTTCTAAGAATTGGCTGGACCGGAATGTGTGCAACCGGGGTAGGTGCACTGGTAGAAACCTCTAGTGAGATGCCTGCAGGCCTCCTACTTCGTCTTTGCATGTAGGTGAACGTCAAACTCTCGATCTTCCAGTATATGGCCTACCTAATTCCGTTTGGTGAACAACTAACAAAACTAAGGAATATTTTTTGGAGAGAGATAGAGAGAGACGTCTGTTTCTTTTTCCACAAAGAAGAGTCTGTCAAAAAAACAACGATGATCTCCAATCCTCCTGTTTAACCTAAATAAAACCCTAGGTTAAACTGAATTGGGTCATTGGACTCTTAGTTTAACCTTTTGGACTAAATTAATTATTCTAATTAGAACCAACTTAATGGCCCAACAAGTAATTAATTTTTCCAGTCCAAATAAACTAGTCCAATAAATAAGCCTATATTAGTTTAGTCCCAGGTTAATATTTAATTATTCAAATTGGGTCGAAGCCCTAAATAATTAATTAACCCACCAAACTAATTTAATTAATTCTCTCTCTCCATAGACTTTTATTTTATTCTAGCCCAATAATTAAATCAAGCTACTTAAATAAAATAAATTCCATTTAATTTAAAATCAATTCCTTAGCCTGAATTTAATTAGGACTCACCGTTTATACTAGGGACCAAAAGACACACCGCATTGGTTACTAAAATGACCAAAATACCCTTGCCATATAAATAGCTGTATTTTGCATTTTAAATATTTCCTAACATCATAAGGAAATATTGACCCAATGACAATGTTGCGTTAGCAAAGTCTCCGACCTACAAGTGTAATGACTAAAATACCCCTCTATACATCGCGTACATTTAGAAACGAATAAGTGTACTAACACCTCTCTAAATGATATCTATCATCCTTAGGCTTCTAGTCCAATGATCCATGACTTCCTGGATTGTTTCCGCTCTTCAAGGGAGCTACCCTAAAGCAAACATTCAAGTTATGTTTCCCAGGGCCCTGGATATTTAGATCATTCAGACAACCACAAGGGGCGACGTAGTATAGAAACTATCTTGTACAAGTCTGTCTTAACTAACTAGTCACACATACCCAACATGCAAGTATATTGGCCCTACGAAAGAACCTCAACTATAGCATATCAAAGTACATGCTTCCAACTTCATCAGACCACCAACTCATACTCAAGTCGTAGAGTACTAGTCCACGTTGTAGCAGTAGTAGTCTAGGTTTTTATCATATAGTACTTTCAGAAACCACTACTACAGGTCCTGTTCTTCGTATTCAAAATACACTTATGTCATGAAATGAGTAGATTACTCACTGGCTAAAGGTAAGCCATTCCCCATTTGGAATTCACAACATAATAACCTAAACATGATGAGATTCCCATTCTCATCAATCAGTTAAGAACGAGCGTTTATGTGTTAAGTAATTCGTGATCCATACCTTACTGTAAAAGACCTCCATTCACATGAACCACTTACTTAAACACAATGGGTCTTTTCCAAACATAATTATGCACAAATAAAATATAAATTCACAAATAATTTTTGAAAATAAATTCTTTTATTAAAATATTTGATATTTACATCAGAAACCTAGTCTAAGAGGGCATATTTCCCAACAATGACTTGCATAAATATATTAATAAATCACATAAATTGATAATCATGGTAATAAAGCTATTACGTGGTTTGGTTATGGACTTTCCCTAAATTAATTTCCATGAGCCAATAAGAAAATTAACATGGTTAACCCTATGTGTTCATGCATGTTTTAAATAGAAGGTCTTACCTTCTTGCCTTGTTTTGGTCGCCATCTCCAAAATTAAAATAACTTTATCCCTATCTAACTTATGTAATCTAATTACATAAATTTTCTAAATAGAGAAACTTCGAGTTACATTCGAGGGGAGTTAGATGAGAAGAGAATTACACAAGAATTTTAGAGAAGGCAAGACTCGCAGGTCCTATTTAATAAAAACCAAAACTGTAAAATGCATGAACATATATAATTTAGTTTTAGTTTATAACCATCCGTCATACCATTAATTATGCTTAAACAAAAAATTAAACATATAATTTTATTATTCCAAAATCTCTATTTTGGAAAAATGATTTTGGAAAAATGAAATTAAAATTAAATTCTAGAAATTAAATTAAGATAAAATGTAAAATTAATATTTTAGATTTAATTTATAAAATCAAATTCTAGAAATTTAATTAGGATAAAAATTAAAATCATTATTTTAGAAAATTTATTAATTTCTAAAATAATATTTTAGAAATTAAATAATAATATATAATCTAAAATCAATATTTTATAAAATATATTAATTTCTAAAATATAATTTTATCTCAAATCATAGGTCTCAATTAAAAACTAATCATAATTAGATTTAATTCTCAAAATGAGAATTAATAACAAAAACTTATTTATTATTTTTTTTTACATATCTAAAATCACTATTTTAGATAATATCTATTAGTTTCCAAAACCAATTTTAGAAAATAATATTGGTTAGTCCCAAAACATAATTTCTGGGAGTCTTTGGGCACAAGTGGAAACAAATGGGGAAAAAAAAAACCTCATTGGCCACCGAAAACAAAAACCACAATGGAGTTAATTTTTTTTTTTTAATATCACAAACCCACAAGAGACAAAAATTCATCCTGGGAGGATGATGAACTATGATCAACCCACGGACAGCCTGCAAGCCGCGGCTTAGCTCCCTGCGAGCCGCGACTTAGGAAAAAAACCTTTTTTTCACCTTTCTTCTTCGTCTTCCAGAACGATTTCTGGTAAAAAAAACTTCAAGTCTTCTACAACAAACAACTTTAGAGAACAATTCTCTATACATTCTAATCCCCTTTTCCTTTTCTATGAATTTGATTCAAATCCTTTTCCAGTAAAACAAAACTAGAACAAATCAAAATTTGTTCAGGAAACAAGATAGCTTCAGGAAAACAATTTCCAGTTTTTCAAATACAAAAACAAATACAGAAAAACATTTTCTCTGCAAGCATTATGACCCATAATAGAAACAATTTTCTATAATCCAACTATGTGTGTGAAACAATTTCAGACATAAGTAAGGAAATCAAATGAAAATAATTTTTAGAAACCATGATCACATCGTAAAACATCTTCACAGTCTCAAAACCAAGCGACAAACAATGCCCAGAATCATGCTCGAAACAATTTCATAGCATAAATTGAACCCGTTAAAATCACTAACAAGCAAACTCTGATACCACTTAAGGGATTTCACTAATGCAATAGCATTTAGGGCAGTAGAAAAACAGAAATCCCATCACAAGATCACATGCGTATGATTTAAATAGGCAAAAGAACAAGCACGAGTTTACCTCTGTCGTTCAAAAAATTCCTTCGTGTGTGATGGCTAAGGCGTGATCCAGCAAACCTCTCGATCAAATAGCAACCGGATGATGAACAGTTTATCTCGCCTCTTCAATCTCAACGTGAGATTAACTCTAACAGTAATCCAATGCTCTCAAGAATGCTAGAACACAATCTTTGTGCTAGCAGAGAAAGAATGGCGGCTAGGGTTTTGTATTCTCTGTGCAGAAGAAAAACTAAAGAAAAGGAAGAAGCTCTGTGTGTTCTAAAACCCTCGAGAGAACAACTCTCTCTCCAATATGCAAGTGATCAAATCACCAAACATTATCTGCGAAAATTTCCTAAAGAAAACCATGTTTATGTGAATTCTAATCACATTAGAATTCACAATTTGCAATTGGAAATCATAAGTTTTAGCAATCACAATTTGGCCAAGAATTTATAACTAATTAAAATTTGGCCATAATAACTTCTATTTCTTAACATTATCCCCATAATGTTATCATATAACATCTTGAGTACATAATCCTCTATTTTGTATGACCTATTAGGTTTTCCGGTCTATTAGTAGTTAATATGAATTAATCTAAACGTCTTTGAGATTAATAATCCTTAATAATTTAGAATCAACATATTAATTCTAATCAGGATTGGTGTATTAAACCCATATTTTGTAGATCATGAGCTATATCTAGCAATATATCATGACCACCCAAGAGTCCAGGAAGTCAAGTGGCTTGACATGAACTCTTCAATAACAAACTATAGTGTAATAAATTCCCTTCATCATACAATATCTCATCTAGTTTGAAAACAGAATTAGCGCAAACTCTCTCTAGAATATATATTAATTCTGACCCGAATATATTAGTACTTGTACCAAGAATCCACTACTCTATATGTGTATCAATTGGAACTGTTTCCAATATACAATCACCTTGGTCAAGGATTTCACGAGTAGTAATTCTAACAAGTGACGGTGAGATATTCGCCCCTACTATTAGGAGTGGTGAATCCTTTATTGACCCTATCAACTACTTTCGTTTACCTCACATTGTACCCAATATCCATCCCATAAGCGGCGCTCGATCTATCTCCAGAGATTAGAATCAAAGTACATTGCTCAGCAAACAAAGTACCTTGGAGATCTCAAGTCTAAGGATACTTGCACATTTGCTATAACAAGATTCTATCACTGGCACTATATAATAATTCATGTGATTATTTCATAGTTAGGTCATCTAATGTACTTGTTCTATTAACAAGTATCCACGTGTTAACTTTGAGTATCACAATACTTATGGATATGAGAATCATTGCCTGATCAAATCAGGAAGTCATACACGTGCTAGTCTTAACGCATTAATGAAGTCCTATCTCATTAATACTACGACTAGGGATTATTTAAGTACTAACACTATACAGTGTAGTAGGAATCTTACATCATGATTTCTATCATGATTTCCTTAACACAGTGTTGTACTAGGGACTTTATCTAACAATTATTTTGCATGAAAGTAAAGAAAACAAACTAAAAGATAAATAATACATTGTATTATAAAACAAATGTGTTATATACAAAATACAAATGATTATCTATAGGGCACAACACTAACAAAGGATTTTTAGGGTTAACCAAGACCATTAATTAATTTAATTAATGTGTTTAATTCTATTATTTGGGCACTTATGTTTGAAAATAGAAAAGTATGAAAACGTTTACGATTTTCTAGCATGCTATTTATTTTAATTCCTATGTGCATGTGTTCTCAAAGACCAAAGCCTTTGGAAAATTTTATTTGACAAGGAAAAATATTTTTCTTTAATTAAATGGTTATTTTAACTTAAACAAAAATTAATCCTTGGTTATTTTCTTAAAGATTTTTATCTTGACATAGAAACTATTTTGGATTTAGAAATTTTTATAAGTTAAAATGTAAAACCATTTTAATTCATTTTAGCAAAGGAAAATTATTTTTGTCAAATAAACACTTGAGATAAAAATCTCTAAAAATTTTTAAATGGAAAATTTTTTAAAATTATTAAGTTCTTGACTTAAATAAAATTAATTCATGAGGAAAATTTCTCAAAGGGTATAAACCTTGATGATAGGGATAAAATTCATCTATATTTTCCTAGTTATTTGAGGGTGTTTTGTGATACATTTGTTGTAATAACTAGACATATTCTTTATATTTGATATTTTACCCTTGGAAAGGTGTTTTGAAATTTTATTGCATACGACATTGAAAAAAATAACAAAACCGTCGTCGTCAGTGCATGGTCGACCCCGGCCATGACCCACGGAGCTGGCCTCGATCTGGACAATAGAGGATTTTGGCAAAAAAATAGAGCAAGATCGGGCCGACCAGAGAACGGATAGCACCAATCGTGACCTTCCAACTGGCTCCGCTTTGTGTTGCGTCAGCGAGCTTTCCAATTTTTGTGCAGATTGGTAATTTCCAAGAGTTTTGGTTTTTTTTTCCCAATATCTCCTCAGCCTAGAACTCTTAGGAGACAAATTTTAGCATCTTTGAAGCTTATTTAAACAAGAAAAACATAAGACAAGAGTATGAATTCCAGGATTAAATCTGAAAATCATTCATTGAAGGAGGAATTCATCACATCAAGGAGCATTGTTCAAGAGAGTTTTTAAGGAAGAACAAGGAGGCTTGTCTATGAGTTCTTTCTTTTAATTTTATTTTCTTTTTCTTGAATAATGGTGTATTTAATGTTTTCATTGTAATTTAACAATATTTTGGGATTCAAAATTTGTGTATTAATTTAGCTATTTGATCAATTTTCTATCATTCTTGGTATTTGATTATTTGTGATTATAGAAGAATTAATGAAGTTAGATTTGCTTCTAATTAACTTGAGAAACGACGTTTGGAATTGATTTAATTTTATTGATATCATATTTCTTAATTCTTAACGGACTTGGGAAACAAAGTTAAGACAAAAAAACTTAAGTAATCGAAGACTAGTTAATTTCGCCTAGAGTATAGGGTTGTTGACTAATTTCATGTTTAAGAGGAATTCTGTTTAATGCATCTTTTGGTTATGTTGGTTTGATTGAGAAATCTGCTAATTTAATCAAAAGATAGTGATTCCATGGATTAGGAAAGAAGTGGAGTCTATATAAGTGAATTCATGACTTGGAAAACGATTGAACTTTACTTTATATTTCTTTATGATGGATCATGGGTAATTTAAACACATAAACATTTGTTCTTAACCAATTGATGAGAATGGAAATCTCATCATATTTAGGTTATTATGTTATGAATTCCAATGGGGAATGGCTTACCTTTGGCCAGTGAGTAGTCCACTCACTTCATGACATAAGCGTATTTCGAATACGTAGAACAGGACTTGTAATAGTGGTTTTTAAAAGTACTATATGGTAGAAACCTAGACTATTACTGCTACAGCAGGGACTAGTACTCTACGACTTGAGTATGAGTTGGTGGTCTGACGAAGCTAGAAGCATATACTTTGATATGCTATAGTTGAGGTTCTATGGTAGAACCAATATACCTTGCATATTGGGTTTATGTAATTAGTTAGTTAAGACAACTTGTACAAGATAGTTTCTACACAATATCGCCATTTGTGGTTGTTTGAATGATCTAAATGTTCAGGGCCCTGGGAAACATAACTTGGATGTTTGCTTTAGGGTAGCTCCATTGAAAAGCGAAAATACTCTAGGAAGTCGTGGATCATTGGACTAGAAGCCTAAGGATGGTAGATGTTATTTAGAGGGGTGTTAGTATACTTCTTCCTCTCTAAATGCACGACGATGTGTAGAGGGGTATTTTAGTCATTTTACCTCTAGGTCGGAGACTTTACTAACGCAGCATTGTCCTTGGGGTCAATATTTTCTTATGGTGCTATTAGAAAATATTTAAAATGCAAAATATGTCTATTTATATAGTAGGGGTATTTTGATCATTTTAGTAGCTAAGGCGAAGTGTCTTTTTGGTCCTCGGAATAGCTCGTAAGTCCTAATTAATTTTTGGATTGAGGATTTGGTTTAAGTTAAAGAGAGTTTTATTTTATTCAGGAAGTCTAATTTATTATTATATTAGAATAAAATAAATTAAATCAATTAAATTGAGAGAAATTTTTTTCTGATTTAATTGGTTAATTAATTATTCAGGGCCTATGTCCAGTTTGAATAATTAGAAAAACTTAATTATTTATTGGGTTATTTATTTAAGCCCAGGAAATAAATAATTAAAGTTTAATTATTTTAATTTATTTGGGCTCATTAATTATTTATTGAGTTATTTATTTAAGCCTAAGGAATAAATAATTAATGTTTATTATTTTGAGCTTTTTGGGTCCAAGAAAAATAATAAATATTATTTTGGCCCAATAGCCTGGACCATAGGGTTTTTTCAGATATAGTTCAGAAGAGTTTAGGGTGAAGCAAAACTTACTCTGTTAATAATATCCGGGTGTTTAAAATATTAAATCTCGGGGGATATTATTATCAGAATAATTAAAGACCTATTTTTGGCATCACTTCTCACGGCTCACTGTGTGGGAAAAAAACCTTTGAATTTCCTAAGGTTTTTCTCTCTCGTGACTCTCTCTCTCTCTCTCGTGACTCTTCACTCTCTGTTGTTGGTTTTTGGCTAGTACATAAGAAGCCAACAAGAGCCATGAGACCGATGCTCTTCTCACCAATTTTCTGTGTTCACCAACAAGGATTAGGGAGGGACATATTCTAAGAACTGAAAGGCCTGGAGTTCATGCACCTAAGGAGAAGTAGAAGGTTGGCAGGAGAACAACCGGAAGCTTCATCAAACGGGAAGGAAAAAGTTGTCCCTATGATTCAATCCACTCCTCCATAGGCTAAGGGGTTTAAGGCACGCAAAGGTATGGTCTGAATGCTTCCATGTTGCTGCTGTTCTTTGTTCATGTTTTTTTTCCTCCCATTTTGTCTCCCGTATTCATGCTCTCTGTTTTTTTCAAACCAACATTTCATGGATTGGAAAAGAAGTTAGTCTATATTAATCTTTCATGATACCATGAGAATAATGAGTTATGATAATGATTAGGTCCTTTAAGGTCATGTTTGTCAAAATAATGATTTGAGTTACATATTTCTCCATCATTGACATGTATATATTTTTATTTTCTTTTGTTTTATTTTATTTCGTTTTTACTTTGTTAAGTCGGTTAAACAATGAAAGAAAAGGGATTAATGTATACTTGTTCCTTGATGATCGACACTCGTTTGAACCCTATGCTATGTTAATGATGAGTACGCTTGCTCATATGAGTAATTTGGGGTAAACGTTTTAATTTAAACTTGATTGAGAATGTGCTTAGTTTTTATATGATTTTTATACCCAAATCTAAACACATCAAATATAACTAATTATAATTTGGCCATAATTTCTCTTTTTCGCGATTAACCCCACTATGTTATCAAATAACATCTTGAGTATATAATCCTCTATGGTGTGTGACCTATTAGGTTTCCCAGTCAATTAGTAGCGAACATGAATTAATTCAAACGTCTTTGAGATTAATAATCCATAATTATTAGAATTAATCATATCAATTCTAATAAGGATTGGTTTATTAATTCATCAATTAATAAACCCATATTCCCAAATCATGAGCAGTATCTAGCGACACATCATAACCATCTAAGAGTCCAGGAAATCAAGTGGGTTGACATAAACCCTTTAATAACAAACTATAGTGCAATTAACTCCTTTCACCATACAATATCTCATTCGGTTTGGAGTACGGAATTAGTGCCAACTCCCTCCAGAATATATTAATTCAGGAACCCACTACTCTAGAAGTGTATTAATTGGAACTATTTCCAATACATAGTCGCCTTGGCCAAGGACTTCTCGAGTAGTAATTCCTACAAGTGGCTGTGAGATATTCACCCATACTATTAGGAGTAATGAATCCTTTATTGACCCTCTCAACTACTTTCGTTTACCTTACAATGTACCTAATATCCATCCCATAGGCAACCTTCGATCTGGCTTCAGAGATTAGAATCAAAGCACAATGCTTAGCAAACAAAGTACCTTGGAGATCTCAAGTCTAAGAATACTTGCACGTTTTCTATATTGAGATTATATCACTGGCACTAAATAGTTATCCATGTGATTATCTCATAGCTAGGTCATCCAATATACTTATTCTATTAACAAGCACCTACGTGTTAACTTTGAGTATTTCAATACTCACGGATATGAAAAACACCGCCTAATCGAATCGGGAAGTCTAACACATGCTAGTCTTAATGCATTAATGATATCCTATCTCATTAATACTATGACTAGGGACTATTTAAGTACTAACACTATACAGTGTAGTAGGAATCTCATATCATAATCTCTATCATGATTTCCTTAACACAGTGTTGTACTAGAGACTTTATCTAACAGTTATATTACAAAAAAGTAAACAAAAGAAACTGTAAGATAAATAACACCTTTTATTAAATAAAACATGCCATATACAATGTACAAGTGATTGCCTCTAGGACATAACACTAACACATAAAACATAAGATAGTGAGATTATAGAATTTACGAGTTAGACAGTTAGTACCTATTCACACATTAAGTTAGGAGTAATTACAATATGTAGGGACATTAAATTATAAATATACCCAAAAAAAATAATATGACACCTATTCATACAAGGAACATATATTTCTTTTCACATATAGACATATAAATATATAAACATAGCTAAATTAACGAAATCCAAGCTTTCATGATATTGTTCCCTGACAACAGTGCCAAAAACTTGATGTGTAAATTTTAGTTGTATAAAAATCATCAAATTTGAATCCATTTCTTAGTCAAGTTTTAATTAAAATATTAATTCAAAATACACATACGAGCAAATATACTCATCACAAGTATAGTATAGGGAATTAACGAGTACCAATCCTCAAAAGAACAAGTACACACTAGTCACTTTTCATTCATTGTTTAATCAGCCAAAAAAAGTGATAAGATAATAAAAAGAAAATTAAAGAAATATATACAACTCAAAGATGTTGGAATATGCAATTTAGACAACTATCCTAAAAAACATGACAATGAATAATTTAACAACTATCTCAATTAATCATCATCTTGGCATACCTTACTGTGAAAGACCACCATTCACATGGATAACTTATTTAAACACAATGGGTCTTTTCCAAATGAAATTGTGCATAAATAAAGAAAATAAATTCACAAACGATTTATTAAAATAAAAATTTTTATTAAAATATTCAATATTTACAGCAGGAACCTAATCTAAGAGGGCATATTCCCAGCATGAAATCACTACCTTCTAGATAAATTAGCATCACATTCCTGTCTCAACTAATTCACCCAAAAGATGCATTAACCACAAACCTATAATTAAATTTCCATTCCTGGAAAACTTAAAACATGAAATCAACTAATGAATCCACTCCTCGCAAATATCAATTAACCTTTAATTACCAGTTCTTAGCAATTAACCTTTTTTCCAAGTAAGTTAAGAGACAACCAATATGAAACTATTGAATTGAAACCACCATCAACCCATTGTCCAAGCAAGTTAATGGAAAGAAATAACCAAATAATCTCGTAATACGCCCAAGTAATTAAATACCAAGAAGAACAATCAATTAATCGAAAGATGAAATAACTCTAAAAATCATGAATATCTAAAACAATGTCGAAATACAATAAAATAATTAACATATCATTGTTCAAGAAAAAAGAAAACACTCATAGACAAGCCTTATTCTTCTTCATTTGAAAACCTTCTTGCACAAACCTCATTGAATTGAAGAATTCCTCATTTGATTTGAGTGATTTTCTATGATAATCTATGAATTCTCCCATTCTCTATTATGTTTTCCATCTATTTATAGGTTTAGGAAGTGTCTAAACTTATTGGTGTAAGGTTCTTGGCCAAGTAGAAGTAGGAAGATACTAAAATTCCACAGATTACAAAAAACCACGTGCAAAATCCCATCTTTTTATTAGAGCACAGTTGGCACCGCCTTAGCTGCTGCAGTCGGCACCGGTTGTGTTCTGTTTCTTCCGTTGTTCATCGATTTTTTCTTGATTTCAGCACAATGTTGTCCAGAGTGCAGCCGGCGCCGATTTGGTTCTCTCTCGGTCTGTTTCAATAATTTTTCATCACTTCGAAGTTCGTGTCATCAGCATATGGCTGGCACCGGTTCCTACTTGTTCGGTGCCGCCTTGGTTTTGTTTTTGTGACGTTTTTGCTTTGTTTTACCCCTAAAATCTGAAATAATGAACAAAATACCTTTCTAAGGGTAAAATCTCAAATATGAAGGAATATGACTAGTTATTGAACAAAATATATCACAAAAGAGCCTCAAATTGTTAGTGTTATGCCTTAGAAGCAATCACTTGTACATTGTATATGACACATTTGATTTTAATAAAAGACATTATTTATCTTACAATTTCTTTTGTTTACTTTAAGTAATATAACTGTTTGATAAAATTCCTAGTACAACACTGTGTTAAGAAAATCATGATAGAGATCATGATATGAGATTCCTACTACACTGTATAGTATTAGTACTTAAATAGTCCCTAGTCATAGTATTAATGAGACAGAACATTATTAATGCATTAAGACTAGCATGTGTTTAGACTTCCTGATTTGATCAGGTGGTGGTTCTCGTATTCGTGAGTATTGAGATACTCAAAGTTAACACATGGATGCTTGTTAATGGAACAAGTTCATTGGATGACCTAGCTTTGAGATAATCATATGGATAACTATTTAGTGCCAGTGATATAATCTCAATATAGCAAAAGTATCCTTAGACTTGATATCTCCAAGGTACTTTGTTTGTTAAGAATTGTACTTTGATTCTAATCTCCAAAGCTCGATCGAGGGCCGCCTATGGGATGGATATTGGATACATTGTAAGGTAAACGAAAGTAGTTGAGAGGGTCAATAAAGGATTCACCACTCCTAATAGTAAGGGCGAATATCTCACGGCCACTTGTAGAAATTACAACTCGAGAAGTCCTTGGCCAAGGAGATTGTGTATTGGAAATAGTTCCAATTGATACACATCTAGAGTAGTGATTCCTGGTACAAGTACTTTTGTATTCGAGCCAGAATTAATTCTGGAGGGAGTTGGCACTAATTCCATACTCTAAACCGAATGAGATATTGTATGGTGATAGAAGTTAATTACACTGAAGTTTGTTATTGAAAGGTTCATGTTAAGCCACTTGACTTCCTGGACTCTTGGGTGGTAATGATGTGTTGCTAAATACCGCTCATGATTTGAGAATATGGGTTTATTAATTGATGAATTAATAAACCAATCCTTATTAGAATTAATAGAATTAATTCTAATTAATTATGAATTATTAATTTTAAAGACGTTTGGATTAATTCATGTTCACTACCAATTGACTGGAAAACCTAATAGGTCACACACAATAGAGGATTATATACTTAAGATATTATTTGATAACATAGTAGGGTTAATTGCGAGAAAGAGAAGTTGTTATAGACAAATTATAATTAGTTATAATTTGTGGTCCAAATTATAATTGGGAGAACTTGATGTTTCTAATTATAATTAGGGGATTCTAATTGTTTTAGAATTCTAGATTTTCAGTGAATTTTGTGACATATAATAGGATATGCACGAAACCCTAATGAGTTAGGGCAATTCACACGAAAAACAATAGCTACGATCTTCTCTCTCTCTCTCTCTCTCTCTCATTGCTCTTGAAGCAAACAACCCTAGCCGCCATCTTTTTTTGCTAGCACAGGAAATTTTGGTGCTTAAGTATTCCTCTGTATGGATTACTATTAGAGATAATCACACACTATGATTATAGTAGTTAGACATTCAACTCTCGTGAAGTTGGATTAAGAGGATTGCTGGATCGCGCTTCAACTTGAAGAAGAAATTTTTGTTCTTCAGACTATCAAACAAAGGTAAAAAGCTACTACCTTTGATCTATTTATATCTTATTTTCCACACATATGCTGATTTTGGGATGGTATCTTGTTTTATTTTCCACTGCGCCGTATAGGATACGAGCTTGAGATACCCAACACAAATAACTAGGAAAAACATAACTAATTTAGCCCTTATCATATTCCCCTACACTTAGCTCTTTGCTTGTCCTTAAGCAAAGTATAAAAAACAAGTAGGAAAAACACAAGGTTTCATCGATCACTCAATCAATTTCAAAATAATATCTTAAATGCTTCATTCATTCAAGAACATAAAACAAATGCTACTACATCTTTCACAACATATACAAGACTTGTGTAAGTGAATAATGACTTACTAGAACCATCTCAATACTTAACAATATTCTTAAACCATTGGAAAGAATTTAGTTCAAAAACAATATGCATTCCATAAGCTTACTTTTCATACACTCTCTCCACTAATCTAAGAGATATCATGAATCTACTTAGGTCAAGTAGGACTTTTAAGCTTGTAATGTTAGGCTAAAGGCTTGTAATATAGCTTATCAAATGAAGGATATAGGAGAATCAAATATCAAAGAAGTTAAGAGTTCACAAGAAAAGGATAAACAAAATGTATCAATAATTTCCAAACTCTTTTTGCTCTCCTATTCCCAAAAATCAATCAAAACTATAACCTTATTTAGCAATTACAGTTCAACTCAAGCAAATCTTGCCTTTTCTCTCTTTTTCTCTTCTTTTCACTTCCCTCATCAACTCTTCTATTCTTTTCAGCAATGATATCTAGGATTTGATATGAACTCAACTTTTACAGCTTAATCACCATTCCTCTTGTGATATTTCTTTTCTTTCTCTCTCAATTTTCTTTTGTCTTTCACTTATCTTTTGTTTTTCAACTTCTCTCTTTCCATCTTTTTATTTTTTCAACAGCTCTTTGTTTTCTTTTCTTGTTTTCAATCTCTCTTTTCTCTTTATTTTCTTTCTTTTCTCTTTCCAGCTCAATATAACTATTAATACATGACTGAAAGTAACGAGTCATGATCTTTCTCCGTGTATTCTTCCTCAACATTCTCCTACATATACTTTTATCCATCAAGAACATAAAGATTTGGAAGAATTATTCAAACTTTCAGAAACAAGCAATGGACAAAGTAGGATAACGGGTTTTACAAAAAAAAATTCACCAATGTAGGCTCAAAATAGGCACAAGGGATAATATAAAAATAGATAGGCTTGAAAAGCTCAAACTATCGAAAGAATGACTATTACCGTCATCCTTAAGTTAAATCATGAATGTTGTTCTTATTTTGCCTCAAGAGGTATTCAAGTAAATTCTAGAATGCTCAATAAATTTTAGTGGAAAAACAGGTTTTAAGAATAATGTAAAGCATTTGATCAAGAACTACTTCGTCCAAGTGCGTGTAAAAAGTCATGCATAAGCCATAAATGATATAGAACATATGCTCTATAATCCATCATAAAGACATGCATTAAAAATACAGCTTGAAATCTTAAAGAAAATCAGAAAAAATTTTGAAAATTTTTGCTCACAAGAAGGATAAAGGATAAAAGACTAATGCATAGAAGATTTTTCAATCAAACCACTCCCCCACACTTAAACTAGACATTGTCCTCAATGGCCAAATAAATAGAACAAGGAATAAACAATGCCATGGGACCAAAAATAATGGGGAAAAGGGAAGAAAGAAAATACTTCCATACTTTATGCTCAAAATAAAATTCTTTCTCAATTTCAAAATATTCCAAAGTAGCTCAATACTAAGAAAACACCAAGATAATTGATAAAAATTTGGATAAGGTATATCACCAAATTACTCCCCCACACTTAAGTTGGACACAGTCCTCATTGGCAAAAAATAAACATAAGAAAGCATCTCCAAAGGGACTAAAAATAATAATGGGTAAGAAAGTTTAAGTAATACTTCCCAAGTGCAATAATGCTCCAATAGGTATCCAAACTTGAGGTAAAGAGAAGGGCATGTCCAAGAAGACTTTATTCCTGTAAAACAAAACACAAATAAAAGCACAAGGCAAATAATAATAAAATTAAAACATACCTAACTAAAAGAAAACAAACTAAAGAAAAAGGCTAAAATAAAAAAAATAAAAATACAACAAAACTCTTGACACTCATCATGCTTTCTCATCAAACCTTTTGGAAAAGAGATTAAGGCTCCAAGTAGGCTTAATGAATGTAGAAAGAATTGAGGATTTTGAAAAATAGAAGGTTCATGAAAACGATTTGTCTCAGCAAAGCAAAACACATAAACCTCATTCTCTAACATTCCTTTAGACAAATAAATATCTTTTTCAATATATGAGTGCACAGGGTATCTAACGGATGCATCAACTTTGAAATCACCAATTAACCAGTCAAAAGAAGTTTTTTATAAGTAAAATTCCCCTTTAAACTTAGTATTTGAATTCTTAAAGATGGGATTGGGAAATCCTTACTTTTCCATGTTTTTACAAATACCAAGTTACCTCTCTAAAATTGGGGTGAAAGGTAGAATTCGTCAACATCCTCAAAGGGTTTCTTACAATGAATGATAAATCCAACTTCTTGAGGTATGTGAAACTCTAGACATCATCAGTGGGACCATTGTTCAACAAGAAGTGAGAGGAACCTACGAAATCATGTGATAAAGAGAGATTATAATTATTAGCACGTAGAGTAAAATTGAATACCTCCCTTTTCACATTGGACAATTGGTCCTCATATCCTCTCTCTTTTCCTTGGAGATTCTCTTGTTCAAGGATGTAGGCCTTTATGGCATCCTCAATGTAATATCCCGCCTTGTCCGCTTTGCATAAGGAATTTGTGTAGCATGGTTTTGTTAACAATGAAAAAATATATAAACGAAATATTTTCCTTCTTTATTATCAATAATAAAATTAAGATTGCAAAGTAATAACATTATTCATAGAATTATAATATAGCCATCACTAGTGCTATTATCATTATTAATACTAATTATTATTGCTAATATTATTATTGATTTTATATTCATTCTATTATCCATTACTATTATTTTATGTCTATTATGTAATATCAATATTCCTTGGTAATATTAAATTATAGTATTATTGAATTCAATAATTGTATTAAATTATTATATTATTCTTACCATTATTATATATATATATATATATATATATATATTACAACTAATATCATAAATATTTCAAGTTATATTATATTGTATATAAGATATTTTAAGGGGCCCACAAGAAGTAAATGAAGAGGGCCCACAAGCATGATATATTTGACCAAGATTAACCATTCTTGGACTTTTTAATTAAGCTTAATTAAGCTAAACTAGATTAGGCCAAGTTAATTATAATTATGCATGGCCATGTAAGGTTAGTGAATGCATTAGTCTTGAGACTTCTAGGGAGTTCTACAAGACTCTACATGGTTCCACAATTCTCTTGGAAATCCTAGAGAAGTCTAAAGACTTCTAGAATACCAATTCACCTTAAATCTTCTATTAAGACCAAAATAAGACCAAGAGGAGCAAATTATATAAGTAGGGGCAAGGGGAGAAGATTTCGGCCAAGAGAGAAAGCTAGGAGAAGAGAAGAAAAACAGAAAAGTGAAGGGAGGAAAGGAAGAACAAAAGAAAGACTAAGGGAGAGAGAGGGAGATTTTCGGCAGCAAGGAGGAAGAAAAGGAAACCGGCAACAAGGAGAAAGAAAGGAGAAGGAAGGAAGGAAAGGAGTATACAACTTTGCTCTCATCTTGGAAAGGTAAGAGATCATGTCACAAAAGCTAAAAGAATGATGTTAGAAGTTGGAAACTAAATGCATATGAATTTGTTGACGTTGAGCAATGAAAATGTTTTGATGTTGCGATGGATGTTGAATTGACCAGTTGGTGTAGTGATGGGTTGAGTATGGTTTTCAGTTCATTTAAGGTGTATTGGAGTGATGGTATACTAAAAATTTGAAAAGAAAAAGGAAGGAAGTGATAAAGAAAACAAGAAAAGCCATTTGTTAATAACAACTCACTAGTTTGTGTTGTTTGGAAATATTAAAGGAAATCTGAATAAATGTGACTGGAAATTGAGCATAAATGACTTTAAACATGTCCTAGACTAGTTATAAAGGATTTGGAACAATTTGTGTGGAGGTTGTGAGGGTTTTGAATGGCTAAGAGTTCATGAACAACAAGAAGGGTGAAAACTGCCAAAATTTACTGGTTTGGTAAAGTTGGGAATAATTTATTTGTTTGAACAAAAGAGAAGTGATGGGTATGAAAACCTGCTATAAAAATGATTTTGGGATGTCAAATAAGGTATTGGAGGGTTTAAATGTGATAGGATATGTTGAAGAAACCATAGAAACAAATTAAAACAAGTTGAGCTTCTAAACAGTAATTCTGGACCTCCAGCTCGGAACAGTAATTTTAGCTGGAAAAATGAACGAAATGGAGAGATGTTTGAATACCCCATGACCTGAAATTGATATATAAATGTCCTAGGAGTATTTAGGAAGTGGTTTCACCTCATTTGGACCCGAATTGGAAGAGTTATGTACAAAATACTGGAAAGTGACGAAACTGGACTCCAAACTCGGAACAGTGGAATCAACTGAAAAAATGTACAAAATAGGATGGAGTTTGCATGACTCATGACCTAGAATTGATAGAGGGATATCTTAGGGATATTATGGAAGTAACCTCACCTTATTTGGACCTATATGAATAAGTTATGTGAAAAATAGTGGAGGATGGTAAAGCTGTAAAACTAGAAAACCATCCAAAGCATTAATCCATTTATTTCTTTAAGAAAATTATAGAAACCTTATCCAAACCATTAAGCATTTGAAACCATTATGTAATAATTCCGAGATATACTAATGGTATAGGTGAATCAAGTTGAAGGAACTCCTTTTAGGACTATATACGAGTGCAACTTTGACTTAGTATACAAGGTGGGTCCCTATGATTTTTAAAACCTTTTTAAAGGCTAGTGTGCTTTAATTTTTCATGAAATGACATGTTTTATACCGTTTTGGAAACGTTTAAATATGTTTACGGAATACATGAGCAAGACTTATTTTTATGCTATTTCGACTTGAATGAATTTCATAATTGATTTGAAAACCTTATTGGATGATTAAAACACGAATTATGTGAATTTAGCTATTTTGGATTAAATATTTGAGATTTTCGGAAAATGATAAACTTTAGAATCGGGTATTTGGAAAATGATCCAGATATCCTTATTGGAATAATTTATGAAACTTTTGGAACTCGTGTATTCGGTAAATGACCGAAATATCCTTATTGGAACTTTTGTGAATATTTCTCAAATCGGGTAAGGGTAAAATGACCCGGATACCCTTAAAAAGTTTTTTGAAATTGGGCATGGGTGAAATGACCCAAATGCCCTTGGAAAATGACTTTTGTGATCAAGTATGGGGAAAATAACCCGGTTGCTCTTGGAAACACGTTTTGATGTGTGAGTAAAACCTTTTGTCTGGTTTTCTACATGATTTTGGAAAATGTTGTTTTGGCCCCAAAATGTTTTGATTGAAGATCTTGTGGGATCAGATAACCCTCTGGCCTGATCAGTCAGATAGGGTTGGTATTGTTGCATTGAGTACTCAGCAAGGACTTTGATCTTTGTACTAGCCCATGTTAGAGGTAGACGACCCCAAGTAACCTGGCTAGTTCTGGGGATTGTCTTACTCCAGACAGGGCGACAGGACATTAAGATAAGTCGTCCTGGCTAGCCGTTTGTGCTTGGCAATTGCCGTGTTTGTGAATGCGTTTGTGAACGCTTGTTGTTTTTGAGACATTCGCTAGAATAAGGATGGGATGTTCGGGGCGTTTGACTCCTTGCCACCTCGATAGTGATTGATGTCAGGATTGGGACCCCTAGCTGATGGAGGCAAGTAAAAGATCCCTAAGTGCAAGATGAGGTACATTTGTACGCTGCTCACCCTTCCGGCCTGACACGGGTGACGTGCTGTAAGGCGCAGTCCCTGGCACCAGAAACCGTGCAGCCGAAGGTGAAGTTCCTTGAACTTTGCACGCGGGTCGCACTTCTAAAAGGGGAAGAACCCGCATTTATTAAAATTAGGGGCCATATGTTTGGAAATAATTATTTTTCAAACGTACATGATAACTTGATCCTAATTTTACCAATTACTGCTATTTCGCTGTTGTGAAATTTATTTCAATAAAGAAATTGAAAATCATCTCTCTTCTGAGCAAAATACTAGCACACACGGGACTCACTGAGTTTACCACTCACACGTGTGTTTGTCTTTTCTATTTTCTTTTTTAAGGATTGGAGCTAAAGGCTAGCGACGGTACTACCCGGACTTACCATCTAGCACTAGATAGCGAATCTTTTGGCATGATTATTGTACCTAGATGATGGAACTATTTTGTCTTGTGTATTTTAGGAACCCTGATGATGTATCTATCACAACTCGCGTATTTGTAATGAAAGAGTATGTTGTATGCATTTATTTAAGCTTCGACTTGTACTTACTTTCTTTAAGTTTAAATCGTTATAAAGACCCCTAGTTTGAGGAGTCGGACGGGGCGGCATCCCACCTGAGCCCGGCCCACTGCGTCAAGAAAAGAAATGTGGGGTGTTACACTCAACCAACTTGGCTAGTTGTATTCTTTGATAGCTCAATTGTTGGGATACTTCTTTATGCCACTTAATGGAGGAATTTGAATTAGCGACAAAAGAATGCATTGAGGCTTCAAGTGACATCTCACAAAAAGCATCAATCCAAGATTGCAACTTTGCCAAATTCTCATCATTGTAGCTCCTTTAATCATGTGCCCAAAAGAAGTTGTCCATGATAATATCAATCTCGCGCTCAAAGAAAAACAAAAATCAAATCGAAAATAAAAAGAAAGAAAAAAAACATAAAGAAATAAATAAAGAAAAGAAAAAAAAACAAAAGTTAAAAGAAAATAATATAAAAATAAATTAAAGAAAAACACACGCATTCCCAAACTATTTAACTACAAAAGTTAGTAGTATTTACAGTACAATAGGAAGTATGTTAGTCAATTAAGTCAAAGTTAGTACATTAGATTACAAGAGACAATATACACAAAAGATGGCACCTTTTTACAAAAAGAACAATTGTACAAATTTACTTATTTACATATTTATGTATTTACATATTCACATAGTTAAATCAACAAAATCTAAGCTTTCATGATATTATTCCCCAGCAACGGCGCCAAAAACTTGATGTCAAATCAAGTTTCTCAAAAACACCTCTATAATGAAATAGAAAAATATCCTAATCCCCGACAACAGCGCCAAAAACTTGATGTGTTTGGATTTGGGTATAAAAATGATATAAAAACTAAGCAGATTCCCAACAAGTTTAAATTAAAACGTTTACCCCAAATTACACATATGAGCAAGCGTACTCATCATTAACATAGCATAGGGTTCAAACGAATGTCGATCCTCAAGTAACAAGTATACATTAATCCCTTTTCTTTCATTGTTTAATCGACTCAACAAAGTGAAAATGAAATAAAATAAAATAAAATAAAATAAAATAAAATAAAAATATATACATGTCAAGGATGGAGAATTATATAACTCAAACCATTATTTCGGCAAACATGACCTTAAAGGACCTAATCAATATCATAACTCATTATTCTCTTAGCATCATGAAGGATTAATATAGACCCATTTCTTTTTCAATCCATGAAATCACTACCTTCTAGAAAAATTAGCATCACATTCCTATCTCAACTAATCCACCCAAAAGATACATTAACCACAATCCTTTAATTAAATTTCCATTCCTAGCAAACTTAAAACATGAAATCAACTAATGAATCCATTCCTGGCAGACATCAATTAACCTTTAATTACCAGTTCTTAGCAATTAACCTTTTTTCCAAGCAAGTTAAGAGACAACCAATATGAAACTACTGAATTGAAACCACCACCAACCCATTTTCCAAGTTAATGGAAAGAAACAACCAAATAATCTCGTAATACGCCCAAGTAATTAAATACCAATAAGAACAATCAATTAATCAAAAGATCAAATAATTCTAAAAATCATGAATATCCAAAACAATGCCAAATTACAATAAAAAAAATTAACATATCATTGTTCAAGGGAAAAAAAAACAAAGTAAAAGAAAGCATTCATAGACAAGCCTCCTTCTTCTTCCTTTGAAGACTTTCTTGCACAACCCTCATTGAATTGAAGAAGTCCTCCTTCGATTTGAATGATTTCTATGATAATCTATGAATTCTCCTATTTTCTCTTGTGTTTTCCATCTATTTATAGACTTAGGAAGTGCTTAAACTCGTTGGTGTAAGGTTCTTAGCCGAGTAGAAGTAGGAAGATACTAAAATTCCATAAATTACCAAAAATCGCGTGCAAAAATCAAAATTCCGTCTTTTTCTCATAGCAAGCCAATGCCGCCTTGGCTATTAGAGTTGGCACCGGTTGTGTTCTGTTTCTTCCGTTGTTCGTCGATTTTTTCTTGATTTCATCACAATATTGTCTAGAGTGCAACCAGCACCGCCTTGGCTACTGGAGTCAGTGCCGGTTCGGTTCTATCCCGGTTTGTTTCAACAATTTTTTGTCACCTCGAAGTTTATGTCATCAGCATATGGCCGGCACCGGTTCCTATGCCCTGTCTGGCGCCGCCTTAGTTATGTTTTTGCGATGTTTTTACTTTGTTTTACCTCTAAAATCTGAAATAATGAACAAAATGCCTTTCTAAGGGTAAAATCTCAAATATGAAGGAATATGACTAGTTGTTGAACAAAATGTATCACAAAAGAGCCTCAAATAACTAGAAAAAACATGACTAATTTAGCCCTTATCAATAATTTATGGGCCAAATTATAATTATGAGAACTTGATATGTCCAATTACAATTAGAGAATTCTAATTGTTTTAAAATTCTCAGTTTTTCAGTATTTTTTCGTGACATATAGGAGAGATGCACGAAACCTAAGGGGTGTGGAATACACGAAAACAACAGCTTCCAAAACCCTTCATTTTTCTCTCTTTTTTGTGGTTCTTCAGTAAACAAGAAGAACAAAAGCCTAGCTGCCTTATTGTTTTCTGCTAGCACGGAAAAATCTTGGTGCTTGAGTGTGATCCTCCGTGTGAATTTCTGTTAGAGATAATCACACACTGTGATTGTAGTGGCAAGACATTCGACTCTCGTGGTGTTTGATCAAGAGAATTGCTGGATCACACCACAATCGTCAAACAAGAAGAAGAAAATTTTTGATTTTCAGATGCACAAAGAAAGGTAAAATCGTTGCCTTTTGTTCCTTGTTAAACCTATTTTAAATCACATGCTTGTGATCTTGGGGCTAGGATTTCTTAGTTTCCGCCACAGTAATCGTTATTGTGATATAGAAATCCCTTCAGTGGTATCAGAGACTTCCTGTAATGTGTTTTCTAACGGGTTTAAGTTTTTGCTGTGCATTGTTCCAAGCATGCTCGGTAACTAAAAAATGTTTTCAATGGTGAGATTATGTCTCTGAAATATGTTTTCTGCTGACTTTGTTTTCTATGTCTGAAAACGTTTCGTGCATAAGATAAGAGTCATAAAGAAATGGTGTCTGAGACTGGGTTCTGTATGAAGAGTTTTCTGTTTTGTTATCTTAGATGAAAATTGTTTTCATCTTGATACAAAAGCTTTCTCTGGTTCTGGTTTTATTCAAAAAAACATTTGTGGATGTTTCTGGTTATGGAATTTGGTTGTGGATTTAATCTATAATGCATTATGCTTGTGTAATTGTTACAACATATTTCGAAAGCTGTAAAAAAGGGATTGTTTTCTGTGTGTGCTACAGGTTCTTTTTTTTTTTTTTTTTTACAGGAAAAATGTTTCTATGAACATGTTTGTTTTTCTGTTTTGTTTTTGTTTAAATTTACAAATTGGTTGTTGTTTTGAGCTTCAAAATAGAAAAATTCTGCTGAGAATTGTTCTCACTAAATCGTTGCAAAAGATGTAGGCTCCAGAAATAATTTTTGGAAAAATTTTTAAAAATCGTCGACTCTTCTAGACTACAGCCGGCGCCGGCTCTGGCTCCTAACCGGGGCCAATTCTGTGTTGTTCCGCAACATCTGGAAATCGTTTCTGGAAAAAAAAAAATTCCAAAAACCCAACTGCAGCCGGCGCTGGCTCTGGCCTCTAACCAGTGCCGGTTTTATTCTTTTTTGCAACGTTCTAGCAATTAATAAATTTTCTAAAAAAGGATTTTGAAAGGAAAAAATCTCATTTGATCAGGGACTGCCGTTATTGCTACCAGAAACGGGACCCAAAAGCATTTTCTCAAAATTAGTTTTGAGACAAACAATTTTATTTTTCAAAATAGTGATTTTGAAAATTTAAAATTGATGTATTTTTCTAAAATATTGATTTTAGAATTTGTTTTATTTTTCCAAAATAGTGATTTTGGAATAATAAAAATTATATGTTTATTTTGTTTAAGCATAATTAATGGCATGGTGGATGGTTATGGACTAAAACCAATTATATCTGTTCATGCATTTTACAGTTTGGGGTTTTTTTTTTTTTTATGAAATAGGGCCTGCATGTCCTGTCTTCTCTGGAATTCTTGTGTAATTCTCTTCTTATCTAACTCCCCTCGAATGTAACTCGAGGTTTTCTCTCTTTAAGAAATTATGTAATTAGTTTACATAGGTTAGATAGGAGTAGAATTATTTTATTTTGGAGATGGCAACCAAAACAAGGCAAGAAGGTAAGACCTTCTACTTAAATCATGCATGAACACATAGGGTTAACTATATTAATTTCTTTTATGGCTCAAAAGAATTAATTTAGGGTAAAGCCCATAACCATACCATGTAATCGCTTTATTACCTTGATTATCAATTATGTGATTTATTGATTTTTTTGCATGTCATTTATTGAAATCACTAAACGAAACAAATCCCTCAATTAATATTAAACCTAATTTCTTCCGTTAATATAGTAAGAAAAAGAGTCCTTTTTCGAGACCAAGTTGTTGGGCAAACCCAAGCCTACTCGACATTGGGCATGTTCAAGCTATGGAATTAAATTCCTGATTAATGGGTCAGGTTTAACTAAATTTTTATCCCGGTTGGGCAAACTTAAGCATAAAGAAATTTAGAGGAAAAGTTGTGGTAGCCTAAAAGGCTTTAAGATTAAAAGCTATTAATCACCCAATGATTCGATAATTACATACGATGTAATTAGTATTGGATACCTACCAATGAACTCAAGGGTAGCTTGCTGGGCAAACCCAAGATTATTCTTAAGGAATTTGGATACCGGTCCACTAGGAAAGCTTCCAATAGGCTTTCCCGAATCAGTAGTGGGGGCTATTGGTTTGAGTAAAATAGTGGAGTAAAAATGCGTTTAATTAAAGTCATGATTATTTGCATTTCATGTGCATATACAGTAGCTAATCCTCACTATCTTTACATCTAGGTCACTTGCATCATGTCTACAAACCTAAACCTATGTAGCATCTTGGAGACCAACAAATTAACCGAATCAAACTACCTTGACTGGTATAGAAACTTGAGAATTGTTCTCAAATCGGAAAAGTTGATCTACGTGCTAGATGCTCCTATTCCACCACCACCAGCTCAAGATGCTCATGCTGATGAACATGTTGTCCACAAAAAGCACAAGGAGGATAGTGATACAACATCGCGTATTATGCTGGCATCCATGACTCCCGAGCTACAAAAATAGCACGAGCATATGGATGCTCAATCGATTATACTACATCTTCGAGAGTTGTTTGATGCCCAAGCCAGAATTGAGAGATACGAGATCTCGAAGCAATGATAGGGCCTAAATTAGTCATATTTTTCTTAGTTATTTGAGGCTAAATTAAGATACTTTTTATACAATAACTAGTCATATTCCTTCATGTTTGATATTTCTCTTATAAAAATGCTTTTCTATAATTTTATACCAAAATAAGGAAAAATTAGAGCTAATTGTGTGATTTTTCAGAATAGGACCAGCACCAGCCCAGACAGTGGAGCTGGCGCCAGTCTTCCACTGGAAAGAATAGAGAAAAGCACAAAAAGAATTGAAGGAATGAAGGAATAAATTGCAATTGGAAATTGGAGAGAAAAAGGAGGAAAAATGGCTTTATGGCTTCATGGCTCACAAAAGGGAAACAATTGCAACAAAAAGAAAAGACCAAATTGATTTGGTCAGCCCAAGGAATTTCGGTGAGCAAAAGACAAAAGGAAAAGAAAAAGAAAGAGGAAGGAAATTCGAGCAGCAAAGCAAAGTCAATAATGGCAGGCTGGAAAAGAAGCAGCCGAAACAAGACAAAAGGAAAGGGAAATCAACTGCAGCAAAAGTAGGCAGTGGCTTGAGTTGTGGCTCAATTGAGCCGGTGCAATAAGAAAGAAAAGGAAAGGTGGCCCGAGTAATAGCTCAACCAAGCAAAGCATCAACAGAAAAAGAAAACAGCTTCAGTAGCTTCGTAAACGGCTCCAATTAAGCCGACACTACAAGAGAAAGAATTTTGTTGGCTGGACAATCACAATTCCGCACGACTTGATTGAAAGCCGATTTTAGCAATTGAAATTCAACATAAATTGGGAGCCAATTTCAGAAGTCCAAATTCCACAAGCTTCAGCACAAGACGACAAAATCCCAATTGAAGTCCAATTCTCAAAAGTCAAAGATGGTTTCCTTAATGTTTTTTTTTATTTAGTTTTTCTTAGACTTTTTTTTCACAAGACGACAAAATCTCAATTGAAGTCCAATTCTCAAAAGTCAAAGATGGTTTCCTTAGTGTTTTTTATTTAGTTTTTCTTATACTTTTATTTCACAATTATTACTCCTTTTTGGTTTTGGATTATTTAGGTAATTACTTCTTCTTTATTTAGGACTCTTTTAGGAACTTTGTAAGCCTATAAATAAAGGTCATTTTACCCTAGGAAAGGAGGTGCACAATGTAGAGACTTAGATTTATTTTAGAGTGCATCACTAATATTTTCTCGAGATAAATAATTCTAGGAGGGTTGTGCAAGAAGGTCTTCAAAGGAAGAAGAATGAGGCTTGCCTATGAGTGCTTTCTTTTACTTTCTTTTCTTTTTCTTGATCAATGATGTATTAATTATTTGATTGTAATTCGACATTGTTTTAGATATTCATGATTTTTAAAGTTATTTGATCTTTTAACTAATTGATTGTTCTTCTTGATATTTAATTACTTGTACTTATTACGAGATTAATTGGTTGTTTCTTTCCATTAACTTGCTTAAAAAAGAGATTGATGGTGGTTTCAATTCATTGGTTTCATAGTTGTTGTCTCTTAACTTGCTTGAAAAAGAGGTTAATTGCGAAGAACTAGGTAATTGAAGGTTAATTGATGTCTGCTAGAATATGGATTTATTGGTTAATTTCATATTTTAAGTTTGCCAAAATATGGAAATTTAATCAAGAATTGTGTTTAATGCATCTTTTAGGTGAATTAGTTGAGACAAAATATGTGATCTAATTTGTCTAGAAGATAGTGATTTCATAGATTGAAAAAAGAAGTGAGTCTACCTTAATCCTTCATGAGGCCAAGAGAATAATTAGTTATGATAATGATTAGGTTCTTTAAGATCATGCTTGTCAAGATAATGGTTTGAGTTACATACTTCTCCATCCTTGACATGTATATATTCTTTCATTTCATTTTATTTTATTTTTATTTCTTTTTTACTTTATTGAGTCAGTCAAACAATGAAAGAAAAGTGATTAATGCATAATTATTTCTTGAGGATCGATACTCGTTTGAACCCTATGCTATGTTAATGATGAGTACGCTTACTCATATGTGTAATTTGGGGTTAACGTTTTAATTTAAACTTGATTGGGAATGTGCTTATTTTTTTTTTATTTTTATACCCAAGTAAATACACATCAAGCAACTATTCCATTGCAAAATGGCAGAGGGTTCTTCTCTGGCCACTCATGGGCTGAAGATGCTGGGCTTAACAGAGAAGTTTGGATCTCTCGGTTCGCGATAAATCATCACTTAAGTATTGGCTTAATTCTACAGTCTTTACCTAATAGTTTCTCACAATTTGTGATTAACTATCAAATGAATAAGATTAAGTCTATCATTCCTGAGTTGATCAATCTTCTCAGAACTGCGGAGTCCTCCATAAAGAAGGATTCCAATGTAGTTTTAATGGTAAAATCTTCTTCTTCTAAGAAGAAAGTTCAAAAGAAGAAGAAGAAGAAGGCTCCCATGAAGCCCAAAGGTGGTGTGAAGAAGAATGACGCTGCTACTAAGGGCCCATGCCATCATTATGGCAAGATGGGCCACTGAAGACGCAACTGCACGGCCTACTTGGAGACTGTTAAGGACAAGAAGCAGAAGGAGAAGCTTACAAGCACTTCTACTTCTACTTTGGGTATGTTTATGATTAAGACAAATACTGCCTTTAGAAATGAGATATGGGTATTAGATACCGGATGTGGATCTCATTTGTGCAATAATTTGTGGGGACTAAAGGGTAGTAGAAAGCTAGAGAAAGGCGATGTGGACCTATGTACTACAAATGGGGCAAAGGTTACTGCACTTGCTGTAGGGACATACGAGCTGAACCTACCTTTGGGATTAGTTCTAGAATTACAAAAATGTTATTATGTACCAATTTTAATGAAAAACATTATCTCAATTGCGTGTTTAGACTTAAATGGATTTCTTTTGATATTTAAGAATAAATGTTATTTAAGATTTTTTTTTCTGGTTTGTGCAGTTTTTGTGCAATCTGTTTTTGCACAGGGATTTCAGTCTTCAAGCTGAATAAATTGGCCATTTTTCTGGCAGCAAATGAGTAAGAAAGATGGCTGTGATTTTCAAAGGTTAGGCTGCTCAAGAATTTGGAAAATTTCCAGATTTCTTCTATGAAGAATATGAACACTATGGAGTGGAGTTTGAAGGTTCAACCATGGAGATTAATTTCCCTTGGGAACCTTATCTAACTCCTCTCCTATTTTTAGCTAATCCTCCAACTTCCAAGATCCATTTTCAAAATTCAAAGACAAAGAATTCTTGCTGAATTTTTTGGAATTAAAAAGATGAATTTTGATAAATTTTGAACAAATTTAATTCATGAAGGTGTTAGGACAAGCTAGAGGTAATAAAAGGATAAGAATTCCTCTAAAATTCTTTTTAGGACATGATGATAGGATTAGGACATTCTCTTCATGTCTCCCCTAAGAGATAACACTCCTATCTTTAGGGAATGAAAGAAAACAAAATTTCAAACTTAACTAAGATAATTATGATAAAAACTTAAATGATGGGATTTGAACTCATGACCTTAGAGATTAATTCCAAAGTTCTAACCACTAAACCACAATAACTCTTGTTCTTATTTTCTCACCCAAATATTCTTCTTATTTAATCCTCAAGCTACCTTCCTATTTTGACCTCAAGCAAAATTACCATTTTACCCTTCCTACTCAATAAGTACAACTAAGCCTTTTAACCTATAAATCATAATTCTAAAGCACATAAAATCATTTAAAAACATATATATTTATGCAAAATGATATGATATGCATCCCGACCCCCTTACTCTAGGGTTGCCTTTAGGTGGGATTTCACACACCATGCCCAAGCTAGGCCCCTCAATCAGAATGTAGCAAACTTCACTATTCGCTTCTCAGTGTATTGAAGCGTAGCAAAGATATCTTCCATCTATTCTATCCATTGTTCAGCTTTCTGATCCTACTTGGCTTCTCCCAAGAAGATGGGTGGTTGGAATTTCAGAAACTGCTTCAAAGCTTCGTCCTCCCCCTTTGGATTCTTCCGTTCAGTTAAAGTCTGAAGAATCTCAGTCATCTTGTTGAATGCTTACCCCATTGTTACTCCAACAGGTTCTTCTAACCCCATTTTCAAATCTGGCTCGTTCTCATCCCCCCGGTTGGGTAACGGCATTTGAGTCGTCTCCAACTCTGGTATCATAGGCTCTGCTTCCGGAGCTCTTCTGCTTGGTGTGGCTATATGGCGCTTGGGTGCCATTCTAAACTATGCCTAGATAATGAGTTTATGCATTCAAGTTTAAAACATTTCAATGAAGCAGGCATTCGCATTCAGGTCAAAGTAAAAGAAAATCATATGCATTTTTTTTGTATGAAGAATTGCATATAAATTTTTCTCAAACCTTAGAGCACTCCAGGTACCCTTATTCGCCCAAATTCGGGATTAAAGCAGTAAACGTGAATGAAATCCTTAACATAGGAGTTTATGGAAAGCAGTAAATAAAACATCCTAATCATTGCAGCACTTAGCCTCTCTAGACCTCATCAGAGTCTTCAAAGTTAGCCTCATATAACCATCCCCCCAAAATTCCTAGTGAAGCCTATCCCAGCCCCATTTGCAAACCCATCTATTGGGTCCTTCCTGAGTCACCTAGAACTCTCCCCAGTCTCAACCTAGTTGGGTGGGGGTATGAAGGAAGGTCTATGTGGAGATTCATAATCTATTTCCCCCGAGTCATCACTATCAGCTGTCAAGTCAACTATGGGACTAGGAGGGAAGGGAACATATTCCATATCAATCTCCTCGTCTTCACTATCAGTAACCAAGTCTATCACAGGTATTGGGGGTGGCTCAATAATCTGGATCTCATCGTCACTGCTATCTTCCAAGGGTATAATTGGTTGAGGTGCAGGTTGAGGCATTGGTAGGTCTTTCGGGTAGATAGGGAGGGGAGGATGCCATTACTGCCCTTTCCTTACGGTTCTAAGCATTCTAACCATCCTACAGTATAAACAAGATAGGTTAGTCAAAGGATTTGAACTTAATAATACAAAACATATACTATCAATACTTGCCTAAACCTAGTCTCTATTTTAGTCCAGCGAAGACGGCGGCCAAGTAGTTGACCGTGGGTGCTACTAGGCCCATAGTTGCACTCCCGGGTCCGCGGGCACGGGGCATGACATTTGATATCAGAGCAGGTAACCAACCCCCGATATAGGAACTAAGTGCTACACCGTACACAGTAGGAGCCACCTCTAGAATCCTATGCCGCCTGGTTAGTCTTGGGTTTAGCTCCTAAAGTATGGGCTCAATTGAGGACACTTAGGCCTAAAGGAGGGGTGAATGTGATACCCCAATCCCATATGGGATTGGGATGAAAAGTGTGAATGGTATATAAGAATGGGCCTAAGTACCTATTGTCAACTTGGAATATCCATTTTAGCCCAGCGAGGACGGCGGCCAAGTAGTTGACCTTGAGTGCTGCCAGACCCATAGTTACGCTCCCAGGTCCGCGAGCACGGGGTGTGACAATAAGTACTTTCTAACCATAATGATATTAAAAGTCCTTTGAACTAAATTCATCATAGTTTTCTACTTGATAAATTCTATATTTTGACATTGTCTAAAGTTATCTTTAACCAGATAATAAATTAGACAACTGTTGGATATAGAATAAATCAAGGAAAAGAATACGATTGATAGTGAAGGAATTTGTCCTTCTCAATTATGGGAGAGATATCTATGGGCCCCTTGATAAGTTAGATCGTTAAAATGTATAGTCGTACTCAAATATATCAATATAAGATATTGATATCATTTGTTTGAACAATCTACTATGAGATCAAGAAATAATTGATTAAGCTTAATAAGGATGATATGCTCCGTGCCTTATGATTAATTTGGATATCGTGTGACAAAAGGACTAAATATAAAATTGTGATTTGGTTCAAAGAGATCATTGATCTTTATTTAACCTAGATCGTTATAATGTTTTGTTAGAAACCGCTTATAACTTGTGGGCTATTTAAATATGGTTTAGGCACACTGCCAGTGTTAAATGAACCTATAGGGTCATACAATAAACGAACTTGTTAGGTTATTTTTCTAGTAACCAGATTCGATGAATCTGGAAATATGTCTAAGTTAATCGAACTTAGAAAAATTACCAAATACAATGAATCTGGAAATATGTCTACATTCGATGTATCTGGATGATTTCCAGATTATAAGAATCGGACTCGGTAAATTAATTAGTTAAATTACCGAGATAATGGCAGAATCTTATCATATCAGTTTTAATTAAATTTAAATTTAAATTAAAATATGATAAGATATTATCAGAGTTGGACTCTAAGAGGTTCGGGGGTTTTTAAGAAAACCCTAGTCGTCTCGTTTTGTTGAGAATATTCATGCCTCCATTCACCAGAAAAGAAAAAAAAAACCCTTTCAAACCCTAGGCGCTAGCACTCTCGGGGTAACGAGTCAGTTCGCTGTGTGTATCCAATAGAGGACGTTCGCACACTATAGTGTCTGGTGATCGTTCGGGTTGCACGTACGACAGCACAATCAAAATCGAAGGATCTCGATTACGCCGAACAGAGGTAATTTTGTAAACCTTAGATCTTCTTAATCATTTACTTGGGTCCTCGAAAGGGATTCGTAGATGTTTTTCGCGTTTAGGAGTCTACGAATCCTAATAATTTTCACACCCAAAAACACCACCAGATCTATTTTTTCCATCAAAAACATCAATCCACCATACAATCCTCTTTTTTTTGTTGAATCTATGGATCCAAAGTTGAAAAATCTCATATTTTTCTTCAAAAATTCACTTGCAAATCCCTCCTATCAAGCAAGGATTTTATCAAAAAGATTGCATCTTTTACTTGCCCATGCATTGTAGAACACAAATGTATGATTTTTCTTGCATTCCTACAGTTAAATTCTTACAATTGAAATTTTCCTATTTTTGGGCCTATTTTTTTGCCAAAAATTGCATGCCTAATGGTTGAATTGGCTTATCTTCCTTGCATTATTATAAATGGAATAGTATAAGAGTATGATTCTTGGGTTATTTGTACACCAACATGTCCATAGTATAATCATAGACTATCTATTCTTGGTTATGACATTTGTTTTGTTGATGAATTCATGTGTTATGCTTAGACATTACTTTTATTTGGGCCATGGACATGTTTTTCATGCTATAATCAGGTTGTAAAGTCATTAAGACCAATGTTATGGTTTACATTGTGGTATTCTATTGTTGCTCTTATAGGTTTTGAAAGGAGGTTGGGTTAATTGTTGTTGTGGATTGTGATTAGGTTGGATTGATTAAAGATTGTGGAGTGTGGGATTGTGTGTGACGTTGTGTTGTGGTGAATTGAGTATATTGAGTGTGTTGTGACATTGGGGTGGTAATTTAGTCATGCTCTTACTTAACCATCTTCATAACTATTCACTATGCCTAGAGATGATGGGTCAATCGTCTAAACGGGCTAGAGCTTCATTTTCCTCTACTCCTACTTCTATAGACCCATTGTTTTTACACTTTGCTGATTTCATTGATCTATCCTACCAAGAGTGGTACACTAAGAGGGCTACCAATAAGATTATAGAACTTAATTTTGCACCCTCACTAGACCGTGCCCTCAAGTTAGGCATCATGTTTAGATGTTTGGGATGGGGACTAATTATTCAGCTTAAAGGATCCTATTACCCTATCCTAATCAAAGAGTTTTATGCTAACATGGTCCAAAAATGTACTAACCATCTTGAGACTATTGAGACTAAAGTTAAGGGCACCCCCATCTTTCTAGATAGAGAAAGACTAGCTGCCATCACAACAACTAAAAGATATTATCTGATCCTGAGTGAAAAGTAAGTGATATTAGAGCTGCCTTGAGACTGTATAGGAGAGCTCCTATCGGACAAGTAGGTTTTTACTCTAACAATGATCTTGAAGCCAACCTACGTGCCTTAGTCTATATCCTTACTTATAATGTTGTTCCAAAAGCTAGTGGTTCAATAAGTCCCAGGTTATTAACTTGTATATTTTTCATAGGATGATGCACATCTTACCCATCCTACTCACTCCTTTAATCATTCAATCCATGCGGGATGTGGTCTATTCTCGCCTCTCTACAAAAGTTTTTGTCTTTCCTCTCGTGATAATGAAAATTCTTGAAGCTTTTAGTATTAGCTTGGAGGGGAAACTTACTGAAACCACAACGGAGCAAAATATGGTTATTGAGTAAGCACTTACTAGCTGTGGTTATCAGTATAGCACGGAGATGTGTATTGGTTACGACCTTTGATGTGCAGTACTTGGGATGAGTCAAACTTTCACCTGAAAAATAAGAGCATTATGCACAACCACCTCGAGCTCGTGTTGGTAGTTCCCAAACCTAATCTAGGGGTGTGATAGGGGTTAAAATCACCATTCTTTTTCTAGTTATTTGAGATTATTTTAAGATACAATTGTTGTAATGACTAGGTATATTCCTTCCTATTTGACATTTTGCTTGTAAAAGGCGTTTTGAGCAAATATATACAAATTTAAGTTAAAATCAAGTAGAAAGTGCACACAACCAGAGTAGACCTGGTGCCAGGCCTAGCCAATGGACCAGGCACCGGGTCTATTCTACTCCAGCAGAAAAAATTGAGCAAGCTTCAGGAGAATTCCAGAACAAACCTGCCGCCAGGTCTGGCAAGTGCACTTGGCGCCGGGTCTAATCTGTCTGCTAAGGAGAAATGGCCAAAAGTAGAGGGAAAATAGGGAAAGAATAGAGTGCACCTGGTGCTAGGTAGGTTGAAGGTACCCAGCGCCAGGTATGTTTTGGAGGCGAATATTTTGTACACGGAATTAGGGCTTATCTAATGATTTTGGTATTTTCCTACTCCTACTCGACCAAGACTTCCTCAACCAAGAAATTGGAATCTAAGAGGCCTATAAAAGCACAAGAAAGCACAAGGGTTAGATATACAATAGAGGGAGGTGAATCCATAAGCAAAAATTCTCAATCTCTCATTGAATGAGGAGCTCACCCAAATCAAGAAGGGTTGTTCAAGAGAGTCTTTAAGGAGGAAGAAAAAGGCTTATCTATGAGTGCTTTCTTTTACGCTTTATTTTCTTTTCCTTGAACAATCATGTATTAAATATGTCCATTGTAATTTGACATTGTTCTTGTGATTCATGATTTATTGATTAATTTAGTCTTTTGATCAATTAATTATTGTTCTTGGTATTTGATTACTTGTTTTCCTTACGGAGTTGGTTGATTGAGCATTATTATTAACTTGCTTGAAAAAGAGTTTGGTAATGACTTCGATTAATAAGTTTCATATTTGTTATCTCTTAACTTACTTGAAAAAGAGGTTAATTGTCTAGAATATTGGTAATCAAAGGTTGGTTGATGATTGCTAGAATATGGATTCGTTGACTAATTTCATGTTTTAAATCACTTAGAATATAGGGATTTATATGAGGATTGATTTTAATGCATTTTTTGGATAAGTTGGCTAAGACAGAATATGTTCACTAATTTAACTAGAAGATAGTGATTCCATGAATTGCAAACGAAGTGGATCTATATTAAATTCTTCATGAGACCAAGATAATAATTGATTGTGATAATTGCTAAGTAGTTTATAGTCATGTTTTCAAGAATATTTGTCTAATTCATACTTGTCCATCCTTGAGCTGTATATATTTATTTTTTTTATTATCTTATTACTTTATTTGGTCGGTTAAACAATGAATGAAAAGTTATTAGTGTGTATTTGTTCTTTTGAGCATCATACTCGTTAATTTTCTATACTATGCTTGTGATGACTAGACTTGCTCACATGTGTATTTTGGAATTAGTGTTTTAATTAAAACTTGACTAAGGGATCGATTTAAAATTGATGATTTTATGCACCTAAAATTTATGCATCAAGTTTTTGGCGCCGTTGCTGGAGAACAATATCATGAAAGCTTAGATTTTGTTGATTTGACCATATTTATATGTAAATATGTGAATATGTATATATGTTCCTTGTATGACTAGGTGCCATATTATATTGTTTTGTATACTTGTACTTTAATGTCTCTATATATTGTAATTCCTTGTAGCTTAATTTGTAAACAAAGCCTAACTGTCTAACTTGTAAAATCTTTAATCTCACAATTTTCTGTCTTGTGTAGACCTTGCTCTTAGTTTATGACCAGATGATCCAAAGCTGAGATAGTTGACCTTGATCCAGAAATCGAGAGAACTCTCACTAAGGTCCAGAAGGTTATTAACAAACGGGTAAGGAAAGCGATGGAGGTAAATCAACCCAACGATGGTGGTAACGGCGGAGCTAATAGGCAGGTTATAAATTACTTTGTAAAACCCACAATCTCATGTACAATCTCTAGTATCACATAGCCTAGGATAGAGGCTAACAATTTTGAGATAAAACCCAATGTGATCCAAATGATCTAGAATATAGTCCAATTTGATGGGTTACCTGAGAAAGATCCCAATGCTCACCTTACGAGTTTTCTAGAAATATGTGACACATTTAAGATGAATGGTGCTTCTGAGGATGCCATCAAGCTAAGACTCTTCCCCTTTTCTTTGAGCGATCGAGCAAAATTATGGTTAAAATCTTTGCCCACCAGTTCTATTACTACTTGGAATGTGTTAGTTGAAAAATTCTTGGCTAAATATTTCCCACTAGCTTGAACTTCCAAACTTAGGACTAACATTTTTTCTTTCCAACAGTTAGAGGCCAAAAACCTTTCTGAGTGTTGGGAGAAGTTTAAAGAGATGCTGATAAAATGTCCTCACTGTGGATTCAAGTTGGGAATGCAAATGCATATTTTTCACAGTGGGTTGAGTTTTGCTATGAGGCAATTAGTGGATGCATCTGCAGGAGGCTCCATCAATTCCAAAACCCTGGGAGAGGTATGATTTGATTGAAAATTTAGCTACAAATAACTATGTCTGGGGGAGTTCACAGTCTAGAGCTCGTGTACATGGAGCACACAAAGTGGATGCAATGGCGACGTTAGAGATAAAAATGGAAGCACTCACCCAAAAAATGGAACAATTGGTAATGTCTCATTTTCAAGGGTAGGTAATGAGTGTGACTTGTGATTTTTATGGGGAAAGGAATCCAAACCATGAGTGCCAAAATATGGGGTCTTCACAAGAAGCATTGGAACAAGCGGCGTTTGTAGGTAATGGTCGGTAAGGTAATAATCCTTCTAGCAATACTTACAACCCAAGTTGGAGGAATCATCCTAACTTTTTTTGGAACAATCAAAACCAACCTCGGCAAGCTTCTTCAAACTTTGGGATGCAAAGGACTCAAATACCTCTGCCATACAACGCCCCACCAACTAAACCATCCTTAGAGGAACTAGTCACCCAACTAGTAAGTGGAACGGAAATACGGTTCCAAGGAATTAATGCGACCACGAGAAACTTAGAGGCATCCATGCGCAACCTTGAGGGTCAAATTGGATAATTAGCCAAACTCCTTGGTGATCATCAATCGGGATCACTTCTAGGCAACACAGAGACCAATCCACGGGACCAAGACCGTAGGAAACGCTGATTTTTAAACTGCTTTAGTTTTTGCTAAACAATCTTTTTAATTCTCGTCTGTTTTCATTTGGCTATGAGATTGCATACTTCGTATGATTTTATTTCCTTTATCTTTATTTTCATTAAAATTCATCTTTGAAAAAAAAATGTGATTTTTTCGGCCAGAGCTGACCTGGCTCAAGCCCAACACGTGGTTTGGGCCCCGGTCAGTACGACCCAACAGCCGGCACTAGGCCCAGCCTATGGGCCTGGTGCCAGCCTGTTCGGCCGCAACACTTAAAGCCAGCCTTGTTGGCCATTTGTGTTCAAAAAACTTTCATCCCTCTTAAATTTTCTCTCAACCCATCGCCGGGTTCATCTTCAAAATACTGCCAGATCACTTTATATATCTCCAAAACACTTCCAAAAAAATAAAATCTTTACTCTATTCTTGAAAGTTTGGATCCAAACAAGGAAAAATTCAATCTTTTCACCCAAAACCTATTTTTCAATTGTTCCATTGGGAGCACAATTTCTTCATACTTTTTGCATAGAATCATTGCCTATGCATTGAAGATCATTATGGTATGACTTTTCTATTTCTACGGCTAAATTTTTTCTTATGAATTTTGAGTAGTTTTCTATGCATTTTTGGGCAAAAATCCTTGAATATTTTCTGGTGAAGAATTTGATTGTTACGATTGCTTTCTGTAAGCTTGCATTGGCATGAGAACATCATAGATACGGCCTTATGATTAATGCCATTGATATTTTGCATTTTTTTTGGAAGTGATTGAGCATGCATTCGTTGGAAGTAATTTTTGGGATAAAAGGATACTTTTCTTGTTTAACTTAGCCTTGTGCTTATAAGCTTTACATTGTGATCTAATTGGTCTAGCTAATTGAGCATTATGATTCTGAGCTGAATATAACTTCATTAAGCACTATTGAATATTGTGGATTTGATCAAGCTTGTTGATATTGTGTTTGGATTGGTATATCTCTATTCTTCTTGCAGGTTTGTTGGAGGAAGTTAGTGGTGTTTATTGATTATCTTGTAGTATTTTGTGTTGAGTTGGTAGTGTGCTGTAGGGTATTGTGATTGTGAGAAGGTTGCGAGTTGAGCATTTGTTGTACAATGTGAGTTGAAAGACTCATAATGTTCTATTTTACCATTTTTTGTCATCCTCCCATCATGTCTAGATGACCTAGAGGGTTAGCATCAGGGGTTAAGAGAGCTCGAGAAGCATCTTTATCCACACATTCCTTCGAGCCTCTACCTACCCAACCTACCCAATTTTCTGATCTTATGTACCAAATCTAGTTTGACGGTATAAAAGTAATATAAGCCATCTTTAGACAATTCCTTATAGCTTTCTACTATGTTTAGGTGCCTGGGGTGGGAGTCCATCATTAGAATGGAAGGTCCTTATTGTCTTGTGCGCGTAAGAGAATTTTATGCCAACATGCAGGACAAAAAGAAAAATACTCTCCAAGTTGTCTCCACTATGGTCAAAGGGATTCCCATTGAGTTTGGCAGGGCTAGGCTAGCTAGAATTTTGGGAGTCCCGAATAAGAGACAGTGGATAGCTGTGGACCATAATATCCAAAAGATCATCTCTGAGCTTACATGGGATGTAGGGGCTATAAGGGCTAGTTTTCGTATAAGGAGAAAAGGGAAAATATGTTAATATCAGTATTACTCCAACAATGACCTTGAGGCTCAGCAGCGTGCCTTAGTCTATATCTTTGCTTTTAACGTCTATCCCAATGCTAGTGGCTTCAATGAGTCTAAGATATAGACTAAGGCACGCCGTTGTAGGGATGAGTAACTAGTGTTATCTGCCTTGGAAGAGAATATTGTCATTTATTTTTATGTGTTGCTTTGGGGAGTTGAGAGTGGATAATTTTACTTATGGATTTGTTTTGGGAATTCATGGATTTATTCTTGGAATGTAATAAATTTTAAATTAAAGTATTATTTTTATTCCGCTATTTTATTTGTATGACCTAGTTATAAAGACTTCTTGTCCTTTGGACGGGCGACATCCCCGGCCCTGGCGGGCCTAGGTAGCTATAGGATTTCTAAATTAATTAAACAGATTAAACGCAGCGGAAAATAGCAAGAAATCTAAGCCATGGATCACGGGTTTGCAGTAGAAACGGGAAAAAGAAAAGATCACGCTTATTACCTCTTGAAGCCGGAATTTAAATTTTTCTTGTTCCAAGAACGCAAGCGCGATCCAGATCACAAAATCAGTTCACAGCAGCTCAACTGAAGTCCAAGAAAGAACTCCCTCTAATGATAATCCACACAAGGTCGAACGCTCACAATCTCACAATTCTATGCTAGTAGAATTTAGGAGGCTAGGGTTTGATTAATAAGAGAGAGACGGCTAGGGTTTGATCAAGAGAGAGGCAGAGAAACGGTTTCTCTGTTATTGTGTGAATAGTCTGTGTCTTTTACCCTAAGGAAATCGTTTCCTTATATTTATAGATTTATAATTACCGTAAATTGTAACTTAGTCCTTCAACGTCCAATTTCAACAAATTGGTGCTTGAAGTTTACTTAATTACAATTAGGTCCCATGAATTATAACAAACTTATAATTCACCTATAAATATATCCCCTTCTCTTAATTAACCCCACAATATTATCAAATAATATATTTGAACATTTAAACCTTTATTGTGTGTGACCCATTAGGTTTCCTGATCTTATTGGTAGCATAATATGAATTAATTCTAACAATATTAGAATTAATAATCCTTAATAAAATAAAGGATTAAATTTATTAATTCTCTAATTAATAAATCCATATTTAGCATATCAAGAGCGACATCTAGCAATGACTCTTGACCACCCAAAAGTCTAGAAAGTCAAGTGGCTTGACATGAACCTTTCAATAGCAAATTATCAGTGCAATAAACTCCTTTCACCATACAATATCTCATTCGGTCTAGAGCATGGAATTAGTGCCAACTCCCTCCAGAATATTATTAATTCTGGCCCGAATATTTTAGTACTTGTTCAAGAAATCTATTACTCGATATATGTATCAATTGGAACCATTTTCATCACATAGTCGCCTTGGCCAAGGATTTCATGAGTAATGATTTCTACAAGTGGCCTTGAGATATACTCTCCTACTATTAGGAGTGGTGAATCCTTTATTGACTTTCTCAACTACTTTCGTTTACTTTACGTTGTACCCCATATCCATCCCATAGGCAGTCCTAGATAAGACTCCAAAGATTAGAATCAAAGTACAACGCTCGTTAAACAAAGTACCTTGGAGATCTCAAGTCTAATGATACTTGCACACTTGCTATAATGAGATTCTATCACTGGCACTAAATAGTTATCCAAGTGATTATCTCGTAGCTAGGTCATCCAATGAACTTGTTCCAAAACAAGCATCCACACGTTAATCCTGAGTATCCCAATACTCATGAATATGAAAACCACCGCTCGATCCAATCAAGAGATATAATATGTGCCAATCTTGGCGTATTAATAATGTCCCATCTTGTTAATACTATGACTGGGGATTATTTAAGTACAAACACTGCATAGTGTAGTAGGAATCTCACATCATGATCTCTATCATGATTTCCTTAACACTGTGTTGTACTAGGGACTTTATCTAACGATTTGTACACATATTTAGATATAACAATCAAACTAAAAGATAAAGAATGCCTCTTATTAATTTAATATGCAATATACATGGTACAAGTGATTGCCACTAGAGCACAACACTAACAGTAGCGGGGTGTTACATAACCCACTTGGGAAAATGAACAAACTATAGTTCCACATGAAAATGGCAATTAAGGGTCTCCAAAGTCTTTGTCAAAATCAGTTTTGGAAAGAGTTTTGAGTTTGAGTAAATCTGCTTATGGATTTTCAAATAATTTAATTGACAGAAATAAGTAAGGAGTCAATCCTCAATTGCCTTATAGAAATGAGTGTCCATGCACTCTACATTTGGCTTGCCATAATAAACATTTTACATCAATCAGGTTTTATGCAGGAGCTTACCTGATAGAGCTCACAATAAAAGGTCTCCAACAGCTGACCTAATCCCGCATGGGCAAATACAAACCACAATCAAACTCAAGCCAAAATCCACTTTCTCAATTTAAAACAACTCAACTTATTACTACCATGATCCTAGTGTCCCAAGCTTTAAGGCCAAACAATAAATAAATAGGTTTATAAACTAAGTCTAATTTGATATTTAAAATAATTAAGGTCTTAGGAAATAAGTACTAATAAGTTGAAGGTTTAAATCTTGCTAAGAAAAATTTAGAGTTTATTTGATGAAGAGTCCTAGGCGGTATTAAGTAAAATAATGATTTATTAATAATTTAGTTGTTAGAAAATAATTGATAACTAAAATTAGTTGAAAATAAATTTTAATGAGTCTTGCTTGAAAAATAATAAATAAATTTTTAATGGGTTTTGATTAAAAGATAATAATTAAATTTTTAGTAATAAATATTTTACTAATTGTGATTATTTTCATAAAAGGCTTTAGTTGATTTCATTATTTTATATAATATCTACATATATATTTTTTTATTTTTTTTCTAGCAAAAGCTATTATTTATTTGACTAAAATATGCTTATTATATATAATAATCCAAATCTTCCCCTCCTAGGGTTTTTTCGAAATTACTAGCAAAATCATATTATGAAATATTTTATTCATGAAATAAAAATTAGTTTAGGGACAACTAGATCATGATCATATTTCTATGGCTAACCACAATCACAATCCTTCAAATCATCAAATCATCCAAATCATGCATATAAGCATAGATCTAAATTTACGAAGGCATGATCTAACCTTTACTAGCATAAATATAATCATGGCTTTAATAATCACACAAGAATATAAATCATATTCATCATAGATGACATAATCTCTAGCATACTTGATCATGGAGACATGCATTAAACCTCAAAACATCATACAATCAACCAAAATAATCCCTTCATGCATAAATCACATCTCCATCATATTCATACATATACTCATGCTTCACTCTCAACTCATCACAACAATATATACTCAAACCCCATCCATAATCCATCTCCTACCAATATCATCCTAGAGACATGAATCTAGAATTTAAAAGGAGGGTTGAAAAGGCTTACTTGATTGATGAGTACCTTGAAGGAGTTTCGAATGAATCTCAACCCCTAGATGTCTAAATCCGTCCAAAGAAGATGAAGGAAGCATGGCCATTGGAGAAGAAGCCATTCGGCCAAGAGAGAGAGAGAGAGAGAGAGAGAGAGAGAGAGACCATTAGTATGTTTATTCATATATACATTCATTAGAGATCAAGATTAGAGAAGATGAAGTTGTTAGAACAGCCCTACCTTGAAGGTGTTCTTGAGCCTTCACAAAACTTTTGGTTTTTTATCCAAAAGAGCAAGTTGGATTTGGGAGTTTGATGTTAAAAATGGTTTGGATGGACTCACAACAGTGAATAGATGAAATCTAGAGTTTTAGAAGAAGTTTGGAGTGAGTTGGAGAGGTATTAGACAAAAGGAAGGAGTAGGTGTTCTTGGTGTGCTATGTGTTCTTGAAGGTTGAAGAGAGTAGACAGGTTTTGTTCAAGGCTGGCTGAATTTCTAAAGGGTTTAGGGCTGCCAATTTGCTTGTAGAGTTTTGGAAGATGATTTTCTGGTTTGGAAGGGAAAAGGATAGGCTAGTTGTTGAAATCCCTCAAGAATATTTTTGGGAAGCAAATTTGGAAACTAAATACTACAATAATATTTTTTATTGTTGGAGAGCTTTTGGGAAGCTTCCATGACCGAATTGTTGAGCAGAGTTTCGGCTGGATGAAAGCTGGTTGAAGGAGTCTAAGGGTGGCCGAAAATATGGAGTATAATGGTGAAGGAAATGTCTGGCTGTTTGAGGGATATTTTATGGAAGATTGCTAAATTATGGTGGCTGGAATTTTGGTATCCAAATCAAGGCATGATTGCAGAGATTTGTTGGAGAGATTTTTAGACAGCCATGTCTGAATTTCGTGCAGGAGCTTGGGGAAGACAATGGAGCTGTAATCATGGCTATTTAAGAGTGGTTTGTTCATAAGAAAGCTGGAGTTTCGGCTAGGGATGAATTAGAAAACAAAGCTGGAAAATTACTGCACAGGATTTTCGCTATTGCTGGAATTTTTCTGGGTAGTTTCGGCTGCCATTTTCCATCCAGGTTGCAGGGAGTTTGAAGGAGATTTCAGAGATTTTTCAAGTATGGTTTCCAGCCTTCTTTATCAAGGAAAAACGTGGCTAAAATGCTGAACATAAACTGAAAGAAAACAGCTTGGTTTCGGACCTCCAAAGCTGTGAATTTGCTCAAGAATTTTCTTGGTTTTGCACCACCTTTGTGCAATCCGAAAATGGCCAGAAATATTCAGGTTTCAAGCTGATCAAAAGGGCTATTTTCTGGCAGTATTTGGAAGGGAATAATGGCTAAGAATTTCGACTCTTTGCATGCACAAGAAGCTAGAAAAAAAATTTCTGAACACTTCATGAAGGAAATGAACCTAGCTAGAGTGAAGTTTTCACAGAGTTCACTAGGGAAATTTAATTTACTTGAAATCCTTCCCCCTCTTCCATGGTTTCAGTCCATAAGATGTCTTTCTCTAAGACATTTTGAACCTTCAAAGCCTCAGCACATTGCTGGAACTCTTCTAGAATAAGCCTGAACAAATTGAATATCCTAATGGAGTGATAACTAGGAAAAATTAAGGATCAAGAGGAAATGAATTCCCCTTAGGAATTTCATGTAGGGCAAAAGAATAGGATTAGGATACTCCTATTATGTCTCTCTTAGGACAACATCTCTACCCTACTCCAAGCACCTAAGGCTGAAAGTAATACTTCCCAAGCAAAAATAAAATTTAATCAAGCTAAAGCTCCTATGATGGAATTTGCACCCCAAGACCTCAAGAATTAATTCCATAGCTCTAACCACTAAACCACAACAACTCTTATTCTTATTTTTCCTCTAAAAATATTTTCCTATTCAATCCTCAAGCTATCACCCTTTTTCCACCTCAAGCAAAAATTACCATTTTGCCCTTCTCACTCAATAATCATAATCAAGCCCTCTAAACTATAAAACACAAATTCAATGCACATAAAATCATATAAAAATATATTTAAACATGTAATGAAATATAATATGCATCCCAACCTCCTTACTCTAAGGTTGGTTTTGACTGGGGTTTCACAGTGGCACTACAATATAATGGAAGTATCTTCTACACTTTATTCTTCTCATTCTTTATTCATTTTGGTCTTCTTGGTTGTACTTCTATTATTCTATCTTTGGCCATTGAAGACAATGCCCAATTTAAGTTGGGGGGGGGGAGGGGAGAATGAGGTTGACGAAGTACATGTCCATATCACATTTTGTGAAAATTTTTCAAAATTTTCAATGGTTTTCATTGTGAAGCAAGGTTGTAATTCTTGTTCTTTGATATAAGTTTTGTCATTCATTTGTGGATTTTTACGAAATTAATTTTGTTGGATAGGATATTTGTCAAGACTTGAGAATTTGGATTAATCTTGTTTATGCATTGGTGTTTGAATATTATTTAACTCATCTAGTTTAAATATAGAGGATACGATGAATATGAGAAGAGTTTATTGGCTAACTCTTGTATTATGAGTTTAAATTTTGCTAGCTTTGAGTTATGATGAAAAAATGTGAGTTGTAAAAAGATCTTTGAGAGGAAAGATTGAGGAGAATGTTGAAAAAAAATTGATTTGAGTTGAAAAAAAAAATAATAAGTGGAAACAACACTATTGTTGGTGTGAATTGGAAAAAAACGTTCTTATTGATTATAGTTGAAGACCTTTAGCTGAAAAGGGGTTCAATATGGAGAGAAGTAGCAAGTGAATTTGGTGCACTCTCTTAAGGCTATCTCGAAGGCAAAAAGGCAAAAAAGAGTATAGAAAGAAAGAATTGTTAGAAGAAGAAAAAAATGATGAGTGATGACTGTAAAGGGGGCCAGTACAGTGTGTGAAGAGAAATCTATACACTTGAGGCTATTAATTCCCTAAGTCATTGAAAAATTTTGAGAGAAAAATAAAATTGGAGTGCTTTCCTCACATCATAACTTGAGTGTGCAATTTTTGGATTTATAATGCTTGATTGGTAGATGGCTTGACATATGTGATTCCTATTATTCATATTTTTACTTGAAGAGTGAAATAATTTTCTTAGACTAAGGTATGCACTTGATTAATTTGACTTCAAGAAGTTTTGTGATGTTTTGTCCAATGTTTCAAAGTTTGAATTGTTTTCAAAGGGTATGAATGACAAAGAGTTGTATCTAAAGTTTGAAAGGAAGATATAATCTTTGCTATGGTAAAGAAAAATTTGAATGAGAAAGAACTTGTACTTTCTTGATAATTTCTCTTGGACTAAAATGTTTTACTTGAGGACAAGCAAATGTTCAAGTGTGGGGATATATCATAGGGATTAAAATCACCTTCTTTTCCTAGTTATTTAAGGTTGTTTTAAGATACATTTATTGTAATAACTAGGTATATTCCTTCCTATTTAACATTTTGCTTATAAAATATGTTTTTGGCAAGTATGTGTAGATTTAAGTTAAAATCGAGTAGAAAGTGCACACAACCAAAGTAGACTTGGCGCTAGGCCCAGCCAATGGACTAAGCACCGGGTCTAATCTGCTCCAGCAGAAGAAATTGAGCAAGCTTCAAGGAAATTCTAGAATAGACTTGGCGCCAGGTCTGGTAAGTGCACCTGGCGTCGGGTCCAGTCTGTCTACCAAGGAGAAACAGCAAAAAATAGAAAAAAAATAAGGGAAGAACAGAGTACACCTGGCGCCAGGTGGGTCGAAGGTACCCGGCGCTAGGTATGCTTTGAAGGCAAATATTCTGTACACGAAATTAGGGCTTATCTAATGATTTTGGTAATTTTCTACTCCTACTCTGCCAAGACTTCCTCAGTCATGAAATTGGCATCCAAGAGGCCTATAAAAGCACAAGAAAGCATAAAGGTTAGATATACAATAGAGGGAGGTGAATCCATAAGTAAAAATTCTCAATCTCTCATTAAACGAGGAGCTCACCCAAATCAAGGAAGGTTGTTCAAGAGAGTCTTCAAGGAGGAAGAAAGAGACTTGTCTATGAGTGCTTTATTTACCTTTTATTTTCTTTTTCTTAAAAAATCATGTATTCAATATGTCCATTGTAATTTGACATTGTTCTTATGATTCATTATTTATTGATTAATTTCGTCTTTTGATCAATTGATTATTGTTCTTAGTATTTGATTGGTTGTTATCCTTATGGAGTTGGTTGATTGAGTATTGTTATTAACTTGCTTGAAAAAGAGATTGGTAATGACTTCAATTAATTAGTTTCATATTTGTTATCTCATAACTTGCTTGAAAAAAAGGTTAATTGTCTAGCATATTGGTAATCAAAGGTTAGTTGATGATTTCTAGAATATGGATTTGTTGACTAATTTCATGCTTTAAATCACCTAGAATATAAGGGTTTATTGAGGATTGATTTTAATGTATCTTTTGGATAACTTAGTTGAGACAGAACATGTTCACTAATTTATCTAGAAGATAGTGATTTCATGTATTACAAACGAAGTGGATCTATCTTAAATCCTTCATGAAACTAAAATAATAATTGATTGTGATAATTTCTAAGTGGTTCATAGTCATGTTTTGAAGAACATTTGTCTACTTACATACTTTTCCATCCTTAAGTTATATTTATTTATTTATTTTTCTTTTTATTATCTTATTACTTTATTTAGTCGGTTAAATAATGAATGAAAAGTGATTAGTGTGTACTTGTTCCTTTGAGGATCGATACTCGTTAATTTCTTATACTATACTTGCAATGATTATACTTACTCACATGTGTATTTTTGGATTAATGTTTTAATTAAAACTTGACTAAGGGGTGGATATAAAATTGATGGTTTTATGCACCCAAAATTTACGCATCAGGGTGATTTTGAGGCTGAGGTGCGAGGTCAATTAGAGCAGTTGAGAGTTGGCATGGAAACCCAAACGGAGAAATTACTATAGCTGCATAAGTCCATGACTAACCTCACTCGATGGCAAGATACTCAAGAATAACAACGGGCGCAATGGATGCAAAGATTTTCGGACACTCAAAGAGGCAATGGTAGCCATGGGGCCAATGCTAAGGATGATGATAATAAGGATTAAGTATTTTCCCACTCCTATGTATTTCTTTTCTTTACCTTTCTTTATCTTATATTTTCATGACCTTTCTTAGGATTTCTTTTTCGTTGCTTTCTTTCATTTTCTTTTCCTTTATTTTGCTTTTCTTGTTCTTTTTCTAGATTTATGCTTCTTTTTTTGTTTCTTTTGTTTTCTTTTTGGTACAATTTCCCTTCTACCTCCTTGTGATGAATTTAAACATGTTGAAGTTTTAGTACAATGGGGGTATTTTCTTTTCTCTATTCTTCCTCTGTAATTATTTTTTATCTTCTTGGCTTTTCTTTCTTTGTCATATTTTTTACCATTGAGGACAATGTCCAATTTAAGTGTGGAGGAGAGTTTAGTTGTGAAAGTATTTTCCATATCTTTTCTGAAAAAAAATTGAAAAAATTCTTTGTGGTTTCAAAGCCTTAGCAAGGTTGTGATTATCCTTCTTCTTTGGATATGAGATGTGTCATTTATTTGGTGAATTTTTATTAAAATAGTTTATTGTATCGGGTGTGTTAAGACTTGAGAATTGGATTAATCTTATTTATGCATTGGTATGTGAATAGTATTTAACTCATCTAGTTTAAATATGGATAGTGTGAAGAATATGGGAAAGGTTGATTGGCTAGCTCTTGTATTATGGGATTGAATTTTGCTTGACTTTGAGCTATGTTGAGGAATGAGGAAACATTGTGGAAAAATTGTGGACGATTGTTGTGATTGTTGTTATTATTGAAAAAAAATGAGATGATTATTGTTGATGAGAGAAAAAAATATTTTTGCTTGATTATAGGTGCCAATACGGATTAGTGAAGAGAAATCCACTTTCTTAAGGCTATGAATTCCCAAAAGCAAAAGAAAAAAAGAGATTGTTGAAAAAATGATGAGAGATGACTAAAAGGGGGCCAATATGGTATGTGAAGAGAAATCCATGTACTTGAGGTTGTCAATTCCCCAAGTCATTGAAAAAATTGAGAGAAAAAAATTGTGAGTGTTTTTCTCAAAACACGACTTAAGTTGTACAATTTTTGGACTTATAATGCTTGAGTTGGTAGATAGCTTGACTTGTATGATTCATGTTATCCATGCTTTTACTTGAAGGGTGAAATAATGTTCCTATACTAGGGTATAAACTTGTTTAATTCGACTTCAAGGGCCTTGATATGTCTTGTTTGGTATTATGTTTTGTGAATGATTTCAAATAGTTGAAAGAATGACAAGGACATATCTAAAGTTTGAAAGGTAATTATGATTTTGTCTAAGTGAGCTTTTAAAAGAATGTCTTGTTTTTCTTTGTTTAAGGGCTTTGCTTGAGGACAATAAAATGTTCAAGTGTGGGGGAATGTGATATGGGCAAAATTTATCTATATTTTTTTAGTTATTTGAGGGTGTTTTGTAATACATTTGTTGTAATAACTAGGCATATTCCTTCATATTTGATATTTTACCCTTGGAAAAGTATTTTAGAATTTTATTGCAGAAAATATATTTAAAAAAATGACAAAATCGTCACCGTCAGTGCATGACCGGTGTCGGCCGTGACTCACGGAGCCGACATTGGCCCCAATCTAGACAACAGAGGATTTTTTGCAGAAAAACATAGCATGACTGGGTTGACCAGAGCACGGCCGGCATTGGCTATGACCCTCCAAGCCGGCGCCGGCTTCGGCTCCGCTCAATGTAGCATGGTGAGCTTTTCAATTTTTGTGCAGAATTGGTAATTTCCAAGAGTTTTGGGTTTTTCCAATCTTCACTCGGCCCATAACTCTTAGGGGACGAATTTTAGTATCCTAGAGGCTTATTTAAACAAGAAAAATACAAGACAAGAGTATGAATTCAAGCTTCAAATCTAAAAATCACTCATTGAATGAGGAATTGATCATATCAAGGAGCATTGTTCAAGAGAGTATTCAAAGAAAAAGGAGGAGGCTTGTCTATAAGTTCTTTCTTTTACCTTTGTTTTCTTTTTCTAGAATAATGATGTATTTAATGTTTTCAATATAATTTGACAATATTTTGGGATTCATGATTTGTGTATTAATTTAGCTATTTGATCAAATTTTTTTTATCATTCTTGGTATTTGATTACTTGTGATTATAGAAGAATTAATAAAGTTAGATTTGCTTCAAATTGACTTGGGAAACGACATTTGGAGTTGATTTAATTTTATTGATTTCATATTTGTTAATTCTTAATAGACTTAGGAAACGAAGTTAATACCAAAAAACTTAAGTAATCGAAGACTAGTTAATTTTGCCTAGAGTAGAGGGTTGTTGACCAATTTATGTTTATGAGAAATTGTGTTTAATGCATCTTTTGGTTATATTGGTTTGATTGGGAAATCTGCTAATTTAATCAAGAGATAGTGATTCCATGGATTAGGAAAAAAGTGGAATCTATATAAGTGAATTTATGACTTGGGAAACGATTGAACTTTACTTTATATTCCTTCATGTTACCAAGATGATGATTAATCGAGATAGTTGTTAAATGATTCATTGTTATATTTTTTAGGATAGTTGTCTAAATTGAATATTCATATATCCTTGAGTTGTATATATTTTTTTATTTTTCTTTTATTATCTTATCACATTATTTAGCTGGTTAAACAATAAATGAAAAGTGACTAGTGTGTACTTGTTCCTTTGAGGATCGTGTTCGGAAATATGCCATCTTAGACTAGGTTTCTTATGTAAATATCGAATGTTTTAATAAAAGAATTTATTTTCAGAGATTATTTGTGAATTTACATTTTATTTGTGCATAATTACGTTTGGAAAAGACTCATTGCGTTTAAGTAAGTGATCCATATGAATGGTGGTCTTTCACAATAAGGTATGGATCATAGATTACTTAACACATAAACGTTTGTTGTTAACCGATTGATGAGAATGGGAATCTCATCATGTCTAGGTTATTATGTTATGAATTTCAAATGGGGAATGGCTTACCTTTAGCCAATGAGTAGTCCACTCACTTCATGACATAAGCGTATTTCGAATATGTAGAATAGGACCTGTAGTAGTAGTTTCTAAAAGTACTATATGGTACAAACCTAAACTACTACTGCTATAGCGTGGACTAGTACTCTACGACTTGAGTATGAGTTGGTAGTCTGATGAAGCTAGAAGCATGTACTTTGATATGCTATAGTTAAGGTTCTATCGTAGGACCAATATACTTACATGTTGGGTATGTGTGACTAGTTAGTTAAGACAGACTTGTACAAGACAGTTTCTATACTATATCGCCCCTTGTGGTTGTCTGAATGATCTAAATATCCAGGGCCTTGGGAAATATGACTTGGATGTTTGTTTTAAGGTAGCTCCCTTGGAAAGCGGAAACAATCCAGAAAATCGTAGATTATTGGACTAGAAGCCTAACGATGGTAGAGAGGTGTTAGTACATTTCTTCCTCTCTAAATGTACGGCGACGTATAAAGGGGTATTTTATTCATTACACCTGTAGGTCGGAGATTTTGCTAACGCAACATTGTCCTTGGGGTCAATATTTTCTTATGGTGATATTAGAAAATATTTAAAATGTAAAATACAACTATTTATATGGCAATGGTATTTTGGTCATTTTAATAGCAAGGAGGTGTGTCTTTTGGTCTCCAATGTAGACCGTGAGTCCTAGTTAAATACAGGCTAAGGAATTGGTCTTAATTTAAATTAAATGGAATTTATTTTATTTAAGTAGTCTGATTTAATTATTGGGCTAGAATAAAATAAAGGTCCATGGAGAGAGATAATTAATTAAATTAATTTGGTGAGTTAATTAATTGTTCAGGGTTTTGGCCCAGTTTGAATAATTAAATATTAACCTGGGACTAAACTAATATGGGCTTGTTAATTTGACTAGTTTATTTGGGATGGAAAATTAATTATTTATTGGGCCATTTATTTGGTTCTAATTAGAATAATTAATTTAGTCCAAAAAGGCTAAACTAAGAGTCCAATGGGCCAATTTAGTTTAACCTAGGGTTTTACTTAGGTTAAACAGGAGGAAAAAGAGGACGTGTTTTTTTTACTCTTCTTAGGGTTAAGAAAACAAGTTGGCTTTTTATGCTTCTGGTGTGAGAAAAAAAAAAACAAGACGCCTTCTCTCTCTCTCCAAGAAAATTCCTTAGTCTATAAGTTGTTCACCAAACGGGATTAGGCAGGCCGTATACTAGAAGATCGAGAGATTGTCATTCACCTACATGCACAGACGGAGTAGGAGGCTTGCAGGAATCGCACTAGAGGTTTCCACCAGCGCACCTACCCCAGTTTCACACATTCTGGTTCAGCCAATTCTAAGAATAAGGAAAAGAGGTAAAAAAAATTTCCCTCAGAGTCCCGCCAGGCCACAGCCGGCGTTGGTTCCGGTCTGTGTGTTTCTTGTTCTTCAATTTTTCCAGTTTTCGCTTCTGTTGTGTGCTTTGATTTTTTCATTTTAAACGTTCAGATCGATACTTGTTAATTTCCTATACTATACTTGCGATAATTATAATTACTCGTATGTGTATTTTGGGATTAATATTTTAATTAAAACTTAACTAAAGAATGGATTTAAATTTGATGATTTTTATACATCCAAAATTTATGCATCACTTAACATAGAAATTTTTATGGATTTAGATTTTTTATGATAAACCTTAGAGGGGGGTGAATAAGGTTTATGGCAAACAAATGCGATTTGAAAAATCTTTGATGTCCTTTTCGCAATGGCTGATTCAAGTTTGAGTTCAAAGAAAAATGCAGACTTTAATGTTCAGTCAAAGAACTTTCAAAACTCTACTAAATACAAGTTAGAATGAAGGATAACTTACAAAAATAGCTCACAAGTTTGAGAAAATATGAACAAATAAACTACAACAGCCTTTCATCTTTTGAACAATTCAATTTCACATTTGAAGTACAATAAAAAGGAATATTTTTGTTTTGTAAAGTGTAAGAGTGTTTTTGAGAAAGATAAAACAAAAATCTTACAGAAAATCGGGTTTAAATAACTTTTATAGAAGTGAAAAGTAGGACAGCAACGGCAAGTTTCGTGCTGTCAGATTTTTCAGAGTTTTGGACTCAAGTTTTGGATGATGGTGCATCCAAAAGGTAAGTCCAAAATGACACTTTTTTAGGTAGATATGATTTGACAATGTTCACAGGATTTTGGATAAATCTTTTAGATGCAGAATCATCCAAACTATTCAATCCAAAATTCTGAGATATAAAACTTTCAAATCTTTTTACTTGTGTGGTTCAAGGTAGAAATAAATTGAATCATAAGATAAAGAGACATAGGAATTTATAAGAAATACCTTAATAATGATTCTTAGTCTAAAGTTCTTTCTCAAGGACTTCATGATCGTGTGCACTCTTAAGTTAAAGTTGACCTTGATCAATCACCATTTTGGATTCCATTTCCTCAAGAGCTGCTTAATAACCTTATTTGTATGCCTTGAAAGAATTGAGGTGAAACATGTCCTATCATATGTAGATCACACAAGTTAGTCCTCATCAATATTTGTCATAAGTCAAAATACAGGAGAATGCCCTTAGGGCTAACAATCTCCTCCTTTTTAGGTGATGACAAACTTGATGGGATTGCGATATAAAAAATAATGATATGTACAGTACGAACATGTTAGACCAAGAGAAATAAAAATATTTTTTACAGAAATGCATTCTCTCATTATAAGGCTCAAAGAGTGCTTATGAGATTAAGATAGAAAATTAAAGCATATACTCACAAACATGGCTCAATGAGTCTATGGCCCAACCTACCTCCATATCCTCCTTCCTTCCATCAAAGGACTATTTCACAAGAGAATAGCTGCAATTAGTAGTCACAAAAAAATGTATAGATATATACACAAGGAGGTATAGAAGATAAATCATAAAATGTAATACTCCCCCTTAGTATGTGCATATATGAATCACAAGATATAGAGCCATGAAGTGCTTTTGAGAATTAGACTTGATTTTAAGATTTTGGACTTCTAAAATATGCATCCAAAATGGGGTAAAATGAGGTAGAAGCTAATCTTTTAAAAACTCATTTTTGGACTGGTCTTTTGGATTAAATAAACATGGGTCCAAAACTCCCCGTGTGTTGTGCAGGGTAAAAAAAGATTTTTCACAAAGATAGATCATAGGTTTTCAATCGAACCCAGTTTTCTTCAAGGTATTTCAACACAAGAAAATTTCTGTGCAACCAAAAAGAAGTTTTCATAAGCATAGATATCCTCATCACCCAAATATTTAAATGAAGTGCATATCATATCCATAGCAAAAAAAAAAATATCTAGCTTATTCATATTCAGTTAGACTGCACAATAAACTCATACACACACATCAATCTCCTTAGTCCATAATAACAACTCAACATCTCAACATAGTCTCTATCAAATCACTCAATTCTTAAATCACAATAATAAACAATCATAGTTCATTTCAAACCATATGAATTTGTCATCCCTATAACTAATCACAATCATAATCCATATTTATAAGGGCAAAAACTATTGAACAAGATATCATGATAGAAAAAAAAAATTCAATTCACAATGTCACAATGGCCCAATAATGTATTTCATAGAATCACAAATTTCTATAGAAATATTTAGTCTCCATATTCTCCACATCATAGTCTCCATAACTACATCAAATCATAGTGCGCAGTCCTCCAACAGTATATTTTTCAAATCATCAATTCCTCAAATCATCAATTTACAATCCCTATTTTCTCCCCATTTGTCATCAATCAAAAAAAATAAGAACAATAAGTAGCAGAGAAGCAACCAGTAGTACTTTGACAGTAATATCAGGAGAATGCCTAGAACAGGGCCAGCAGTAAACAATATTGACAATAACAATAAGCAGTAGGCAGCTAGTAGTAATATCAGCTAAAGACTAAAATAAGGATATGCATGAAAATATAGTGCAGAGAGCAGGAAATTTTGCACGAATAAAATTATGTCATCAGAGAAAAAAATTGGCAGCAGAGATTAACATTCAACGGTGGTTATGTGCCATTCTCAAGGGATGAGGATAGTCGCAGGTTTAGCACAGCATCCTTCTTTTGAATGTTGTCCAACAATTCTGCTGAACTTCAATTTACCGTGACATGCTTCTTCCTTCGGCCAGATGAGCTGCCAAATGTAGCTGGTTTATCTTTCTTGGGAGCATCCTTGTCAATAGTGGGTGCATCAGTTGTGGGTTCTTTTGTGTGCAGAGATGAGACATTAGTAATGTTAGTCATTTTCTCATTCTCATTATCATTCTCCTTCTCTAGCTAAACATCAATTTCTTTCCGTGTTGAAGAAGTGATAGGTTCAAGCTCAGGCACGGGTGAAGGAACTTGTTTAGTCAAATTTTTTGCAACTTCATATTTCTTTCCTTTCACATTCATCAATCTATTTCTAAAATTTTTGTTCACCTTTGACTTCTATTCTCAGACTATCTAGCTCAGTGGATAGCAGATTTATAGCAGTTAAAATGCTCTAAGTTATTCTTTCCTGATTTTTCTGCTTCCCTCAATTGGATGTTTCCCTTTGAATTTCAGTCTCATCTTTTCTTTCTATGCGTCCTGATCTTTCCCTTTGAAATACTTTGCATTTCTACTTCTTCTTCAGTAGCCTCTCTAAGTAATATCCCTTGATTATCTGCTTGAATGACTCTCATTTTCTCAAATGAATTTCTGTTGTAGATGATTACTTTGCAATGCTCAGGGGTAACCGTACTCAAATCAATATTGAAGTATTTGAATATCTTGATGAGAAGGTTTCTAAAGAAAAATGCTTTGTTCGATGTGTTCCGAGATTGAGTCAGCATTTTCACAACCAGAAATCTAAAGCTAATTTATTTTCCTTCTGACAAAGCTGGCATTAATACCATTTTCAGAAAATTTACAAATATCTTGTGGCCAAAACTCGGTATCACCACGGTTGAGATCCTGTGATATAGTAATCTCCCCAATTCCATTTAACCATTTGGTACTTTAATCACTTGAATTTCTAAAGCCCTTGGCACCAGTAAATTTCATCTCAAATCAACTCAGTTTAAACAAAATTTCAGAATTTTTCAGGCAGTTCATTTTGAAAAATTGTACTCCACTGTCTCTGACATAAAAAAAAATTATTTATGGTCAAACTCGAGGTTCACTTCTCCAATTCTAAACATATACCACTGCACAATAAACCCATTTACTATTTACTCACGTCATCCATTTCTCGTATTCGCATAGAATTCTCAAACCAGTGGGGTGTACAGATTCTCATTAATTGGACAACAAAGCCACTTATCCAAGATTCTCAACATATTCAGAATGATAGAAAAGTTTAGAAACACTTCAGCAATAAAAGACCTTAGAATCAACCTGATAGCCTGCAATAATAGTTCTATTTCTAAACACCCAATCATTGTACTCAAATTCACCTATTTTAAGTTGAGAAATTGAGGTACCAGAGTGTTCGTACTTTCCTCTTCTGGAGGTTGTTTTGATAATGCACTTTGAAGAGTTAGTTCATCAACGGCAACTCACTTTTCCTTCTTCTTTGCAGATATTAGTTTTGCAGTGACTGATTTCTTTTTCATTATCTTGCATTTCTTGATCTCCTTCGTTATTGGCTCGGCCTCTTAGCTGGGATTTGGATTTTTACCCATGGCAAATAGGATAGAAGGGTTTGATTTTTCTGGTTTTGAAGAAGGAGCGAAAGCCAGAGGAAAGAGAAAAGTGTTAAGGCAAATGACAGCTTTTTGAATTTTTTATAGGAGAAGAAGACTCAAATAGATTTGAATTCTTTTTGGGGTTTACAAGGTATTGAAGAGTATAAGTACAATTTAGTACATTTGAGAAAGGTGGTTTTTGAAAATAAGTAATGATATTCTAATAAGAAGAGAGAGAATGTTGCAGTTGGAATAAAAAAAGCAAGAATTTTTTAATTAAAGGATTTGAACATTTGGATGTAGATTGTCCATCTGAATTCCCTATCCAAAAGGTGTATCACATGTGGTCAAAAGATACTGTGACTTTTTGACATAAAATACAGTCCAAATACCGCATCTAATATCTCCATCCAAAATCAGAAGATCTTCAGAACTCTTGCAAGAATAAATAACCAATCTCTAGTAAAATCCTTAGATACATAATTTGATCATTTCCAAACCTTTCCTCATATGATCGAATCATTCTTCAGCCAGTAGTTTGTGAATATATCTTTTGAGCAGTTCCTTGGCATACTTATCTTGATTTAGGAAGATATCATCTATGGTTTTCTTTTTTTCAAGACTGAGGAAGAAGTTAAATTCTCTCATCATACTCATTTCAAACTCTTGATGTATTGTCTTGGCAAATTTCATGCATGAGGAATCATTAGTAGCTCCAAAAATAATATCAGCAACATATATTTGCACAATTAAGATGTCATTAGAATTTTCAAATTTGATAAATCATGTGGTATCCATTAAGGCTCTTGAAGAGCCTTTCGAAAGAAGAAAACCACTTAGACATGGTTTGGAAAACGTTCATGAATAAAACCTGGAGGTTACTTCACATAAATTTCTTTTTCAATAAAACCATTTAAGAGAGCACTTTTGACGTCCATTTGGTAAAGCATAAAGTTTTTGAATGATGCAAGGACAAGTATCATTCAAATGGATTCCAATTGAGCAACGGGAGCAAAAGTTTTATCATAATTAATGCTCTCTTCTTGATAGAATCCTTGGGCAACTAATTTGATTTTACTTCTAATAACAATGACAGGCTTATCAAGTTTATTTTTGAAAAACCACTTGGTATCAATTACGAGATGGTTAAGTGGTTTAGAGACAATCTTTCAAACTTTGTTCTTTTTAAATTGGTTCGGCTTTTCTTGCATGGCCATAATAAAAAATTCATCATGTAAGGTTGCATCAATTTAATTAGGTTCAGTGCTAGAAAGTAAAGCAAAATTTGACAACAAAGCCCCTGATCCAAGATTCTCAACATATTTAGAATGATAGAAAAGTTCAGAAACACTTCAGCAATAAAAGACCCTAGAATCAACCTGATAGCCTGCAATAGTAGTTCTATTTCTAAACACTCAATCATTGTACTCAAATTCACCTATTTTGAGTTGAGAAATTGAGGTACCTGAGTGTTTGTGCTTTCCTCTTCTGGAGGTTGTTTTGATAATGCACTTTGAAGAGTTAGTTCATCAATGGCAACTCACCTTTCCTTCTTTTTCGCAGATATCAGTCTGGCAGCGACTGATTTCTTTTTCATTATCTTGCATTTCTTGATCTCCTTCGTTATTGGCTCGGCCTCTTAGCTGGGATTTGGATTTTTACCCATGGAAAATAGGATAGAAGGGTTTGATTTTTCTGGTTTTGAAGAAGGAGCGAAAGCCAGAGGAAAGAGAAAAGTGTTAAGGCAAATGACAGCTTTTTGAATTTTTGATAGGAGAAGAAGACTCAAATAGATTTGAATTCTTTTTGGGGTTTACGAGGTATTGAAGAGTATAAGTACAATTTAGTACATTTGAGAAAGGTGATTTTTGAAAATAAGTAATTATACTCTGATAAGAAGAGAGAGTGTGTTGCCATTGGAATAAAAAAGCAAGATTTTTTTAATTAAAGGATTTGAACATTTGGACGTAGATTGTCCATCCGAATTCCCTGTCCAAAAGGTTTGTCACATGTGGTCAAAAGATACTGTGACTTTTTGACGTAAAATACAATCCAAATACTGCATCCAATATCTCCATCCAAAATCAGAAGATCTTCAGAAATCCTGCAAGAATAAATAAACAATCTCTAGTAAAATCCTTAGATACATAATTTGATCATTTCCAAACCTTTCCTCAGATGATCGAAGCATTCTTCAGCCAGTAGTTTGTGAATATATCTTTTGAGCAGTTCCTAGGCATACTTGTCTTGATTTAGGAAGATATCATCTATGGTTTTCTTTTTTTCAAGACCGATGAAGAAGTTAAATTCTCTCATCATACTCATTTCAAACTCTTGATGTATTGTCTTGGCAAATTTCATGCATGAGGAATCATTAGTAGCTCCAAAAATAATATCAGCAACATATATTTGCATAGTTAAGATGTCATCAGAATTTTCAAATTTGATAAATCATGTGGTATCCATTAAGGCTCTTGAAGAGCCTTTTGAAAGAAGAAAACCACTAAGACAAGGTTTGGAAAATGTTCATGAATAAAACCTGGAGGTTACTTCACATAAATTTCTTTTTCAATAAAACCATTTAAGAGAGCACTTTTGACATACATTTGGTAAAGCATAAAGTTTTTGAATGATGCAAGGATAAGTATCATTCAAATGGATTCCAATTGAGCAACGGGAGTAAAAGTTTTATCATAATCAATGCCCTCTTCTTGATTGAATCCTTGGGCAACTAATTTGATTTTACTTTTAATAACAATGACATGCTTATCAAGTTTAATTTTGAAAAACCACTTGGTATCAATTACGAGATGGTTAAGAGGTTTATGGATAAGCTTTCAAACTTTATTCTTTTTAAATTGGTTCAGTTTTTCTTGCATGGCTATAATAAAAAATTCATCATGTAAGGTTGCATCAATTTAATTAGGTTCAATGCTAGAAAGTAAAGCAAAATTATTAACAAAATACCGTTCGATTTTAACTTCGCAACTAAGATCACCAATGATATGTTCTTTTGGATGGACAGTTTTTGACTTCTAATCTTTTGGCAAATTCTGATCAGTGTGTTCGACACTTCTTTGCTCACTTTCTTCAACTTATTGCTCTTCTAATTCCTCTACTTTGGCATGGTTGTTAAATGATGGAGCTTCATGATGTTCAATGCCATTTTTTTTTTTTTTTGAGCTACCTACATACTCATCATCTTTTCTAGAGGAATATATGTTAGATACATCAAAATTTACAAGCATGGATTCTTCCGCACATAGAGTTCCTTTATAGAACACTCTAAATACCCTTTCGACAGAAGAGATAAAGTTCAAGTTTATCTCGAAAAATCATCTACTAAAACATGAGCATACTTCTTACCATTTAGGCTAGTGCTCCTCATTGGTTCAAACAAATCCATATGTAATAGTTCAAGAGATTTTAAGGTTGAAATTATTTTCTTGGATTTAAAATATGTCTTGGTTTGTTTTCTAAAAAGGTATGCATCACACAATTTGTCAAAAATCATTTTAGGCAGTCATTTCTCAAGTTCTTTTAATGACAATCTATTTAGCAAATCAATAAAGACATGGCCTAACCTTCTATGCTAAAGGTAGCCATCAATATCAAATATGGAGAGGCACTTTACATAATAAGCAATAGGATCATCAAGATATAATACATAGACATTATCAATGCAATTGACAACAAAAATGATTTCATCACAAGAATTATCAATGATAGATCATGAACCTTTTTCAAAATTAACATTGCAACAATTTTCACACAAAAGACTAATATTAAGCAAGTTGTGCTTCAATTCATCAATCAGTAATACTTGCATGATAATGATAGAGAATCCTTTACCAACATTACCTATATCGAGTATTTCCCTTTTTCTTATCTCCAAATGTGACAAATCCATCATTTATAACTAGAAGGTCATCCATTAGTGCAACATTTCCCATCATGTGCCTTGAGCATCCACTATTCAATACCATTTCGTGGAGCTCAATTTTTGCAGCTAATGTACCTATTTGTAAGGTGGAAGAATAGCTTTTGGTACTCACATTTTCTTGGGTCCTTGGGGGTTAATGATAGTTCTTTTAACTCTCCAAGCAATTTTCATACCACATTCAGCTCGTTTCCTAATATGACACCTAAATGCATTGTGTCCATTTTTACCACAATAAGAACAACATATATGATCAGCATTTGAGTTTCTAGCTTTCGTAAAATGAGATTTGTGATTTTCTACCTTGTGCACATGTCTATAACTAAGACCACTCCTATTTCCAGCTATACGCTGCACTTCAAGCAATTTATTTAGATTGTCTTGACCATTAGTGAATTTTTCAATACAAATGGTGAGGTCATCAACTCTACTTTTCATGTTATTAAAATCACTAAGCCTATTTTCAAGAGAAAGTACTTTGTCACACAAACATTTCTTCTCAAGTGTCATACATTGCAAAGAAGTTAGGATAACATCATTTGCAATACTTGAGCACCTAATAGAATCAAGTAAGGTTTTATTCTCATTTAACAGCTTAACGTTGTCATCTAACAAGGAATCAAATTTTATTTTTATTTCCTTGTTTCTTCTAGATAATTTTATAAGTTCATGAAATATGTCAAAAAGCGATTGATTCGGATCATCAGGCTTCTCACTATCAGAATCATGCAATTCAGATATCAAATTTGGAGAATTGGGATTTACCATATCCTTCATGGCCATAAGGCAGATGTTTACTTTCTTATTTTCAGATTCACAGCTTTCTTCTGTCTCAGATTCAGCTTGATCCCAAGTCCCAATCAATCACTTTCTTTTCTTCTTGTTATGCTTGGCTTCTCTTTTTTTAGCTATTGGGCAATCAGTAATAAAATGCTCCATACTTTTGCATTCGTAGCACTGAGGTTTCGAAGACAATGTTTGCCTTTTCTTTTTGAAAAATTTCTTGCCTTTTCTGAACATCTTCTTGAATTTTCTAGCAACCATGGCCCATTCTTCATTGTCCAAATCAATGTCACAATCACTTTTAGATTGTTCACTAATAGCTTCATCATTTACAGCCTTTAAGGCAGTTCCTCTTTTGCCTCTATCATCTTCATCATGCTCTTGAAACTTTTTTAGTTTCATTTCATATGTTAACAGAGAGCCAATAAGCTCTTCAGTAGGTACATTGTTCAGATTTTTTGATTCTTCTATAGCCAAGGTTTTTTGCTGCCAACTTTTCGACAGAGCATCAAGCAATTTTCTATTTTACTCTCCGAGGGGGTAGATCTTTCTAAAAGCCTTTAGACCATCCATAATATTTGTGAAACAAGTGAACATATCAGTGATGTTTTCACACGACTTCATAGTGAACAACTCATAATCGTAGACTAACATTCCCAACTTTGATTCTTTTACTTGATTCGTCCCCTCATGAGTGACCTCAAGTAGTTTCCACATTTCGTGAATTGAATCACAACCACTAACACGGTTGTATTAATTTACATCAAGAGCACAGCACAATATGTTCATTGCCTGAAAGTTCAAAGTCATTTTTGCAATGTCCTCATTATCATATTCGTCACTTTGTTTTAATATTTTTCTGCCATCAACAAATTTTGACGAGACAAAAGGTCTCTTTTCAATCAGTTTCCACAGCTTAAAGTTGATTGAACAAACATAAATCTTCATTCTATTTTACCAGAATATATAATTACTTCTACTGAACAAATGTGGTCAATTTATTGCGGATCCTTCAATGTAAGGTAGAACGGTAGTGTTTGTCATTTGGATCTTTTCCTGCAAAGCTACTTAACCGAGAATAATACAGACCAAGGCTCTGATACCAATTGATAAACCTTAGAAGGGGTGAATAAGGTTTATGGCAAATAAATGCAATTTGAAAAATCTTTGATGTCTTTTTTGCAATGGTTGATCAAAGTTTGAGTTCAAAGAAAAATGCAGACTTAAATGTTCAATCAAAAAACTTTCAAAACTCTACTAAATGCTGAAAATAAGATATATAGTTAAGATGGGTAGATGAAGCAACAATAACAGTTTTACCCAATTGTATAAACGTCTTTAATTAAAATAAAGAATGTAAAGAGGAGTGTAGTACTTTTGTTCACAAAGACAGATTGCTTCGTAGTTGATGGAATGCAAACAAGATTCTTTTAAAGTGCCACTAAATGGCATTAAGATGGTTGTTTTAAAGATGAGAGTTAAGGTATTAAATACAGACTTTCCATAGACTATAAAGGTCTTTAAAACAGATCAACAATTGCAGAGATTGAGATAAAAATCTTTGTTTTAATAACCAGTAAAAAATGCAACAGTGAAATACGAATGAAATGCAAAAGAGAAGACACAAGAATTTATAGTGGTTTGATCCTCAACCGATCTACATCCACTACCTTAAGTACCCACTTAAGGATTTCAACACAATCACTAAAACCTATTTCCCAAATCAATGGTGGTAGGCTACACCAACTTACATAAGAGGATCACCAACTTGGTTTTACACACAACCTCTTCAAACACACAATCAAGGTTCACCCTAACCGGATTTTACACCACAACCTTGATACATTCACCAAACAAGGCTCACCCCAACTAGATTTTACACCACAATCTTTATACAAGTTAAAATGAAGGATAACTTACAGAAATAGCTCACAAGTTTGAGCAGATATGAACAAATAAGCTCCAACAAAATTTCACCTTTTGAATAATTCAATTTCACCTTTGAAGTACAATGAAAAGAAAGATTTTTGTTTTCTAAGGTGTAAGAGTTTTCTAAGAAAGATAGAACAAAAATCTTACAGAAAATCCTGTTTAAATAGCTTTTATAGAAGTGAAAAGTAAGACAGCAATGGCTAGTTTCGTGCTATCAGATTTTCCAAAGTTTTGGACTCAATTTTTAGATGATGGTGCATCCAAAATGTAAGTTCAAAATAGTACTTTTTCAGGCAAAAACGATTTGACACTGTTCACAGGATTTTAGACGAATCTTTTAGATGCAAAATCATCCAAACTACTCAATCCAAAATTCTGAGATATAAAACTTTGAAATCTTTTTGTGTGCTTCAAGGTAGAAATAAATTGAATAATAAGGTAAAGAGACATAGGAATTTATAAGAAATACCTTAATAACGATTCTTAGTCTAAAGTTCTTTTTCAAGGACTTCATGATCTTGTAAGCTCTTAAGTTAAAATTGATCTTGATCAATCACTATTTCGAATTCCATTTCCTCAAGAGCTGCTTAACAATCTTATTTGCATGCCTTGAAAGAATTGAGGCCAAACATGTCCTATTATATGGAGATCACACAAATTAGTCCTCATCAATGTTTGTCATAAGTCAAAACACAGGAGAATGCCCTTAGAGCTAACAATTTATTTTCAAGTTAAAAAAGAACTTAATTGAAGTTTTTCAAATGATATTTTTTCAAGAAAACCCTTATTTAAAAAACTAAGTGGGAGAGGGATTCCAACGGCCTTACGGCTTCCATCACGATCATCATTAGAGATCGTGGGTCTCCTTGCATCACCCTGGGAGTGAACCCGTATAGGATGGAGATACTATAAGGATCTAAAACTAATGGACATATGTAATTAATAACCCAGGACACGTACTATGATCGGCCAACACACGTTGGAGGTTATAGTGCGAGGCATATTCATAGGAAATGAGAAGAAATGGCTATCCCCTCAATGGAGTTATCTTCTAGATCATTACCTAGAAGAAAAATTAATTTGTGGTGGTTGACATGCTTAGCTTAAGAAACTGTTAATCTTCCCAAGAAGCAATGTTAGTTTTTCTAAGAGTCAAATTAATCATGTTAAAGATAATAGTGATAGGGTTAGCTATTATCGATTTAATATGAGAATAAAATGCATAAAGTTATTTTGTTTTCACAAATCTGAGAATTTCTTTTATTTTTCAAATTTTAGAAATGGTTGGTGGAGGTTTTTTCAATCCCTTAGCCGTTATTCTCCGTGAGAATAAGCTAACAGGTCCTAACTATATGGACTAGAAAAGAAACCTGAACATAATACTCATAGTCAACGAGTATAAGTATGTCCTTTACGAGACCTACCCTGTGATCGGGGAAGGTTCCATCGTTCATGGGCGTGAGGTTGAGAATGATGGAAAAAGGCTGATGAAATGGCACGATACTATATACTAGCCTTCATGTCAAATATGCTCTAATCTAAACATGAGCACATGGAAATTGTATACAATATAAGTACACCACTAGCCACGATGTTCGCGGACAAGAGCCGACCCGAAAGGTAGGAGGATCTTCAAATAATAATTAACACTAAGATGTCTGAGAAAGCATCAGTCAGAGAGCACATGCTCAAAATGATTGCTACTTTCAAGGAAGCGAAAGTTTTAGGGGCTGTCATTGACCTCAAGAGCCAAGTGGATATGGTTCTCGAATCTCTACTGAACTCTTTTAACTAGTTCAAGTTGAATTACAACATGAACAAGCTAAACATGAGTTTAACTGAGTTAATGAAGGAGCTCCAAGTGACAGAGAAGATCATGAAGCCATAAGCTAGGGCTATGATGGCTTCTTCTTCAAGAATTGGGCACAAGCCCAGAAAGTTCAACAAGAAGAAAGGTAATGCAGTGCACTAGCCCAAGTCCTAGCTCAAAGACAAATCCAAGGGCAAATGCTTCAAATGTGGGAAGAAAGCACACTGAAAAATGAGTGTCCAGATCTTCAGGCCAAGAAAAATCCCACAGGTAATGTTTTCTATCTAGAGTCTATATCAATAGTTAGATCAACTTCCACTTGGATTGTTGATTCAGGAGCTACTGATCATATCTGTAACTCCGTGCAAGGGTTTAGAAAGATTAGAAGACTTCAGAAGAGTGAACATGGACTACACATGGAAAATAGAGCACAAGTTTAGCCCTTACAGTGGGAGAACTGAAACTTGCTTTTGATTGTAATAGAATAGCTGTATTGAAGAATGTTTTATTTGTTCCTGGTTTTAGATAAAATTTAGTTTCAGTTGCAAAACTAATAAATCAAAGATATTCTGTTTCTTTCCTTTCTAGCATAACTATAATTAGAAATGGAGAAGCTCTATGTACTGGGCACATGTATGGCAATCTATTCTTCATTAATCCTATTAACAATCAATTAAATAACACTCAATCTGAACCTTTAAACAAGAAGAGAAATATCAATGACAATGACTCATATCTTTGGCATTTAAGGTTGGGTTACATTAACTCAACCAAGATTCAAAGGTTAATCCATGATGGGTCTCTAGGCTCATTGAGATTGAAAAGTTGGACTTAGTGTGAATCCTACCTTATGGGAAAAATGACCAAAATGTCCTTTACCCAAAAGGTGGATAGAGCTAAGGAGGCACTGAGTCTTATTCACACTGATGTTGTGGTCCCTTGTCTACACCAATAAGAGGGGGGTTTCAATACTTTATCACTTTCACAGATGATTGTACCAGGTACGGTTATGTATACCTGATGAGACGCAGGTTTGACTCTTTTGACAAGTTCAAAGAGTTTAAGGCTAAAGTGGAGTGTCAGACAGGTAAACTAATCAAGACCTTACGATTGGATCGTGATAGAGAGTACCTCCTTAGTGAATTCAAGGATTACATGGTACATCATATAATAGTATTCCAACTCTCTGAGCTGGGGATACCACAGCAGAATGGAGTAGCTGAGAGAAGGAACAGAACATTGATAGAAATTGTCTGAAGCATAACATCTCATGCTACTCTTTCAGTGTCTTTTTGGGGATATGCCCTAGAAATGGCGGCATATATTCTGAATTTGGTACCTTCTAAGTCAGTACCTAGGACACCCTATAAGATGTGGTTTGGGCATAAGCCAAGTCTAAATCATCTCAAGATATGAGATTGTCTAGCTTATGTACTGATCAAAGGAGACAAGTTAGAACCAAGATCAGAATTATACTATTTTGTTGGGTATCCAAAAGGTACAAAGAGTTGTTACTTTTATTATCCCAAGAAGTAAAAAGTACTTGTGAATACTAATTCTAGATACTTGGAGGATGATCAAAGTACATCCACTAAAGGTTCAACAAGGTTGGAACTCGAGAAGGGGTTATCTTCTGAAACAACTTCTTCTAACCCGATTATAGAACAAGAAGAGGCATAATCTCATAAACCTATACAAATAGAGCCTCGACGTAGTGGGGGGATATCTAGGGTTCTAGAAATATGGACTGGAGAAGCCTTTAACTTAGTCTCCGACCATCTGGAGTAAGATCCTACTAAATACAAGGAGACTATTGCTGACGTCGATGCAAACCTATGGCATGAAGCAATGAAAGCCGAGATTGAGTCTATGTACTTCAATCATGTTGGGGATCTTGTAGCTTCACCTGAAGGAATAAAACCCATTAGGTGTAAGTAGGTATACAAGAGGAAGAGGGGAGCAGATAGAAAGATGGAAACCTTTAGAGCTAGGCTTGTGGTGAAAGGGTATATTCAAAAAGAAGGTATCGATTATGAGGAAATCTTTTCCTTGATAACTATGCTTAAGTCCATCCGTATCCTCTTTGCCATCGCAAGTTATTATGACTACGAGATATGACAAATAGACGTCAAGGCAGTATTTTTAAATGGTTATCTTAGTGAAGACATTTATATGTCTTAACCAAAAGGCTTTATTGTTGAAGGCCAAGAGCATATGGTTTGTAAACTTAAGAAATCCATTTATAGACTTAAGCAAGCATCTAAAGCATGGAACATTCGTTTCGATGAGACTATAAAATCTTACAGTTTCATTCAAAATAAGGATAAACCATGTGTGCATAGGAAACAAGAAGGCATAAACGTGATTTTTTTTATGCTATATGGGGATGACATTCTACTCATTGAAAATTATGTAGGGACACTGTCATCTACTAAGGTTTGTCTATCCAGACAATTTAGTATGAAGGACTTGGGTGAAGCTAGTTACATTCTCAGAATAAAGCTTCTTAGAAATAGGAAGTGGAGAATGTTAGGATTATCCCAAGCTACATACATTAACAAGATACTAGCCAAGTTCAGCAGGGACTCATTCAAGGGAGCGTTGATCCCTTGCAGACACAAGTTATCTTTTTTCTCAAAGGACTATCCAAAGTCTCAAGAAGAAAAAAATAGAATAAGTAGGATTCCCTATGCTTCAGTTCTGGGAAGTCTCATGGTGTTGGGTATCTCACGCATATTATATATGGTGCAGCAAAAAATAAAACAAGATACCATTCCAGGATCCACATATGTATGGAAAACAAGACATAAAGAGATCAAAAGTAATAGCTTTTTACCTTTCTTTGATCGTCTGAAGAACAAAATTTTTCTCTTCTCTAAGTCGAGGCATGATCCAACAATCCTTTTGATAAACACCACGGGAGTTGAACATCCAACCACTATAATAACCATATGTGATTATCTCTAATAGAAATCCACATAGAAGAACACTCAAGCACTAAGATTTTCTGTACTAGTAGAAACAACAATGACGGCTAGGGTTTTGTTCAAGAACAACAAGAGAGAGAAGAGACGAGAAGAGAATCGTATATCCTCTAGGGTTTGGAGTAGTTTTTCATTAATCACCCCTAGCTAGGTTTTCGTGTGTCTCATATATATGTTACATGAAAATCTGCTGGAAAAATACTCCAACTCAGAATTCTAAAACAATTAGAATTCCCTAATTGTAATTGGAAACATCAAGTTCTCACAATCACAATGTGGACTATAAATTATAACTAATTATTTGTCCACAACAACTTCTCTCTCGCAATTAACCCCACTATGTTATCAAATAACATCTTGAGTATATAATCCTCTATTGTGTGTGACCTATTAGATTTCCCAGTCAATTGATAGCGAATATGAATTAATCCAAATGTCTTTGAGATTAATAATCCATAATTAATTAAAATTAATCATATCAATTTTAATCAGAATTGGTTTATTAATTCATCAATTAATAAACCCATATTCCCAGATCATGAGCGGTATCTAGCAACACATTATGACCACCCAAGAGTCCAGGAAGTCAAGTGGCTTGACATGAACCCTTCAATAACAAACTACATTGCAATTAACTCCTTTTACCAAACAATATCTCATTCGGTTTGGAGTACGGAATTAGTGCCAACTCCCTATAAAATATATTAATTCTGACCTGAATATAATAGTACTTGTACCAAGAACCCACTACTTTAGATGTGTATTAATTGGAACTGTTTCCAATCACTCTTCAAGGACTATCACATGTTTATCCAAAAATGTGATAGGTGTCAACGTACTGGTAACATTTCTAAATCTAATAAGATGCTATTGTAAATTTTTCAAGCTTGTAAAATTTTTTATTGTTGGGAAATTGATTTCATGGGCCCTTTTTCCTAGTTCTTTGGGTAATACGTACATCTTGATTGCGGTTAAGTATGTATTCAAGTGGATTGAGGCGCTAGCCTTGCCTACTAATAATGCTTAGGTTGTAGTGTAATTCCTTAAAACACTTACAGTCGCCTTGGCCAAGGACTTCTCGAGTAGTAATTCCTAGAAGTGGCCGTGAAATATTCACCCCTACTATTAGAAGTGGTGAATCCTTTATTGACCTTCTCAACTACTTTCGTTTACCTCACAATGTACTCAATATTCATCCCATAGGCAACCCTCGATCTAACTCCAGAGATTGGAATCAAAGCACAATGCTCAACAAACAAAGTACCTTGGAGATCTCAAGTCTAATGATACTTGCACGTTTGTTATATTGAAATTATATTACTAGAACTAAATAGTTATTTATGTGATTATCTCATAGCTAGGTCATCCAATGTACTTGTTCCATTAACAAGCATCCATGTGTTAATTTTGAGTATCTCAATACTCATGGATATGAGAATCACATGATCAAATCAGGAAGTCTAACACATGCTAGTCTTAACGCATTAATGATGTCCTGTCTCATTAATACTACGACTAGGGGGACTATTTAAGTACTAATACTATAGGAATCTCATATCATGATCTTTATCATGATTTCCTTAACACAGTGTTGTACTAGGGACTTTATCTAACAGTTATTTTACACAAAAGTAAACACAAGAAATTGTAAGATAAATAACGTCTTTTATTAAAATAAAATGTGTCATATATAATGTACAAGTGATTGCCTCTAGGGCATAACACTAACATCATGCACGATATATTGTGTACCAAGCCAGATATCTGCTTTACCATAGGCTTAATTAGCAAATATCAGTCAAATCTCGGGAAGGTTCATTAGCAGCCTGTAAAGTATATTCTCAAGTATCTTAGGGTATGAGAGATTACATGTTGGTTTACAGGGACTGATGACTTGGTTCCTACAGGATACATGGACTCAGACTTCCAGGCAGATAAGGATGAGAGAAAATCCACTAGTGGATATGTCTTCACCTTGTCTAGAGGAGCCATTTCATGGAGGAGTATTAAGCAATCTTGCATTACTAACTCAACCATGGAAGCTGAGTATGTGTCAGCTTCGGAGGCATCCAAGGAAGTAGTTTAGCTCTGGAAGTTCCTTTTAAAACTTAGAGTTGTATCACAAATGGACAAATTAGTTGTGATGTATTGCGATAACACTAGCGCAGTCTCACAATCCAAAGAACCCAAGAACCACAAAAAGGGGAAGCACATTGAGAGGAAATACCACATGATCTGGGATTTCATCCAGAGATGGGAAGTCGTGGTGGAACAAAGTGCCTCGGAGAATAATCTAGCAGATCTCTTCACCAAGCCTTTGGCTAAGAGAGTCTTTAAAAGACACGTAGATGTTATAGGGTGGGCACCTATGGACTCACTTAATCTTAGAGTACAAGTGGGAGACTGTTGGGATATATGCCCTCTTAAACTATATTTTTTATGTAATTTTGACTTGTATTAATAAAAATATTTTTTCTCAGAAATGTTTGTGAAATCTTCTTTATTTTGTGCACAATTTTCATTAGAAAATACCTATTATATTTAAGTAAATGGTTCATGTGAATGGAGGTCTTTCATAGTAAGGTATGAACCATAGGTTACTTAATACATAAACTATTGTTCTTAACCAAATGATGAGAATAAGAATCTCAATATGGTAAGGTAATTATGTTATGAATTCTAAATAGGGAATGGCATACCTTTTAGCCAATGAGTAGTCTTCTTATTTCATGACACAAGCGTATTTCAAATACATAAAACTGAACATGTAGTAGTAGCTTCTAAAAATACTATGCGGTAGAAACCTAGACTACTACTGTTACAGCGTAGACTTGTACTCCACAGCTTGAGTATAAGTTGGTGGTCTGATGAAGTTGGAAGTGTATGCTTTGATATACTATAGTTGAGGTTCTTTAAAAAGACCAATACACTTGTATGTTGGGTATAGGTACCCGGTTAGTTAAGACAGACTTATACAAGATAGTTTCTACACTATATCACCTCTTGTGGTAATCTGAATGATCTAATTATTCAGGGCTCTAAGATAACTTGGATATTTACTTTATGGTAGCTCCCTTGGAAAGCGAAAATATTTCAAGAAGTCGTGGATCATTGAACTAGAAGCCTAAGGAAGGTAGACGTCTTTTAAAGAAGTATTAGTACACTCTTTCCTCTCTAAATGCACAGCGGTGCATAGAGGGGTATTTTAGTTATTTCACGTGTAGGTCGAAGACATAATTAACGCAGTATTATCCTTGGAATCAATATTTCTTCATGATGATATTAGAAAATATTTAAAATGTAAAATACAACTATTTATATAGTAGGGGTATTTTGGTCATTTTAGTAGCCAAGGCGATGTGTCTTTTTGATCCTCGGAATTACCCGTAAGTCCTAATTAATTTTAGATCTAGGAAATGGTCTCAATTGAAAGGATTTTATTTTATTCAGGAAGTTTAATTTATTTTTGGACTGGAATAAAATAAAAGAATGAGAGAAATTAAATTTATCATTTAGTTTATTTGGTTAATTAATTATTCAGGGCTTAAGCCCAAATTGAATAATTAGAAAATTAACCTAGGCCTAAACTAGTTAATAAAAGACTTAAATAATTATTTTAGTTCATTTAGGCTCATTAATTATTTATTGAGTTATTTTAATAGGTGAAGAAAATAAATAATTAATAGTTATTATTTTGGACTCATTGGGTCCAGGGAAAATAATAAATTATTAATAGCCCAATAGCCTGAACCAAAAGGGTTTTTTTTTTTTTTAACTCATGGAACAAAAGAGTTTAGGCTAAGCCAAACCTCTTCTGTTGATAGCCTCTGGATGTTTTGAAATATCAAAACCACAGTGTTTTGGTTATCAGTAGAGTTAGTCATATGTTTTGTTTTTCCTATCAGAGAATACACACGAAGGAGAAAATAAGTAGAAGCTTTACCTCTTTTCTCTCTTCTCTCTCGTTCTTTTCTTTTCTCTTTTAGTTTCTTAATTTTGCTAATCAATAGCAAAGGATCAAGAATGATTTCTGAGATTAGTTTTCCCTCCCCTATTTGTTTCACCAACAAGAGATTAGGTGGTGGAATATTTTGAGAAGCAAAAGGCTTCGTCGTTCATGCCACGGAGGAGTAGGAGATAAGCGGGTTATCAACTAGAAGCATCAACAAGTGAAGAAGCCATCCCTGTTATTCAATCGTCTTCTTCACGGCCAAACAAACCAAAGACACGCAAAGGTAAAAGAAAAATAATTCTTCCGCTGTGTAGCTTCTACGTTTTTCTTGTTTTGGTTTCTATTTTCTGTAGTATGCATGGCTCCTGCGTGTTTCATTAGCTACAAATAGAAATATCAGTAAAGATGCAAATATGTGAAATGGTCGGATCTTTTTCAGAGAAGCTATCTTCATGCTTTGGCGATGTTGGAATTAGGAGTATAATGGGTTCACAAGATATTCCGTATTGATGTGAAATTACGAGTTCTTCTGCTCTTAGTTTGCAATTGGCTTACTCTTTGATTTATATAGAAGATCTTTTTTCAACAAAAATGATGGGGATTCCAGAAGAAAAGAAGTGAAAGAAGGGGGGGGGAATACCAAAAAGTAGGGGAAGAGAGAGAGAAGGAACCCGGGTGAAGGAGAAGACAGAAAGTAGCAAGAGAAGAAGAATGATTGAGATTCCAAAAGACAAGAAGCGAAAGAAAGAAAAACATGCCAGAGAGAGAGAGGAGGAGGAGCATGTATTTTGAGTATGAGATGGAAGAAGGTAGTCCATATTGAATTAGAAAGCAATGATTGACAACAAAATGGTATGATAGTCAATAAAATGAGATTTGCTCTGGCAGGAGGAGATTTGCTTTAGCAATATTGCTAGTCTTGAGGAATATATTTAACCTAAAAGGGTAATTATGTTATTCGAGTAAAAATTGCTTTGACAATGTCGCCAGCTTTATTAACTTAGGGATAGAAGAGAGGAACGAAGGACCGTAGTGCGATTATGGCTAGAATATGAATTGGGTAAATATGGAAATGTTAAGGTTTGTTTTAGAAGGATGATAATTTCCGTTTTGTTTTTTTAAATAACTTAGAGATATATTTCATAGAAACAAATTTAACCCAAAAAAAGTTTTTTAAAATATAAAATTAAGCTACCATTAGCAATAAAAAACAAAAACAAAATATATTTAACACAAAAATATGTGTTTGGAATTAACACAAGAATTCAAGGATGTATTTGGAATTAATACAAAAATAAAATAAAAGGGATAAGAGCATAGGATCCTCGGAAAGGTAATTTCCATAAAATTGTAAACGAACCGAATGTTCACAAACAAAAGTTCGTTCTAACTCATTCGTGTTTGAATAAGGTTTATTCGATTGATTATCGAATGAATTCGAACATATTCGTGAACATATTCAAAATATATTTTATATTTTTAAAAAATAACTATATAATTTATTATATTAAATTTTATTTATTATGAATTATTGGAATCTTTATTAATTAGTGGAGGCTCCACTAATTATGGATTTATGTGAATTATTAGAAGATTTTTATGGATGTCCACCATTTAGTGGAGACACCACTAATTAAGATTAGTGGAAGATGATGTATGCCATGATGTAATCCACTAATTAGAGCTCTATAAATAGAGCTATTCTCTAAGCTTGTAACACACCATTATTTTGTGAAAGAAAGATTAGAGAAAATTGTGAGAGAAAAGAAAGAGAGAAATTCTTGTGCAAAATAGTTAGAGTTTTATTAGTGTGTAGTGTGAAGATTTTATTCTAACACTACCCTAATTTTATAACACGTTATCGCACGAGTCTCTACCGGTACAAAAGCCGAAGACTAAGCACGAGTTTCTGCCGTTACCAAAGCCGAAGACAGGTACGCATTTATTGATCTCTATGGCTAACATCGCGAAACTCGAATTTGTAGCCCTTGATATTTCTGGAAAAAATTATATGTCATGGGTTCTCGATGCGTAAATGCATCTAAATGTCGAAGGCCTTAGTGAAACTATTCAAGCAAATAATAGTGCATCCGCACAACACAAGGCTAAAGCTTTGATTTTTATTCGTCGCCATCTCGATGAAAATTTGAAAATGGAATATCTTACCGAAAAAGATCCATATGGCCTGTGGGTAAATTTAAAAGAAAGATTTGACCACCCGAAGATGGTCGTACTACCTCATCGCACGGTATGAATGGTTGCACCCGAGGTTGCAAGATTTTAAAACCGTGAATGAATATAGCTCCGCAATGTATAAAATTACATCTCAATTAAAATTATGCGGAGAAAAAGTGATCGATGAAGATATGTTGGAGAAGACATTCTCCACCTTTCATGCCTCGAATATTGTCCTGCAAAGCAACAATATCAAGAAAAGGGGTATATAAAATTTACGGATTTAATTATCGCCTCCTCATTGCGAGAGAAAAATAATGAGTTATTATTGAGAAATCATGAAGCTGCACCAACCGGCTCTACAAAGACTCCTGAAGTGAATGTTGTTGGCTCCAGCAGAAGCCATCGTTATAGTCGTGGTCGTGGTCGTGGCCGTGACCGTGGTCGTGGTTATGGTCGTAGACACGCTCGATATTTCCCTTATCACAATTATAATCAAACTGTGAGAAATACTGGCCACCGAAGTGGAACAGAAAAGATCAAAAGGGAAAAGAAAAAGAAATTGAAGAAAAGCATGAGGATATATGTTATAGATGTGGCATGAAAGGTCATTGGTCACGAAACTGTCGTACGGCTAAGCATTTAGTTGAATTGTATCAAGCTTCATTGAAAAATAAAAATGTGGAAGCAAATTTTTCTCAACATCCAATAAATAATGCTGAGGATGACGATATTGATCCCGAAGATCTTAATATCAATATTACCCATATGGATGTATCGGATTTTTTGAACACCCGGATCGGTAGGATATACCATTTAATTGGTGATGGCAAGTGTCCAAAAGAACTAAAGCCTCACCCCGATATTTTTCTATTTTCATTTTCATTCTATTCTAATAATATTTACGTTTACATATATATATTTGTGTTCGGATGGTCTGTTATTAATGATGATGTATGCATTATTGATAGTGGAACTACACACACCATACTAAAAAATGAGAAATATTTTTCCGATCTCAAAATGGGAGAAATAAATATTTATACGATAAACGGTAGTGCAAATGTAATTGAGGGCTCCGGAAGAGCTAGTATATTGTTGCCTAAAAGAACAACAATTATTATTGATAAGGCACTATTTTCCTCAAAATCCGTAAGAAATTTATTGAGTTTTAAAGATATCCGAGTAAATTGGTATCATGTTGAAACAAATGAGGAAAATGGGATTGAGCATCTTTTTATTACTCAAATGCATTTGGGTAAGAAATCGGTATTAGAAAAACTGCCGTCTTTTTCTACTGGTCTATATTTTGTAAAAATACGTACAATTGAAATTCATCATCTAGTAAACCGTAAGTTTATCGATCCTATTACTTTTAGCATTTGGCATAACCGGTTGGGTCATCCGGGATCTACTATGATGAGAAGAATCATTGAGAATACACATGGTCATCCTTTAAAAAATAAAAGGATATTAACATCAAAAAAATTCGCATGTACTGCATGTTCCCTAGGAAAATTAATTGTTAAACCATCACCAGTAAAAGTAGGAGCTGAAAGTCCTACATTTCTCGAACGGATTCACAGAGATATTTGTGGACCTATTGATCCACCATGTGGACCGTTCAAATATTTTATGGTCTTAATTGATGCATCATCCCGATGGTCACATGTATGTTTATTATCTACTCGCAACCTGGCGTTTGTGAGATTACTTGCTCAAATAATTAAATTACGAGCACAATTTCCGGACCATCACATTAAAAATATCCGTTTGGATAATGCTGGTGAATTTTCATCACATGCTTTTGATGCATATTGCATGTCAATTGGGATTAATGTTGAACATCTTGTAGCTCATGTTCACACACGTAATGGTCTTGTCGAATCTTTAATTAAACGATTACAATTAATTGCTAGACCATTATTAATGAAAACATATCTCCCAACATCCGCCTAGGGACATGCTATTCTACATGCCGCAACACTTGTACGTATAAGACCAGCTTAGTTATCATAAATTCTCTCCTTTGCAATTGGCTTTTGGGTCGAACCAAATATTGCTCATTTAAGAATTTTTGGGTGTGTCTGTATATATTCCAATTGCACCAAACCAACGTACAAAGATGGGTCCTCAAAGAAGAAAGGGGATATACGTTGGATATGATTCTCCCTCTATTATCGTGTATGTTGAACCCCCGACAGGAGATGTATTCACAAGAAGATTTGTCGATTGTCATTTTGATGAATAATTATTCCCTAAATTAGGGGAGAACCAAAACGAAGCATAAAAAGGATCTTGCTTGGACAACATCATTAAATTATCTTGATCCGCCCACAAGCGCATGTGAGCTTGAAGTTCAAAAGATAATTCATTTGCAAAGCATTGCAAATCAAATGCCGGACGCTTTTGTTGACTCCGGAAGAGTTACAAAATCGCATATTCCGACCTATAAATGCTCCTATTCGAATTGAAGTTCCAGCAGAACAAAATATTATACCTATAGTCTGCTGAGTCAAAAACACGCCGTAAGCGTGGCCGACCTCTTGGTTCTAAAGATAAAAATCCTCGAAAGAAAAGAGGATTAAATGATCCGAAGATCATATTGAAGAAAAGAATGATAAAGACCAAGAGAGAACCGATGACAAAGAACCGTAAGTTGATGAAAGTAACACCGAAATTTCTATCAATTATACCACTTCCGGTAGAAGTTGGAATCGGATAGAAACCGTTATTGATAATATATTTGCATACAATATATCTCTTGATGTTACACAGATAATGATGATCCCGAACCAATATCGATTGATGAATGTCGGCATAGAAAAGATTGGTCGCAATGGAAAGATGTGATTCAATCGGAGTTAAATGCACTAGCAAAACGTGAAATCTTCGGACCTGCAGTCCGAACACCGTAAGGTATAAAACCTGTTGGCTACAAATGGATATTTGTGCGAAAGCGCAATGAAAAGAGTGAAATCGTTCGATATAAAGCGCGATTAGTAGCCCAAGGTTTTTCACAAAGACCAGGTATTGATTATGATGAAACTTATTCTCCTGTTGTTGATGCTATTACACTCCGATATCTTATCGGTTTGGCAAGACATGAAAAGATAGATATGCGCCTATTAGATGTTGTCACTCGCTACTTGTATGGAAATTTAGAAAATGATGTTTACATGAAAATCCCCGAAGGATTTCATATGCTCGAAGCATATAAACATTATCCTCGTGAAAATTACTCCATCAATTTGCGTAAATCATTATATGGCCTCGAAGCAATCTGGGCGCATGTGGTTTACACGTCTTAGTGAATATTTATTGAAAGCGGGATTTAAAAATGACCAGGTATGTCCATGCGTTTTTATTAAGAAATCTGGTTCTAAATTTGTGATATTAGCTATATATGTTGATGATATTAATCTTATTGGAACTCCCGAAGAGCTCCAAGAAACAATTGATTATTTAAAAAGAGAATTCGAAATCAAGGATTTTGGTAAAACCAAATTTTGCCTTGGTTTACAAATTGAACATTTGGAGAGTGGAACATTTATTCATCAATCAACATATACAAGCAAAAGTGCTAAAAAGATTTTACATGGACAAAGCACATCCATTGAGTATTCCAATGATCGTGCGATCATTAAATGTGGATAAAGATCCTTTCCGACCTCAAGAAAATGATGAAGAACTCCTTGGTCCCGAAGTACCATATCTCAAAGTGCAATTGGTGCATTGATGTATCTTGCAATAATACACGACCCGATATTGCTTTTGCTGTCAATTTATTAGCAAGATTTAGTTCTTCACCAACACGACGACATTGGAATGGAATTAAACAAGTCCTTCGATATCTCCAAGGTACAATTGATCTCGGATTATTTTATTCAAATAAAACCAGTCCAACATTGATAGGTTATGCAGATGTCGGTTATTTATCCGATCCACATAAAGCACGTTCTCAAACGGGCTATCTATTTACATGTGGAAATACTGCTATATCATGGCGTTCTACGAAACAATCTATAGCAGACTACTTCTTCAAATCATGTCGAAATTATATCCATTCATGAAGCAAGTCGAGAATGTGTATGGCTAAGATCCATGATTCATTATATCCGAGAAAGTTGTGGATTATCATCAATCAAAGGTATTACAACTCCTCTTTATGAAGACAATGCAGCCTTGCATAGCTCAATTACGAGGAGGATATATTAAAGGAGATCGGACAAAACATATTTCACCAAAATTCTTCTTTACTCATGAACTCCGTAAGAAAGGTGAAATTGATGTGCTACAAATTCGGTCATGTGATAACCTCGCAGATATTTTCACGAAGACTTTACCGACTGCAACATTTGAAAAGTTGAGATATAAAATCGGTATGCGTCGGTTTAAAGATTTAAAGGAATCATCTCATCAGGGGGAGTAATAAATGGACATATAGAATAGTGTACTCTTTTTCCTTCACTAGATTTTTTTCCCACTGGGTTTTTATCTAGTAAGGTTTTAACGAGGCATATTCTTTATGTAATGGATGGACATCCAAGGGGGAGTATTATGAATTATTGGAATCTTTATTAATTAGTGGAGGCTCCACTAATTATGGATTTATGTGAATTATTAGAAGATTTTTATGGATGTCCACCATTTAGTGGAGACACCACTAATTAAGATTAGTGGAAGATGATGTATGCCATGATGTAATCCACTAATTAGAGCTCTATAAATAGAGCTATTCTCTAAGCTTGTAACACACCATTATTTTGTGAAAGAAAGATTAGTGAAAGAAAGATTAGAGAAAATTGTGAGAGAAAAGAAAGAGAGAAATTCTTGTGCAAAATAGTTAGAGTTTTATTAGTGTGTAGTGTGAAGATTTTATTCTAACACTACCCTAATTTTATAACATTATTATATTTATTTATATATTTATAATATTTATTTTATAATATATTTTATTATATTTTTAATATTAAAATATAAACTAACTCGAGTATTAATCCTATTTTTCAAACTCGAACACAAACAAATTCAAATGTTATCAAACAATAATTGAATGAATTTGAACACGAACGCAAACTCAATTAATAAACAAATAAACTCGAACAGTATTGATTATGTTCGAACTCGAATTCAAAAATATTATACTCAATTTATTCGTGTTCGAATTCATCTCTAGATAAAGACTTGTTAGGGGTGAAATGGAAAGGGTGTTTAGAATTACCTCATTAATCGCAACCCCACCCGCAGCTATGCGCAGCCTTACATTTACATATGCGCAGCCTTACATTTACATTTACATATGCATGGTCCGAGTGAATGTAAAGGCTCACGTATCACATATGTAATTTGTAAGTAAAGACTCACGTATATAGCTTGTAAATAAAACTATCAATCAGGTTATGTGAACTGAGCTTGGTCAAGTCAGAACTAAGCCTGAACTAAAAATAAATAGCTCGACTTGAACTTGTTCTGCGCATAACTCACATGCATCAAGCCCAAACTTAATTCATATTAAATTGTGAACTCAAATTGAGTTCAAACTCGGCTTGATTTTTTTTTATTTAAAAAAGTTACATCATTATTTCGTTACAAATCATCTAGAATAAAAAAAAAATGATAAACATATTTTTCAATCAACCCTAATAAAATAATAAAACCATTTAAAAGATATATTGTTAACAAATGAAATTATTTTTTTAAAAAAAAACAACAAAATACCGAATTGTTTCTTACATAATGAGTAACAAAATATACAAGAAACATAACAACAAAATTAAGACATCAGAATTTTAGGTGGAGAGTGGGAGTTTATATATATTTTGAGGAAAAACTTAGATTTATATAATATACAATTGATATAATAAATATATTTTTATATAAAATATGAACCGAGTGCATTTATTCATAGACTAAGCTCACCAAGCTTTTGAACCTAACTTCAGGAAACTGGAGCTTGGCTTTCCCAGCCAGAACTATTTCAAGCCACTCAAGAAACCTTTATCCCTCGCCTCTCCTCTCTCTGTGTCCTTTTCAATTCGATCCCTCTCCCTCCATGTCTCTCCTTAATAGAAACCAAATAATTCAAGGGTAACTGCACAACAAGACCACCTTTTGCAGTGCGGCTATGTTCTGTGTACAGAACCTTGTAAAACAGGAAGCTTATACTGAACGTCAAAATCAGCTGCCAATTCACATGCCAGGTACTACCAGAAGTTAACATATTACTTCAATGAAATAGTTTTGTCAAGACAGTGAATACATTGGCAAGGTCGTGGAATGGGTAGAGGTTGACGGCAGTGAATCCACCTCCTTTTTTCACACTAAGCTGCTCGATCAATCACTACGCTTCTCCGCCACTTCCAATAGTTTTGTCTGATTAGATCTTGACGCTCTAAGATAGTACAGATTGTTATGGCCAAGTCAGAATCTGCTGCACCTGAGTCATGATTCAGTATGCACACAGCATCTCTCAACTGTTGGCTAGGCTGTAAGCCATGGCAGAGAAGGTCCAAAAGCATGCTGAGAGCATGGACAAAGTTGCTGGCGGAAGTTAAAACTGCTAAACAAACTGATGCTACTTGAGGATCTTCAATAAGAGATTGAGTGTCTTTTCCATAGAGGCCTCGCAGATATCTCCAAGGACTTTCATTTCCTGGATTGGCTATAATTGCTTTAACGGCATAGGCTACTTCTGATTCTCTCATGGCCTTGAGGCCTCCCAGGAAAGGAGACCTTGTTAGAACAAAATATCTCTGCAAACAGTATAAGAAGGCATTTTTCAGCCACGATATAGATGTACTGAAATGTAGACTTAAGGTTAAACCAGCAATCACAGAGTCAAGGTTAAATCAGTGTCGCTTGAATGAGATTTGTGTAAATTATAGGGATTTCTTCTCTCGTTTCTTAGACCAACTTTCTTATAAACACTTGCATATGCACAGAAATGCTATCAGAAGGATGCATAAAGAATGATCACGGGAATATAAACAATCAAAAACTCAAAAAGGAGCAGAGACTGATTAGCTTTGGATATCCAAGTTAATGGGATTTTAGAGAGATGATAAGAATGTGAAAAAACTCGTAACCTCTCTCTCTTTCGATTGATAGAAAGACAAAACTATGTATTCAGTGATGAAGAGGATTACGCCGGCTACTAACTTAGGACAATATGACACACTTATTATGCAGATAACGCTACTTGGGAACTGAACATAATGATTAATAACTCAAAAACGTGCAGAGACAGCTATAGGAGCATTAGGATCTAATCCAAATAAACTCTAGACCTGTTCTTTGATTAAAGTTTATCCTGGCGCATTTAAGGCAAAATCTATTTTGAGCCCAACCACACCACCACCACCACAACAAAAGAGCTATTTAAAGAGACATTCACTAAAAACAGACAGAATTTTCAATTATCACTTGTTTACAGTAACTCAAAAGAAGCTAAAGATAAGTAATGATAAAAAGATTCTTAAAAAAGGAGAGAGATCCACATTAATTCCTACCTGATTCCAAGCAGAATTGTTAAAAATGTCATCTTCAAGGAGTTGGTGACAGTATGCAAGTTCATCTTCCCACCCACCAAGTGCTTGAAGAACCCACTGCAATAAAGGATGTCTATTTTAGTCTCTTTATGTACTGAAGCAGTGCCTTCCAGAGTGTTCCAGTATTTAACTGATCAAAAAGATGGGACTCTTTTACCTATTACAGAGAAAAAAAGAATAGTACACATTAAAGAATACCTGTCTATGAGACCAGGCATGATAATTTTTAGCATCCAGCAGGAAGATCTTTTTTGTGAACTCGAGCTCCTTACTTCTAGCATCAGTTCCTAATTTCTCAGCAACCCACCGCCTATGATGCCTATAAAAGGCCATCATTAAGATAGTTGGCTAATAATAATAAATTCTAATTTAACCAGTCAAAACTCGTAATCAACAGAAGAAAAAGAATATAAAAAGTGAAGTCAAGCATACATACACCTCCGTTATATATTTATTCCAAATGGAAGAAAGATAATATTTTTAGGCTTCATTTGATTGGCAAAAGGGAAAGTAATGCTACAGAATTTAAATCTTAAGAAAGTGAATCCACAAATATGATTCTAGAGGAATTACATTCCTCTATTTGGAAAGTACAAAAAATATTGAAAAAAAGTAATACAAGATTTTTTTTTTTAATTTAAAAATAAAGTATTACACACAAAATTTTTTTAAATTATTTCTAAATAACTTTCACATTATTGCACAACTTAATTGTATTATTTTTGTCTTTCAAAGGTCGATAGTAAATGAACATCTCAATTTTAAATACAATTTTTTATTTTGTTTTATTTGATGTTCTAATTGTTTGGTTCAAATTTTAATATAGATATAAAATACATTTGATTGTTATCAAATTAAAGTATCTACAGATAATTCAATAAGTTTTCTTCTCATGTAAGTGATATAATCATGCAATAACCTTTAAATTAAAAATTTACAATTAATTTAGTTAATGCTTTGAGTCATGTAAGTTTTTTAAAGGGGAAATAAAAAAGGATATGAGAGGTGGAGATATGGAAATTTTTAGTCCATTATTAGGTTGGGGGAGGTGTGAGGGAAAAAACAGGACAAGAAGGAACATGAGGAATAAGGTGAGAGGTATAGAAGAAGTCTTCAATTTAACTTTATTTTATTCTTTTTTATATTTTTATTGTTCAAAGCCTAAGAGATGAACCACAATACCACCTCCCAATGGATTCATTTTTTCAGTGTTCTGCTTTATTTTCCTCAATCTGGAGAATCAGATTTGTTTCTCAAAACAGAAATAATGAACTAAACAACAGATTTTAAAAATGGGGAATATGATTACTTTCCTACCTCACTTCCCTTGACAATCAAACGACGCCCTAGAGAATTTAATTGCCAAGATTCTCTTTTTCTTCAAGAAGGCATCAAAGAAGATATCGAATTCAATAGCACTCTACCCAGAAGTAGAATATAGTGCTCAGTTGTCGAGGTTGATTTTATTCTCAGCCAACTTAAGGGTACAGTAACCAGTTTATACCTGCCATCCCAAATGTATGGTGCAGCAGATGTACTACAGAACAGTGAGGTTGATATCAATAGGTGATCAAATTCCAATAACTGATCCTTATGCGCCCAGCTACAATTTAGTTAATTCAAATCCTTTTTAAAAGTATCTTCATATTGAAAATCTAAATATGCATAAAGAGGTGCCATTAGATATTTTAATGGGCATTATATAAACAACTAGGTTGTATTTAAGAAAAGTTGGCTACAGAAAGGTGAATGTACAACAAGAAACGAGTCTTCTCTGTGGCAATTAGGTTCTCATGGATTTGAAAAGTACTGTAGATCCCCTTGCTAGAAGGGACAAGACTTCCTATGTTAACAAGGGTTGCATGCGAGCTGAAATCATGGGCCTAACTTCCCCAGCCTAAAATCATCAGAATCTGAGCCAAAACAACTTAGCCAACTTTAGACTCTAGCAATAACCTTCTTTGGCAGTAACTAGTTGTTTTTGTTGTCTAAGTCACACATTTAAATAAATTAAGACAGACTTGGGAAGAAAACATAGGGACCCCTGAATATATCTGAATACACACACACACACACACCTTATGTAACATATAACCAATTTACAAAAGAATGGCTCTGAAGAAAATAGGTGTTCATAGTGATATCCTAACTTGAAAAAGAAAGGAAGAGCTAACAAAACCAGAGCTAAAAAGGGAAATGTTGAATCAATAAATAAACATGTCTCATAGTCATAGTCCCACATGGTATTACTGTGTATGTGTGGCCCACAAAGGCCATGTCCACCAACGAATTGTTCTTGCTCAAAAACCTAAATATCATCCTCCACAAGCATTATGCATAACCAACCTAAAAATCCTAAAAGAGACTACTAGAATTTAAGCATCAACACCATGAGAATACTGAAATCTTAGTTACAAGTTTATTCAACTCACATAATGCTGAATATTGCTAACAACAGATTTGCATAATAAGTAACGAAATAACGTGGCAATAGTCTCTTTTCTTGAGAACAAATAGAAAAACTATACAGTTTTTTAAACATGGATTTTGGAAATAACCACTCAAAGCTCTTTGCAGTTTGCCTTAATAGAGTGCATGCATTGCTTCTGCAATCCCATGAGTGTTTCTTACATGTAATAATAAGCTGGTACTCTGATATCTTAGTCACATAAAAAGCATTCAATCACTGAGGATGATTGATACTGGAATATATGTTCATTTCAAGTGAGCACAAGATTTATTTAAACATCAAAGCCCAGAAAGGATTTCCTTCAGTTGATTTTCCAATAAATTCATGACATTTCTGCTTTCAAACTTGGCATTCTTTCTTTTGGCCTTTTGGAGGAAAGACTGATCTCAAGGAATAAACCCCAGATCTCCTCATATAGAGACAATTATTTGACTGGTAAACTAAAATTGGTAGAGCACATTCCAGAGCATAGAACTGATCACTAACCGAAGTCAAATTACACTTAATATGCTGAGCAAAGGATGCTAACATACTGGTAAACACATCTAATACACACATATCTCATCCAAATACTTGCTTTACTCTATTTAGCTTTGACCCACATCAATTAAAGGACCCACATAACAAACAGATCTTGTGTTCTAAAAAAAAAAGAGCAAATACTGTTGTTTTACCAAATCTGATAGTTCTTAGTGTTTCCTTCAGCAATGCTGTCCAAGTATTCCAATTCCTCCTGCAAGTTAGCACTAAGTGCCTCAAGTATTAGCCGCCTAAACTGCCAAACCTGAATATAAAATAAACAATAGATGCCCAATCAATAAGACCACAAAATATTTGTTAACCAAAGAAAAAAAAGCCATAAAATAGTTATGAAAAATACATATATACACAAATAGATGCATATAAAAACTTCTCGTTCCACTCCTTTCCTTTCTTTTTCCATGTTCAGTAGCTAAGTGAGAGACGGATTTATTTAAGGGGGGGTGAGGGCCCAACGCCAAAAAAAAGACATTATCCATGTAGTATAATCCCCCCACCCCCAACCACCCCAAGTTCCTAGTTCTATCCCTGGCTAAGTGGCACCACTTTTAACATCCATATCCACAAACAATACCACCTAGCATCCTGAACCGATTCGGTTTAATTACCAAACAATATGACTTGCAATATTTATCAGAAAGAAAAAATGATGGTTTGCAACCTTTTTTTTTTTTTTTTAAATAAAAAGCACGGATTTACTAAAAGCTTTAATCAGCAAAAGTGGTTATGCTCTAAATTTAGATTACATTTTTGCTAAATGTCTAACAACATTGATGTTATTTTCAACAATGCAAAGGAAAGATAATGCTGCAATAATCAATTGTATAACATGCATAAAACTTGTACCTTGAAAACACAATAGTAGACGATGAACTCATTAATTTGAAGTAAATGTTACTCAATATAATGGCATATACTAACAGTGTAATTGCCTGGATTAAGATCAATTGCTTCAGCAGTAAGTTGGAGGGCTCGGGGAGAGCGCTCATCAGATAAGTAGATGGCTCGGAAGTAGTTCATGACTTCAGAGAACTCATCACTGTAGGAGATGGGAACGACAGGATTTTGGCCATCATTTTGGGGAATGGGAGTCATGTCGGCCCACTCAGGCCGCATGCTCAATGGGATTCTGTTACCCTGCTGTGACTCATCAGAGTCCATGTCCAATCCACTCAGCTATTCCAAAACCAAAAATTTAGTTAGCAGTCAGACTGTGCCAAGCCACATTCTGAATGAAGCACTACATGTCATATACAAACATTTAGAATACAAATTATAGACGCACTTTGAGAAACAAATTAAGAGTCTCAAAAATGGCTGGCTTTAATGGAATAATGGATGCTAATAACCAAACCTATTTCTTCTGATTCTGGTAGTTCCTCAACCAGTGTATGAAATGGGAAATAGCTCTATGGTTTGAACATTACGTCACTCACTTTCCACACCCCAAAACACTCCCTCTCCCACTTCCTGCCCCTGTCATCAGAACCTAACAACCCCCAACCATTTTCCCAGACCAATAGGCATCTCTGTGGCTATGATTAACTATGTTTGACCCAAGTTATCCTTCAAGCAGCTTGCCTTTTATAACATAAATGCATTCCTGAATCTCTTTTCAAGAAAAAGCTCTATTCTTTCTTGAGGAACAAACATGATCACTTCCTCTGGTCAGATATTTCTTCAACATCTTGGCAAGTGTGGAAGAAAGAACAGAAGCAAGTAAATGCCTTGATCATTTAAGCTTTAAATTTCAATCCAATTACAAATTTAATGAATGTCTCAAATCCCCAGTTCCGTATTTAAGTTTCTTTCCCCAAAATCCTTTATGGGTTTTCATCTACGCCACCAAATCAATTAAATTACTCCCTCCGTCCCTTAATATAAGTCGCTAGACTTAATTTCACACATATTAAAATTCCTAAAAACAAGGTGACTTCATGTTTTTTCTACCTAAAACACCCCTATTTAAATGTCTTAGAAATAAAAGAAGAGAGGAGAGAGAAAGAGCGGGAAAGAGAACAATAAATAATGACCAAAATGTAAAAATAGCTTCAAAACCTTCTTGAAAAGCCCCCAACAACTTATAATTTGGAATAGAAAGTAATCTCTAGCGACTTATATTATGGGATGGAAGAAGTATAACATAAAAGGAAATTAAAATTGAAATATTCATGCATTTCCCTAAGAATCTGTCACAGGCCAAACAAAGTACATTTCAAGCAAGTACCCACAAAGGGCACATACATCTAAATTCCACAACACAGAATTTTGTATGTGTCTATAAAATTCTGACATTTAATGTCTCTGCAACAAGATCTGGGCAAGGTGATGCAGGATCTTTGGGTTTCAGCGCCAAAACAGTTGGTAGAATCTGTGCAAGTAGTTGATGGTATTTCTTTGTTTGAATGCTTGAGAAAATAGATTAAGTTTTTGGTAAGATTAAGAGCAAGTCTAGAGCTAGGAAGAAGAAACGGGGAAGAAGAAGAGGAAATAAGGCGTTTAAAAAAGCAACTCCGTTTACGAATGGCAGGAGGGATTTCCACCACTCCTATTCCCCCGTCCCGGGACGGGAAAGGCACTAGTGTCAATTGATTCTGCTTCTTCTCAGTAACATCAGTTGCTTCAAACACAAAAAATAAGAACAAAATCGACAGAAGGTGAAGATTGTGCAGAGCGAACATACAAGGATAAAAGACTTCAAAAACACCCAATCCAGCTAGCAAGAACTATATCAAACAACTAACAAGGCAAAACACCATATGGAACAACTAACTGAGACTCAGAAATAAAAACGACATTCGAAAATATTACATCTCCCAGCAGGCCAAACGTTCTCCACAAACTAACTTATGAGTTTTCTGTCACCAATCCAAGGGTTATTTGTAGATTCTGTTTCCACCACCATGCATGAAAAAATAAGGATAATTTCTTGATGGAAAAACAGAAAAATAATTTATAAGCTTTTATTTGCACAAGATTAGAAGCAAAGGAATTCAAATCGAAGCTTTTATTTTCCAGAACACTTCAAATCGAAGCTTACAGACTGAGAGGGGGAAGCCGCCGGTAGGTCGTGGCGGCGGCGACACGTGAGAGGCAGACCTATGCAGAAGAGAGCCTACCAAACTGATGAGTGATGGCAGCGTCGGGCTCACTCGTGCGCAAGTAAACAGAAGGTTACGTGCGTTTTTACTGCCACGGATCCTCTGTCAAAATCGGATTCAAGACTGTGCGGTCATGTGAAGTTATATGATATTTGACACAATCACATAAATATTTGATACGATTATATAAATATTTTATATTATTATATGAATATTAAAACGACGTTGTTTTGAATGATCAAAACAATATCGTTTCACTAAAAAAAATTTTATACGCAATCTCTTTCGAACGTTAAATTTTTATTATTTTTAATCTGAATCGTTAAATTACCGTGCACAACTTGCGCGGCCCCATATGCCTAAAATTCCTTCCCAATCACCTCCCCCACTCTTCAGGAGCCAAGTGTCCTTTCCTACTCTGTTTTTATTCTTTTTCTTTTCCAAATAAAAATCTCTTTATTATTATTAAAAAATTTGTATTGGAAATGAAATTATAAACGAGAGACTATTATTATTATTATTATTATTATTATTATTATTATTATTATTATTATTATTATTATTATTATTTGAAATGGAGTTGTTAAATTATTAAGTTAATAATAATAATAAAATTTATTTGAAAAAGAAAAAAAATAAAAAGAGAAGATGAAATGATTACTTGGCGACTTTTTGAGAGTTTGAAAGTGGAAGATAGGATATAGATAGATTTGGAGAAGAGGATTCGCCACAGATTTTTCTTCTTGGAGTTTCATTTTTTCTTAGTCAAACTTTTTTTTCTTTTCATTTTTAACAAGAAATGTAGGATATAATCATTCATATTGCTCAGTCCAATTATTCAAAAAAAAAAATACTAATACTAAAATATAGCAAGATGATAAATTTGGATAAAGCTATAAATTTGTTAGAACGTGTAAAAAGTATGCTATACAAGATTTTTTTATCGTTTGTTTGACACACATAAAAGTAATTTTATAAAATCTAAATCTTAGAAAAGTAAATTAGCAGAATATGATTTTGGATAAATTATATTCCTCTATTTGAAATATTAAAAAAAATTAAAGAAAAGTAATATAAAATATTTTTAATACTTTAATATTTAAATATGTTATGTAATTTAGATTATCACGTATATGTTAGGAATTGAAAAAAAAAAAATCAGTTTAGTTCAAAGCCTTGGAAATGAAATATACCTAATTCTTAATCAAAGATATAATCGATTTTTTATGAAATAATCAAAGGAATCCTATATAAAACAACAGGCTTTGTTTTGTTTGATTGTCAATGAAAGTGAGGCGAGGAAATAACTACATTCTTCATTTTTAAAATCCAACGTTTGATTCACTATTTATGGTTTAAGAAAGAGATCTGATTCCACATTTAAGAAAATAAATGTAAAATATTCAGAAAATGAATCTTTCTTGGGATGTTGTACTGTGATTCCTTTTCCAAAGATTCTAAAAATAAAAGATAAAAATAACTAAGAAAATTATTCTAATTCACATCATTTATTTAATCTCTCACGTTTTTTTTTACTAATTCTTTTCCCCCCACACCTTTCCTAAAAATTTATATATTCTTAATTATAATAAATATTTTTTTCAAAAAATTAAAAGACTAAATATTTTAAAATAATTGTAAATTTTTAATTTAAAAATTATATCATAATTGAATTAATTATATGAGAAAAAATTTATTGAATTTTCTATAGATACTTTAATTTGACAATAATCAAATGTTATTTTTTAATCAAATATTAAAATTTGAACTCAATATCAAGAATAATTAGAAACTGAATAAAATAAAATAAGATTTATATTTAAATATGAAAAATACTATTTTTATTATTTTTATTTATTATAATTATTATTATATATATATATAATTAAATTGTATAACAATATGATAGATTTTTAAAAATAATTTAAATTTTTTTTACATATAATATTTTATTATTAAATGAATGATTGAATATTTAAATATTTAAATATAAATACATTAACAATTAATTTTTTACAAATTTAAATACTTTATATATATATATATAGAGAGAGAGAGAGAGAGACCAAAAGCTAACCCAAATGAGTCAAGATTAGGAAAATTAGTCAATTTAGTCCCTTACCTTTTTTGTTTCGGAGGATTAGGTCTCTTTTCTTTTTTTTTTTTCACCTACTTAGGTCCCTTAACTTTTTTTTTTTTTAACTGAAAAGGTCATTTTGACCATTACCATAAATTCCACCGTTAAATATTAAGGGCATTTTCGTCACTTCATTTTTCTCCAAGCATTCATGTGCACCTCGCGTATCATCTTTGACCAGAGGGCAAGACGAATCGAAGGCCAATTTCAATTTGAGAGCGACGTGTCTAAACCCTCAACCGTTCACCAGTCTTCTTCGTGTTCGACATTGGCAAGATTGTCCAAGATCAAGCGATTGTCTCTGAAGCTCGTATCGCCATTGTCTCTAGAGTAAGCCAAACCCACTATCTCTAGAGCCTTCTATCGTTGAGACTACCGTTGTATCTATGAACAGCCCTCCACCGTTGAAACCGCCATTGTATCTCTCCAGACAAGGAAGAGTCGAGGCCTGCCATAGTTGAATAGCTAAAAATAAAGAGTGACAAAATCCATAGTTTTTTTATGTTTTGGGGATTTAGTGCGAGGAAGTTGATAAAGCCCACAAAGCTAATGTCTTTTGTCAAAGAAAAAGTGAATTAGTCCAGGTAAAGGTGATGTCTTTTTGTAACACCCCGCTACCTAGGCCCGCCAGAGTCGAGGATGTTGCCCCGTCCGAAGGATAAGGGGTCTTTATAACTAGGTCACACAAATAAAATAGCGGAATAAAAATAACACGTTAACTTAAAATTTATTACAACCCAAGAATAAATCCAAGAATACCATAAACAAATCCATAATAAAATTTATCCACTCTCATCTCTCCAAAGCATTACATAAGATAAATTTATCAGAAAGTCTTCCAAGGCAAGCAATATCTAGCTACTTATCTCCACAGCAGGATCGACCTAAAATCATGGTAAAAACGGTGGTGAGATAGAAATCTCAGTAAGTTCGTGTGTGCTTTGAGTGTCCAGTGGAAATAGTTCGTGAATGCAAAGTATAAAACCTTTATAAGAGAACACTGGCAAGCAATAAACATTAGTCAAAATCAAGAGTGGTGTTTTGGCTTTTCCAACCATACATAATAAATAAAATCAACCACTAAAAAAGGTGGTCATGGGTTACCACACGTTGGGCCCCATAACCGGTCAGAATGCTGACATTTTGTGCAGACTAACAAAAGATAGGTGATCGGCCTACCGGGCAAGATACTCCTCCTTCTCTATACCCAAACAACAACCGGGTGTCCATTCCGGCAAAACACAGTCACTTGACTGGAAAATAAACTGCTAGCTCGGACCGGCACGACCTACTGGGCTGACATCTTATCCGGGAAGGACTCACCCCTCAAAGGTGGTCACCTATTGAGAGACTTACCCTAGCCCTTCAAAAACTAGCCCTAGCAGTCCACCCTTATTGAGTACTCAACGATATTTCCCACTTGGGAGAAAATGAACAAAACACTGTTCCACATGAAAATGGCAATTAAAGGTTTCCAAAGTCTTTATCAAAATCAGTTTTGGAAAGAGTTTTAAGTTTGAATAAATATGTTTATTGATTTTCAAATAGTTTGTTTGTCTGACATAAGAAAGAAGTTAATCATCAATTGCCTTTGCAGAACTGAGTGTCCATGCACTCTACATTTGACTTGCCATAATAAACATTTTACATCAATCGGGTTTTATGCAGGAGCTTACCTGATCCTTAGCTTGAATAAGATAAAGGTCTTCAACAATTGTCCTAACCCCGCCTGGGGTAAATATAAACCACAATCAATCTCAAGCCAAAACTACTTTCACAAATAAAACTAGTTCAATTTACTACTACCGTAATCCTAGTGTCCCAAGCTTTAAAGCCAAATAATAAATAAAATAGGTTTATAAGCTAAGTCTAGTTTGATAGTTAAATAATTAGTGTTCTGGGAAATAGCTACTAATAAGTTGAAGGTTTAAATCTTGCTAAGAAAAATTTAGAGTTTATTTGATGAAGAGTCCTAGGTGGTATTAGGTAAAATAATGATTTATTAATAATTTAGTTGTTAGAAAATAATTGATAACTAAAATTAGTTGAAAATAAATTTTAATGAGTCTTGCTTGAAAAATAATAAATAAATTTTAATAGGTTTTGATTAAAAGATAATAATTAAATTTTAATAATAAATATTTTACTTATTATGATTATTTCCATAAAAGGCTTTATTTGATCATATAATACCTATATATTTTATTTCTTTCAAAACCACTATTTAATTGACTAAAATATCCTTACTATATATATATAATAGTCCAAATCTACCTTCCTAGGGTTTTTTCGAATTTACTAGAAAAATTATAATATTAAATATTTTATTGATGAAATAAAATTAGCTTTGGGACAACTAGATCATGATCATATTTCTATTGCTAACTACAATCATGAACATATGCCATCCCTTCAATTCATCAAATCATCCAAATCATGCATAATAGCATAGGTCTAAATTTATCAAGACATGATCTAACCTCTACTAGAATAAATATAATCATGGCTTCAATAATCCAACATGAATATAAATCCTATCACCAAAGGTGACATAATCTCTAGCATACTTGATCACAAATACTACCTATGACATGGAGGCATGCATTAAACCCTAAAAACACCATACAATCAACCAAGATAATCAACTCATGCATAGATCCCATCTCCATCATAAACACACATTTATTAATGCTTCAATCTCAACTCATCACAACAATACATGCTCAAGCCTTATTCATAATCCCTCTTCTACTAATATCATTCTAGAGACATAAATCTAGAATTTAAAAGGAGGGTTAAAAAGGCTTACTTGATTGGTGAATACCTTGAAGGAGTTTCAAATGAATCTCAACTCCTAAATGTCTAAATCCGTCCAAGGAAGATGAAGAAAGCATGACCATGGTTGATGAAATCATTCGGCCAAGAGGGAGAGTGGTTCGGCCAAGAGAGAGAGAGAGAGAGAGAGAGAGAGAGAGAGAGAGAGAGAGAGAGAGAGAGAAGGAGAGAGTCCATTAGCATGCTTATTCATATGTATATTCATCAGATATCAAAGATTATAGAAGATGAAGTTGTTTGAAAAAACATACCTTGAAGGTGTTCTTGAGCCTTCACAAAATTTCTGATTTTTTTATCCAAAAGAGCAAGTTGGATTTTGGAGTTTGATGTTAAAACTAGTATGGATGGACCCTCGGTAGTGCATAGATGAAATCTGGAATTTTTAAAAGAAGTTTGAAGTGATTTGGAGAGGTATTAGGTGAAAGGAAGGAGTGAGTATTCTTGGTGTGCTATGTGTTCTTGAAGGTTGAAGAGAGTAGAGAGGTTTTGTTCAAGGCTAGTCGAATTTCTGAAAGGATTAGGGTTGGCTGACTGCTTGTAGGGTTTTGGTAGATGATTTTCTGGTTTGGAAGGAAAAAGGAAAGGCTAATTGTTGAAATCCTTAAAGAATATTTTTGGGAAGCAAATTTGGAAACTAAATATAACAATAATATCTTTGATTATTGGAGAGCTTTTGGGAAGCTGCCATGGCCGACTGCTTGTGTAGTATTTCGGCTGGAGGAAAGCTGGTTGAAGGAGGCTAAGGGTGGCCGAAAATAAGGAGTATAATGGTGAAGGAAAGGTCTGGTTGTTTGAGGGATATTTTATGGAAGGTTGCTAAATTATGGTGGCTGGAATTTTGGTATCCAATTAAGGTATGATTGCAGTATTTTTTTTTGGAAATCTTTTAGGGCAGTCATGATTGGATTTTCGTGCAAAAGCTTGGGGAGAACAATGGAGTTCAGTTCATGGCTATTTAAGGGTGGTTTGCGCAGAAGAAGGGTGAAGTTTCAGCTAGGGCTGAATTAGGAAACAAGTTGGAAAAAAAATTATGCACAGGATTTTCGCAAGGGCTGGAATTTTTCTGGGTAGTTTTAGCTGCCATTTTCCAGCCGATTTGCAGAGGATTTGAAGGCCATTTCAAAGGTCTTTCAAGTCTGGTTTTCAGCATTCTTTATGGAGGAAAAATGTGGCTAAGATGCTGAACAAAAATTGAAAAAAAAACAGCTTGGTTTCGGACCTCCAAAGTTGCGAATTTGCCCAGGGATTTTTCTGGTTTTGCATAGCCTTTGTGCAATCCGAAAATGGCTAGAAAAATTCAGGTTTCAAGCTGATCAAAAAGGGCCATTTTTTGGCAGCATTTGGGAGGGAATAATGGCTATGAATTTCGACACCTTGAAGGCACAGGAAGCTGGAAAAATTTCAGTTCAATACATGAAAGAAAATGAACTTAGCTAGAGTGAAGTTTTAGAAAGTTCACTAGAGAAATTAATTCACTTGGAATCCTTTTCCCTCTTCCATGGTTTCGGTCCATATGATGTCTTTCACTAAGACATTTTGAACCTCCAAAGCCACAGCACATTGTTGGAATTTTTCTAGAATAAAACTAGCTTGAACAAATTGAACAAACTAATGAATTGAGAAATAGGAAAAATTAAGGATCAAGAGGAAATGAATTTCCCTTAGGAATTTTGTGTAGGGTAAAAGAGTAGGATTAGGATACTCCTATCATGCCCCCCTTAGGATAACACCTATACCCTATTCTAAAGCACCTAAGGCCGAAAATATCACTTCCCAAGCAAAAATAAAATTCAATCATGCTATAGCTCTAATGATGGAATTTGAACGTAAGACCTCAAGAATTAATTCCAAAGCTCTAACCACTAAACCACAACAACTCTTATTTTTATTTTCTCCCTAAAATATTTTTCCTATTTAATCTCCCCATTTTCACCTCAAGCAAAAATTACCATTTTGCCATTCTCACTCAATACTCACAATCAAGCCTTCGAGACAATAAAACATAAATCCAAAGCACATAAAATCATATAAAAATATATTTAAACATGCAATAAAATATGATATGCATCTCAACCCCCTTACTCTAAGGTTGGTTTTGACTGGGGTCTCACACTTTTCTAAGAGAAAGCTACTAATCTTTATTATTTTTCCATGTTTGGACAGCATGTGCCCCAACATTTGTACTGTTACCTGGTCCCCAAAGCATATTATGTCATTTGTTTACAAAAATTCCTGTCTTTTTCTTCACTGATTACCCTAAGTGCTTTGGCAACATATATATTATTGTATATGCTTGGTCTTTGTCTGAGTTATTTAAGTTAAAAAGTTTATGGCTTCCATTGACTAGTAGGTTCTTGTGTAATCATTTATTATTATTTTATGATTGGATGTATATTGAATATTAATTAACAGTTAATTTGTTTAAGGAAAATTAATATTTTGTAACTTATTCTTTAGGTCCTAATCAATTTGATCTAATTTTCTAAGGGGGCTAAAATGGCTATATTGAGAGTTGAAAATCTAGTAGCTCAACTATCACATCAGGAATGTTGGACTCAAAAATGTTTGAGCACTATTTTGAGTAAGCTTTGCAAATATCCTATTGTAAATTTTCCCTTGATTTGCAGCCCAATTATATGCTTAATGAACAATTAACCCTTATCCGATTGATTTGAAGAGGCCTGCCCGATGAGAAGAAAAATTCCTTTGTGCACGTAGGCTCATTGTGGTTTAGTATTTATACAACACTTGACAAGGAGAAAGTCTTACAGTGGATTGGAAAGAGAGACATTTTCTCAAAGTAATACGTATTTGTTCCAATTGTGATATGGTGTGTTAAACATTTTTTTTTTCAATGAAAACATTCTCCATGTAACACATGTTAAATAATGATATATAGGCTTGTTCATGGGTTGGGTTGGTTCAGTTTTTTCTATTTTTTAACCCAACCCAAATATTTTAGTTTGAAAATTTTAAACCCAAACCAAACTATTTAAAATTTCAAACCATCGATTTGGGTTGGTTCGGTTTGGTTTGATCGGTTTGTACATAATTTACCAAGTAAGGTTTTAATCTCCCACTCAGAATATACTTTTAATTTTATAAACAAAATATGCATCCAAGATATACTAGCAAAAAGTAATATGAAAAATATCAAGCATATGAATGCATGACCACAGAGTAACAAATTAGTCTATTAGCAAAAGTAGTAAAAAATGATGAATACTGAAAATCCCTTGTAGGCATTTGTTTGGACTGCTATTATGATTAGCTTGGATATGGAAGGTAAATTTCAATCACCAACAATTGGAGTTGTTTTTCCAAATGCCTCACCTGCTTTGGTGCATGAAGAGCTTGAAAATTTTACAATAAATAAATATAGGTAAGTATCACAATTTAAAAAGAATGATTCAAATTAATCTCAATACTTTATTTATTATCTGTAAACTAATGAAGCTCTTTGTAAAAGTACATAAATAGACAAAAAAAATAACATTAAACAATACCAACAAGAATACTATCATCTATTTGATACTAATTCATTTTCAATTGTAAAAATCCCAAACTTAACAACACTACAAAACATTATAAAAACAATATGTTCAACTTGTCAATCAGAAGAAAAGAAGTTCAAATACAAGGATACAATTATACTATTGAACAGTACCTTCCATGCTCAAACTTCTTTTACCAAATTAAAGAAGCTAAACAAGTGAACTAAACCCAGTGGTGTAACATGTTGGGTTTTAATAAAAGAATTTATTTTCAGAAATTGTTTGTGAATTTACATTTTATTTGTGCACAATTACACTTGGAAAAGACTATTGTGTTTAAGTAAGTGGTCTATGTGAATGGAGGTCTTTCACAGTAAGGTATGGATCACGGGTTACTTAACACATAAACGTTCGTTCTTAACTAATTAATGAGAATGAGAATCTCGTCATGTTTAAGTTATTATGTTATGAATTCCAAATGGGGAATGGCTTACTTTTAGCCAGTGAGTAGTCCACTCACTTCATGACATAAATGTATTTCGAATATATAGAACATGACCTGAGTAGTGGTTTCTTAAAAGTACTATATGGTAGAAACCTAGACTACTACTACTACAACGTGGACTAGTACTCTACGACTTGAGTATGAGTTGGTAGTCTGACGAAGCTGGAAGCATGTACTTTGATATGTTATAGTTGAGGTTCTATCGTAGGGCCAATATACTTGCACGTTGGGTATGCGTGACTAGTTAGTTAAGATAGACTTGTACAAGATAGTTTCTATATTATATCACCCATTGTAGTTGTCTAAATGATCTAAATATCCAGGGCCCTGGAAAACATGACTTAAATGTTTGCTTTAGGGTAGCTCCCTTGGAAAGTGGAAACAATCTAGGAAGTCATGGATCATTGGACTAGAAGCCTAAGGATGGTAGATGTCATTTAGAGAGGTATTAGTACACTTCTTCCTCTCTAAATGTACGACGATGTATAAAGAGGTATTTTAGTCATTACATCAGTAGGTCGGAGACTTTGCTAACACAGCATTGTCCTTGGGGTTAATATTTCCTTATGGTGATATTAAGAAATATTTAAAATGCAAAATACAGCTATTTATATGGCAAGGGTATTTTGGTCATTTTAGTAGCCAATGTGGTATGTCTTTTGGTCTCCAGTATAGACCGTGAGTCCTAATTAAATACAGGTTAAGGAATTGGCCTTAAATTAAATTAAATAAAATTTATTTTATTTAAATAGTCTGATTTAATTATTGGGCTAGAATAAAATAAAGGTCCGTAGAGAGAGAGAATTAATTAAATTATTTTGGTGGGTTAATTAATTGTTTAGGGCTTTGGCCCAGTTTGAATAATTAAAGATTAACCTGGAACTAAACTAATATAGGCTTGTTAATTGGACTAGTTTATTTGGGCTGGGAAATTAATTATTTGTTGGGCCATTTATTTGGTTCTAATTAGAATAAATAATTTAGTCCAAAAGGCTAAACTAAGAGTCCAATAGGCCAATCCAGTTTAACCTAGGGTTTTATTTAAGTTAAACAGGAGGATTGAATATAACGTTGTTTTTTTTTCACGGCTTATTCTCTTTTAAAAAAGAGACGCCTCTCTCACTATTTCTCCGAGAAAAGTTGTAACACCCCGCTACCTAGGTCTAACAGGGCCGGGGATGTTGCCCCGTCCAAAGGACAATGGGTCTTTATAACTAGGACACACAACAAAATTTTAAATAATACTTTGAAATTAAAACTTATTACAACCCAAAAATTCAAGAACAAATCTGAAATAAAAATTGTTCACTCTCAACTCCCAAAGCATTACATAAAATAAATAACATAATATCTTACAAGCAGGCAACAACTAGCCTTAATTGCTTGTTGATTTTCAAATAGTTGGTTTGACTGAAACAAGAAATGAAACAGTCCTTAATTGTCTTTACCAAATCAGTGTTCACATACTTCGTGTTTAGCTTGCCATGGTAACCTTATACAACAAACAAGGTTTATGCAGGAGCTTACCTGATCTTTTATTCGAGATAAATTAGAGATCTTCAAAAGCTGACCTAACCCCGCCTGGGGTAAACATAAGCCATAATTAAACTCAAGCCAAAATTTGCTTTCATAAATAATCCTAACTCCACTTACTACAATCATGACCCTAGTGTTCTAGATTTTAAGGCTAGATAATCAAAAAGGATTTTATAAAATAAATCTAGCTTGATAATAAAATAACTAGGGTTTGTTTGATGAAGGGTCCTAGGTCCTAGATGATATTATTTAAAATAATAATCTATTAATAATTAATGGTTAGAAAATAATTGGTAAATAAAATTAATAATAAGTAAATTTTAATATGTTTTGATTAAAAGATAATAAATAAATTTTATTAGTATTTATGAATATATGACTTACAAGATTAATATTTTACCTATTATAATTATTTATATAAAAGGCTTTATTTAATATTATTATTATATATAATATTTTTATACTTTAATTTTAATAAAATATATCATTTATTTGGTTAAAATATCATTATTTCATATAACAATCCAAATCCACATTTTCCTAGGGTTTTCAAAATCTCTAGAAGAAAATATAGTATTAACTTTTATTAATGAAATAAAATTGGCTAACTTAAATAGATTAGGAACAACAAGGTCATGATCATAATTCCTATTGCTAACCATAATCATGAACATACACTCTATACTAATCAACAAACCATCCAAATCATGAATAAAAGCATAGATCCAAATCTACCAACACATGATCTAAACTCCACTAAACATAATCATATTCATGGCTTCAATCAAGGATACACGAACATAAAACCCTATTCACCAAAGGTGACATAATATCTATCATGCTTAATCATTCACACTACTCACGACATGAAGACATGCAACAAACCCTAAAACATCATAAAATTCAACCAAGACAAATCATCCTCATGCATCAATTCTAGCTCCATCATATAAACACATTCATCCTCATACTTCAATCCCAACTCCATCACATAAACACATGCTCAAACTCTAATCATGATCCATCCTTTTCCAATAACATCCTAAAGACATGAATCTAGAATTTAAAGAGAAGATTGAAAAGACTTACTTGAATGATGACTACCTTGAAGATGTTTCAAGAGAATCCTCATGCTTGGAAGGCTTGATCCGTCCAAGGAGGAAGAAGGAAAATGGCCATGGTTGGAGTGACCATTTTGGCTGAGAGAGAGAGAGAGAGAGAGAGAGAGAGAGAGAGAGAGTTAGTTTATTAGCTTATTTCATTAAAGGTCGAAGATGAAAGGAGATGGAGATAATCGTTCATACTTACCTTGAAAGTGTTCTTGAGCCTTCAAGAAAATTCTGGTTTTTTATCCGAAAGTGGAATTTTGATTTCAGCGTTTGATGTTATAAATTGCAGAAATGGATTCAAGAGAATGAGTAGGTGTGATCTGGAGTTTTTAGAGAAAATTGAAGGGGTTTAGAGTGGTCTTAGGCGTGGAGAATGGTGGTGTGTGTTTTTGGTGTTCTTGGAGGTTTGGAGAGAATGGAGAGAATAGAGGAAGGTTGGCCGAAATTTTGCTTGGAAAGGGTGGCCGAATGGGTTAGAAAATTCTGGTGATTGAATTCTCATATTTGGGAGAAAAGGAAGCTGGTTGTTAGAAATTCAAAAAGAATAATTTATGGAGTGAATTATGGTTGCAAGTATGATAAGAATTTCTTGGTTGAAAGAGGTCTTTTGTGAGCTTCAATGGCCGACTGGTTTGGCTGGAATGTTGCTGAGATTAATGATTCTTGAAAGAGCTATAGGGTGGCCGAATTATGGAGTGCAATGGTGAAGGAATTTTCTAGATAGTTGAGGCTTAATCCATGGAAGTTTGCTGGAATAATTTGCTAAAATTTTGGACTCCAATTGATGGGTTGATTGTAGTGATTGATGGAGGGATTTTAGGAGCAGCCATAGAGCTTCATTCATGCAAACTAATGGAGAAGATGATGAAGCTCAGTTCATGGCTGACTAGGGTTGGTCTTACAGAAAAAATGGAGTAAGTTTCGGACAAGGGTGAAGAAGAAACAAAGCTGGAATTTCTGGTTGGTTTTTCGCATGGCTTGCTGGAATTTCTGTGCAGATTTTTCTGCAATGCTTCAGTCAACTTGCAGAAGGTTTGAAGGGGTATTGGAGGATCTTTTAAGGCTGGTTTACAGCCTTCTTTATGGAGGAAAGACAGGGTTAAATTACTGGTTTGAAAGTTGGAGGAATAGCTTGGTTTTTCGGACTGCTATGCTGCAAAAACTGTCCAGGAATTTTTCTGGTTTGCACAGCTTTTGTGCAGTCCGGTTTTGGCTAAAGTTTTTAGTCTTCAAGCTGAGTGAATTAGTTATTTTTCTGGCAGTATTTGAGAGGAAAAGATGGCTGAAGATTTTGACAATTGGACTGATCAAGAAGCTGGAAAATTTTCCAGATTACTACATGAAGAAGATGAATACCTATAGGCTGGAGTTTGAAGGTTCAACCATGGAGTTTAATTTCCTTAGGAACCTTCTATAACTCTTCCCTATTTTCAGATAAAATCCCATCCTCCAAGAGGCATTTTCGAAGCTTCACAATCACAGAACCTTGCTGGAATTTTTTGGAAATAAAAATGACTTAGATAATTGAGCAACTTAATTGATTAAGAATTAAGGTAAGTTAGAGAACAAAAAGGGTATGAATTCCTTAGAAATTTTTGTAGGACACAAGAGTAGGATTAGGACATTCCTTTCATGTCTCCCCTAGGATAACACTCATACTCCTCCCTAAGGCATGCAAGGGCCGAAATTAACCTACCTATCAAAAATAAAATTTAATCATGCTAAAACTCAAATGATGGAATTTGAACTTAAAACCTCAAGGATTTATTCCAAATCTCTAACCACTAAACCACAACAACTCTTGTTCTTATTTTCTCCCCCAAATATTTTTTCTATTTAACCCTCAAGTTATCTCCCTATTTCCACCTCAAGCAAAATTACCATTTTGCCCTTCCTACTCAATAAGCACAATTAAGCCTTTTAGTCTACAAATCACAAATCCAAAGCACATAAAATCATACAAAAATATATTCATACATGCAAGAAAATATGATATGCATCCCGACCCCCCTTACTCTAAGGTTGCTTTTAATTGGGGTTTCACAAAAGTTCCTTAATCTGTGAGTTGTTCACCAAACAGAATTAGGCAGGCCATATACTGGAAGATCGAGAGGTTGGCATTCACATACATTCAAAGACGGACTAGAAGGCTTGTGGGAATCGCACAAGAGGTTTCCACCAACACACCTATCTTGGTTCCACTCATTCCGGTCCAGCCAACTTTGAGAACAAGGAGAAAAGGTTAGAAATTTTTCCCTCAAAATCTGGACAGAGCGCAACCGGCGCCGGCTAGGGCTGCCGGAGCCAGCGCCGGCTCTGTTCGAGAGTTCCCCTGTTCTCCAATTTTTCTAGTTTTTTTTTTTCACTTTCATTGCGTGCTATGTGTTTTTCCTTTCTAGGCCTTCATAATAGTGGATCATTTGTCAAAAGACCAAAAATAAGAGAAGGTGTGATTTCATTTGTTCTAGCTTTCCCACTAAATCAAGAAAAAAATTTCGAGAAAATGTTACAATGAAATTGAACTTGCTTTTGACCCCAGCTATCTAACTTTCCCACCACCCTCTACAGCCTGATTAGCGATTTCCCAACTAATTACCACCAAAATCAGAAATGCAATATTCGATCAAATTACCAAGATAGGCATTAAGAAACTCACCATGATAACCACACTACCTCTTGCCTTTTGGCACAAAGTCAGACCCAATGGCTTGTCTACTTCAACCTCAATGTTCTTTGAAGTAGCTGTTCTACTGTGATATTAAGGCCTCTTCTTACTTTACTAACATTGTTGATACTCACTGTTAAGAAAATTTTTGAGACGCCCTTTTTGGTGTCTTGAATTGATAGTCCTTGAAAACTCGATTTTTGTATGTAAAGTACAAAAAATACAAATCAAATGCATTTTTAGACAAAAATGATGACTCATATAATTACATATTTATCCTATATATACCAGGAACATGAAGCAAGGACGGATGGGTTTTGGAGATGGACTTGAATTAGTTTTGATGGAGAGTTTCTTTGCATAGGCAGCACCGTAGCAAAGCAAGAAGAGGGTGGATTTGGAGATCTCAAATTAGTGTCGTAGCAACGGAACAACATAAATGACCGAACAAGAGAGAGAGAGAGAGAGAGAGAGAGAGGCCTGTGACTTTAAAGTGATTTTGTCTAAAAAGGTATTTAGATTTTAGGGTTTGTCTGATTTCTTTTTATTTTTTTTATTTTTTAATGTTTTAATATATTTTTTAAATTAAAATAAATTTAATTAATATGTATTGGTTCGGGTTGGGTTGGGTTATATAATTTTAAAAACTAGACCAAATTATCGGTTCCTAATTTTCTTAATCCAACCCAAACTAAGCCAACCCAAAAAATCAAAATTTGGATTAGGTTGGATTAGTCGAGTTGGTTCGGGTTTTGATTTTTCTGAACAACCCTAATGATATATTTAATGCTAATGTTGTTATGTTTTTTTTAAGGGGACATTGACATCTTCTAATTTTATGTGAATTCAATAAAGAAAATTCAAATTTAAAAAGTCCTTTTATGGTATTATTGGACTTATTACAATCTGCAAAAAACAGCATTGAGCCACATGTTAGAAAGTAATGTCTTGGATCAACATTAGATAGAAAGTAATGACTTGATCATTCCACTAATAATATTAGAATCTATGAATAGATTTGTACTGGACATACTGTGTGCAAGTGGAAGGACTGCCTTAGATACATGGTTAAAAAAAATTCCACTGTTGGTTCCAACAGTAAGTTACTTCGTCTTGTTGCTTTATTGAACTATTCATATGCAAAGTTCATTTGATATATGTTGGTGCTAAGCTAAATATGGAGATAATTGTTTAATAGGTTTCTCAACAAATAGGAGGTGAAGAATGTGGATTTTATGTTTTATACTATGCCAATTTGTTTATGATAGTGCTCCTACAAGGTTTATTGTTGATGATGGTTACCCTTATTTTGTAAGTATCTCAATTGAGTTGGTCTTTTTAGGAAAGATTGCTTGATGAATTCCATGTGGATCTAATTGTATGTGCAAAGTATATAGGGTGTCTCTAAACACTCTGTGTTTAGCAACAATGGTTTACCGTCAGAAGTCCACGTATGATGCACAAATATTTATAAATCTTGATAAATTTGTATATTTGTATATGTATACACCCCTCCCCTCCTCTGTAATATCCCGCCTTGTCCGCTTTGCATAAGGAATTTGTGTAGCATGGTTTTGTTAACAATGAAAAAATATATAAAAGAAATATTTTCCTTCTTTATTATCAATAAAAAAAATTAAGATTGCAAAGTAATAATATTATTGATAGAATTATAATATAGCCATCACTAGTGCTATTATCATTATTAATATTAGTATTATTATTGCTAATATTATTATTGATTTTATTTTCATTCTATTATCCATTACTATTATTTTATGTCTATTATGTAATATCAATATTCCTTGGTAATATTAAATTATAGTATTATTGAATTCAATATATATATATATATATATATATATATATTACAACTAATATCATAAATATTTCAAGTTATATTATATTGTATATAAGATATTTTAAAGGGCGCACAAAAAGTAAATGAAGAGGGCCCACAAGCATGATATATTTGACCAAGATTAACCATTTTTGGACTTTTTAATTAAGCTTCTAGATTAGGCCAAGTTAATTATAATTATGCATGGCCATGTAAGGTTAGTGAATGCATTAGTCTTGAGACTTCTAGGGAGTTCTACAAGACACTACATGGTTCCACAATTCTCTTGGAAATCCTAGAGAAGTCTAAAGACTTCTAGAATACCAATTCACCTTAAATCTTCCACTAAGACCAAAATAAGACCAAGAGGAGCAGATTATATAAGTAGGGGCAAGGGGAGAAGATTTCGGCCAAGAGAGAAAGCTGGGAGAAGAGAAGAAAAACAGAAAAGTGAAGAGAGGAAAGGAAGAACAAAAGAAAGACTAAGGGAGAGAGAGGGAGATTTCCGGCAGCAAGGAGGAAGAAAAGGAAACCGGCAGCAAGGAGAAAGAAAGGAGAAGGAAGGAAGAAAAAGAGTATACAGCTTTGCCCTCATCTTGGAAAGGTAAGAGATCATTTCACAAAAGCTAAAAGAATGATGTTAGAAGTTGGAAACTAAATGCATATGAATTTGTTGATGTTGAGCAATGAAAATATTTTGATGTTGTGATGGATATTGAATTGACCGGTTGGTGTAGTGATGGGTTGAGTATGGTTTTCAATTCATTTAAGGTGTATTGGAGTGGTGGAATACTGAAAATTTGAAAAGAAAAAGGAAGGAAGTGATAAAGAAAACAAGAAAAGCCATTTGTTAATAACAACTCACTAGTTTGTGTTGTTTGGAAATATTAAAGGAAATCTGAATAGATGTGACTGGAAATTGAGCATAAATGACTTTAAACATGTCCTAGACTAGTTAGAAAGGATTTGGAACAAGTTGTGTGGAGGTTGTGAGGGTTTTGAATGGCTAAGAGTTCATGAACAACAAGAAGGGTGAAAACTGCCAAAATTTACTGGTTTGGTAAAGCTGGGAATAATTTATTTCTTTGAATAAAAGAGAAGTGATGGGCATGAAAACCTGTTAGAACAATGATTTTGGGATGTTAAATAAGGTATTGGAGGGTTTAAATGTGGTAGGATATGTTGAAGAAACCATAGAAACAAATTAAAACAAGTTGAGCTTCTAAACAGTAGTTCTGGACCTCCAGCTCGGAGCAGTAATTTTAGCTGGAAAACTGAACGAAATGGAGAGAGATTTGAATACCCCATGACCTGAAATTGATATATAAATGTCCTAGGAGTATTTAGGAAGTGGTTTCACCTCATTTGGACCCGAATTGGAAGAGTTATGTACAAAATACTGGAAAGTGACGAAACTGGACTCCAAACTCGGAACAGTGGAATCAACTGAAAAACTATACAAAATGGGATGGAGTTTGCATGACTCATGACCTGGAATTGATAGAGGGATATCTTAGGGATATTATGGAAGTAACTTCACCTTATTTGGACCTATATTGAATAAGTTATGTGAAAAATAGTGGAGGATGGTAAAGCTGTAAAACCAGAAAACCATCCAAAGATTAATCCATTTATTTCTTTAAGAAAATTATAGAAACCTTATCCAAACCATTAAGCATTTGAAACCATTATGTAATAATACCGAGATATACTAATGGTGTAGGTGAATCAAGTCGAAAGAACTCCTTTTAGGACTATACACGAGTGCAACTTCGACTTAGTATACAAGGTGAGTCCCTATGATTTCTAAAACCTTTTTAAAGGCTAGTGTGCTTTAATTTTCAATGAAATGACATGTTTTATACTGTTTTGGAAACGCTTAAATATGTTTATGGAATACATGAGCAAGACTTATTTTTATGCTATTTCGACTTGAATGAATTTCATAATTGGTTTGAAAACCTTATTGGATGATTAAAACACAAATTATGTGAATTTAGCCATTTTGGATTAAATATTTGGGATTTCTGGAAAATGATAAACTTTAGAATCGGGTATTTGGAAAATGATCCAGATATCCTTATTGGAATGATTTATGAAACTTTTGGAACTCGGGTATTCGTTAAATGACCGAAATATCCTTATTGGAACTTTTGTGAATAATTCTCAAATCGGGTAAGGGTAAATTGACCCGAATACCCTTAAAAAAGTGATTTGGAATTGGGCATGGGTGAAATGATCCAAATGCCCTTGGAAAGTGACTTTTGTGATAAGTATAGGGAAATAACCCGGTTGCTCTTGGAAACACGTTTTGATGTGTGAGTAAAACATTTTGTCTGGTTTTTAACATGATTTTGGAAAATGTTGTTTTGGCCCCAAAATGTCTTAATTGAAGATCTTGAAGGATCAGATAACCCTCTGGCCTGATCAGTCAGATGGGGTTGGTTTTGTTGCGTTGAGTACTCAGCAAGGACTTTGATCTTTGTATTAGCCCATGTTAGAGGTAGACGACCCCAAGTAACCTGGCTAGTTCTGGGGATTATCTTACTCTAGACAGGGCGACAGGACATCGAGATGAGTCGTCCCTGGCTAGCCGTTGTGAGCCCGACAATTGCCTTGTGATTGTGATGGTGGGTTGTTCACATGATACCGAGTGGGGACACTCGATGTATTCAATCCCTTGCCACCTCGATAGTGATTGACGTCAGGATTGGGACCCCTGGCTTATGGTGGCAAGTAAAAGACCCCTAAGTGCACGGTGAGGTACATATGTACGCTGCTCACCCTTCCGGCATATCACGGGTGACGTGTTGTAAGGCACAATCCCTAGCACAAGAGACCGTGTAGCCGAAGGCGAAGTTCCTCGAACTTTGCACGCGGGTCGCACTTCTAAGTGGGGAAGAATCCGCATTTATTGATAATTTGGAAATCATTATTTTTCAAATGTACATGATAATTTGATCCTAAATTTACCAATTACTGCTATTTCGCTATTGTGAAATTTATTTCAGTAAAGAAATTGAAAATCATCTCTCTTCTGAGCAAAACACTAGCACACACGGGACTCTCTGAGTATACCACTCACACGTGTATTTGTCTTTTCTATTTTAGGGATTGGAGCTGAAGAATAATGACGGTATTCCAGGACTTCTGCTGTAGCACTGGATAGCAAATCTTTTAGAGTGATCATTGTACATAGATTATGAAATATTTTAGCTTATGTATTTTGGAAGCTATGACAATGTACCTATCGAGACTCATATGTTTATATAAATAAAGAGCATGTTTCATATATTTACTTAAGTTTTGATTTCATCGCTTGCTTTAAGTTTAAATCATTATAAAGACCCCTAGTCTGAGGAGTCGGACGGGATGGCATCCCATCTGAGCCTGGCCCACTGCGTTAAGAAAAGAAATGTGGGGTGTTACAATCCCCCCTCCACACACACACACACACACACACACACATACACATATGTATATATATATATATATATATATATATATATATAGTTTTGTAACTAATATCATGACTACAATTTTGTTGAAGATAAGAAGAGACTGGTTTAGTGAAAAGAAGTTCAATGAATTTAGATAACGTTTGTGCTCATCTATTGAAGATGTTCTAGCTAATGTGGATGAATCAACTCAAGAATCAATTAACTTGGGTAGTGACATTACCGAGGCTCCAGCATTGGATATTGAGGGCATTTCTATCAATAATAGCAAGCCTCCAGCAACAAGCAATGATACGACATTGGTTGAAGCATTAGAGTACTTAGATGAAGGTTTATGTGGCACAACTTCAAATATGCAGTTATTAGCTTATGTAGATGACTTAGCATCCAAATTTGTAGAAAAAGAGCAAACTATAAAGGACTAACAGGATGAGTAGTTAGAAGAAACTCATATTCCAACTGAGGGTGAGCAGAATATAAGAGGTGAATATGTTGATGAATTTGATGCAGATGAATAGTTTGATGCAAATGAACAAGTTTTGGACTTCAATTATGATCTTTCTAATGAGAAAATAAGGAGTTAATTAAACAGATTGTTGATGAGGGGATGGTAGATTTTGAGAAAAATGTCAAGTTGGAAGTTTGAAAATAGCTTAGTTTACCTACACAGGAGGAAGTAGAGTTGACTTAACAACACGATCAGGTAGAAGCACAAGTTTCCAGATCAATTAATGCATCATCTTTAAGATCTAGTAACGATAAGCAATCTGGCATCAAGACAAACAAGAGAGGAGGTCTACATAGGGCCCTGAAAGCATATTTACTGAATCCAAATGAGTTGGATGTAGAACAAAGGGAATCTAATAAATTTTTTGAACAATTGTATTGTTCTAGTGATGGTAGTGATGATTTAGACAGGAAGTACTTCAAACCACAGAATGAGGAAGAGGCTATGAAGGACTACATTGACCACTAGCCAGTATTTGATGTAGGAAAAGATATGGAGGACCCTCAGTTTGAAGAAGGTTTAATTTTTAGGACAAAATGAGAGTTAAAAAGTGCTATCATCTATTATGGGGTCAAGTGGGGTAGGAGAATTATTTTCAAGAAAAATGACAGGGTTAGAGTGAGGGCTATTTGTAAGGGAAAAAACTGTGATTGGCTGTTATACGCACATAGGGTGGAAGAAACTTCAAGTTTTCGAATTCAAATACTGCAGTCCAAGCATTCATATGCAAAATGTATGCGCATACCCTTACTTTTGCAAGGTTTATTGCAATGAAATATGTTGATGATTTTAGAAGTGAACAGTGTGTGAATCCAGTTGAATTTCAAAAAAAGGTCCATGAATAGATGAATATAAACATTTCATGACATAAGATTTATAAAGTTAAGGCATAAACTAAGTTGATGGTTGAAGGAAAATTTAAGGACTAGTACAAGCTGCTAAATGATTATTGTGAGGAGATTAGGAGAAGTAACTCGGGCAACACAATTTACATTGATCTTAATGCAGATATGCAAATAGGTGAAAGATTTTTTAGAAAAATCTACCTTTGTTTGGTAGCATTAAGGGAGGGTTTTCTAATAGGTTGTAGAAGGTTGGTCGGACTGGATGAGACTTTTTTTAAATGTCCTTATCTTGGAATTTTGTTGACTGATGTTGGCATTGATGCAAACAATGGCATTCATCCCATTACTTATATTGTTGTGGAGGCTGAAACCAGCTCATCTTGGACTTAGTTCATAGAAGGGCTTATTAAAGATTTGAACATACATAAAAAGGAGGATTAGTGTTCAAACAGTTTGTGGACTCACCTTGTTCTTGTTGTTGTTTTGTTATTATTTTTCAGGCATTGGGACAAGCAGTTTAAAGACTATGCACTGTGTAGAACACAGACATTGCGTCAGGCATCTACATAATAACTTCAAGAGAAAAAAAAAACTCAGGAGATACTTTAAAGGACATGATGTGTAACATCCCACTACCTAGGCTCAACAGGGCTAGGGATGTCGCCCCGTCCATAGGGCAAGGGGTCTTTATAACTAGGTCATACAAAAGAAAAAAAAAAGCAACACTTTAAAATTAAACTTATTACAATCAAAAAATACATAAACAAATCTAAAATAAATTGTTCGCTACCATCTCTCAAAACAACACATAAGAAAAATAACATAAAGTCTTCAAAGCATAGGCAACAAATCTAGCTATTCATCTCCACAGTAGGATCGACCTGAAAACATGATATAAAAGGTGATGAGATAAAAATCTCAGTAAGCCCGCATGTGCTTTGAGTGTTTCAGGCAAAACAATTCATGTATGCAAGTTGTAAAAATTTTATAAGAGAAAGTGTTGGCAAGCATTAGATAAATGTTAAAAATAAAGAGTGGCATTTTGCTTTTCAAACTATACATGTGCACAATAAACACAGCCACTCAAACGGGTAGCCATGGATTACCACATGTTGGGCCCCACGACCATATAACGGTTAGAATGCCACACTTTGTGCAAACTGACAAAAGATAGGTGTACGGCCTATCGGGTGAGATACTCCTCCATTTCTACACCCAAAACTTACCAGTTGTCCACTCCGGAAACACACAGTCCACTTGACTGAAACTTGCTAACTCGAACAGCCTGACTAAGTAGTACTGTCGCTTCTCCAAGTTGAGTTCATCTTCTGGAGATGGCCTCCTACCAGAAGACTCGCCCTTACTCTTCAAAACTAATACTACTAGCCTACTTTTATTGAGTACTCAACGTTGATTGTCCCACTTGGGAGAAAATTGATCACACAATGATTTTCCTTGAAATAGCAATTAAGGGTTTCCAAAATTCTTATCGAAGTTGGGTTTTAGAAAGAGTTTAGCATTTTGTGTAAAACTGCTTGTTTAATTTTCAAATGATTTGCGTGACTGAAATAAAAAGGAAAAACAGTCCTTAATTGCCTTTACAAAATGAATGTCTATACACATCGCATTTGGCTTGCCACCATAATTTTTTGTCTTCACAAAATTCCATGCAGGAGCTTACCTGATCTTTTGCTTGCTTGAATTGAAAAATCTTCCAAGGCTGACCTAACCCCACCTGGGGTAAACACAAGACATAAGGTTATACTTGAGTTATATTTGCTTACACAAATAATCCTAGTTCAACCAATTACAATCATGACCTTAATGTCCGAAGCTTTAAGGCTAGCTGAAAAAGAATTTTATAAAATAAGTCTAGCTTAATAAGTTAAAATAACTAAGGGTTGTAAAATAATTACTAATAAGTTTTAGATTCAAATAATAAATCTTGAGTACTATTATTAATAAATAAACTAAGGTTTGAACATTGAATAATACTAAGCCCTTAAATAATATTAATAAATGATAATTTTTAAATAGTATTATTATAAATAAATAATAAATTACAATTAGCTTTTAATTAATAGATAATAAATAATTAGTAATAAATAAAATTAATAATAAATATATTTTATTAATTTTTTTATTAATAGATAACAAATAAATGTTAATATAAATAATATTTATAAATATATAGGCCTACAAGGTCATTAATATTTTACTATTATTAAAATTTTATTTATTATTATATATACATATATTATTTTTAATAAAAGATATCATTTATTTAATTATAAAATTATCACTATTTCATTTAATATATCATTTCCAAGACTTCCAAGAAATTTCGAAATCCTTAGAGAAAAATATAGTACAAATTTTAATCAAGGAAATAAAATTTGCTAATTAAAATAACTTAGGATCAACAAGATCATAATCATAATTTTCCTATTGCTAACAAGAATCATGAACACATTCTCCAACACCAAACAACTGTTAGTGTTGTGCCCTAGAAACAATCATTTGTACACTGTATATGACACATTTTATTTTAATAAAATGCATTATTTATCTTACAGTTTCTTTTGTTTACTTTTAAATAATATAACTATTCGATAAAGTCTCTAGTACAACACTGTGTTAAGGAAATCATGATAGAGATCATTTTAAGAGATTCCTACTACACTGTATAGTGTTAGTACTTAAATAGTCCATAGTCGTAGTATTAATGAGACAGGACATTAGTAATACGTGAAGACTAGCATGCGTTAGACTTCCTGATTTGATCAAGCGGTGGTTCTCATATCCGTGAGTATTGAAATACTCAAAGTTAACACATGGATGCTTGTTAATGGAACAAGTTCATTGGATGACTTAGCTTTGAGATAATCACATGGATAACTATTTAGTGCTAGTGATATAATCTCAATATAACAAACGTGCAAGTATCCTTAGACTTGAGATTTTCAAGGTACTTTGTTTGCTGAGCATTGTACTTTGATTTCAATCTCTGGAGCCCGATCGAGGGCCGCCTACGGGATAGATATTGGGTACATTGTGAACAAAAGTAGTTGAGATGGTCAATAAAGGATTCACTACTCCTAATAGTAGGGGCGAATATCTCACGGCCACTTGTAGGAATTACTACTCGAGAAGTCCTTGGCCAAGGCGATTGTGTATTGGAAACAGTTCCAATTGATACACATTTAGAGTAGTGGGTTCCTTGTACAAGTACTATTGTATTCAGGCTAGAATTAATTCTGGAGGGAGTTGGCACTAATCCCGTACTCCAAACTGAATGAGATATTGTATGGTGAAAGGAGTTAATTGCACTGTAGTTTGTTATTGAAGGGTTCATGTCAAGCCACTTGACTTCCTGGACTCTTGGGTAGTCATTATGTGTTGCTAGATATCGCTCTTGATATAGGAATATGGGTTTATTAATTGATGAATTAATAAACCAATCCTAATGAGAATTAATAGGAGTAATTCTAATTAATTATGGATTATTAATCTCAAAGATGTTTGGATGAATTCATGCTTGCTACCAATTGACCGGGAAACCTAATAGGTCACACACAATAGAGGATTATATACTCAAGATGTTATTTGATAACATAGTGGGGTTAATTGCGAGAAAGAGAAGTTGTTATGGACAAATTATAATTAGTTATAATTTATGGTCTAAATTGTAATGGTGAGAACTTGATGTTTCCAATTACAATTAGGGAATTCTAACTGTTTTAGAGTTCTCAGCTGGAGTGTTTTATGTAGGGTTTTTCATGAGTCATAGGATGACATACGATACCTATTCTTATGTAAGACACACGATACAATTCCAACCCTAGTAACACACGACTTCTTCTTCTTCTCTCTCTCTCTCTCTTTGCTCTTGAAGCAAACAACCCTAGCTGCCATCTTTTTCTGCTAGTACAAGAAATTTTGGTGCTTGAGTGTATCCTCTGTGTGGATTACTGTTAGAGATAATTATACACTGTGATTATAGTGGTTAGACGTTCAATTCTCGTGAAGTTGGATCAAGAGCATTGCTGGATTGCGCCTCGATTTAAAGAAGAAATTTTGTTCTTCGGACAATCAAACAAAAGTAAAAAGCTGCTACATTTATTATCTTTATGTCATGTTTTTCACACATAGGCACGTCATAGGATGGTATCTCGTTTATTCTTCCACTGCACCGTATAGGATACGAGCTTGAGATATCCAATAGTGGTATCAGAGCCATGCTATGTGCGGTCTACAGACATTGTTTGTCATGAAAAACTGTTTTCATGTATTCGTGTTTATCTTTGTTCGTTGTGAAAATCGTTTTCACTTGAGCCGAAATTGTTTTGAGTGTTATGGGTTGGGTTTGTAGCACAATATGATTGTGTTAAAGTTACAGCGTATTTCGAAAAATGCTTTCTTTAGGTGTTGAGAATTTTCTGCAGAAAAACATTTTCATGAGCATGGTTGTTGCCTTCCGTTTCATCCTAATTTTTTGTTTTGATTTGTTTAAACTAACAAATTGGTTGTTGTCTTGAGCTTCAAAACAGAAAATATTGCTGAGAATTGCTCTCACTGAAAATTTGTAGAAGAAGAAAGCACCATAAATTGTTTCTGGAATTTTTTGAAAAAATGGCCGCCATTGTTTCAGAACATAGGCAGTGTCGGTTCCGTTCTGTTCGCGATGATCAGAAATCATTTTTGGAAGAGAAAAATTTTTGGAAACCAGAACAGAGTCGGCGCCGACTCTGGCTTCCAAACCGGCGCCAGTTCTACTCTGTTTTGCACGATCCAGTTGTTTTAAATTTTTTTTTTCGAATGAAATTTTGAAAAGAAAAACCTCATTTGATGAGAGACAGGACCCAAAAGCATTTTCTCAAAATTAGTTTTGAGACAATAAATTTTATTCTTCAAAATAATGATTTTGAAAATCTAAAATTGATGTATTCTCTGAAATGGTGATTTTAGAATTTGTTGTATTTTTCCAAAATGGTGATTTTGGAATAATAAAAGTATATGTTTATTTTGTTTAAGCATAGTTAATGGCATGGTGGATGGTTATGGACTAAAACCAATTATATCTATTCATGCATTTTACAGTTTTGGTTTTTATGAAATAGGGCCTGCGTGTCCTGCCTTCTCTAGAATTCTTGTGTAATTCTCTTCTCATCTAACTCCCCTCGAATATAACTCGAGATTTTCTCTCTTTAAGAAATTATGTAATTAGTTTACATAGGTTAGATAGGAGTAGAATTATTTTTAATTTTGGAGATGGCAACCAAAATAAGGCGAGAAAGTAAGGTCTTCTACTTAAATCATGCATGAACACATAGGGTTAACTATATTAATTTTTTTTATGACTCAAAGAAATTAATTTGGGAAAAAGTCCATAACCATACCACGTAATCGCTTTATTACCACGATTATCAATTATGTGATTTATTGATTTTTATGCATGTCATTCAATGAAATCACTAAAAGGAACAAATCTCTCAATTAATATTAAACCTAATTCATTCCGTTAATATAATAAGAACGAGAGTCCTTTTTCGAGATCAGGTTGTTGGGCAAACCCAAGCCTACTTGACATTGGGCGTGTTCAAGCTATGGAGTTAAATTCCTTTGAAATTAAATTCTTCATTAATAGGTCAGGTTTAACTAAATTCTTTATCCCGGTTGGGCAAACTCAAGCATAAAGAAATTTAGAGGAAAAGTTGGGGTAGCCCAAAAGGCTTTAAGATTAAATGCTATTAATCATCCAATGATCCGGTAGTTAAATACGATGTAATTGGTATTGGATACCTACCAATGAACTTAAGGGTGGTTTGTTGGGCAAACTTAAGGTTATTCTTGAGGAATTTGGATATCGGTTCACTAGGAAAGCTTCCAACGGGCTTTCCCAAATTAGTAGTGGGGGCTATTGGTTTGAGTAAAATAGTGGAGTAAAAATGCATTTAATTAAAGTTCTAATTATTTGCATATCATGTGCATATACAAGTAGCTAATGTTTTCTATCTTTATATCTAGGTCACTTGCATCATGTCAACAAACTTGAACTTACGTAGCATCTTAGAAACCAACAAGTTAACCGAATTAAACTATCTTGATTGGTATAGAAATTTGGGAATCGTTCTCAAATCAGAAAAGTTGGTCTACATGCTAGATGCTCCTATTCCGCCACCACCAGCTTAAGATGCTCATGTTGATGAGCATGCTGTCCACAAGAGGCATAAGAAGGATAGTGATACAACATCATGTATTATGCTGGCATCCATGACCCCCCGAGTTGCAAAAACAACACGAGCATATGGATGCTCAATCGATTATACTACATCTTTGAGAGCTGTTTGATGCCCAAGCCAGAACTGGGAGATACGAGATTTTGAAGCAACTATTTCGTTATAAAATTGCAGAGGGTTCTTCTGTGGCCACACTTGGGCTGAAGATGCTGGGCTTGATAGAGAAGCTTAGATCTCTCGGGTTTGCAATAGATTATGACTTAAGTGTTGACTTAATTCTACAGTCTTTGCTTAATAGTTTTTCACAATTTGTGATTAACTATCAGATGAACAAGATTGAGTCCACTATTTATGAGTTGATCAATCTTCTCAAAAACTGCGGAGTCCTCCATGAAGAAGGATTCCAATGTAGTTTTAATGGTAGAGTCTTCCTCTTCTAAGAAGAAAGTTCAAAAGAAGAAGAAGGCTCCCATGAAGCCCAAATGTGGTGTGAATAAGAAGGACGCAGCTACCAAGGGCCTATGCCATCATTGTGGGAAGATGGGCCACTGGAGACACAACTGTAAAGCCTACTTGGAGACCATTAAGGACAAGAAGTAGAAGGAGAAGCTTACAAGTACTTCTACTTCTTCTCTAGGTATGTTTATGATTGAGATAAATACCGCCTTTAGAAATGAGATATGGATATTAGATATCGGATGTGGATCTCATTTGTACAATAACTTGCAAGGACTAAAGAGCAGTAGAAGGCTAGAGAAAGGCGATATGGACCTACGTACTGCAAATGGGGCAAAGGTTGCTGCACTTGCTGTGGGGACATACGAGCTGAACCTACCTTCGGGATTAATTCTAGAATTACAAAACTGTTATTTTGTACCAGTTTTAATGAAAAATATTATCTCAGTTGCGTGTTTAGACTTACATGGATTTTATTTAATATTTAAGAATAAATGTTGTTCTTTTTCATTGAATGATATTCATTATGGTTCAGCAACTCTGGTTAATGGTTTATATGTTCTAGACTTGGATAATCCAATTCTCAATATAAATAATAAGAAACCTAAAATAGATAACTCTAACACCTCTTACTTATGGCATTGTCGTTTGGGCCATGTAAACGAAAATCGTGTTTCTAAATTATACAAGCTTGGTGACTTAGGGTCATTTGATTATAAATCATATGGCATATATGAGTCTTGTTTACTAGGTAAAATGACTAAAACTCATTTTCCAGGAAAAGGGGAACGGGCCAAGAAGTTATTAGAACTCATACATTCTGATGTATGTGGCCCAATGTCAATACAAGCAAGATGAGTTTATAGCTATTTCATAACCTTTATCGATGATTTCTCACAATACGGGTATTTGTATTTAATACAAATCTGAGGCCTTTGAAAGTTTCAAAGACTTCAAGAATGAAATAGAGAAATAACTTGGCAAAAGTATAAAGACTCTAAGATCTGATCGAGGAGGAGAATACTTGAGCCAAGAGTTTCTGAGTTATCTGAGAGATAATAGGATATTATCTTAATGGACTCCACCACATACACTTTAACATAACGGTGTATCTGAGAGAAGGAATCGAACCCTTCTAGACATGGTACAGACCATGATGGCTTCTGCAGACTACCAAAATCATTTTGGGGGTATGCACTAGAGACTTCTATTTATATCCTAAATAAAGTTCCAACAAAATTGGTTGATACTACCCCATTTGAAATGTTCTTTGGTAAGAGACCAAAGTTATCTCATTTACGAGTATGGGGTTGTCCTGCATTTGTTAAAAGGCCACAGTCAGACAAACTTGATAGTAAGTCTGACAAATGTTTGTTTGTTGGATATCCGAAAGAATCTTTCAGATATTACTTCTACCTACCCTCTGAAAACAAATTGTTTGTTTCAAAGCATGCCGTCTTCTTGGAGAAGGAGCACATGCTCAAAGGGGACAGTAAGAGTAAGATTGAACTTAGTGAAGTTCATGAAGATCAAACAAATGAGGATCAACCGTCTAACCCCACATCTATTGAGAGAATTGATGAACCTTCTAATACATAAGAACCTTGTAGATCTAGTAGGATACATGTGGCACTTGTAAGATATTGATTTCTCATTAGTGACCACAACGACGTATCTCTCATAGATGAAGATGAGCCTACTACCTACAAGGATGTTCTGAACAGTTCAGAATCTGGCAAATGGCTTGAGGCCATAAAGTCAGAGATGGATTCCATGTACGACAACCAAGTATAGACTTTGGTTGATCCACCTAAAGGAATTAAACCTATTGGGTGCAAGTGGGTTTTCAAGAAGAAAATGGACATGGATGGTAACTTTGTTACCTATAAAATACGACTAGTGGTGAAGGGTTAACGTCAACAACATGGAATTGACTATGATGAAACCTTCTCGCCAGTAGCCATATTGAATCCATCAGGATACTCCTAGCTATTGCTGCTCATCATAATTATGAGATTTGGCAAATGGATGTGAAAACAGCTTTCCTAAATGGAAATCTGACTGAAGAAGTGTATATGACACAACCTGAGGGATTCACATCCAGTGATAGCACAAAGGTGTGCAAGCTGCAAAGGTCTATTTATGGACTTAAGAAAGCTTCTACGGGAACATCCATTTTGATAAAACAATCAAAGAGTTTGGTTTCATTCAAAACATAAATGAACCTTGTGTATACAAGAAGGTTAGTGGGAGTACAATCGTTTTCTTACTGCTTTATGTAGGTGACATATTGCTAATAGGAACCGATATACCTATCCTGCAAACGGTTAAAATTTGGTTGTCCAAACGATTCTCCATGAAAGACCTTGGAGAAGCAACCTATATTCTTAGAATAAGGATCTATAGAGATAGATCCAAAAGATTGCTAGGTCTTTCACAGTCTACATACATAGATAAAGTGGTAAAGAGGTTTAGCATGGATCAATTCAAAAGGGGATTCTTACCCATGTCACATGGTGTAAGCCTTTCAAAGTCGATGTCTCTCAAGACACAAGTTGAAAGGGATCACATGAGTAAGATTCCATACGCTTTGGCAGTTAGATCTATCATGTACGCTATGATATGTATTAGGCTTGATGTATTTTGTGCTCTCAGTTTGACGAGCAGATACCAATTTGACCCTGGTGATGGTCATTGGGTGACTGTAAAGAACATCCTTAAATACTTACGAAGGACTAAGGATGTGTTCTTAGTATATGGAGAAGGTGATTTGAAAATAAATGAGTATATTGATGCCAGTTTTCATTCTGACAAAGATGATTTCAAATCACAATCCGGCTATGTGTTTACGTTGTATGAAGGGGCAATAAGTTGGAAAAGTTCCAAATAAGAGACTATTGCCGACTCTACGATAGAAGTTGAGTACATGGCTACTTTTAAAGCAGATAAGGAAATAAAATGCATTATTTATCTTACAGTTTCTTTTGTTTACTTTTAAATAATATAGCTGTTCGATAAAGTCCCTAGTACAACAATATGTTAAGGAAATCATGATAGAGATCATGATAAGAGATTCCTACTACACTGTATAGTGTTAGTACTTAAATAGTCCCTAGTCGTAGTATTAATAAGACAGGACATTATTAATGCGTGAAGATTAGCATGTGTTAGACTTCCTGATTTGATCAGGCGGTGGTTCTCATATCCGTGAGTATTGAGATACTCAAAATTAACACATGGATGCTTGTTAATGGAACAAGTTCATTGGATGGCCTAGCTTTGAGATAATCACATTGATAACTATTTAGTGCCAGTGATATAATCTCAATATAGCAAACGTGCAAGTATCCTTAGACTTGAGATCTCCAAAGTACTTTGTTTGCTGAACATTGTACTTTGATTTTAATCTCTGGAGCTCGATTGAGGGCCACCTATGGGATGGATATTGGGTATATTGTGAGGTAAACGAAAGTAATCGAGAGGGTTAATAAAGGATTTACCACTCCTAATAATAGGGGCGAATATCTCACGACCACTTGTAGAAATTACTACTCGAGAAGTCCTTGGCCAAGGTGATTGTGTATTGGAAATAGTTCCAATTGATACACATCTAGAGTAGTGGGTTCCTTGTACAAGTACTATTGTATTCGGGCCAGAATTAATTCTGGAGGGAGCTGGCACTAATTCTGTACTTCAAATCGAATGAGATATTGTTTGGTGAAAGGAGTTAATTGCACTGTAGTTTGTTATTGAAGGGTTCATGTCAAGCTATTTGACTTCCTAGACTCTTGGGCGGTCATGATGTGTTGCTAGATACCGCTCATGATCTGGGAATATAGATTTATAAATTGATGAATTAATAAACCAAACCTGATTAGAATTAACGGGATTAATTCTATTTAATTATGGATTATTAATCTCAAAGACGTTTGGATGAATTCATGTTTGCTACCAATTGATCGGGAAACCTAATAGGTCAGACACAATAGATGATTATATACTCAAGATGTTATTGGATAACATAGTGGGGTTAATTGCGAGAAAGAGAAGTTGTTGTGGACAAATTATAATTAGTTATAATTTATGGTCTAAATTATAATTGTGAGAACTTGATGTTTCCAATTACTATTTGAGAGTTCTAACTATTTTAGAATTCTCAGCTGGAGTGTTTTAAGTGGGGTTTTTCGTGAGTCATAGGATGACATACGATACCTATCCTTATGTAAGACACACGATACAATTCCAACCCTAGTAATACATGACTTCTTCTCTCTCTCTTTCATTGCTCTTGAAGTAAACAACCCTAACTGCCATCTTTTTCTACTAGTACAGGAAATTTGGGTACTTGAGTGTATCCTCTGTGTGGATTACTGTTAGAGATAATCACACACTATGATTATAGTGGTTAGACGTTCAATTCTCATGAAGTTGGATCAAGAGGATTGCTAGATCACGCATCACCTTGAAGAAGAAATTTTGTTCTTTGGATGATCAAACAAAGGTAAAAAGCTGCTACCTTTATTTTCTTTATGTCTTGTTTTTCTCACATAGGCAGGTCCTGGGATGGTATTTCGTTTATTCTTCCGCTGTACCGTATAGGATATGAGCCTGAGATACCCAACACAAACAAAGGTAAAAGTTGTTACCTTTATTATCTTTATGTTTTGTTTTCCACACATAGGCGGGTCCTGGGATGGTATCTTGTTTATTTTCCATTGCGCCGTATAAGATACGAGCCTGAGATACCCAACAACACCAAACTAATCCATTCATGAATATAGGCTTAAATCTATACATACTATCACATGGCTAATTCTTTACTAAGCATAAGCATAATCATGCCTTCAAAGGAGATAAGAACATAAAAATTCCACTCACCAAAGGTGTCATAACATCTAGCATACTTAAACAATCATAATTCTCTTAAGACATGATGATCATATATTAATTTTGAAGAAAATCCATATAGCTTAAACATGATCAATCATTCTCATGTCCTGATCTCAACCCCTTCATACATATGCATATACTCAATCCCTCATTCATATTTTATTCTCCCTATTAGCATGTAAGAGACATGAATTCAGAATTAAAAAGAAGGATTAAGGAGAAGTACTTGATTGATGTTTGCTTCGATGAAGATTCAAGAAGGTCCATAGGATTGAGGGTCTTGTATTGTTCATGAGAGAAGGAAAAACAGCCATGGTTGTAACCACCATTTCGGCCGAGAGAGAGAGAGAGAGAGAGAGAGAGAGAGAGAGAGAGAGAGAGCATTAGCAAGATATGTTAAAGGTTGAAGGGAAGAAGACGAACAAAGGAGTTGTTCTTGGTTACCTTGATGATGTTCTTGAGACCTTCAAGAAAAAAACTGATTTTGATCCGAATGCTAATTTTTGTTTTCAAGATTTGATGCTATAAATTCCAGAAATGAACTCTAGGGAGTAAGTAAGAGTATTATGGAGTATTTGAGAGGGATTGGAGGTGTTTAGAGTGGTCTTTGACTTGGAGAAATGTAGTGTGTGTTCTTAGTGAAAATGGAGAGAATTTGAGAAAGGATATACACGAATTTCTGGAAAGTGTTGGCTGAATGGTTTAGGGAATTCAGGGGTTTCAGTTTTCAGCTTAGAGAGGAAGAGGAAAATCTGATTGTTTGAAATTCAAATGGAGAGATTTGAGGAGTGGTTTGAGGTAGAAGATATGTTAATGGCGTTTGATTGTTGGAGGTTTCTTGGTGTTGCAATGGAGCTGGCTGGACTGCTATGTTTTGCTAAAATGAATAAAGATTGATGGAGCTTTAAAGCTGGCCAAAATTCTGAGCTCAATGGCAGAGGAATTTCTGGTTATGAAGCCTAGTACAAGAGTGTTTTCATGGAGCAAATGCTGAAAATTTTGCAGTTCAAATGGAAGATTGAATGGAGTGATCTTAGGAGATATTTGAGGTGTGGTTATGGAGTCCAAGTGTGCAAGGTAAGTGGAGGGGTTAATAGTGTTTAGTTCATGGCTGAACAAGGGTTAATTTACAGAGGTTTGAGGGTGGTTTTCGGTCAAGGCTTGAAGGGAACAAAGCTGGAAATTTTCTGGTTTCATGGTGTTCATGGTTCAAAGGTTTGCTGCAATTTTTCTGTGCAGTTTTTTGCAATATTCCAGCCCGATTTGCAGAGCTTTTTGAGAGGTTTTTGAGGATCCTTTAAGGCTGGTTTCCAGCCTTCTTTATAGAGGAAAAGTAGAAGAATTTTTCTGAATTGATGACAGAAGAAAACAGTTCCATTTCTAGACTGCTATGCAGCGAAATCTGCTCATGATTTTTCCTGGTTTGTGCAATCTGATTTTGCACAGGAATTTCAGTCTTCAAGCTGAATAAATTGGCCATTTTTTTGATAGCAAATGAGTAAGAAAGATGGTTGTGATTTTTGAAGGTTAGGCTGCTCAAGAATCTAGAAAATTTCTAAATTTCTTTCATGAAGAATATGTACACTATGGAGTGGAATTTGAAGGTTCAACCATGGAGATTAATTTTCCTTAGGAACCTTCCCTAACTCCTCTCCTATTTTCAGTCAATTCTCCAACTTCCAAGATTCATTTTGGAAATTCAAAGACCAAGAATCCTTGCTGAATTTTCTGGAATTAAAAATATAAATTTTGATAAATTTTGAACAAATTTAATTGGTGAAGAGGTTAGGACAAGCTAGAGGTAATAAAAAGGACAAGAATTCCTCTAGAATTCTTTTTAGGACATGATGATAGGATTAGGACATTCTCTTCATGTCTCCCCTAGGACAACATTCCTATTTTTATGGAATACAAGAAAACAAAAATTCAATGATAATCATGATGGGATTTGAACTCATGACCTTAGAGATTAATTCACAAAGCTCTAACCACTTAACCATACTAATTCTTATTCTTATTTTCTCACCCAAATATCATTCTTATTTAATCCTCAAGCTATCTTCCTATTTTGACCTCAAGTAAAATTACCATTTTACCCTTCCTATTCAATAAGCATAATTAAGCCTTTTAACTTATAAATCATAATTCTAAAGCACATAAAATCATTTAAATATATATATATATATATATATATATATTCATGCAAAATAATATGACATGCATCCACACCCCCTTACTCTAGGGTTGGCTTTAGGTAGGGTTTCACAACGTGGAGATATGAAAAGGTAACATACCCTAACAAGTTTAACAGTGAGATGCAACTGTTGAAGGAGTTTGATGAAGCTACTCATGCTTGGTTGTGTAAGCATACACACCATAGACGTTGGAATAAATCCCACTTCTAGACACAAACTAAGTGTGATGTATTGTTGAACAACCACAGCGAGACATTCAATTGGCAAATATTAAATGCAAGGTCCAAACCCATACTTGGTTTGCATGAAAAAGTTTATGTGTACTTGATGTTAAGACTTCAATTGAGGAGGTCATGAGTTCGGAGGCAAAAGGGCAAGATCTGCACAAGGATTAAAAAGAGACTTGAAAAGCTGGTTGAGGAGTCTGCCCATTGTATTACATTATACAACGGTGGCTACAAGTTCTAAGTTAAGGAGACCAAAACTTTAGAGTAATTTTTGGTTGACACAGAGAAGAGAAGTTGCACCTGCAGGAGATGGGAACTTTTTGGTATCCCTTGCAAGCATGGTATTTCAACTATTGTGTATGAATGTAATGACACAGAAGACTATATTGATGGTTGTTAAAGTATTGATTCATTAAGAAAGGCTTATAAGCCAATCATAAATCCTTGCAATGGGCCAAATAATTGGCCACCAAGCAAATTACCAGAAATGAAGCCTCCTGTGGCCCTAAAGCTTCCTGGTAGATGTAAAAAAAAGAGAAAGTTAGAAAAAGGGGAGAAGACTTGTAAAGTTACAGCCACTGGTGCAAGAAAGCTTTCAAGAACTGGTTTTAGGATAATGAAGTATAGGTGTTGTGGTTCTATTGGTCATAATGCCAGAAAGTGCCCACAAAAAGATAAGAAAAAGAACAATATTAATAAAAACATGGAAAAGAACAATGCTGATAAAGAGGATGTGGTCCAACATAATCAATGTGCCTGGAACTTGAATAAGTGTGGTAGATATGGACAGTTGAGCCATAATAGAAGGTCCTGCAATAGTGATCTCCTACTACAAATACATAAAGGTTCATATTACCATGAAGTAGCAATGGAACCTATTTCAGATACATGAAGTTATTGGACATGTTACTTAGTTTTGAAGGTAATTTGCTGACTTTGTGTAATACCCCGCCCAAAACCACCTTTGACTATGGGAAAAAGTCATGCATTACATAGCATCTTGCATTTTATGTGGTAGCTAGAATAATTTTATTTGCATGATGCATGTGAATTTTTCAGTTGCTCTTGCATTTGAATTAATTGATGTGAAATAGTTGTGTTGTTAAAGACTTGTTTAAGGGAGGTTTAGTCGAAGACTTGGAAGGATGAGTATTGGGGTGGTAAGAACTTCTTGTAGAAAAATTAGCATTGGAGTTGTTTTGGAATAGTGGGGTGGTTGGTGATTTCCTTTGGTGACCCGAGTTCGAATCCTACCTTTTGTGAAGTAAGTTTCTCTTCTTGAAATTCTTTTCTTTAGACCGTTTCTTATCTTGGCCGAAAAAGAATCTAGCTATCCTAGAGAAATTTTAGTATTTTTACTCCAAGGAAATAAGTCTCTATATTTATTTCCTAAATTCAAGGACTTTGATGTGAATAAAGTTCACCTTTAATTTTCAGCTTGTGTTCCTTAGGATTTTCGAAAAAACCCCTAGCTAGGAGCCACCTTGAAGAATTTCAAGTGGTATAAAACTCTTCTTGATGAATATTAGAGTTAGGGAATATATTAGGGAAAAATCTTATTTTACCTCTTCAAGAATTCTAGCCATAATCCTTTTATTTATTTAATTGTTTTAGAGAAATATTTTAACTAAAGTCTTATATATTTTCTTTGGGTTTAAACGCCACTTCCATAGGAGTAAGACTCTATATTTAACTCCTAAGTTCAAGGATTTTAGCTAAGGATGAAATTTGTTTTATTTTCAGCTTTTGTTCCCTTGAATTTTCGGAAACCATAAGCTGGAAATATTCTGGAAATTTTTCCAGATTTTGTCCGCCACCTTGGAGCACCTTTAGCTACAATCCAACTCTGAAAATCCTAGCTCAAAACACCTAGAACACTCCTTAATAATTCAACTACCTTAGTTGCACAAAACCAGAATTTCTATCACCAAAAATTACTGATTTTCGGCAGCTTGGAAACCAGAAAAATTCGGTCAGCTTGCACAGAATTTTCGTCCAGCTGTGCACTCCAAAACACACAAAATTTTGCACTCCAAAACCTACCAAAACTCCTTGTTGATTAAGCCAATTTCAGCACCCAAAACCCTCACCTTTTCCCTAGAAATTTTGGCAGAATTACAGCCTGAACAATCCAGAATTTCTTCTCCTTTTGTTCAGTGATTTCGCACAGCTTGCACAGGATTTTTCAGTCATCAACATCCACTCAAACTCTTCCTTGTTTGGCCCAAAATTCTGAACACATACATCCCTTCCTTTGAGCAGTGTTTCGGCCAGCTTAGAGGAGCAAATTGCAGAATCTTTTCCTCCATAAAACTCCCCTAAAGTCGGCAGCAAGGAGGCGCGCGCAAGCTGGAAATTCCGCCTTTGCTGTCCAAGAAACCTAAAGCCATTAGAAGTCTATCTAAACATCACCATCTAACCCTAAACCAATCTTCTCCAACTTTAAACCATAACCACCGTCTACCCTCTCCATTCTACACGAAAATTTCAGCAACTTCTCTCTGCAAATTTTCGAAAATACAAGAGTTGTTCCAAGCAAAAATCGAACACACCTTAAGGTAAGCACAAATCCTTTCAACCTCTTGATGCCGTTTTCTCTAATGATTCTTTTCTCTTTCTTCTACCCTTAAATCACGCCCTATAGAGGCTGATTTCCTCTTCTTCCTTAATTTTCGGTCAAGTGAAGCAAAGGAGGTAGCTTCTCTCTTCTTCTCAAGCGAACTCGGGACGATCACCATAGGAGCATCGAAACCTCATTACCCGGTAGTTGTAAGGTAAGGGAATACTCTCCCTTGATGTCGAAAGTAAAGTGTAATGGTGTTTATTAGCGAGATAAACATGTGGTCGTAGTATTTGATCTTTGGGGATTGAATAGTTTACTTGGAATTAAATAGGAGATTGCGAATTGTTATGAAAATAAATGGGATTAGAGCATGTTTGAATTAATTGAGACCCTGATCATGATATTATATGGTTTAGATCAGGAGGATAATTGAGGAAAACCAGCTGTGAATTTATCGCATTTATCTGAGGCATATCAAGTAAGTCCTTGCATAAACTCTTTTATTAAATGTTGTGATGGCAAGTCCTTTTATAAACTGTTTTGTTAAAGGTTGTGTTGGTGAGTCTATGTTGTGAAGCTTTGTAAAGCTATTGTTAAACTGTGTTTGCTTGGGTTGTAAACGTGGATATTTACTCTTTAAATGGTTTTGTCAAACTAACAGTTTTTAGCAAGAAAACTATTCATTTCCTTAAATTTTTGGAAATCACTTTTAAAGAAAACCACGTTTTGCAAAGCCAAGGTTTGAAAATATTTTGAATCAGGAATTGACGGATATGTTCGTCGAGTACTCAATAAGGGTAGGCTAACAATACTAGTCTTGGAGGGTTAGCGTAAGTCTTCTGGCAAGATGCCACCTCCAGAAGATGAATTCTGCTTGAAAAGACGACAGTGTTGGTTGGTCAGGCCAGTCCGAGCTAGCATTATGCCTGAAAGGTATTATTTATATTCCCGGCATGGACACCCGGATGGTTTTGTTGGGTGTAGAGATGGAGGAGTATCTCACCCGGTGGGCTGTACACTCACCTTGATCAGAACGCCCAACGTATGGTAATCTAGTCCGGACAAGGTGCACAAAGTGTGGTGCCTTGGCCAATTTGTTCTCATGGAGCCCAACGTGTGGTGACATGACTTTTATCCGAGTGGAGGATTTATTTTGTACAAAGTGTGACAATAAGAAAACCCACTCCTTGCGAAAAGAGATTGTTTATGACTTGCCAAATTATTTTTACAAATGTTTTACACTTTGCATACACGTACTATTCAAAACACCATGTGCACACACAGGACTTACTAAGATTTATTCTCACACCGTTTTATACCATGTTTTCAGGAGATAGATTGTGTTGAGTCAGCGGGGCATGTAATAGTTGGAGCTTTTGCTATTTTCTCTATCCGTTCTAGGAGACATTTATTGCTTATGCTTCTAAACAATATTTTGTTTTATTCCATTTTGCTCCAAGTTGAGCCTGATGTAATAAGAATATTTCTTTATTTATCTAAGTTGATCCTTTTGGAGATTGCCTTTATATTTTATACCTCGTTCTAAAGACCCCTTGTCCTACGGGACGGGGCGACATCCCCGCCCTTTTAGGGTACGTAGTCGTGGGGTGTTACACTTTGTACTCAATTTTATTATTATTTCCTATTACCCTCGATGCTCACTTTTCATTATTTTCTATTTCCATTTAAACATCTTATAGGAAAGAGGAGGACAGCAACAAAGGGGAACTGGAGGTTACAGTTCATATTTTAGGTTGTTAAAGGACAGCAACAAAGTGAAATTAAATATTAAAGTTCATATTTTGGGTTGTTAATAATAGACAGTGTGTATATATGTTAACTGAAAGTTCAAATTTGTAATGATCCTAGTGTGGAAATGTCAACCGAGGTGGTTTTGGAAGTAGTAAAGTTTTTTGAAGTGCTTATTATCTATGTGTAGTAGCTATTGACTTCAAGGTTTGTGTTGGCTAATGGACATATTACTTACGGGACTCGGAGTCCTTATGTGTTTGACTAATGGATATGTTATGTTTTGGCTAATGGATATGTTACTACTGGATTCTTTATTTCTAAGTGTTACATTGCTTTTAGTAGTATTATTACTGGATTCTGTACAGATAGAACTATTCCATGGGCATTCAGTTTGTTGTTTTTGTATAAAAGATTTGAGGAAAGAAGATCTATTTGCTGTCTATATTGTTTTTATACTTAGATACTTCTTCCAAATGTGGCATACTATGTCAGCTATGATTTCAGGAATTAGGACAAGCCAGAAATGTGCAAGCCTGTGAAGGAATTAACACCGGCAAGTGGGATTAAATATAGTTTGTTTCATGTCAATTGAGTGAAACTTTTAGATTGTTTTAGAAGCAAAATTATACTTTTTTTTTGCTTTATTTAGTTTTAGTAGTATTATTTGCTGGATTATGTACTGATATTTATGTGAAGTTGATGATGGTTACATAATACAGACAAAAAACCACAGATATCAACATTTACATGTGTATACATATGTCTAGCAAGAAAGGATCACTTTCCCCTTTCCTTTATTGATTAAATGTTAGAGAGGCTAGCTGGACACATGTACTTCATTTAATTTTCTATAGTCAATGCACATTTTCCATCCAATGACAAGCTTCATTGGAATAAACTCATTCTTCTCGTTAGGCACCGCTATCATGCCTCCCATCTTTGGTATTACCTGTATAGGGCTCACCCACATACTATCTGAAATAGGGTATATAATTCATGCATCCAACAGTTTAATCATTTCACCCTTAACAACTTCCTCTATATTTGGATTTAACCTTCGTTGGGTTTGTACCATAGGTTTTGCTTCTTTCTCAAAAAAGATCTTATGCACAGAAAGAAGGATTAATTCCTTTTATATCTGTAAGTTTCTATGCTATAGTCATCTTGTGACTCTGTAGAACTTGAACCAACTACAGCTTTTGCCCTTCCTTCAAACCTTTAGCAATTATCACTGGCAAATTGTTCCTTTTGGGTAAAAAATGCATACTCAAGATATTCCAATAGCTCTTTCAATTCCAATTCTGTTGCGTCCTCAATAGATGATCTTATTCGCCCAAGACTTGATTTCTTAATAACTTCAAAAACTGATAGTTCAAAATTGTTCTTGGAATTTTTCACATGTGCCAATAGTTCTTAAGGATACTGTTTAACATCTTTCACTAACCCGTCCTCAGTCCATTAACAAATTGTTCCTACAAAAAAAATTAGAAATACGTTTATCAAGAATATTAATCATAAAGCAATCATCTTGTATGGAAGAATATTTCATGCTATTCGAAAATCATATGATAACTTCCTCCTCCTCAACTAAGACAGGTCTACCTAGAATCAATGGAACCTTAGAATCCCTATCCATATAAAGAATAACAAAATTGACTGGAAAAATGTATTTGTCAATCTTAACAAGCACATCCTCTACAATCCCTCTAGGATATTTGATAGATTTGTCTTCTAATTGGATACTCATCCTAGTGGATTTTGGTTCACCTAAGCCTAACTTATAAAAAGTGTTGTATGGTAATAGATTGATGCTAGCCCCTAAATATGCTAATGCTGTGCTAAAAGTAACACCATCAATCACACAAAGAATAGTGAAACTCCTTGGATCTTTCAATTTCTATGACACTTTTTCTCTATGTTAGAGGAGGTCAAAATATTCTTCATTCAATGTTATAGTAGATAGCTTTTCCAGCTTCCTTTTGTTGGAGAAAATGTTTTTAAAAAATTAGCATACTTAGGCATTTATGTTAGGGCCTCCACAAATGGAAGATTTATCTACAGTTGTTTGAATAACTCCAAGAACTTTTTGAATTGCTTCTCGTCTTTCCCTTTCCTCAATTGATCAAGATGTGGAATATGAGAAGAATGTTTCTGCTTTTCTGTTCTTTCTACTCCTATTTTCTCAAGTAGAGGTGTTACTCTTCTGTTCCTTTTGATGGTGTTGCAGGTAAGTTCCATTCTTTCTCCTGCTCCTTTTGTTCTTTCTTCATCATTATCGTTATACACCGATATCACAGGATTAGTTAGCTTTTTTCTATTTCTCAATATGATTACCTCAACAAGCTCACGAAAATTATAGTCTTCAAGATTTCTAGAAAATTATCCAATCTCATTCCCTAGATTACGTATTAGTGCTTTTTGATGCCTTATTAACACTTCCATATCCTAAAAATGTGAAATGGATAAAATATCGAATTGCTCTAGAAGAGGTTCAAGTGATGACCCATAATTTGACTCATGAACTCCATGGACATCATTGACCCACTCATTATGATAACCATCTTGAGTTTCATTGCCCCATAATCATACACCCTTCCAACCGCCATTATCTATATCACAATGTCAAATCAACCTTGCAAGCACAATCCAAAACCACAATTAATGAATAGAGAAATAATTCCACAATTTCCAAAAAATGAGCAAAAAATGAAGTCTAAAGGACCTATTCATTTATTAAGTAAAAACACAAAGCAAAATCACTCCCAAAATAGCCTCCAAATCTCAAATCAGCATGAATAGTCCATAAGAGAGAAAAAATTTCCAACCCCACAAAAATGAACAAAGATTAAGTATAAAACCAAAAGAAGTTCCAGAAGACAAATCTATATATCCAAGCCAGATACCATATATCGTATCCATATATCCACTATCAAAATCTCAATTTTAAGCAAAAATGAATATCATCTTTATTACACCAATCAATTTCCATTTTGCAACATAATGAATTCAACACTATGAAATAAGCCACAAATCTCCATATCTAATAATTTTGCTCCCAAAACCAATCTCACTTGACCAAAGAATAAGATATAAATAAATATACAAATGAATGAAATCACTTTAAAGTCCAAAAGAATAGATTTTACAACAATAATACAATAATTAAAGAAGTTTTAGGTGAAAATTGTGGCTAAAATAAGTAAAATCACAACAAACATACAAATAACTATTCACAAAATAAGTTAGTGATATGTACAAATTTATACATAATAAAAGGCTAAATCAACAAGAATTAAAGTTCTTAGAATATAGCCATAGTCGTTCCTTGGTAACAACGCCAGAAACTTGATACGTGTGTTTGTGCATATGTAAATTTCATATCAAATGTGCTTCATATACATACAAGTTTTACTAATTAAAATGCCAATTAAAAATCACACAATACATATATAGGCAAGTGCACATATTGTGTAGTATAGTATTGTTAGCAAAAATCGAAGAACCTTAGAGAACGCAGTTATTGCCCCTACTTCTTTCTCTTCTTATTGTTTGGCCAAATAAGAATGTAAAGTATATAAGACTAATTAAGATAGGAAAAACAAATAATGTTTTTATACAAAAGAGAGTTATAAGATCATCAAGGAATAAAACAGAGATAAACCTATATAATAAAATGAATTCCCCCATTTATTACCTAAATGTTGAGCATCTATTGGATGCATAATTTCAAATTCTAGGCATTAGAGTGAGTCAAATATTAATCTCACATGCTCTCGAGTTATCAAATTTCTACTGCAAATTCGATTAATTGGTATCTCGACCTAACCAAGCAAACCTAAGGATGTATTAATCATTACTCACCATCTCAAAATCATCCGGAGGCCACAAAATTCCTATCTCTAGGCAATCTCACAAACTCTTTAATTATTAGCCCTAATGTCCAACCTTCCTATTGGGTTAATTAAAATGGCAAATGTTAAATTAGTTAAGTGGGTGTTCAAACCTTAACCATATCTCTCAAAATCATTAAGGAAGAACATTTAATTGAAACAAATCAACCAAACCCCAACTTAACCAAGATAACTAAATAAGCACAAATACCTAAATACCATAGAATAAAAAGTAGAGAGCTTAAGAAAATAATACATCCTCAGGCATAAAAATAGAGTACAACCCATCCTTACAATTAAAAGTCAAATCTTAGCATAAGAATCACAAGTAAGATTACAAAAAGAAAAAAAAAAAGAGAGAAAAGCAAACTTATAGACAAATCTCTTTCTTCTTCCTCTTGAGATCTTCAAGTAACCTCTCTTCCTCTTTCTTGAATCTCTTGGTCTTCATCTCTTCTTTGTGTGCAAACTTACAAGGCTTAGGGTTCTTGATAGAAAAACCTAAGCCTTTCCCACTTCTTCCCATCTCTTCTTCCGTGTGTGAAAGAATCAATTTGTAAAGCCATTTGCGTGGATCTTGAAAATGTATTGCAGAATACACTGGAATTTGCTTGTGGGTGTCCCAAGGAAGTTGAACTTCCCTGAGCCGCCTAGTTTTCCTGAAACAATGCAGGACTGCAAAGGTTCTGGAAAATTTGGCCACAATAAGATACCACCAGGCAGCTTAGAGAAGTTCCTTCTCCCTAGGCCGCCAACTGATTGAACATACACTCTTCATGGACACCATTAGCGGCCTAGGGAAGTTCTTTCTCCCTAGGCCACCAATTCTAAAGCCCAACACACCAAGAGAATACACTAGGTGGCCTAGGGTATTTGAGGTTCCCTTGGCTGCCAATCTTCTAGACAATATGCACAAAACAAGAACACTAAATGACCTAGGGGTCTTGCACTTCCCTAGGCTACCAACTTTTTCTCTTGGCTTCTTTATTTTTCTTTCATTTTCTTCATTTTTATTCCTTTTCACCTTTAATTGGTATTTTTCATTTCCTAACAAAAACAAGATAAAAAGGGTGTGGTGAGAGTGAGTTGCGTAAGAATTTATTTGAATTAATGCACAAAACACTAGAAAATGTATGTGTAATGAGACCTTATCACTCTCATACATGTTGTTCAATCACATGTCACAATTTGAAATGCACTTAAAAAATGCTCTAGACTAACAACTTGGATGAGAATATTCCATAGTCTAGTCGTAGGTAGAATAGTTAATTGCTTTCAACTCCTCTATATAGTCTTCAAATTTATTTTGATAAATGGCTTTTGCACATGCCCATAACTTGTTCTTCAAATCCTTTCCAAAGTGCAGCTTTTTGAAATTGTTACAAAAATGATTCATTGATGTGTTAGATTTGGGTAAATAAAATCATTCATTTTTAAGTCCATTCTCAATCAAGTTTTAATTAAAACTTAACATCAAATAACACATATGAGCAAGTGCACTCATCGTAAAGCATAGCATAAGAAATTAACGAGTATCGATCCTCAAGGAATAACTACTAGTAATCATTTTTCATCCTTTGCTTAAAAAAGGAAAGAAAAAGTAAAAATAAAATTCTCAACAAAATCTAGGAGAAAAGACATGTAGGTAGATAGAAATCCCTTAAGACGTGACAATGATTAACTAGCAATTATCACAACTAATTATCATCTTCGCATCATGAAGGAATAAAAATATAGACTCCATTTCTTTTGCAATCTATGGACTCACTACCTTTTAGCCAAATTAATGGATATACTCTATCTCACTATCTAACCAAAAGATGCATTAGAATTAATCCTTAAAAAATATCCCTATATTATTGGTAATACAAAGTATGAAATTAGCCAAAAACTCTATATTTTAGGTGAAATCAACCAACATTTGATTACTCAAGTCTTCATTATTAATATTCTTATGCAAGTCAATTAAGAAATAACAAATATCAAATCAATTAGATTGAAGCCACTCTAACCTCTTTGCAAGTTATTAGAAAAAGAGACAACTAATTAATCCACCAAATAAATGCAAGTAATCTGATGCGTAAATTTTGGGTGCATAAAAATTATCAAATTTAAATCCATCCCTTGTCAAGTTTTAATTAAAACATTAATCCCAAAATATACATATGAGTAAGTATTCTCATCACAAACATAGCATAGGGCATTAACGAGTATTGATCCTTAAAGGAATAAGTACACACTAATCACTTTTCATTCATTGTTTAACCAACCCAAGTAAAGTGAGAAAATAAGAAAAAGAAAAATAAAAATATATATACAATTCAAGGATGTGAAACTATGCAATTTAGACAACTATCCTAGAAAACATAACAATGAACCACTTAACAACTATCTCGATTCATCATCATCTTAACATCATGAAAGTTCAATCATTTCCCAACTCATGAATTCACTTATATAGACTCCACTTCTTTCCCAGTCCATGGAATCATTGCCCTTTGATTAAATTAGCATATTTCCCAATCAAATCAACATAACCAAAAGATGCATTAAACATAATTCCTTATAGACATTAAATTAGCCAACAACCCTATGCTCTAGGTGAAATTAACTAACATTTGATTACTTAAGTTCTTTGGTCGTAACTTCATTTCCCAAGTTTGTTAAGCAATAACACATATGAAATCAATTAAATTAAATCAACTCCTAACGTCATTTCCCAAGTCAACTTGAAGCAAATCTAACCTCATCAATTCATCCATAATCACAAGTAATCAAACACCAAGAATGATAAAAAATTGATCAAGTAGTAAAATTAATCCATAAGTTATGAATCCCAAAATATTGTCAAATTATAATGAAAACATTGAATACATAATTGTTAAAGGAAAAAACAACAGCGATAAAAGAAAGCACTCATAGATAAGCCTCTTTCTTCCTCCTTGAATACTCTCTTGAACAATCCTCCTTGATTTGGTGAATTATCCTTGAATGAGTGATTGAGAATTTTTGCTTATGAATCTGTCTCTCTCTATTATCTCTCTAGGTATATCCCCCTCAAATCCTTTTGTTTTCTTGTGCTTTTATAGGCTTCTTGGATGCTGAATTCGTGGCTTAGGAAGTTTTGGCCGAATAGGATTCGAAAAATATCAAAATCATTGGAAATTCTCTAATTTCGTGCACAGAATATTCGCCCTCTAGAGCATACCTGGCGCTGGATACATTCGACCCACCTAGCACCAGGTGCACTCTGTTCTTCCTCTGGAGTTTTGCTCTGTTTTTGTTGTCTGGACAGAATGGACCCGATGCCAGGTACACTTGCCAGACCTGGCGCCTTGTCCATTAGTTGGGCCTGGCACCAGGTACATTCTGGAATTGTGCGCTTTCTGCTCGATTTTAACTCAAATATGTACATATTTGCCAAAAACATTTTTCACAAGTAAAATGTTAAATAGGAAGGAATATACATAGTTATTACAACAAATGTATCTCAAAATAATCTCAAATAACTAGGAAAATAATTGTAATTTTAACCCCTATCAATTCACTCACACTTGAACATTTGCTTGTCCTTAAGCAAAACATTTTAGTCCAAGAAAAATTATCAAGAAAACACACGTCTTTTCTTATTCAAAAATTTCTTCACCATAGAACAGATCATGTCTTTCCTTCAACATTTAGATACAACTTTTGTCATTCATACCCTTTGAAAACAATGGAAACCTTGAAACTTTTGACAAGACATCACAAAACTCTTGAAGCCAAATTAATCAAGTGTATACCCTAGTCTAAGAAGTTTATTTCATCATTCCAGTTAAAATATAGATAATACGAATCACATAAGTCAAGCCATCTACCAACTCAGGTATTATAAATCTAAAAATTGCACAACTCAAGTCATGATGTATGGAAAGCGCTCTAAATTTTTTTCTCTCAAAAATGTTTTTCAATGACTTAGGGAATTGATAGCCTCAAGTGCATGGATTTCTCTTCACACACCGTATTGGCCCCCTTTATAGCCATCACTCATCATTTTTTTCTCACCAATTCTTTCTTTCTTCCTTTGCTCTTTCTTGCATTTTTGCCGTCGGGATGGCCTCAAGAGAGTGCATCGAATTCACTTGCTATTTCTTTCCATATTGACTCACTTTTCAGCCAAAGGTCTTCAATGATAATCAATAAGAGCATTTTTTTTTCAATTCCCACAACAATAGTGCTATTTCCACTCATTGTTTCTTTTCAACTCAAATAAAAATTTTCCGAATTCTCCACAATCTTTCCTCTCAAAGATCTTTTATCAACTCACATTGTTCATCATGACTCAAAGCTAGCAAAAGTTAAACTTATAATATAAGAGTTAGCCAATAAACTCTTTCCATATTCATCATATCCTCTATATTCAAACTAGATAAGTTAAATAATATTCAAACACCAACGTATAAGCAAGATTAATCAAAATTCTCAAGTTTTGACAAATATCCTATCCAACAAAATAATTTCACAAAAACTCCACCTAATTAATGACAAAACTCATATTCAAGTAAGAAAAAGAATTACAACCTTGCTTAACAATGAAAAACACTAAAATTTTTGAAAAATTGTCACAAAAAATGATATGGAAAAGTATTTCTTCAACCCTATTCTCCCCCTCACACTTAAATTGGACATTGCCCTTAATAGCCAAATATAGAATAATAAACGTATAGCCAAGAAGACCAAAATGAATAAAGAAGAAAGGATAAAGTAAAGAAGATATTTCCATTGCATCATAGTGCCACTATGTTTGAATCAACCATAAGGAAGAGTTACAAGAAAATTCATAAGGGTACCTAATAAAAAAAAAAAAGACAAAGAGAAACATAAATCTAGAAAAAGAAAGTAAAAATAAAATACACGAAAAGAAAATCACTAATCATAGAGGGTGACATCGAGATGTTCTAAAGTGCTAAGTTCTTCACCCACATATGGTTTCACTCGATTCCCATTAACCTTAAAGAGTCATTTGGTTAGGTGTGACACCTCAATAACGCCAAACGAAAAAACATAGTGTATCTCATATGGCCCCGACCATCTAGACTTCAATTTACCCAAAAAGACTCTAAGCCTAGAGTTAAATAATAACACCTTGTCTCTTTATTTGAACTCTTTAGGAGAATGAATATGTCTATTATGCCACTATTTCATCTTATCTTTATAAATGCGAGAATTATGGTAAGCCTCATTTCGCCACTCATCTAATTCATTAACTTGGAGCAATCTTTGTTGACCTGCAAATTGAAGATCAAAATTGACAAGCTTAATTGCCCAATGTGCCCTATGTTCAACTTCTACAGGTATATGGCATGATTTCCCATACACTAGTTTATAAGGGGTTGTACCAATTGGAGTTTTGAAAGCGGTCCTATAAGCTCAAAAGTTATCATCTAACTTCAAAATCCAATCCTTTCGGGTATGATTAACCACCTTCTCTAAAATTCTTTTCAATTCTCTATTTACCACCTCAACTTCGCCACTTGTTTAGGGGTGATAGGGGGTAGCAAACTTGTGAGTAACCCCTAAATGTTTGAACACTTTGTCCAATTGGTTATTAAAAAAAATGTGTACCCCTATCACAAATGAGGACCTTAGGGATGCCAAGCTGGGCGAAAAGTTTTCTTAGGAATTTTACTACAACACGTGCATCATTAATAGGCAAGGCTTGTGCCTTAACCCACTTTGATACATACTCCAATGTGACCAAGATTTATTTGTTACCTAAAGAACTAGGAAAAGGGCCCATGAAATCAATCTCCCAACAATAAAAAATTTCACAAGCTTGAAAATTTTGTAATGGCATCTCATTAGATTAGAGGTGTTACCTGTACATTGACACCTATCACAACTTTGAACAAACCTGTGAGAGTCCTTGAAGAGTGTAGGCTAATAAAAATCGGACTCAAGTACCTTTCTTGCGATGTTATTAGCTTGGTAGTGGCCTCCCGCGAGTCTTTCATGACAATGTTTCAAGATATTGATGCTTTCCATAGAATCCACACACCTTTGAATGATTTGAACCACACAACACCGGAATAAGTACGGATCTTCCCAAAAGTAATACTTTATTTTGGAGAGGAATTTCTTCTTTTGTTGTGCATTGAAATCTTCTGGAATAATTCCTGCAACCAAGTAATTAGCAAAATCTGCATACGAAGATAGTTGAGAAATCTCATCATCAACAAGTAAAAGTTTTTCATCTGGGAAGGTGTCGTTGATGTCTTCTTCGGCCAATGGCTCAAGGATGGGATTTTCCAGCCTTGATAAGTGATCCGTAGGTAAATTTTATGCTCTCTTTTTATCCCTAATTTCCAAGTTAAATTCCTATAATAATAAAACCCATCTTATCAATTGTGGTTTAGAATCATGCTTATTCAGTAGATACTTAAGAGCAAAATGATCTGTATACACAATGACTTTGGACAAAATAAGATAAGAACGAAATTTATCAAATACAAACACCATTGTAAGCAACTCTTTCTCCGTTGTAGTGTAGTTCTCTTATGCATCCGTAAGAGTTTTGCTTGCATAGTAAATTAGTTGAAAGTACTTATTCCTCCTTTGTCCAAGCACTTCGCCCACTGTATAGTCACTTGTATCACATATTAGTTCAAAAGAAAGAGACCAATCCGGTATAATTAGAATAGGAGAATTGATCAATTTCATTTTAAGCACATTGTAAGCATTGAGACATTTTTCATCGAAATAACAAATAGCATCTTCTTCAAGCAAAGAAGAAAGGGTTTAGAAATCTTTGAGAAATCCAAGATAAACCTCCTATAAGAACCTGTATGCCCAAGAAAGTTTTGAATTGCCTTCATGGAAGTTGGAGGAGGGAGTTTCTCAATTACTTCAATTTTGGCCCTATCAACCTTAATACCTTTCCATGAAATCTTATGTCCCAATGCTATACCTTCTATTACTGTTATGCACTAGAGGCAATCACTTGTATGTTGCATATGACATATTTTATTTTAATAAAAAGGTGTTATTTATATTGCAGTTTCTTTTGTTTACTTTTAAATAATATAACTATTCGATAAAGTCCCTAGTACAATACTGTGTTAAGGAAATCATGATAGAGATCATGATATAAGATTCGTACTACACTATATAGCATTAGTACTTAAATAGTCCCTAGTCGTAGTATTAATGAGATTGGACATCATTAATGCGTTAAGACTAGCATGTGTTAGACTTCCAGATTTGATCAGGCGGTGGTTCTCATATCCGTGAGTATTGAAATACTTAAAGTTAACATGTGGATGCTTGTTAATAGAACAAGTTCATTGGATGACCTAGCTATGAGATAATCATATGGATAACTATTTAGTGCCAGTGATATAATTTGAATATAGCAAACGTGTAAGTATCCTTAGACTTGAGATCTCCAAGGTACTTTGTTTACTGGGCATTGTGATTTGATTCTAATCTCTGGAGTTAGATCGAGGGCCGCCTATGGGATGGATATTGGGTACATTGTGAGGTAAACGAAAGTAGTTGAGAGGGTCAATAAAGGATTCGCCACTCCTAATAGTAGGGGTGAATATCTCATGGCTACTTGTAGGAATTACTACTCGAGAAGTTTTTGGCCAAGGCGACTATGTATTGAAAGCAGTTCTAATTGATATATATCTAAAGTAGTGGGTTCTTGGTACAAGTACTATTATATTTGGGCCAGAATTAATATATTCTGGAGGGAGTTGGCACTAATTCCGTACTCCAAACCGAATGAGATATTGTATGGTGAAAAGAGTTAATTGCACTGTAGTTTGTTATTGAATGGTTCATGTCAAGCCACTTAACTTTCTAAACTCTTGGGTGGTCATGATGTGTTGCTAGATACCGCTCATGATCTGGGAATATGGGTTTATTAATTGATGAATTAATAAACCAATCCTGATTAGAATTGATATGATTAATTCAAATTAATTATGGATTATTAATCTCAAAGACGTTTGAATTAATTTATGTTCGCTACCAATTGACTGGGAAACCTAATAGGTCGACACAATAGAGGATTATATACTCAAAATGTTATTTGATAACATAGTGGGGTTAATTGCGAGAAAGAGAAGTTGTTATGACCAAATTATAATTAGTTATAATTTATGGGCCAAATTATAATTATGAGAACTTGATGTTTCCAATTACAATTAGGGAATTCTAACTGTTTTAGAATTCTCAATTTTCAGTTATTTTTCGTGACATATAAAGGATATGCATGAAACCCTAATGGTAAGGGTGATTCACGAAAGACAACAGCCAGAAAAGCTTCTCTTCTTCTTCTCTCTCTCTCTCTCGTTTTTGTTGAAAAACAAGAAGAACCCCAGCCGCCACTTTGGTTTATGCTAGCACATAAATATCTTGGTGCTTGAGTGTGATCCTCCGTTCGGATTTCTATTAGAGATAATCACACACTGTGATTATAGTGGTTGGATATTCAACTCTCGTGGTGTTTGATCAAGAGGATTGCTGGATCGCATCTCAGACTTGAAGAAGAAAAAATTTTATTTTTCGGACGCTCAAAGAAAGGTAAAAAGCTGTTACCTTTGTTCTCTATATGTCTTGTTTTCCACACATATATGGATCCTGGGATGGTATCTCGTTTTAATTTTCTGCTGCAGCAGATATGATATGCATGGGATACCCAACAGTGGTATTAGAGCCTTGCTATGTGTGGTTTGCAAACGTTGTTCCTTGCGTGAAAGCTGTTTCATGTAGTCGTGTTTGTCTTTGTTCACTGTGAAAAATTGTTTTCACTCGAGTCGAAATCATTTCGAGCATTATGGGTTGGGTTCATAGCACAATATGCCTGTGTAATAGTTACAGCATATCTCGAAAAATGTTTTCTTTTTGTGCTGCAAGTTTTTGCAGAAAAACGTTTTCTTGAACATGGTTGTTGCCTTCCATTACATCCTAATTTTCTGTTTTATTTTTTTTTAAACTAACAAATTGGTTGTTGTTTTGAACTTCAAAAGAGAAAAATTCTGCCGAGAATTGTTCTCACCAAACTATTGCAAAAGATAAGGGTTTCAGAAATTATTTCTGGAAAAATTTTAAAAATTGCCGTCTCTTCTTGACTGTAGCCGGCGCCGGCTCTGGCTTCCAAATCAGCGCCAGTTCTGTGCTATTTTCACGACGTCCAGAAATCGTTTATGGAAAAATTTTCCTAAAACCAGACTGCAGCCGCCGCCGCCTTGGGCTTCTAATCGGCGCCAATTCTGCTCTGTTTTTTGCGACGTTCCAGCCATTTAAAACAAAAGAAAATTTCTGAAACAGAGTTCTGAAAGGGAAAAATCTCATTTGATGAGAGACGGGACCCAAAAGCATTTTCTCAAAATTATTTTTGAGACAAACAATTTAATTTTTCAAAATAATGATTTTAAAAATTTAAAATTGATGTATTTTTCTAAAATATTGATTCTGGAATTTGTTTATTTTTCCAAAATAGTGATTTTGGAATGATAAAAATATATGTTTATTTTTAAGCATAATTAATGGCATGGTGGATGGTTATGGAATAAACCCAATTATATCTGTTCATGCATTTTACAGTTTTGGTTTTTTTATGAAATAGGGTCTGCATGTCCTGTCTTCACTAGAATTCTTGTGCAATTCTCTTCTCATCTAACTCCCCTCGAATGTAACTCAAGGTTTTCTCTCTTTAGGAAATTATGTAATTAGTTTACATAGGTTAGATAGGAGTAGAATTATTTTTAATTTTGGAGATGGAAACCAAAACAAGGCGAGGAGGTACAACTTTCTACTTAAATCATGCATGAACACATAGGGTTAACTATATTAATTTCTTTTATGCCCCAAATGAATTAATTTAGGGTAAAGTCCATAACCATACCACGTAATCGCTTTATTACCATGATTATCAATTTTGTGATTTATTGATTTTTATGCATGTCATTCAATGAAATCACTAAAAAGAATGAATCCCTCAATTAGCATTAAACTTAATTCCTTCTGTTAATATAGTAAGAACGAGAGTCCTTTTTCGAGACCAGGTTATTGGGCAAACCCAAGCCTACTCGACATCGGGCATGTTCAAGCTATGGAATTAAATTCCTGATTAATAGTTCAGGTTTAACTAAATTTTTTATCCCAATTGGGTAAACTTAAGCATAAAGAAATTTAGAGGAAAAGTTAGGGTAGCCCAAAAGGCTTTAAGATTAAAAGCTGTTAATCACCTAACGATCCGGTAATTACATACGATGTAATTGGTATTGGATACCTACCAATGAACTTAAGGGTGGCTTGTTGGGCAAATCGAAGGTTATTCTTGAGGAATTTGGATACCGGTCCACTAGAAAAGCTTCCAACGGGCTTTCTCGAATCAGTAGTGGGGGCTATTGGTTTGAATAAAATAGTGGAGTAAAAATGTGTTTAATTAAAGTCCTAATTATTTGCATTTCATGTGCATATACAGTAGCTAATCCTCTCTGTCATTACATCTAGGACACTTGCAACATGTCTACAAACCTAAACCTACGTAGCATCTTGGAAACCAACAAGTTAACAGAATCAAATTACCTCGACTGGTATAGAAACTTGAGAATCGTTCTCAAATCGGAAAAGTTACTCTACGTGCTAGATGCTCCTATTCTGCCACCACCAGCTCAAGATGCTCATGCTATGAGCATGCTGTCCACAAAAGGCACAAGGAGGATAGTGATACAGCATCATGTATTATGCTGGCATCCTAAGGGAAAACGAAAAACAGGGGAGCATGCTCTGTACGTAAAAAAAATTGGAGAAAAATAAAACGCGAGCCATAAAGGCCATGCGGAAGCGTGAAGATCATACATTTGCGTTCCTTAACCCTCCTAGGTTGCGTAGGAACAGATTGAACGGTTGGAATCGCCTCGCTTTGCACACTTGAAGGAGCTTCCGGTTGAACACCCGCTAGCCTTCGATTTCGTCTTGTTTGCATTAACGCTTAGCTCTCCAGCTCTCGGGATATTCCTCAGCCTAACCTCTAGTTGGTGATTACAATGGAGAAGAAGAATGGACTCAAAACTCCTTGGTTCAGTTACTATAAGTTAGCAAAGAAGACAAGAAGAGAACACAGAGGGAGGTGACGTGAGAGAGCAAGAGAGAGACGTGAGTGCTCTTGTGTGTTTTGGAAAATCCGGGTTTATTTTCTACCAGAGACTAGTTTTATTGGTTAGCCAAAACAGGTCTCTCATTATCTGATAAACATATCCCCAGGATTTCAAAACACCCGGATGTTATCCTGAGAATCAGTTTGGCCTAACCCTAAACTCCTCTTATCCGTATCTGGAAAAACCCTAAGGTCCAAGCTATTGGGCCAGAAAAATATTTATTATTTTTCTTGGACCCAAAAGGCCCAAAATAATAAATATTAATTATTTATTTCCTGAGCTTACATAAGTAACCCAATAAATAATTAATGAGCCCAAATGAACCATAATAATTAATCTTTAATTATTTATTTCTTGGGCCTATATAAATAACCCAATAAATAATTAAACATTAATTATTTCCCCTAGTTTAAGCCCAGGTTAATTTCTTAATTATTCATACTGGACCTAGGCCCTGAATAATTAATTAACCAAATAAACTAGATAATTAATTTCTCTCCACTCCTATTTTATTTATTTATTTATTTTATTCCAGTCCAATAATAAATTAGACTTCCTGAATAAAATAAAATAAAACAAAATAAAATAAAATTCTCTTCAACTGAGACCAATTCCTCAACCCAAAAATAGTTAGGACTTACGGGCTATCCCGAGGACCAAAAAGACACATCGCCATGGCTGCTAAAATGACCAAAATACCCATGCTATATAAATAGCTGTATTTTGCATTTTAAATATTTTCTAATATCACCATAAGGAAATATTGACCCTAAGGACAATGCTGCATTCGCAAAGTCTCCGACCTACAGGTGAAATGACTAAAATACCCCTCTACACATCGCCGTACATTTAGAGAGGAAGAAGTGTACTAACACCCCCCTAAATGACATCTACCATCCTTAGGCTTCTAGTCCAATGATCTACGACTTCCTGGAGTGTTTCCGCTTTCCAAGGGAGCTACCCTAAAGCAAACATCCAAGTCATGTTTCCCAGGGCCCTGGATAATTTAGACCATTCGGACAATCACAGGGGGCGATAAAATGCAGAAACTGTCTTGTATAAGTCTGTCTTAACTAACTAGTCACACATACCCAACATGAAAGTATATTGGCCCTACGATAGAACCTCAACTATAGAAAATCAAAGTATATGCTTCCAGCTTCGCCAGACCACCAACTCATACTCAAGTCGTAGAGTACTAGTCCACGCTGTAGCGGTAGTAGTCTAGGTTTCTACCATATAGTACTTTGAGAAACCACTACTACAGGTCCTGTTCTACGTATTCGAAATACGCTTATGTTATGAAGTGAGTGGACTACTCACTGGCTAAAGGTAAGCCATTCCTCATTTGGAATTCATAATATAATAACCTAAACATGATGAGGTTCTCAGTCTCATCAATAGGCTAAGAACAAATGTTTATGTGTTAAATAACCCATGATCCATACTTTACTGTGAAAGACCACCATTCACATGGATCACTTATTTAAACACAATGAGTCTGTTCTAAACGAAAATCGTGCACAAACAAAAAATAAATTCACAAACAATTTCTGAAAATAAATTCTTTTATTAAAATATTCGATTTTACATCAGAAACCTAGTCTAAGAGGGCATACAATCCAACAATCTCCCACTTGCACTCTAAGACTAGGTAAGTCCATAGGTGCCCACCCCTATGGCGTCTAAGTGTCTCTTGAAGACTCTCTCAGCCAAAGGCTTAGTGAATGGATCTGCTAGATTGTTATCTCGAGGTAATATGCTCCACCACGACTTCCCGTCTCTCGGATGAAATCCCGGATCGGTGGTACTTCCTCTCGATGTGTTTCCCTTCTTGTGGTTTCGAGGCTCCTTAGATTGCGATATCGCTCCGGTGTTGTCGCAATACATCACAACCGGCCCGTCCATATATGGTACGACTCCAAGTTCCGAAAGAAACTTTCGAGCCGCATCGCTTCCTCGGATGCCTCCGAAGCTGCCACATACTCGCCTTCCATGGTTGAGTCAGCAATACAAGACTCGCTTAATACTCCTCCATGAAATTGCTCCTCCGCACAAGGTGAAGACATATCCACTAGTGGATTTTCTCTCATCCTTATCTCGCTCGGAAGTCCGAGTCCGTGTATCCCGTAGGAACCAAATCATCAGCCCTGTAAACTAGCATATAATCTCTCGTTCCCTTGAGGTACTTGAGAATATGCTTTACAGCTTGCCAATGAACCTCCCCCGGGTTTGACTAATATCTCGCTAACTAAGCCCACGGCAAGCGTATATCCGGCCTAGTACACAAGCATGGCATACATGAGACTTCCCACAGCCGAAGCGTAGGGAATCCTACTCATTCTGTCATTTTCTTCTTGAGACCTAGGACAGTCCTTCGAAGAAAATGACAACCCATGTCTGCAAGCGATTAGAGCTCTCTTGCAAGAGTCCATACTGTACTTGGCCAACATCTTGTCAATGTATGTCGCTTGGGATAATCCTAACATTCTTTGCTTCCTATTTCTAAGAAGCCTAATCCCGAGAATGTAGCTAGCTTCTCCCAAGTCCTTCATACTGAATTGACTAGACAGCCAAACCTTTGTAGATGACAACGTCCCTACATCATTTCCAATGAGTAGAATGTCATCCACATACAAGACAAGAAAAACCACATTAATGCCTTCAAGTTTCCTGTATACGCATGGTTCATCTTCGTTTTGAATAAAACTATAAGACTTTACAGTCTCATCAAAACGAATGTTCCATGCTCTTAATACCTGCTTAAGTCCATAAATGCACTTCTTAAGCTTGCAAACCATGTGTTCCTGGCCTTCAGCAATGAAGCCTTCCGGTTGGGACATATAGATGTCTTCGCTAAGATGGCCATTCAAGAATGCCGTCTTGACATCCATTTATCATATCTCGTAGTCATAGTGACAGGCGATGGCAAGGAGGATGCGGATGGATTTAAGCATGGCTACCGGGGAAAAGGTTTTCTCATAGTCGATACCTTCTTTCTGAGTATACCCTTTCGCCACAAGCCTAGCTTTGAAAGTTTCCACCTTCCCATCCGCTCCTCTCTTCCTCTTGTATACCCACTTGCACCCAATGGGTTTTATCCCTTCAGGTGAAGTTACAAGATCCCAAACCTGATTGAGGTTCATAGACTCAATCTCGGCTTTCATTGCTTCATGCCACAGATTTGCATCGGCATCAGCAATAGCCTCCTCGTATCTAGCGGGGTCTTGTTCCTGATGGTCGGAGACCAGCTCAAAGGCTTCGCCAGCCCATCTATCCGGAACCCTAGACACTCTCCCACTACGATGAGGCTCCATTTGCACAGGCTCTTGAGGCTGTGCCTCTTCTTGTTCTAAAATCGGGTCAAAAGAAGTTGATTCCATAGATAACTTCTCCTGAAGTTCCAACCTCGTTGAACCTTTAGTGGAAGTACTTTGATCATCTTCCAAGTATCTAGCATTGGTACTGACTAGTACCTTCTGCTCCTTAGGATGATAAAAGTAGCCTCATTTTGTCCCTTTTGGATACCCAACAAAATAGCATAATTCTGATCTTGGTTCTAACTTGTCTCCCTTGATCAGTACATAAGCTGGACATCCCTAAATCCTGAGATGATTCAGACTTGGCTTACGCCCAGTCCACATCTCATAGGGAGTCCTAGGTACTGACTTGGAAGGCACCAAGTTCAGAATATATGTCGCTGTTTCCAGGGCATATCCCCAGAAGGATACTAGAAGAGTAGCATGAGACATCATGCTTCGGACCATTTCCATCGACGTCCTATTTCTTCTCTCAGCTACTCCGTTCTGCTGGGGGGTTCCCGGCGCAGAGAGCTAGGATACTATCCCATGATGTACCGTGTAGTCCTTGAACTCACCTAGGAGGTACTCTCCATCACGATCTGATTGTAAGGTTTTGATTAATTTACCTGTCCGACGCTCCACATCAGCCTTAAACTCTTTGAACTTGTCAAAAGAGTCAGACTTGCGTCTCATCAGGTAAATGTAACCATACCTCGTACAATCATTCGTGAACATGATGAAGTACTCAAAACCTCCTCTAACTGGTGTAGACAAAGGACCGCACATATCAGTGTGAACAAGACTCAACACCTCCTTGGCTCTATCCGCCTTTGGTGTAAATGACCTCTTGGTCATTTTTCCCATTAGGCAGGATTCAAACTGAGGCCAACTTTCCAATCTCAATGAGCCCAAAGGCCCATCATGGATTAGCCTCTGAATCCTGGTTGAGTTAATATGACCCAACCTTAGATGCCAAAGGTATGAATCATTGATATTGGTCTTTCTCTTCTTAGTTAAAGGTTCAGACTGAACGTTATTTGATTGTTTGTTAATAGAGTTTAAAAAGAACAAATTTTCATACATGTGCCCAATACATAAAATTTCTCCATCTCTACTGATAGAAATACCAGAATGGAAAGATACAGAATATCCTTGATTAATAAGTTTTGCAACTGAAATTAAATTCTGACGAAAACCAGGTACATATAAAATGTCTTTTAAAACCACTATCTTATTATAATAAAAAATGAGATCCAGCTTTCCCACTGCAAGGGCCCAGACTTGTGCTCTATTCCCCACTCAAAGCCCATGTTCGCCCTTCTTGAGTCTTCTTATCTTCCTAAACCCCTGCAAGGAGTTACATATATGATCAGTGGCTCCTGAATCAACAATCCAAGTAGTAGTTGATCCTACCATTGATATGGACTCTAGATAGTAAACATTACCTATGGGGTTTTTCTTGGCCTGAAGATCAGGACACTCTTTTTTCCAGTGTCCCTTCTTTCCACACTTGAAGCACTTGCCATTTGGTTTGTCCTTGGGCTGGGCTGCTGCATTCCCCATCTTCCTCTTGAACTTTCTGGGCTTAGGCCTAGTTCTTGAAGAAGAGGCCTTAGCAATCATGGCCTTAGACTGCGGCTTCATGACCTTCTCCGCCATCTGGAGCTCCTTCATCAGTTCAGTTAAACTCATATTCAACTTGTTCATGTTATAGTTTAACTTGAATTGAGTGAAAGAGCCCGGTAGAGATTCGAGAACCATGTCCACTTGGCTCTCGGGGTCAATGACAGCCCCTAAGATTTCTGCCTCCTTGAAAGCAGCAATCATCATGAGCATATGCTCTCGGACTGATACTCCCTCAGCCATCTTAGTGTTCACAATAGTTCGAAGAGCCTCCTGCCTTGCGGGCCGGCTCTTGTCTGCGAACATAGTTGCCAATGATTGACTTATGTCATATGCAGAAGCCATGTGCTCGTGTTTTGACTGGAGCACATTAGACATGGAAGCTAACATATAGCAACGTGCCATTTCGTCAGCTTTCTTCCATGCCTTTTCAGCCTCTCGCTCTTCAGCGGTAGAACCTTCCTCGATAACAGGGCAGGTTTCGTAAAGGACATACTTATGCTCCTCGGCTGTGAGTATTATGTCCAGGTTCCTTTTCCAGTCCACATAGTTTGGACCCGTTAGCTTATTCTCCCTGAGAAAAACGGCCAATGGACTAAAAAGAACCTCCCACTATTTCTGAAAATCGAAAATAAAAGAAAGAATTTAGTTTGTGAAAACAAAATGAAATTTGTGCACTGAAAATAATTTGGCTCTTAGGAAAACTGACATAGCTTCTTGGGAAGATTAACAGTTTCCTAAGCTAAGTGTATTAACCACCACAAATTAATTTCCCTTCTAGGTAATGGTCTAGAGAATAACTCCATCGTGGGATGGCCGTTTCCTCTCATTTCCTATGGACATACCTCGCACTATAACCTCCAACGTGGGCTGGCAGATCATAGTACGTGCCCCGGGTTATTAATTACATCCTTCCATTAAATCTAAATCCTTATGGTATCCCTATCCTATACGGGTTCACTCCCAGGGTGACGCGAGGGGATCCATGATCTCTAATGAGGACCGTGATGGAAGCCGTGGGGCCGTTGGAACCCCTCTCCCACTTAGTCTTTTAAAATAAAGTTTTTTCTGAAAAATATCCTTTTGAAATTTCCATTAAGTTTTTCTTAACTCAAAAATAAAATATCTAAGTCCAATAAAATCTCTATGTCAAGGCTTATATCCTTTGAGAGATTTCCTCTATGGACTAATTTTATTTAAGTTAAAATTTAATGATTTCAAAAGATTTTCCAATTAAAACTTTCTAGAGACTTTGGTCTCAAGCTTATTTGACAAAATCATTTTTCTAGTCCAAAACAAAACAAAATGGCTCTCCATTTTAATTTACAAAAATATCTAAATCCAGTATATTTTTATGTCAAGGATTAAATCCTTTGAGAAAATATTAAAGGATTAATTTTTGTACCAATTAAAATAACTATTTAGTTTTTACAGAAAAATATTTTTCTTGCCAAAACAAAAAGTTCCCAAAGACTTTGGTCTTTGAGAAAAAGCACACATAGGTACATAAAAAAAATAGCATGCTAGAAAACAATAAACGTTTTCATGCTTTTCTATTTTTTAAACCTAAGTGCCCAAATAATAGAATTAAACACATTAATTAATTAATTAATTAATGATCTTGTTTAATCATAAAATCCCTTACTAATATTTTTCATGCAAATATATTCCAAGAATATAAATATTGCAAAAATACTAACTTCGCCTGGTATGGGACCCAAAACGAAAAATAAAAAAAAATTGCAAAAAAAACGCTGGCGGTCCACTGCACGCGCCGCACCGGATCCAGGCCCATTTGGCCTGTGGTCCACCGCGGCCGCTGTGAACCAGCCGCACCAGATCTCCTGCAGCTACAGCCCGTGGACCGACCCGCGCCCGCGTGCCCTCAGCTGCCGACCCGCGATCTCGCCCGATGACCCGCGCGCAAACCCGGTCTCCAATTGCAATTCAACTGCAAATTTGAATTGCGAAACCGGCTTGAATTGCTACAGTAAGGCTCGGCTTAGGCGGCTCGCGGGCACTGGCTCCTCTCACAGATCTTGCGGCTCGGCTTGGCGGCTCGGCGGCTTATGAATAGTGTCTTTCTTCTTCGTTTTTTCTTCGCTCGATTTTTTTCTGCAGAACATTTTTCCTTCGATTTTTCTCTATCTTCTTTGGCTTCTTTGGACATTTTTACTCATAAAAACTCATCCAAAACATAAACACAACCGCCTATACCCATTAAAATTGGGTTTACACGATTAAAACACCAAAGCCAAAAAATTTACAGAGATCCTATGCTTCCATTGTGAAGCTTACAAAACCATCTATCCCATACCAAAACAGCGAAGGATCATAGGTATAATCATCTTCTCCATTTTTATTAACTACCATGCTCCCTATATTGATCAAAACCAGTGTCTTTGATACCACATTGAGGGAAAACGAAAAACAGGGGAGCATGCTCTGTACGTAAAAAAAATTGGAGAAAAATAAAACGTGAGCCATAAAGGCCATGCGGAAGCGTGAAGATCATACCTTTGCGTTCCTTAACCCTCCTAGGTTGCGTAGGAACAGATTGAATGGTTGGAATCGCCTCGCTTTGCACGCTTGAAGGAGCTTCCGGTTGAACACCCGCTAGCCTTCGACTTCGCCTTGTTTGCATTAACACTTAGCTCTCCAGCTCTCGGGATATTCCTCAGCCTAACCTCTAGTTGGTGATTACAATGGAGAAGAAGAATGGACTCAAAACTCCTTGGTTCAGTTGCTATTAGTTAGCAAAGAAGACAAGAGGAGAACACAGAGGGAGGTGACGTGAGAGAGCAAGAGAGAGACGTGAGTGCTCTTGTGTGTTTGGGAAAATCCGGGTTTATTTTCTACCAGAGACTAGTTTTATTGGTTAGACAAAACAGGTATCTCATTATCTGATAAACATATCCCCGGGATTTCAAAACACCCGGATGTTATCCTGAGAATCAGTTTGGCCTAACCCTAAACTCCTCTTATCCGTATCTGGAAAAACCCTAAGGTCCAAGCTATTAGGCCAGAAAAATATTTATTATTTTTCTTGGACCCAAAAGGCCCAAAATAATAAATATTAATTATTTATTTCCTGGGTTTACATAAGTAACCCAATAAATAATTAATGAGCCCAAATGAACCATAATAATTAATCTTTAATTATTTATTTCTTGGGCCTATATAAATAACCCAATAAATAATTAAACATTAATTATTTCCCCTAGTTTAAGCCCAAGTTAATTTCTTAATTATTCATACTGGACCTAGGCCCTGAATAATTAATTAACCAAATAAACTAGACAATTAATTTCTCTCAACTCCTATTTTATTTATTTATTTATTTTATTCCAGTCCAATAATAAATTAGACTTCCTGAATGAAAATAAAATCCTCTTCAACTGAGACCAATTCCTCAACCCAAAAATAGTTAGGACTTACGGGCTATCCCGAGGACCAAAAAGACACATCGCCTTGGCTGCTAAAATGACCAAAATACGCATGCTATATAAATAGCTGTATTTTGCATTTTAAATATTTTCTAATATCACCATAAGGAAATATTGACCCCAAGGACAATGTTGCATTCGCAAAGTCTCCGACCTACAGGTGAAATGACTAAAATACCCCTCTACATATCGCCGTACATTTAGAGAGGAAGAAGTGTACTAACACCCCCTAAATGACATCTACCATCCTTAGGTTTCTAGTCCAATGATCTATGACTTCTTGGAGTGTTTCCGCTTTCCAAGGGAGCTACCCTAAAGCAAACATCCAAGTCATGTTTCTCAGGGCCCTGGATAATTTAGACCATTCGGACAACCACAAGGGGCGATATAATGCAGAAACTATCTTGTATAAGTCTGTCTTAACTAACTAGTCACACATACCCAACATGCAAGTATATTGGCCCTACGATAGAACCTCAACTATAGCAAATCAAAGTATATGCTTCCAGCTTCGCCAGACCACCAACTCATACTCAAGTCGTAGAGTACTAGTCCACGCTGTAGCGGTAGTAGTCTAGGTTTCTACCATATAGTACTTTGAGAAACCACTACTACAGGTCCTGTTCTACGTATTCGAAATACGCTTATGTTATGAAGTGAGTGGACTACTCACTGGCTAAAGGTAAGCCATTCCCCATTTGGAATTCATAACATAATAACCTAAACATGATGAGGTTCCCAGTCTCATCAATAGGCTAAGAACAAATGTTTATGTGTTAAATAACCCATGATCCATACTTTACTGTGAAAGACCACCATTCACATAGATCACTTATTTAAACACAATGGGTCTGTTCCAAACGAAAATCGTGCACAAACAAAAAATAAATTCACAAACAATTTCTGAAAATAAATTCTTTTATTAAAATATTCGATTTTACATCAGAAACCTAGTCTAAGAGGGCATACAATCCAACACATCCATGACTCCCGAGCTACAAAAACAACACGAGCATATGGATGTTCAATTGATTATACTACACCTTCGAGAGTTGGTTGACGCCCAAGCCAGAACTGAGAGACACAAGATCTCGAAGCAACTATTCTATTATAAAATGGTAGAGGGTTCTTCTGTGGTCACTCATGGGCTGAAGATGCTGTGCTTAATAGAGAAGTTTGGATCCTTTGGGTTCGCGAAGGGTCATGACTTAAGTGTTAACTTCATTCTACAGTCTTTGCCTAATAGCTTTTCACGATTTGTGATTAACAATTAGATAAACAAGATTGAGTCCACTATTTTTTAGTTGATCAATCTTCTCAAAATTGCGGAGTCCTCCATGACGAAGGATTCCAATGTAGTTTTAATGGTAGAATCTTCTTCTTCTAAGAAGAAAGTTCAAAAGAAGAAGAAAAAGGCTCCCATGTAGCCCAAAGGTGGTGTGAATAAAAAGGACGTAGCAACTAAGGGCCCATGCCATCATTGTGGCAAGATGGGCCATTGAAGGCACAACTGCAAGGCTTACTTGGAGACCGTTAAGGACATGAAGTAGAAGGAGAAGCTTACAATCACTTCTACTTCTACTCCGGGTATGTTTATGATTGAGATAAATATTACCTTTAGAAATGAGATATGGGTATTAGATACTGGATGTGGATCTCATTTGTGCAATAACTTATAGGGACTAAAGAGTAGTAGAAGGCTAGAGAAAGACGACGTGGATCTACGTACTGCAAATGGGGCAAAGGTTGTTGCACTTGTTGTGGGGACATACGAGATGAACCTGCCTTCGGGATTAATTCTAGAATTTACAAAACTGTTATTATGTACCAATTTTAATGAAAAACATTATCTTAGTTGCATGTTTAGACTTAAATGGATTTCATTTGATATTTAAGAATAAATATTATTCTTTTTCATTGAATGATATTCATTATGGTTCAACAACTCTGGTTAATGGTTTATATGTTCTAGACTTGGATTATCCAATACTCAATATAAACAATAAGAAACCTAAAATAGATAACTCTAACACCTCTTACTTATGACATTGTCGTTTAGGCCATGTAAACAAAAATAGTGTTTCTAAGTTACACAAGCTTAGTGACTTAAGGTCATTTGATTATGAATCATATGGCACATACGAGTCTTGTTTAAAATGGCTAAAACTCTTTTTTCAGGAAAAGGAGAACGGGCCAAGGAGTTATTAGAAATCATACATTTGGATGTGTGTGGCCCAATGTCAATACAAGCAAGAGGAGGTTATAACTATTTCATAACCTTTATCAATGATTTCTCATGATACGGGTATTTGTATTTAATGAAATATAAATCTGAGGCCTTTGATAAGTTCAAAGACTTCAAGAATGAAATAGAGAAACAACTTGGCAAAAGTATTAAAACTCTAAGATCTGATCAAGGAGGAGAATACTTGAGCCAAGAGTTTCTGTGCTGTCTTAGAGATATGGGATATTATCTCAATGGACTCCACCATATACACCTCAACATAACGGTGTTTCTGAGAGAAAGAATTGAACCCTTCTAAACATGGTACGGACCATGATGGCTTCTGCATTTTGGGAAATATGTCCTCTTAGACTAGGTTTCTGATGTAAATATCGAATATTTTAATAAAATAATTTATTTTCAAAAATTATTTGTGAATTACATTTTATTTGTGCACAATTACGTTTGGAAAAGACCCATTGTGTTTAAATAAGTGGTCCATGTGAATAGTGGTCTTTCATAGTAAGGTATGGATCACGGGTTACTTAACATATAAACATTTATTTTTAATCGATTGATGAGAATGAGAATCTCATCATGTCTAGGTTATTTTGTTGTGAATTCCAAAACGAGAATGGCTTACCTATAGCTAGTGAGTAGTCCACTCACTTCATGACATAAGCGTATTTCGAATACGTAAAACAGGACCTCTAGTAGTGGTTTCTAAAAGTACTATATGGCAGAAACCTAGACTACTACTGCTACAGTGTGGACTAGTACTTTATGACTTAAGTATGAGTTGATGGTCTGACGAAGCTGGAAGCATGTACTTTGATATACTTTAGTTGAGGTTCTATCGTAGGACTAACGTACTTGCATGTTGGGTATGTGTGACTAGTTAGTTAAGATAGACTTGTACAAGATAGTTTTTGTTAGGTATCTTAGGCTCATATCATATACGGCACAACGGAAAAATAAGAACGAGATACCATCCCAGGATCCTCATATGTGTGAAAAACAAGATATAAAGAAAACAAATGTAACAATCTTTTACTTTTCTTTGATCATGTGAAGAACAAATTTTTTCTTTTTCAAGTCGAGGTGTGATCCAGCAATCCTCTTGATCAAACACCACAAGAGTTGAATGTCTAACCACTATAATCATAGTGTGTGATTATCTCTAACAGAAATCCATACAGAGGATACACTCAAGCACGAAGTTTTCGGTGCTAACAAAAAAACTAAGTGGCGACTAGGGTTATTTTGTTCTTGTGCTGAAGAACAACGAGAGAGAAGGGAAGGCTTTGTGGAGTTGTTGTGTGGTGTGACAATCACTTCTTAATTAGGATTTCATGTGTATCATTATATCACACGAAAAACTCCTACCAAAAACTAAGAATTCTAAAACATTTAGAATTCTCTAATTGTAATTAGAAGCATCAAGTTCTCACAGATACAATTTGGACCATAAATTATAACTAATTATAATTTGTTTACAACAACTTCCTTTTCTCGCAATTAACCCCACTATGTTATCAGATAACATCTTGAGTATATAATCCTCTATTGTGTGTGACCTATTAGGTTTCCTAGTTAATTGATAGCGAACGTGAATTAATCCAAACGTCTTTGAGATTAATAATCCATAATTAATTAAAATTAATCCTATTAATTCTAATAAGGATTGGTTTATTAATTCATCAATTAATAAATCCATATTCCTAGATCATGAGCGGTATCTAGCAACACATCATGACCACCCAAGGGTCCAAGAAGTCAAGTGGCTTGACATGAACCCTTCAATAACAAACTTCAGTGTAATTAACTCCTTTCACCATACAATATCTCATTGGGTTTGGAGTACGAAATTAGTGCCAACTCCCTCCAGAATTAATTCTGGCCCGAATACAATAGCAGTTGTACTAGGAACCCACTACTCTAGATGTGTATCAATTGGAACTATTTCCAATACTCATATGCCTTGGCCAAGAACTTCTCGAGTAGTAATTCCTACAAGTGGCCATGAGATATTCGCCCTTACTATTAGGAGTGGTGAATCCTTTATTGACCCTCTCAACTACTTTCGTTTGCCTTACAATGTACCCAGTATCCATCTCATAGGCGGCCCTCGATTGAGCTCCGGAGATTGGAATCAAAGCACAATGCTCAGCAAATAAAATACCTAGGAGATCTCAAATCTAAGGAAACTTGCACATTTGCTATATTGAGATTATATTATTGACACTAAATAGTTATCCATGTGATTATCTCAAAGCTAGGTCATCCAATGAACTTGTTCCATTAACAAGCATCCATGTGTTAACTTTGAGTATCTCAATACTCACGGATATGAGAACCACCGCTTAATCAAATCCGAAGTCTAACACATGCTAATCTTAATGCATTAATGATGTCCTATCTTATTAATACTATGACTAGGGATTATTTAAGTACTAACACTATACAGTGTAGTAGGAATCTTATATCATGATCTCTATCATGATTTCCTTAACATAGTGTTGTACTAGGGACTTTATCGAACAGTTATATTACTTAAAAGTAAACAAAAGAAACTGTAAGATAAATAATGCATTTTATTAAAATAAAATGTATCATATATAATGTACAAGTGATTGCCTCTAGAGTATAACACTAACAGTTTCTATACTATATCACCCCTTGTGGTTGTCTGAATGATCTAAATATCCAGGGCTCTGGTAAACATAACTTGGATGTTTACTTTAGGGTTGCTCCCTTGGAAAGCGGAAACAATCCAAGAAGTCATGGATCATTGGACTAGAAGCCTAAGGATGGTAGTTGTCATTTAGAGAGGTGTTAGTACATTTCTTCCTTTCTAATGTACGACGATGTATAGAGGGATATTTCAGTCATTTCACCTGTAAGTCGGAGACTTTGCTAATGCAGCATTGTCCTTGGGGTCAATATTTCCTTATGGTGATATTAGAAAATATTTAAAATGCAAATATATAGCTATTTATATAGCAAGGGTATTTGAGTCATTTTAGTAGTCAAGGCGATGTGTCTTTTGGTTCCTAGTGTAGACCGTGAGTCCTAATTATATACAGGCTAAGGAATTGGTCTTGAATTAAATAGAATTTATTTTATTTAAGTAGTCTGATTTAATTATTAGGTTAAAATAAAATAAAGGTCCATGGAAAGAGAGAATTAATTAGATCAGTTTGGTGGGTTAATTAATTGTTCAGGGCTTTGGCCCAGTTTGAATAATTAAAGATTGATTTGGGACTAAACTAATATAGGCTTGTTAATTGGACTAGTTTATTTGAGTTGAAAAATTAATTATTTATTGTGTCATTTATTTGGTTCTAATTGAAATAATTAATTTAGTCTAAAAGGCTAAACTAAAAGTCCAATAGGCCAATCCAGTTTAACCTAGGATTTTATTTAGGTTAAATAGGAGAATAAAGAAAGACGATGTTTTTTTGTCTGCTTAGGGTAAAAAAAAGAAAAAAGAACGTCTTTTATTTTTCCTCTTCGTCCCTGAGCAAGAAAAATGTACAGCTCCTTTCTCTCTCTCGAAAATATTCCTTAGCCCTATGAGTTATTCACTAAACGGGATTAGGCAGGCCATATACTGGAAGATCGAGAGGTTGCTATTCATATACTTGCACAGGTGGAGTAGGGGACTTGCAGGAATCGCACCAGAGGTTTCCACCAGCGTACCTAGCCCAGTTTCACACATTCCGGTCCAGCTAATTCTGAGAACGAGAAAAAGAGGTAAAAAATTTTTTACTTCGGAGTCCCGCCAGGCCGTGACCGGCGCCGGCTCCGGTCCGTGATTTTCTTGTTCTTCAGTTTTTTCATTTTTTTTTTTTTTGCTTCCGCTGCGTGCTTTGCTCCCCTCTTTAAACCTTCAATTGGTATCAGAGCATGAAGGTTTTGTACAAATTTAGGATGTAAAATTGGACACATATGTGTGATTAAACTGTGATCCTTTGCTGTTTTTGGTATGGATAGGTTCACATGTTAAACCTCTTGGATGAAGGTATAAGTAAGATGTAATCTATTTTTTCTTAGCAAATCATGTAAGCCTAATGTTAGTGGGTATAGGTGATTGTTGGTTTTTGGTGTTGTTGATTTTGGGTTAAAATTAAAGAGCCAAGAACTGGAAGAAAGTTGTAGAAAAAACCAAAGAATGCATCGCAAGAAAAATTTGTAGAAAGAGGAGTTCGGTCAGATCGTGACCGGCGTCGGCTCGGGTTTGGCTGCAAGCTAGTCGCCCGCGAAGTGCTGGTCCAGTGCGGTGGGTGCAGTGGACCGCAGTGCAGTTGGATGCTCAATCCAGTATGGCGGGTATAGTTAACTAAGGAGAAATTTCTGATTTTCCTTTTAATTTTCTTGCATTTTCTTTTTGGTTTTAGGGTGCATACCAGACGAAGTTAATATTTTTGCAATAGTTAATATTCATGGAGTATTTTTGCATGAAAAATATTTGTAAGGGATTTTAGGATTAAACAAGACCATTAATTAATTAATTAATGTGCTTAATTCTATTATCTGGGCGCTTAGGTTTAAAAATAGAAAAGCATGAAATGTCTACTGTTTTCTAGTATTCTATTTATTTTTAAGTATCTATGTGCACGTTTTCTCAAAGACCAAAGTCTTTGGGAATAATTTTGACAATAAAAACATTTTTCCTACAAATTACATGGTTATTTTAACTTTTAAAAAAAATTAATCCTTAGATATTTTCTCAAATGATTTAATCCTTGACATAGAAAATATATTGGGTTTAGATATTTTTGTAAGTTAAAATAGAAAGCCATTTTGTTTTATTTTTGCACAAGAAAAATTGTTTTATCAAATAAACTTGAGACCAAAGTCTCTAGAAAGTTTTAATTGGAATATTTTTGAAATCATTAAGTTTTTAACTTAAATAAAATTAGTCCATGAAAAAATCTCTCAAAGGATATAAACCTTGACATAGAGATTTTAATAGATTTAGATATTTTATTTTTGAGTTAAAGGAAAACTTAATGGAAATTTTTAAAAGGATATTTTTCAGAAAACCCTTATTTTAAAAGACTAAGTGAGAGAGGAGTTCCAATGGCTCCATGGCTTCCATCACGATCCTCATTAGAGATCGTGGGTCCCCTTGCGTCACCTTAGGAGTGAACCCGTATAGGATGGGGATACCATGAGAATCTAGATTTAATGGAGGGATGTAATTAATAACCCGAGATACGTACTATGATCGGACAACCCACGTTAGAGATTATAGTGTGAAGTATGTCCATAAGAAATGAGAGGAAACGGCCATCCTCTGGATGGAGTTATCTTCTAGATTATTACCTAGAAGGGAAATTAATTTATGGTAGTTAATACATTTAGCTTAGGGAGCTGTTAATCTTCCCAAGAAGCTATGTCAGTTTCCTAAGAGCCAAATTAATTTTTATCAGTTTTGATATAAGGATAAAGTACACAAATTTGTTTTGTTTTCAAAACTAAATCTTTTGCTTTTATTTTCAATTTTTTTTTCAGAAATGGTGGGAGGTTCTTTTAGTCCTTTGGCCATTATTCTCCGAGAGAATAAGTTAACGGGACCAAACTATATAGATTAGAAGAGGAACCTAGACATAATACTCACAGCAGAAGAGTAAAAGTGTGTCCTTTACAAAACCCGCCCTGTTATCGGGGAAAGTTCCACCGCTGAGGAGCGAAAGGCTGAGAAGGCGTGGAAGAAGGCTGACGAAATGGCACGCTACTATATGTTAGCCTCCATGTCTAATGTACTCCAGTCCAAACACAAGCACATGGCCACTGCATATGACATAAGTCAATCAATAGTCATGATGTTCACAGATAAGAGTTGGCCTGCAAAGTAGGAGGCTTTTCGAACTATCATAAACACTAAGATAGTTGAGGGAGCATCAATCAGAGAGCATATGCTCAAGATGATTGCTACTTTCGAGGAGGCAGAAATCTTGGGGGCTGTTATTGGTCCCGAGAGCCAATGGACATGGTTCTCGAATCTTTATTGGGTTCCTTTACTCAGTTCAAGTTGAATTACAACATAAATAAGTTAAACATGAATTTAACTGAGTTGATGAAGGAACTCCAGATGACAGAGAAGGTCATGAAGCCATAATCTAAGGCTATGATTGCTAAGGCTTCATCGTTTAGAACTGGGCCCAAGCCTAGAAAGTTCAAGAAGAAAAAGGGAAACGCAGTGGCCCAACCCAAAGACAAACCCAATGGTAAGTACTTCAAATGTGGACTAAAGGGACACTGGAAAAGGGAGTGTCCAGATCTTCAAGCTAAGAAAAACCCCACAGGTAATATTTTCTATCTAGTATTAATGGTTGGATCAACTTCCACTTGGATTATTGATTCAGGAGCCAATGATCACATCTGTAACTCCTTGCAGGGGTTTAAAAAGATTAGAAGACTCAAGAAGGGTGAACATAGACTACGTGTGGGAAATGGAGCGCAAATCTAGGCCCTTCTAGTGGGAGAGCTGGATCTTATTTTTTATTGTAATAGAATAGTGGTTTTAAGAGATATTTTATATGAACCTGGATTTCGACAGAATTTGATTTTAGTTACGAAACTAATAAATCAAGGATATTTTGTATCTTTCCATTCTGGTATTTCTATCAATAGAGATGGAGAAATTTTATGTACTGGCACATGTATGGGAATTTATTCTTCTTAAACCCTATTAACAATCAATTAAATAATGCTCATTCTGAACCTTTAACTAGGAAGTGAAAGACCAATGTCAATGACTCTTATCTTTAGCATCTAAGGTTAGGTTATATTAACTCAACTAGGATTCAGAGGTTAATCCATGATGGGCCTTTGGGTTCTTCGAGATTGAAAAATTGGCCTCAGTGTGAATCCTGCCTAACGGGAAAGATGACCAAAAGGTCATTTTCTCCAAAGACAGATAGAGCCAAGAAGGTATTGAGTCTTGTTTACACTGATGTGTGTGGTCCCTTGTTTATACTAGCTAGAGGGGATTTTGAGTACTTTATCACTTTCAAAGATGATTGTACAAAGTTTGGTTATATTTACCTGATAAGACACAAGTCTGACTCTTTTGACAAGTTTAAAGAGTTTAAGGTTGAAGTGGAGTGTCGATAGGTAAGTTGATCAAGACCTTACGATCAAATCGTGGTGGAGAGTACCTCCTTGGTGAATTCAAGGATTACATGGTACATCATGGGATAGTATCCCAACTCTCTGCGCCAGAGACACCCCAGCAGAACGGAGTAGCTGAGAGAAAGAACATGACATTGATGGAAATGGTCTGAAGCAAGATGTCTCATGCTACTCTTCTAGTGTCTTTTTGGAGATATGCCTTGGAAACTGCGGCATACATTCTGAACTTGGTGCCTTCCAAGTCAGTACCTAGGACTCTTTATGAGATGTGGACTAGGCGTAAGCCAAGTCTGAATCATCTCAGGATATAGGTTTGAAGGTATAGAAAATGGAAAACATAAGGCAGCGAAGATAAAAAACTGGAAAAAAACTGAAGAACAGGGGAATCCTGATCAGAGCCGGCGCCGGCTACGGCAGCCATAGCCGGCGCCAGTTATGCTCTGGCTGGACTCCGAGGTTAAAATATTTTTTACCTCTTTTCCTTGTTTTAAGAGTTGGTTGGACCGGAATGTGTACTACCGGGGTAGGTACGCTAGTGGAAGCCTCTGGTGCAATTCCTGCAAGTCTCCTACTCTTTCTTTGCATGTAGATGAATGTCAATCTCTCGATCTTCCAGTATATGGCTTTCCTAAATCCGTTTGGTGAATAACTACAGACTAAGGAACCTTTTTTCTGGGAGAGAGAGAGAGAGAGAGAGAGAGAGAGAGAGAGACGTCTGACTTTTCACAGAGAATAAGCCGTTTCATAGAGTGTGTGTTTTGACAACAACGTTGTTTCTAATCCTCCTATTTAACCTAAATAAAACCCTAGGTTAAACTGGACTGGACCATTGGACTCTTAGTTTAACCTTTTGGGCTTAATTAATTATTATAATTAGAACCACATAGATGACCCAATTAATAATTAATTTTCCAGCCCAAATAAACTAGTCCAATTAATAAGCATATATTAGTTTAGTCCCAGGTTAATCTTTAATTATTCAAACTAGGCCAAAACCTTGAATAATTAATTAACCTACTAAACTAATTAATTAATTCTCTCTCCATGGACCTTTATTTTATTCTAGCCCAATAATTAAATAAGGCTACTTAAATAAAATAAATTCTATTTAATTTAATTTAATTTCTTAGCCCGTATTTAATTAGGGCTCAGGTCTATACTGGGAACCAAAAGACACATCACCTTGGCTACTAAAATGACCAAAATACCCTTGCCATATAAATAGCTATATTTTGCATTTTAAATATTTCCTAATATCACCATAAGAAAATATTGACCCCAAGGATAGTGCTGCATTAGCAAAGTCTCCGACCTACAGGTGTAATGACTAAAATACCCCTCTATACATCGCCGTACATTTAGAGAGGAAGAAGTGTACTAACACCTCTCTAAATGACATTTACCATCCTTAGGCATCTAGTCCAATGATCCACGATCTCTTGGATTGTTTCCACTATCCAAGGGAGCTACCCTAAAGCAAACATCTAAGTCATGTTTCCCAGGGCCTTGAATATTTAGATCATTCAGACAACCACAAGGGGCGATATAGTATAGAAACTATCTTATACAAGTCTGTCTTAATTAACTAGTCACATATACCCAATGTAACACCCCACTACCTAGGCCCATCAGGGCCGGGGATGTCGCCCCATCCAGAGGACAAGGGGTCTTTATAACTAGGTCACATAGAATAAAATAAAATAAAGACTTCAAAATTTTAAACTTATTACAACCCAAAAGATGAAAACTGGAACAAGTCCAAAATAAATTGTTCGCATCAATCTCTCAAAACACCACATTAAGGAAATAACATGATTCTTCAAAGCATAGGCAACAATCTAGCTAATGACCTCCACAGCAGGATCTTCCTGAAAACATGGCATAAAAGGTGGTGAGATAAAAATCTCAGTAAGCCCGTGTGTGTTTTGAGTGTTTCAGGTAAAATAATTCATGTATGCAAGTTGTAAAAGTTTCATAGGGAAAAGTGCTGGCAAGCAATAAATAAGTGTTAAAAATAAAGAGTGGCGTTTCACTTTTCAAACCATACATGTGCACAATAAATACAACCACTCAAATGGGTGGCTATGGGTTACCACACATTGGGCCCCATGACTAAATAACGGTCAGAATGCCACACTTTGTGCAAGCTGACAAAAGGGTAGGTGTACGGCCTACCGGATGAGATACTCCTCCATCTCTACACCTAAACTTACCGGTTGTCTACTCCGGAACACACAGTCCACAGGACTGAAACTTGCTAGCTCGGACCGGCATGACCTACCGGACTGGCATCCTATCCAGGCAGGACTCACCCCTCAGAGGTGGCCACCTACTGAGAGACTTACCCTAACCCTTCAAAGACTAGTCCTGGTGGTCTACCCTTATTGAGTACTCAATGTTGATTGTCCCACTTGAGAGAAAATTGATCATAATCCGCTTTATTTGGAAATAACAATTAAGGGTTTCTAAAAGTCTTGTCAAAGTTGGGTTTTAGAAAGGGTTTAGCATTTTGTGTAAAACTGCTTGTTTAATTTTCAAATGATTGTTTGTCTAGAAATAAAAGGGAAAATAGTCCTTAATTGCCTTCACAAAATAAATGTCCATACACATCGCATTTGGCTTGCCACAGTAATTTTTGGTCTTCACAAAATTCCATGCAGGAGCTTACCTGGTTCTTCGCTTGCTCAAACTCAAAAGTCTTCCAAGGCTGACCTAACCCCGCCTAGGGTAAACACAAAATATAAGGTTACATTCAAGCTAAACTCACTTACACAAAATAATCATTAGTTCAACCCATTACCATCACGACCCTAACGCTCTAAGCTTTAAGGCTAGCTAAAAAAAAGAACTTTATAAAATAAGTCTAGTTTAATAAGTTAAAATAACTTGGGGTTCTAAAAGAGTTGCTAATACGTTATAGACTCATTTAATAATTCTTGAGTGCTATTACCAATAAATAAAAGAAGGTTTGAATTTTAAATAATATTAAGTCCTAATAGTATTAATAAATGGTAATTCAAAAATAGCTTTATTATAAGTAAATAATAAATTACATATAATTTTTAATTATTTTTTTAATAGATAATAAATAATTAGAATTAAATAAAATTAATAATAAATGAATTATTTTAAATTTTCAATTGATAAATAACAAATAGATTTTAATATAAATAATATTTAGGAATATAGGTAAAAGTTTGAACTAAGGTCTACAAGGTCATTAATTCTAATATTTTATTTATTATAAAAGATTTATTACTATATATATATATATATATATATTATTTTTAACAAAGGATCTCACTTATTTGATAAAGAAAATATTAATATTTTAATTAATAAACCAATCCAAATCTCCCTAGAGTTTCGAATTTATAGAGAAAAATATAGTAATAATTCTATTTAAAGTAATAAAATTTTGTTAATAAAAATAACCTAGACTTAACAAGAAAATACTCTTTCACCATGATTTTCCTATTGCTAGAAAAGATTCATAAACACATTCTCCAACATCAAATAATGAACCAATCCATTCATGAACACATGCTTGACTTAACACATACTATCACAAGGCTAACTTCCCTCTAGGCATAATCATCATTAATGGCTTCAATGGAAAATAGAAATATAAGAGCCTAATCACCTTTGGTCTCATGATCTCTAACATGCTTCAAACATCCATAAAATTCATTAAGCACGAAGAACATACAATGATTCAAAAAGAAAACACATACAACTTAGCCATACACAATAATCACCATGTCTTAACTCCATCCCTTTAATCCACATGCGTATACTCAATCTCCATTCATACTCTATCTCCCTATCAACACCTAGGAGACATGATTTCAGAATTTAAAAAGAAAGGATTTAAGAATAGATACTTGATTGTCGGTTGCTTTGATGAAGACAAAAGAAGGTCCACGCGCGATAGAGAGTCTTGAGTAATCCATCGGGAAAAATAGCCATGTTTAATGGTTGATCAACCATTTCGGTAGAGAGAGAGAGAGAGAGAGAGAGAGAGAGAGAGAGAGAGAGAGAGATAGAGAGAGAGAGAGCATTAGAAGGGTATATCAAGAATTGAATGGAAAAAGGATGAACAAAAAGGTTGTTCTTGATTTACCTTGTTGATGTTCTTGAGACCTTCAAGGGAAAAGGCTAATTTCGATCCGTTTGAAAATTCTTGTTTGCGAGATTTTGTGTTATAAATCCCAGAAATGAAGTTTAGGGATTAAATAGAAGTGATATGGAGTATTTAAGAGTGATTGGAGGTGTTTAGAGTAGGGTTAGGCTTGAAGAAGTTTAGTGTGTGTTCTTGGTATTCTTGGTGAAAATGGAGAGAGTTTGAGAGGATTGCTGCACGAAATCTGGTAGAGAGCTGGCTGAATGGTCTAGGGTGAATGGGAGTTTCGGTTTTTAGCAAGAAGGAGAGAGGTTGATCAGATTTTATTTGAAATTCAAATGGAAAAGTTGTGGAGTTGGTTAAGGTAGGTGGTTAGCTATGGTGTTTGATCAAGGAAAGTTTCTTCACTCTTCAATGGTGCCGGCTGAACAAGGTGATTTCGATGGAATGAATGGAGCTTGTACAGGCTATAGAGCTGACCAAAATTCAGTCTATGAAGGCAGAGGAAATTCTGGTTAGTTAGCCTAATGCAAGAGTGGTTTAATGGAGTGAAATGCTGGAAATTTTTTGAAGTTTAAAAAGAGTTTGAATGGAGTGATCTTAGGAGTGTTTTGAGGTGTGGTTATGGAGTCCAAGAGTTCAAGGTAAGTGTGGGGTTAATGGTGTTCAGTCCATGGATGATCAAGGATCAATGTTGCAGAAGTTGAAGGGTGGTTTTCGGCCTAGGCTTGAAGGAACAAAGCTGGGAAATTCTGGTTTCAAGCTGTCCCATGTTTTGAAAGTTAGTGCAGAATTTCTGCACTCCTTCAACCCGATTTGCAGCTGATTCTTGAGGGGGTGTGAACGTCTTTCTAAGGTGGTTTTCCAGCCTTCTTTCTAGAGAAATATAGAGGAGTTTTGCTGGCTTGAAGATGGACTAAAACAGCCTCATTTCCTTGGTTGAAAGCTGTGAAATGCCCAGAATTTTTTTCTGGTTTTGCACAGTTTGTGCAGTCCGAAAATTGCACAGATTTTCCAGCCTTCAAGCCACATGAAATGACCATTTTTTTTGGCAGCAAATGAAGAGGTTTACTGGCTGAATTTTTGAAGAGATGGTCTGCAAAAATTCTGGAAAATTTTCCAGATTTCCCTTCACTAAAACATGAACAACATGAAGGTGAATTTTGAAGGTTCTTTCATGGTGTTTGATTTCTCTTGGAACCCCTTCCTATTTCCCCTCCTATTTTCGGCCAACTCCCCATCCTCCAAAGTTGATTTTCGAAATTCAAGGTGAAGAAATATCACAAAATTTTGGAGTTCAAAAGAAGAGATTTAATGAATTTAAATTATAAAGATGTTAGGACAAGCTAGAGGTAATAAAAAGGACAAGAATTCCTCTAGAATTCTTTTTAGGACATGAGGATAATATTAGGACATTCTCTTCATGTCTCCCCTAAGACAACATTCCCATTTTCATGGAATGTAAGGAAACAAAAATTCAAACTTAGTTAAGATAATCATGACAAAAGCTTAAATGATGGGATTTGAACTCATGACCTTAGAAATTAATTCACCAAGCTCTAACCACTAAACCACACTAATTCTTGTTCTTATTTTCTCAACCACATATTCTTCTTATGAAATCCTCAAGCCATCTTCCTATTTTGACCTCAAGCAAAATTACCATTTTACCCCTCCTACTCCATAAGCATGACTAAGCTTTCTAACCTATAATCCACAATTCTAAAGCGCACAAAATCATTCAAAAACATATATATTTATGCAAAATAATATGATATGAATCCCGACCCCCTTACTCTAGGGTTGCCTTTAGGTGGGGTTTCATACCCAACATGCAAGTATATTAGCCCTACGATAGAACCTCAATTATAGCATATCAAAGTATATGCTTCCAGCTTCATTAGACTACTAACTCATACTTAAGTCGTAGAGTACTAGTCCACGCTGTAGCGGTAGTAGTCTAGGTTTCTACCATATAGTACTTTTAAAAACCACTACTACAAGTCATGTTCTACGTATTCGAAATACGCTTATGTCATGAAGTGAGTGGACTACTCATTGGCTAAAGGTAAGCCATTCTCCATTTAGAATTCATAACATAATAACCTAGACATGATGAGATTTCCATTCTCATTAATCGGTTAAAAATAAAAGTTTATATGTTAAGTAACCCGTGATCTATACCTTACTGTGAAAGACCTCCATTCACATGGACCACTTACTTAAACATAATGGGTCTTTTCCAACCGTAATTGTGCACAAATAAAATTGTAAATTCACAAATAATTTCTGAAAATAAATTCTTTTATTAAAACATTCGATATTTACATCAAAAACCTAGTCTAAGAGGGCATTTTTTCCAACAGGGTTATCCAGCTTATGTACCTGTCAAGGGAGACAAGTTGGAACCAAGATCAGAATTATCCAGCTTTGTTGGTTATTTTACCTTTAAGGAAAGATTCATACTGAAGCCATTCTTCCAATCTCAATGAACCTAAAGGCCCATCATGGATTAGCCTCTGAATCCGATTGGGATTTATATGTCCCAATCTTAGATGCTACAAAAACGAGTCATTTGATATAGCCTTTCTCTTTTTATTATCAATTTTAATTTGAATATTGTTTACTTGATTTCTAATATGATGTATATAAAAGAGATCTCCATACATGTTCCTTTACAAATTAAATTATTGAAAGAAACAGAATATTCTTGATTCATCAATTTGGAAATTGAAATTAAATTCTATTTAAAACAAGAAACATATAAAATATCTTTTAAAATTAAATTCCTATTACAATAAAAAAATTTACTTAAATCTCCCACTGCTTTATCTATATTCTTGCTTATTTACCTATTTGAAATCTATGCTCACCCTTGCTGAGTCTCCTTGTCCTTCTAAACCCCTGCAAAGAGTTACAGATATGGTTAGTGTCTCCAGAATCAACTGATGTGTAAATTCTGGGTATATAAAATCATCAAGCTAGTTAGCCTCGGGCCTAGCCTACTAAACCCCTAGTCTAGGCTATTAGGCCAAAATAATTATATTAACTATGACCAAACAAATAGACCAATAATTAATTATTCAACCAAAAAAAAAAAATAGTCCAATAATTGTGGACTATATTAGTTTAGTCCCACGTTAATCTTAATTATTCAAACCAGGCTAAAGCCCTGAACAATTAATTAACCTACTAAACTATTTAATTAATTCTTTCTTTGAACTTTTTATTTTATTCTAGCCTAATAAATAAACTAGGCAACTTGAATAAAATAAAATCCATTTTATTTAAGACCAATTTCTCATCCCAAAGCTATCAAGACTTATAGGCTATTCCGAGGACCAAAAGACACGACGCCTTGGTATTTTAAAATGACCAAAATACCATTGTTATAGAAATAGTTGTATCTTGTATTTTAAATATTTCTTAATATCACCATAAGAAAATATTGTCCCCAAGGATAATGATGCATCGACAAAGTCTTCAATTGATGCGTAAATTTTGAGTATATAAAATCATCAATTTTAAATCCATCCTTTAATCAAGTTTTAATTAAAACAATAATCCCAAAATACACATGTGAGCAAGTATACTCATCGCAAGCATAGTGTAGGGAATTAATGAGTATCGATCCTCAAAAGAACAAGTACACACTAATCACCTTTCATTCACTGTTTAACCGACCCAAAAAAAGTAAAAAAGAATAAAAAGAAAAACAAAAGAAACATATACAACTCAAGTGTGTAGATTTATGTAATTTAGACAATTATCCTAGAAAACATAACAATGAACCAATTAGCAATTCTCTCAGCTAATTATCATCTTGACATCATAAAGGAATATAAAGTAAAATTTAATCGCCTCACAAGTCATGATTCTACTTAGATAAATCCCACTTCATGTCCCAATTCATGGAATCCTAAATTTTGATTACATTAACAGATTTGTCAATCAAGCTAATCATAACCAAAACATGCATTAGGCTAAATTCTTTATAAGCATGAAATTAGCTAATAACCCTTTGCTCGAGGCGAAATCAACTAACATTTACTTACTTAGTCCTATAAACTTAACTTCGTTGCTCAAGTCTATTAAGATTAAACAAATATGAAATCAATGCAATGAAACTCCTAACATCATCGTCTCAAATTAATTAGAAGAACTCACATCAACAACTAATGAAATCAAGTAAACAAATACCAAAGATGACAAAGAATTGATCAAATAACTAAATTAACACAAAATCATGAATCCCAAAATAATGTTAAATTACAATAAAAATATTGAATACATCATTGCTAAAGAAAAAAAAGATAAAGAGAAAAGAAAGCACTCATAGACAAGCCTCTTTCTTCTTCCTTGAAGACTCCCTTTGAACAATCCTACTTGACTTGAGTGAACACCTCATTTAATGAGAGAATCAAAATTTTAGCCCTTTAATTTACCTCTCTAAGTTATATCACACCCTTGTGTTCTCTTGTGCTTTTATAAACCTCTTGGATGCCAATTTTATGGCTGAGAAAGTCTTGGCTAAGTAGGAATAGGAAAATACCAAAATCCTTGGATAAGCTCTAATTTTACATACAGAATTTCTGCCTCCAAAGCATACCTGGCGTCGAAAACCTTCGACCCACTTGGCGCCGGTGCACTCTGTTCTTCCTATGTTTTTGCTCTATTTTTGGCCGTCTCTCCTTGGCAGGAAGAATGGACTTGGCGCCAGGTGCACTTGCCAAACTTGGCGCAAGGTCTTTTCTGGAAAAACTCCTAAAGCTTGCTCAAACTCTGCTACTAGAGTAGAATGGACATGATGCTTGATCCACTGGAAGTGCCTGGAGCCAGGTACATTGTAGTTTTGTGCACTTTCTGCTCGATTTTAAGTTAAATATGCAAATATTTGCCAAAAATACCTTTTACAAGCAAAATGTCAAATAAGAAGGAATATACCTAGTTATTACAACAAATGTATCTTAAAACAACCTCAAATAACTAGAAAAAGAATAGTGATTTTAACCCCTATCACATACCCCCACACTTGAACATTTGCTTATCCTCAAGCAAAATAATTTAGTCCAACAAAAATTATCAAGACAACATAAGTTTTTTTTTTTTTTCTCATTCCAATGTTTCTTCAACATAGCAAAGATCATATATTTCTTTTAAACTTTAGATACTACCCTTGTCATTCATACCATTTGAAAATAATTTCAAACTTTGAAACATTGGCCAAGACTTCACAAAACTCTTGAAGTCAAATTAATCAAGTGCATACCTTAGTCTAAGAAAATTATTTCACTCTTCAAGTAAAAATATAGATAACATGAATCACATAAGTTAAGCCATCTACCAACTCAAACATTATAAATCCAAAAATTGCACACTCAAGTTATGATGTGAGGAAAGCACTCCAAAAATTTTTTTTTTCTCTCAAAAATTTTCAATGACTTAGGGAATTGATAGCCTCAACTGCATGGACTTCTCTTCATACACCGTATTAGTCCCATTTTTAGTCATCACTCATAATTTTTTTTCAACAATTCTTTTTTCCTATGCTCTTGCTTGTCTTTTTGCCATCGAGATAGCCTCAAGAGAGTAAACCGAATACACTTGCTACTTCTCCCCATATTGACCCCCTTTTTAGCTAAAGGTCTTCAAAGATCATCAATAAGAGCCTTTTCTCAATTCACACCAACAATAGTGTTATTTGTACTCATTTTTTTTCTCTTCAACTAAAATTAAAAAAAAAAATTCAACATTCTCCTCAATCTTTCCTCTCAAAGATCTTTTTTCAACTCACAATTTTTTTTTATCATAACTCAAAGCTAGCAAAATTTATACTCATAATACAAAAGTTAGCCAATAACTCTTCCCATATTCATCATATCTTCTATACTTCAATTAGATAAGTCAAATAATATTCAAACACCAATACATACACAAGATTAATCAAAATTCTCAAGTTTTGACAAATATATTTTCCAATAAAACTAATTTCATCAAAATCCACCTAATAAATGAAAAACTCGTATCCAAGTACAAAAAAGAATTACAACTTTGCTTAACAATAAAACCACTAGAATTTTTGAAAAAATTATCACAAATTACAAACACAAAATATATTCATCAAATAATATGGAAAAGCACTTCTTTAACCTTTATTCTCCTCCCCCCCCTCCACTTAAATTGGGCATTAGAAGAATAAATTGAAGAAGATACTTCCATTACATTGTCGTACCATCAGGTTTTAAGTCACCTCAAGGAAGGATCATTACAAGAGTACCTACTAAAAGAAAAGAAACAAAAGAAAGAAAACATAAATCTAGAAAAATAAAATAAAAATAAGATAAACGAAATGAAAAAGAAAAGAAAATATACCTACAAGCTAGTAAAGGTCATTAAAATTTAAAATAAAAAGAAATAACAAAAAATAAAATACAAAAGTGTGAGTCAAGAATCATCGTCATCATTATCATGGTCAGCTCCGTGACTAGAAGATGTACTAGTAACGTGTTGGATCAAAGTAGCCAGCTTCTGATCTTAGACATCCTGGCAGTGACGAATGTCAGAAATAGAATCCCGGAGCTAGAGAAAGATAGTCATTTGGCTCTCCATCTAGGCCTCCATTCATGCCTCAAAATCAGTGCAGGAATAAGAACTAGTGGCACGAGGGGCTGATCTAGCAGGTGGCACCTTTTCCTCCTTCTCATCAGGGGGAAGCTCATTCCTTCTGGGGTATTGCACCTCATATGGCCTCTTCCACCTTTTGACCCTCTCATCATAGCGATACTCACACTGAACTAAAGTATGCTTCGTCATGAGGTCACAGTCAGTAATGGGCTCACTCAACTCTCCATCCAGTCGTACTCTAAAGTCTCTTAAAATAAGCATAATAACCAAAGGGAATTTGAAGGCTTTGGCTACAATGTTAGAGGCCACAACCTCCCTCATGGAGTTTATGATAATTGGAGTAAGAGGAATAAGCTCACGACTCCTCATCTTGTCTAAAATATAAAGGTCAAGGATCCTAGACTCATTAAAGCCACTAGCTTTAGGATAGACATTGAAAGCAAAGATATAGACTAGGGCACGCCACTAAGCCTCAAGGTCATTATTGGAATAATACTGATATTGACCTATTTGCCCTTTTCTCCTCATACGAAAACTAGCCCTTACAGCCCCCAGGTAAGCTCAGAGAAGATCTTTTGGTTATTATGGTCTACTGCTATCCACGGTCCCTCATCCGAGATTCCTAAAATTCTAGCTAGTTTAGCCCTGTCAAACTCAATGGGAATCCCTTTGACCATGGTGGAGATGACTTGGAGAGTATTTTTCTTTTTGTCCTGCATGTTGGCATAAAATTCTCTCACTCATATAGGACAATAAAGACCTTCCATCCTAATGATGGGCTCCCATCCCAAGCACCTAAACATAGTAGAAAACTGTAGAGAATTATCTAAAGATTGCTTGTATTACTTTTCTACTATAATCTTATTATGTCGGTGGCTGTCATACTAAATTTGGCACATAGGATTAGAAAATTAGGTAGGTTGGGTAGGTAGAGGCTCGAAAGAAGGTGTAGATGAAGATGGCTCTCGAGCTCTCTTAGCCCTTGGTGCTAACCCTCTAGGTTGTGTAGACATAATGGGAGGATGAAGAAAGATGATAAAAACAGAAAATTAGGAGTCTCATAAGTCACTCTTTACAATAAATGTTCACTCTCAATTTTCTCACAATCACAGAACCATTCAACACCACTACCACTCAATGCAAAACACCCCAAGATATTCAGTAAACACCACTCAATGCCCTCCAACAAACCTGCAAGAAAATAATACATATGCCAATCCAAACACCTTATCAACTAGTTTGATAATATCCACAATGGTCAATATTGCTCAAGGAAATCATATTCAACCTAGAATCATAATGCTCAATCAGCCATACCATTGATATCATCATGCAAAGCTTATCAGCATAAGGCTAAATGAAACATTCAACAAGTATCCTTTTATCCCAAAAGTTAATCACAAAGCATGCATGCTCAATCACTTCCAAAAAATGTAAACTATCAATGGCATTAATTATAAAGCAGTATCCATGATATTCCCAGGCCAATGTGAAAAATGAGTTTTGGGTGAAAATGTGGGATTTTTCCTTATTTTAATTCAAACTTTCATGAACAAAATGGAGATTTTGGGGTTTGGAGGTGTTTTAGACGTATGGAAAATGATCCGACGGTGTTTTGAAGGTGAACCTGGCAATGGGTTGAGAGAAAATTGGAGAGGAGTGAAAGTGTTTTGAACAAAAATGGCCAAGAAGGCCATTTTCTAGTGTGGCGGCCGAATGGGCCTAACACTAGGCCCATGGACTAGGCCTAGTGCCGGTCCTCTTCTACCCACGCTTCTCTGTTAGGCTGTGCTAACCCAGTGCTCTGAACACGGGTTGGGCTCGATGCCAAGTCAGCTCTGGCCAGAAAATCACTTTTTTTTTAAAGATGCATTTTAATGAAAATAAATACAAAAGAATATGAAATCATACAAAGCATGTAGTCTCATGGCTAAATAAATGAAAATAGATGAGAATTAAAAAAATTGTTCAGCAAAAACTAAAGCAGTTCAGAAATCAACGTTTCCCATGGTCTTGGTCACGTAGGTTGGTCTCCGTGTTGCCTGGCAGTGTTCTTGGTTGATGATCACCAAGAAATTTGGTTAACTGTCCAATTTAACCCTCCAGGTTATGTATGGATGCCTCTAAGTTTCTTGTGATCACATTAATTCCTTGGAACCATGTTTCCGTTCCACTTACCAGTTTGGTGACCATTTTCTCCAAGGATGGTTTAGTTGGTAGAGCATTGTATGGCAGAGGTGGCTGAGTCCTTTGCATCCCAAAATTCGCAGAAGCTTACCAAGGTTGGTTTTGGTTATTCCAAGAAGAGTTAGGGTGATTCCTCCAACCTGAGTTGTAAGCATTGTTATAAGGGTTATTACCTTGCCGACCATTACCTACAAATGCTGCTTGTTCTAATGCTTCTTGTGAAGACCCCATATTTTGGCACTCATGGTTTGGATGCCCTTCCCCACAAAAATCATAAGTCACACTCATTACTTGTCCTTGGGAATGAGGCATTATCAATTGATCAATTTTCTGCGTGAGTGCTTCCACCTTAGCTTCTAAGGCAGCTATTGCATCCATTTTATGCACTCTATGTACACGAGCTCTAGACCATGAACTCCCCCAGGCATAGTTATTTCTTACCAGATTTTCAATTAGATCAAATATCTCTTCCAGGGTTTTGGAATTAATGGAGCCTCCTACAGATGCATCCACTAATTGCCTTGTAGCAAAACTCAACCCACTGTGAAAAATCTGCATTTACATCCCCAACTTGAATCCATGGTGAGGACACTTTCTCAACATCTCTTTGAACCTCTCCCAACACTTATAAAGGTTTTCAGCCTCTAATTGTTAGAAAGCAAAAATGTCAGTTCTAAGTTTGGAAATTCTAGCTGGTGGGAAATATTTAGCCAAGAATTTTTCTGCGAACACGTTCCAAGAAGTAATGGATCCGGTGGGTAAAGATTTTATCCATGATTTTGCTCGATCTCTTAAGAAAAATGGAAGATTCTTAGCTTAATGGCATCTTAGAAATGCCATTCATTTTAAATGTGTCACATATCTCTAGAAAACTTGCAAGGTGGGCATTAGGATCTTCCTTAGGTAACCCATCAAACTAGACCATATTCTGGATGATTTGGATCACATTGGATTTTATCTCAAAATTGTTGGCCTCTATCCTAGGCCATGCGATACTAGAGCCTGTACCTGAGATTGCTAGTTTTACAAAGTTATTCATCACCTGCCTATTAGCTCCACCGTTATCATCATCGTTGGGCTGATTTATCTCTATTGCTTTCCTCACCCTTTCACTTACAACCTTTCAGACCTTAGTGAGAGTTCTCTCAATTTCTAGACCAAGGTTGACTATCTCAGCTTTGGATCATCTGGTCATAAACTAAGAGCAAGGTCTACATAAGATAGAAAATTTTTGAGATTATAGAATTTATAAGTTAAACAGTTAGGGTATGTTTACAATTTAAGTTACAAAGAACTGCAACCTACAGAGACATTAAAATGCAAATATACAAGAAAACAAAATACAGAACCTAGTCATACAAGGAACATATATACATATTTAGATATTTACATATAAACATATTAACATGGTTAAATCAACAAAATCCAAACTTTCATCATATTGTTCCCCAGGCAACGGCGCCAAAAACTTGATGTGCAGATTTTGGGTATATAAAATCATCAATTTTAAATCCATCACTAATCAAGTTTTAATTAAAATATTAATTCCAAAATACACATGTGAGTAAATATACTCATTGCAAGCATAGTACAGGGAATTAACGAATATCAATCCTCAAAGGAATAAGTACACACTAATCACTTTTCATTCATTATTTAACTGACCCAAATAAAGTGAGAAAAGAATAAAAAGAAAAACAAAAGAAACATATACAAATCAAGGGTGTAGGTTTATGTAATTTAGACAATTATCCTGGAAAACATGACAATGAACCAATTAGCAATTCTCTCAACTAATTATCATCTTGACATCATGAAAGAATATAAAGTAAAATTTAACCGTATCACAAGTCATGATTCTACTTGGATAAATCCCACTTCATGTCCTAATCCATGGAATCCCAAATTTTAATTACATTAACAGATTTGCCAATCAAGCTAATCATAACCAAAACATGCATTAGGCTCAATCCCTTATAAACATGAAATTAGCTAATAACCCTTTGCTTGAAGCGAAATCAACTAAGCTTTGCTTACTTAGTCTTATAACCTTAACTTCATCGCTCAAGTCCATTAAGATTAGATAAATACGAAATCAATGCAGCAAAACTCCTAACATTGTCGTCTAAAGTCAATTAGAAGAACTCGCATCAATAATCAATGAAATCAAGTAAACAAATACCAAAGATGACAAATAACTAAATTAATACAAAATCATGAATTTCAAAATAATGTTAAATTATAATAAAAACATTGAATACATCATTGCTAAAGAAAAAGAAGATAAAGAGAAAAGAAAGCACGTATAGACAAGCCTCTTTCTTCTTTCTTGAAGACTCCCTTTGAATAATCCTACTTGACTTGGGTGAACACCTCCTTTAATGAGAGAATCAGAATTTTTTTCCCTTTTAATTCACCTCTCTAAGTTGTATATATCAAACCTTTATTTTCTTTTGTGCTTTTATAGACCGCTTGGATGCCAATTTCAAGGCTGAGGAAGTCTTGGCCAAGTAGGAATAGGAAAATACAAAAATCCTTAGATAAGCCCTAATTTCGCATACAGAATTTCTACTTCCAGAGCAAACCTAGCGCCAAATACTTTCGACCCTCCTTGCGCCAGGTGCACTCTGTTCTTTTTCTATTTTTGGCCGTCTCTCCTTGGTAGGCAAAATGGACCCGGCGCCAGGTGCACTTACCAGACCTGGCGCCAAGTCTGTTATGGAAAAACTCCTGAAGCTTGCTCAAAATCTGCTGCTGGAGTAGAATGGGTCCTACGCCTGGTCCACTGGATAGGCCTAAAGCCAGGTACATTCTGGTTCTATGCACTTTCTACTCGACTTTAACTTAAATCTGCATATACTTGCCAGAAACACCTTTTACAAGAAAAATGTCAAATATGAAGGAATATGCCTAGTTATTACAACAAATGTATCACAAAACAACCTCAAATAACTAGGAAAAGAAATGGTGATTTTAACCCCTTTCATCAACTTACTGGTGCAAAGACAAATATGCCCCTCTACATAACACCATCAATTCAGAGAGGAAGAATGTATTAACACCTCTCTAAATAACATCTATTATCCTTAAACATCTAGTTCAATAATCCATAACTTCCTGGAATGTTTTCACTTTCCAAGGGAGCTACCCTAAAGCAAACATCCAAGTCATATTTTCCAGGGTCCTGGATATTTAAATCATTCAAATAGTCATAAAGGCGATATAGCATAGAAGTTATCTTGTACAAGTCTGTCTTGACTAGCTAATTATATATACCCAGTATACAAGTATATTTATCCTATGATAGAACTTCAACTATAGTATACCAAAGTATACACTTCCAGCTTCGCCAAACTACCAACCTATTCTCAAACCATAAGGTATAGGTTCGTGTTGTAGCAGTATTAGTCTAGGTTTCTACTAATATAGTACTTTTAGAAACTACTACTACAAGGCTAATTCTATGTATTCGAAATACACTTATGTTATGAAATGAGAGGACTACTCACTGGTTAAAGGTAAGTTATTCCCCATTAGAAATTCATAACATAATAACCTTACCATGATGAGATTCTCATTCTCATCATCTGGTTAAGAACAATAGTTTGTGTTAAGTAACTCGTGATCCATACTTTACTGTAAAAGACCTCTATTCATATGGATCGCTTACTTAAATATAATGGGTCTTTTTTAGCAAAATCGCGCATAAAATAAATGCAAAAATATAAACAAACAGTAAGAATAAAATTTTTATTAATTTATTCAAAATTACATCAAAAATACAATTTTAATGGGCATACATTCCAACATTATCAGCTAATTATTTCTTTCTTATTTTTTCCTCTCCAGAATTCCAGTATACATTTTTCTTGGTTCGCAAAACTATACAAATTTGTTCCTACAATCAACTCGAGCATAATGTTAAAATAACCAATCCATCCCTAGAATACTATCATAGTCTTCTATGAGTGAACATAGGAAATCTCTATTCAAAACCACGTCTCCCATCAAAATCTCACACTCTAAATATACTTTATCATAATTCATCTGTTTCTCTAAAGGAAAGCTAATTGTCATTTCATGAAGAACTTTCCTACCCTTATTTTTTATCTTTTGAGTAAAGAAATGGGTAGAACCAAAATCTTGGCTTCTTTGCAAAAGATAAAAACTTTACCTTCTATAACTGCTACTGCACCAAGATCCACTTTATCCAAAATAACCACTCACACATTTACCAATGGTTTGTTTACTCCTAATGTAGAGGTAAAGATCAGACCCTAATTGTTCTTTATCAATCCCAACCTTGGTCCTGTGTAGTTTCTCCTTTGATGCACCCATCCCATAGATTATCTAGGTTGGGGCAGTTCAAGACCTAATGTTCCTCTTCTCACAATTAAACAACGAATAATTTGCCTTCCTTCATTAACCCTTTTTGTTTTTGAAAATTTATGTGTCATCTATCGAGTAGGCCCTCCAGGTCTTTTATAGTTAAAATGTTAGAATCCTCTTTTATTTCTATGTTTAAATTGCTCTAAGTCTTCTTCTCCAATTCTTGAAGTTACTTCTCACGGGTTACCTATTATAGTACTATTCCCACCCACGCATGCTTAACTCTTGAGTTCTAATAGAATTTAGTATACTGGTGCCAGTATAATTACACCCATCTATAGTACAAGCAGCGCACATATCCTAGCCACAACTACTGTCATCATTTATATCATACTCTATACACAAGGTCCTCAGGTGCACAAAATTCTCTACTCATCATCACCATTTGTCCCAGAAATTGGGAACCAGAGTTAAAATATATAAAATAGTACTCGAGCATATCCAATTTAAGGCCCCCCCTAACCCTCAATTTCTGAACTATCATCAGAGTTTGGATCACTACCTGCTTCATAATATTTTATTACATCACCTTCATTATCCCTACCATTAAACTCTTCCACAGATATCATGATTATATCAACTACATCTTCTTCTACTCATAAAAAAAGACCATAACCAATTTGGATGCCTAATGTTTAGGTGTCAAGTCTAACTCTATGTCTGCCTCCCTAAGATCACACACACACACACACACACACACACACACACACACACACACACACACACACACACACACACACACACACACAACTATAGACTCTCTTATTTGCTTTACTATAGGCTCTAATTGGTTTCATCTAAATCTACAAATCTACAACACAAGACAATCATAGGGTCAATATCTCTCAAAATAATTTTCCTAAGTCTCTGATTCCATTTGTATCACCTAAAGACATTAACCTAAAATTTCTTCAAAATCAGCAACCTTAAGCTCTGATAGAAATTGTAATATCCTATATATTCTAGTCGTAGTGGGTCATATCTTCGTACGATGTCGCCCCATCTGAACTCCCAGACAAAGGGTCTTTATAACAATTTATACCCTAGTGCACAGTAGAGTCATTCTAAAATTTCAAATATACATGAAATTAAACTTAATATACATAGCAAGTGCACCGTACATTGTTTGCTCAACACCCGTCTATTTACTACATAAGGACCTCAACATAATGTACAAAGGCTCATTAAATATTACCTCGTACTTTACAATCATGACTTCAAGATCTCAAAAGTTAGGGCAGTCTTCTGATATCTAAAGCATCTCTTCATAATAATAATAATAATAATAATAATAATAATAATAATAATAATAATAATAATAATAATAATAATAATAATAATAATAATAATAATAATAATAATAATAATAATAATAATAATAATAATAATAATAATAATAATAATAATTGACATAGTAATATTGCTAAGAATATAACAATTTTTATCAAATACAATATACATAAAATATATTATTTCTTATCAAATATAATATATATAATACATATTGTTTCTTATCAAATATAATATTAGATATTTATGCATTATATTTGATAAGAAATATTATCTTGCATATATATATATATATATATATATATATATATATATATATATAAAAGAAAGTGTAGGAAACTTATAGAATATGTAAGAAGGTTATAGAACATGGAAGTAGGTTTGATGGTCAAACTGTGGTTAAACACTCATCTAATATTCATTAATATTTTGGGCCACCATACTTCAGTGTAAAAACCTCATTGGTCCACCTAACCTTATTCTTTCTTATTCACCATTAATTCGTGGGCCATCCATAACTTTTCTCTCTCCAAATAATTGTTTCTTCCATGTTTTCCTATTTCCTCTTAAATTCATCCAAAAGTCCTCAAAGGTAATAAAATACATTCTATCCCATGACTGTTCAGGGAAGGGTGTTACAAAGCAGAAGTGAATCTTTACCTAATTTGGCTTGGATTTATTTTGTGGTTTTTTATCCAAGATGGGTAGATCTGGTAGAAATTAAACCAATTTAGCAAAATCAAAAAGTTGAGAGGGACATTTGTGGAATTTAAAGCTTTTAGTTGGCTACGAATCCTCTCCCCCAAATCCCTTCCCATCCTTTCTTCAATCCTTAAGAAGTTGCCACGTGTCCCTTTGATCCTCTATTTTTATTTTTTTTCTTTTTCCAATAAAAGTTTCTTTATTATTATTACTACTACTTCTACTACTGCTACTAACAACTTAACAGTCTTCCGTTAACAATTTTATATCAAATATAGACCTAATAGAGTTTATAATAATAGTAATAATAATAACAACAACAACAATAATAAAGTTTTAACAGTCTTCCTTTAACAGATCCATTTCAAATATTACAATAATAATAATAATAATAATAATAATAATAATAATAATAATAATAATAATAATAATAATAATAATAATAATAATAATAATAATAAAAGAAACTTTTATCTAAAAAAATAAAAAGAAAGGGCGGAAGGGATACTTGATGACTTCTTGAGAATGAAGAAGGGGATGAGGGAGGGGCTTAGAGGAAATGATCTGTGGCCTTGAAGAAATAGTTCAAAAACTAAAACGTCACATTATCTTTTAGATAAATAAATTGACTTGAAAAATATGTAGTGGCTTTATGTACTGAATTTCATAACATAGATTAATTAGTTCTTTAAGTTTTAGGGAACATCTTTTACAAGGTTTTCTCATATACTGTGTGGGGGAAAAATTAAGCCACATTTATCTTTAGAGTAATTTTCAATTTAGTCCTCAGAATATGAAATTGTTTTAATTAAGTCCCTTAAATATTACTTTACTCAATTTAGTCCTTATAAATATAAAATTGATATCAAAATAGTCCCTTTGTCTGATTCAGTTTAAAAGTTAATAGCACATTTTTTCACAGTTGCACGAGATGAAACCAGACAGAAGAAAAGGGAAGACACGTGTAACACCCCATTTTTTTATTTTCGGTTGGTTACTACCTGTAATAGGATGAGAATTTATATCAACGGCCAGAACAAAAGTTGATCGGTGTATTGAGACGAACACTCTGGAGAAATAAAATTTTGTCGAGATTTGGATGTAATTATTGGATTTGTTTTACCCGAACCCTAAATTTTTGGAAGGCTATTAAGATTAAAAGAATAAGAATTTTAGGGTACTCTAAAAAGAGAAATTGATCAGTGCAATGAGGTGCACGTTTTGGTGCGAATTATGCTACCTGGGGTATTAGGGGCATTTTCGTCATTTTGACCGCGCTCGCAACTTTGACCGCAAATTTGACCAAGTAGAGAGGGAATTGAAGAATTTAAGTGTTACCAATGGATTCAGTGGAATTTTTGGAGTTGGGTAGTGAAATAAAATATTTTTCATTATAGACCCGATTTTGGTCATTTCTGAAGAAAATAAAAAATTACGGTTGGAAATAGGACGTGTGGCTTCTTATAATTGGTGGATAAAAATAAGTGTCGTTTAGTGATTGGTTAATGAGGCCAAGTGTTTCTATTTGATTGGTTGTGATAAAAAAAAAGGAAGAAGAAATAAAGAAGAATGGCCCACAAGAAATAAATAAGAATGGTTCACAAGAAATACATAAGGATGGCCCACAAGCATGAAAAGTTTGACCAAGTTGGACCACATTTTGACTTCATTTGACCAAGCTTAATTAAGCTGATCTTGATTTGAGTAAGTTAATCAAGGTTGATTATGCATGGACATGCAAGATTAGAAAATATCTATAATGTTCTAAGAGTTTCTACCTTTTTCTATAAATTTCTTTAAGGTTCTAGAGTACTCTAAAGTTTTCCATAAGTTTCTACAAGTGATGAGTCATCACCTAAAGCTTTCTAGAAATTGTGGTTCATCATTCCATGTGTACTAATTACATTTCAAAGCTTCCTAGTCAAGAGTCCTACATAAGCCATGACAAAAACATGTGATGTAAGGCATTACATAAGCAAAGCTTCCTATACAAGCCTTCTAACATCTATAAATAGGCCATGAAGGCCAACTAAAATGGCTTTAGATAGCCAGAATTTCGGAGCAAACAAGAGAGAAAAGGGAGAAGAGAAAAGAAAAGGAAATAGAGAAGAAAGAGAGGGAGAAACCGGAAATAGAGAGGAGAGAAAGAGAAAGAGAAAAGCAAGAAGATGCTTGGACTGTCCAGCCTCCAAACGCAGCAAAGAAAAGGTAAAGATCTACCTTACTTGAAGTAAAGTTATTATATAAAGCGTGGAGATCATTTTGGTATACATATTGTGAGAAGTTTATGTGTGATAGTTAGGTGAAGTTGTATGAAAGCTGTCCTTGTGTGCAAAAAATTCTGGGAGGATTTATGTTCAGTAAATATGTAAATTTTCTGGATTTGAACAAATCAGGCATATATATCTTTGTAGCTAAGGATCATAGAGACATTTTAGAACAGGTTTGATGTTAATCGGATTTACGGATCAAAAGTTATGGTGAAAATAGTAAAAGGTGCCAAATCAGTGACGGGATTTTTACTACTAGAACTTTGTGTGCAAAACTGAACAGAATGGACAATAGAATTGGTACTCCATGAATTGGAACTAGTAAAGGAATGTCTTAAGGATATTTTACAATTGGTTTGACATCATTTGGATTTGTGGATTAAAAGTTATGGGCAAAACAAGTTAGGGTGTCAAACTGGAAAATTGCAAAATGTTAAGGAAAGAATGAATAGTGAAACTAAGTCAAAACTACCGAGGCTGTTTTTGCCCAGTACCGTGATGCTGGAACCAGAAACCTAAAAATGGCCTATACTGAATTAAATTTAAGAGTCTCACGGTCATTTTGGTATATCATGGAGCCAAATCGGAGCTGTAAATTAAAAGTTATGTGCAAAACAAAATGGTGTGTCAAACCAGTGAAATTCCAGAAAAGTAGTCCGAAAATGAATGGACTTAAGAGTGATTAATTATGTGATTTTGGACAAAACAATTAGGGAAACATGAAGTGAATCCCTTGTTTATAAAGTGAGGAAGGATGTGGAAAAAGGAAAATGAAAGAATTGATCAAACGATGGAAAAACGATGCGAACGAAAGTTGAACGTTTTTCTTAAGCATCGGCTAACCGACGGCCCTAACGGCTAAACGACGGTTGAACGTCGGCAAACTGTCGGGCACGTCTGCCGGACGTCGGCTACCCGATGGCTATTTTTTGGCCAAACACCAATTGACCCGAAAACAATGTTTGGTGTAGGTGTAGTGACAAACAGCTAACGAAATGTCAAAAACGGTAGGAACGGAGGTTAGACGGTCGTGAACGGAATGAGAGGCTTAGGACACGAGGTGAGTCCCATTGATTTCTAAACCTTTTTAAAGGCTAGTGTGCTTTAATTTTCTATGAAATGCTATGTTTTATGCCATTTTCGAAATCCTCGAATATGCTTAAGGTTTACATGAGAAACATTTGCTTTTATGCTATTTCGGACTCGAATAAATTTCATATTCAGCTTGGAAACCTTCCTGGATGTTTAAAACACGAATTTGTGAATTTAGTCCTTTTCGGATTAAATATTTGGGATTTCTGAAAAATGGTAAATTTTGAAATTGGGTATTTGAAGAATAATCCAAGTATCCTTATTGGAATATTTTATGAAAACTCTTGGAACTCGGGTATTCGGTAAATGACCGAAATATCCTTATTAGAACTTTTGTGAATATTTTTCAAATCGGGAAAGGGTAAAATGACCCGGATACCCTCAAAAAGTCTTTTGAAATCTGGCATGGGTGAAATGACCCGAATACCCTTGGAAAATGACTTTTGTGATCAAGTACGGCCCCAGACAATAAGAAATGTTATGATTTGAATATCCTGTGGGATCAGATGGCCCTCTGGCCTGATCAGTCAGATGGGGTTGGTATTGTTGCGTTGAGTAATCAACAGGGACTTTGATCTTTGTACTAGCCCATGTTAGAGATAGACGACCCCAAGTAACCTGATCAGTTCTGGGGATTGTCTTACTCCAAACAGGGCGACAGGACATTGTGACAAGTCGTCCCTGGCTAGCCGTTGTGAGCCCGGCAATTGCCTATTGATTATGATTGGTGGGTTGTTCACATGCGACCGAGCGGGGACACTTGGTGTGCTCAACCCCTTGCCACCTCAATGGTGATTGACGTCAGGATTGGGACCCCTGGCTTATGGTGGCAAGTAAAAGATCCCTAAGTGCACAGTGAGGTACATTGGTACGCTGCTCACCCTCCCGGCATGACACGGGTGACGTGCTGTAAGGCGCAGTCCCTGGCACAAGAGACCGTATAGCCGAAGGCGAAGTTCTTTGAACTTTGCACGCGGGTCGCACTTCTAGATGGGGAAGAACCCGCATTTATTGAATTGGGGGCCGTGTGTTTGAAAATTACTGTTTTTCGAATGTATATGATAAAATGACCTGAATTTATCAATTATTGCTATTTTCCCTGTTATATAATTTACTTCAGCAAAGATTTTGAAAATCGACTCTCTTTTAAGAGAAACACTGGCACACACACGGGACTGCTGGGTGATTTTTCACTTACACGTGTCTTTTATCTTACTTTTTTTTGTAGGATCCAGAATTGGAAGAACCTACGGATAGAAGACGATACCACAGTGACAACAGAATAGGTCTGGATGTCTCCTCTTTGGACCTTATATACTCTGTTGATTATTCGTTATAAAGACCCCTTGTCTAGATATCTGGACGGAGCAACACCCAATATTGGTATGCTTCCGCTGTTACCTTTAGTAGGGGTGTTACAACACGGGCTTCAATCTCACTATTTTTCTACTTTTTTTCACCAAATCCCTCAAATTTTTTCACCCTATACCTTATTTGGTTTGGAATCAAATGAAGTTTTCATCTTTCTCTGCAAATATTTGGTTCAGAACTCAAATGAAGTTTTCATCTTTCTCTGCAAATGGTGAGAGAATTTGAGAGGGCTTGTAGTTTAATTCATCTGGTAATAGTTTTTGCTTTTAATATAATACCTAGCATATTATTGAATCTAATAGCTATCTTTTTGGTTAATTATTAGTGATTAGAAGTATATAGTTCAGAATATTATTTTGTTAGTCTACGTTCAGTAATAAGTTAATTGATACTTTGTATAATTGGATATCGCCAAGATTCGATTCCTTTTTTGTGTGGTTTCTTTGTGTCTGTGATTGAATGCTAGTGGAAGATATTGTTATGGATAATAGTACAGATGGGAAACCTAATAAGATGGATGAAGGTAAGTAGTTCAACAAGTAAGACACATAGGATGTTATAATTATTAATTTTTTTATGTACAATAATGTGTTAATCTATATCTCTTTTTCTTCAAATTTCAAGGGTTGGTAGCCTAAATAATTTGCCCAATTTTTCATTGTTGTCTTTTTGTTTTACAATTAAACATAGTTTTCAATTTTGAATATTCTTTGAATACTATCTAAAGTTAGAGTGGTATCAGAAGATGGTAAGCCTAAAGAGGTCGAAAAAATCTGATAACATAAAAAATGGTTGATAGGGGCCAAATTCATCACTATTTTTCTTGTTATTTGAGGCTCTTTTGTGATACTATTGATGTAATAACTAGGCAATTTCTTCCTATTTGATATTTTACTTGTAAAAAGTGTTTTTGATGAATTTGTGCAAAATTGAGTAGATTTCGAGCAAAAAGTGAAAGATTCCAGATTGTATATGGTGCCAGATCCAGCTAAGGCACCAGGCAACGGGTCTATTCTGGAAAAGAGCAATTTTGAGGAGAAACCAGAATGGACCCGGTGCCAACTGGATTGAAGTGACCCAGCACTAGGTCCACTCTATGCATAGGTGGCGAATTTTCCTTTTTAGACTAGATTTTAGCAATTTCAATTTGATTCTTTTGAGAACTCTTTCAACCACGAAAAAGGACTCTTGTAGGCACTTTTTTGGCAATTAGAACCCCTATAAATACAAGAGAATAACATTGTACAAACTAGCTTTTATAGTTTTCAATTCTTCAATGTAATATCTTTAGAAAATTCCTACAGTAACACCAAGATTTAGGAGGATCAAGGAGAATTCATGAAGAAGTAGAGAAGGTTGCTCAAGAAGGTTTTAAGGAAGAAGATGAAGGCTTACTTGTCAATGACTGGTTTCTTTTTCTCTTCTTTGTAATTTATTGATAATTTGAGATTAGTGTTTTAATAGTAATAAATTGATCAAAGAACTATTCTTGGTATTTGATTACTTGAGCATAATATCATATTGGATTGATTAGTTCTCTTCTAATTAACTTGCAAAATGATATTAGGAGAGAATGGCAAACTAATTAATTCAATACTAGTTATTCTTAACTTACTTGAAAAAGAGGTTAAGGGTAAAGACTAAGTAATCGAAGATGTGTTGATGATTGCTAGAATATAGATTCATTGGGTAATTTCATACTTAAATCACCTAGAATATAGAGGTTTATATGAGGATTGATTTTAATGCATCTTTTGGGTAAATTAGTTGAGATAGAATATGTTCGCTAATTTAACTAAAAGATAGTAATTTTATGAATTGCAAATAAAGTGGGTCGACTTTAATCCTTTATGATGCCAAGATAATAATAAATTGAGAGAATAGCTAGTCAATCATTATTGTGTATTCAAGGATTTCTATCTATTTACATGTCTTTTCTCCTTGTTCTCATTTTTTTATTATCCTTGTGACTTTTCTTGTGTGACTTGATTTTCTCTAGTATATTAGGTTAGTATTTTGTTTGCCTCTATTCTTTTGTTTTATCAGCTAAACAATAAAGATTCAGATAAAGTAAGGTGGGAGCCTAAGTTCTCGTGGATTCGATACTTGTTATTCCCTATCCTATATGATTGGTATACTTGCCGGTATGTGTGGTTTTAGTGATTATCATTTTAATTAAAGCTTGATTGATTGTGGACTTTGTTGATAATATTTTCTATACTAAAAAACACGCATCAAGTTTTTGGCGCCATTGTCGGGAAATGGGCACTATCGAGAACACTCGAATCTTATTGATTTAGCCTTTGTTGTATTTGTAAATATCACTAACTTTTGTGTTTAAGTAGTTTGTGAATATTTCTAATTTGTGTATATTTTTTCTTTGTTTTTATTTTTATTTTTGATTTGATCTTTGTTTTCCTTTGAGCGCAAGATTGACATCATCATGGACATTTACTTTTGGGCACAAGATCAATGTAGCTACAATGATAATAGATTGCCAAATTTGCAAGCTCAGATTGATACTTTTTGTGAGACATCACTTGAAGCCTCAATACATTCCTTTGTCACCAATACAAATTTATCTATTAAGTGGCATTAAGAAGCATCCTAACGTATGAGCCATCAAACAACACAACTAGCCAAGTTAGTTGAATATGACATAAAGGCATATAACCTTGAACAAGAGGATCCCCAAGGAAAGGAGAGAGGATATGAAGAACAATTGCCCACTGTGGAAAGGGAGGTATTCAATTCTCCTCTATATGCTAATAATTCTAGTCTCTCTTTTCACATAATTTCTTAGGTTCCTCTCCATTCTTGGAGGACAATGGTCCAAATGATGATGTATGGAGTTTAACATGTCTCAAGGAGTTAAATTTATCAGTGATTCATCATAAGAAGTCCTTGAAAGATGGTGGCAAATTCTACCATTCACCCTAATTTCGGGGAGGTAACTTGGTATTTGTAGAAGCATTAAAAAGTAAGGATTTCTTGATCCCATCTTTAAGAACTCATTTGCTAAGTTTTCAAGGGAATTTTCATTGTGACAAATCTTTTAAAGGGTTAAATGGTGATTTCAAGTTTGATGCATTCTTTAGAAACCATGTGCATGTATATATTGACAAAAATATTTGTGTGTTTAAAGAAATGTTAGAGAATGAAGTTTTGTGTTTTGCTTTGTTGAGAAAAATTGTTTTCACGAACCTTCTATTTTTAAAAAACCTTTCTTATTTCTACTTTCATCATCCTTCCCTTTTTCAATGAGCATTAATGTCTTGTACAAAGGGATGATGAGAAAGCATGATGAATGGAAAGAGTTTGTCTTTTTGTCTTAAGTTTGGTTTTCTTAAGTCGGTTAAGTGTCTTTTCCCTTCCAAATAAGGAAAACAGTTTCCATCTTAAGTGTGGGGGAGTAAGTCGTGTCTTTATTTGTTTTGTTGGGATTTTATTAGTATTTTTCTTTAGTTTGTTTTCTTTTATTTAGGTGTGTCTTTATTTAGTTATTATTTTTCTTGTACTTTTATTTGGGTTTTCTTTTATAGGTTTGAATAAAGTCTTCTTGAATGAGCTCTTCTCTCTATTTCAAGTTTTGATATTTATTGGAGCTTCATGCATTTGGGAAGTATTGCTTAACTTTCTACCTCCTTTATCATTTTTGGTCCCTTTGGAGATGCTTTCTTGTGTTAATTTTTGGCCAATAAAGATATTGTCCAGTTAATTGTGGGGGAGTGATTTGGTGTATTCTTTGTCCAAGTTTTTATCAATTAACTTGGTGTTTTCTTGGTATCGAGCTACTTTGAAAAAATTTTGAAACAATTTTGTTGAAATTTCTTTGAAATTCTGAAAATTTGAAAGTTTGGAGATTTGGCGCTAAATTGAACTTATTTATCAATAATGAAGTTTTGATTTTCTTTTTGACTTTGGATATGGATTTGTCATTCATTATGGTTTGATTTTTATTAAAAGGTAAAATTTTGTATTAAGTAGAATTTTGCTAAGTTTTGAGAATTTAAGTTAACATTGGTTTTTTCTTGTATTTGAGTTTTGTTTTATTCTTTGAGTTTGAATGTGGATGATATGATGAAATATGGGAAAAGTTGTTGATTAATTCTTGTATTATGGATTTAAAATTTTCTTGGCTTTGAGTTGTGAATAAGGAATGTGAGGAAATAAAAAAATTGAATGGAAAAAGAAAAAATGTGAGTTGAAAAAAACATGGAGTTGAAAAAAAAAATTTCTTGGTTAATATGGAGAAAAGTAGCAAATATTGTTCGGTGCACTCTCTTGAGGCTATCCCAAAAGCAAAAATGCAAAGAAAGAAATATGTTGAAAAAAATGCTTTAAAAAAAATGATGATGACTATAAAGGAGGCTATACGGTGCATGAAGAAAAATCCATTCACTTGAGGCTATCAATTCCCTAAGTCATTGAAAAAAAAAAAAAAAGAGTGTGGAGTGTTTTCTTATTTCACTAACTTGAGTTGTGTATATTTGAGTTTATAATGCTAGAATTAATTAAATGGCTTGACTTGTATAATTTATGTTATCTATATTTTTTCTTGAGGAGTAGGATTATTTTCTTGTACTAGATATAAGCTTGTTTAACTTAACTTTAATTTCCTTGGAATTGTTCGATTTAATATAAGAGTTTACAAGGTTTTGAAAGGGTTGAGTGATTAACAAATTTATGTTTAAGGTTGGACGAAGATTATTTCTTCACTACAGATGAATTTGCTAAGGAAAAATTTGCTAAACTGTTTTATCTTGTTCTAAATGCTTAGTGTCTAATTCTTGTTTGCTTCAGAACAAGGAAAGTTTAAGTGTGGAGGAATTGATAAGGGCCAAATTAATCACTATTTTCTTAGTTATTTAAGGCTCTTTTGTGATACTTTTGATGTAACAACTGGGCATATTTCTTCCTATTTGTTATTCTGCTTGTGAAAAGTGATTTTGAAGAATTTGTGCAAATTTAAGTAGATTTCGAGCAAAAAGTAAAAGATTCCAGATTGTACCTGGCGCCAAGTCTAACTAATGCACTAGGTGCCAGATCTGTTCTGAAAAAGAGCATTTTTTAAGGAGAAACCTAAATGGACCCGGCGCCAAATGGGTCGAGGTGACCCAGCACTAGGTCCACACTATGCAGAGGAGGCGAATTTTCTTTTTCTAATCAAATTTTGGCAATTTCAGTTTGATTCTTTTGAGAACTCTTTCAACCATGGAAAATGACTTTTGTAGGCACTTTTTGGCTATTAGAATCCCTATAAATACAAGAGAATAATATTGTACAGACTAGTTTTCATAGCTTTCAATTCTTCAATGTAATATCTTTAGAAAACTCCTAGAAAAATACCAAGATTTAGGAGGATCAAGGAGAATTCTTGAAGAAGAAGAGAAAGTTACTCAAGAAGGTTTCAAGGAAAAAGAAGAAGGCTTACTTGCCTATGAGTGGTTTCTTTTTCTCTTTTTTGTAATTTATTGACAATTTGAGATTAATGTTTTAATTGTCTTTAGAGGATATTCTTTTGGATTCATGATTTTGTATTGATTTTAGTTCTTTAATCAATTTATTGCTATTCTTGGTATTTGATTACTTGAGCATAATATCTTGTTGGATTGATTAGTTCTCTTCTAATTAACTTGCAAAATGATGTTAGGAGAGAATGGCCAACTAATTAATTCGATACTTGTTATTCTTAACTTGCTTGAAAAAGAGGTTAAGGGTAAAGACTAAGTAATCAAAGATTAGTTGATGATTGCCAGAATATAGATTCATTGGGTAATTTCATGTTTAAATCACCTAGAATATAGAGGTTTATATGAAGATTGATTTTAATGCATCTTTTGGGTAAATTCGTTGAGACAGAATATGTTCACTAATTTAACTAGAGGGTAGTGATTCTATGGATTGCAAATGAAGTGGATATACTTTAATCCTTTGTAATTCTAAGATAATAATAAATTGAGAAAATAGCTAGTCAATTATTATTGTGTATTCAAGGATTTCTATCTATTTACATGTGTTTTCTCCTTGTTCTCATTCATTGATTATCCTTGTGACTTTTCTTGTGTGACTTGATTTTCTCTATTTACTTCTATTCCTTTATTTTATCGGCTAAACAATAAAGATTTGGGTAAAGTAAGACGAGAGCCTAAGTTCTCGTAGATTCAATACTTGCTATTCCCTATACTATATGATGGGTATACTTATTGTATTTGTGGTTTTAGTAACTAGCATTTTAATTAAAACTTGATTGATTGTGAACTTTGTTAATAATATTTGCTACACTAAAAAAGACGCATCAATGGTACGTAGATCCATAAAAGATGTACTTTGTTTGTAGTTCTTGTTCAGTCATTTTTCTTACATATTCATTAAACAAAGATTGAATTGGTGGAAAAATAGAGGTACACTTCTCAGTTGCTAACAAGATAATTTTTTTTTTCTATATTAAGTTGCAAGTGTATCGGTGATCCTTGGACTTTTTAATTTGTGCATAAGGTGCTGACAATTTTTCCTAGTAAAATTCTAGTATTTTCTTCCATAATCGTAAATCATGAAAACATAAATTATGTTGGCTTGCTTTTTTATGCATTGAATTCTAATGGATATAGACCTCTACTATCTTTCATCTTCTAACATTATTATTCATTCTTATCAAGTAGCACTTATTCATGATTTTTTTTTTTTAAGGTTATATTTCTTGGGTTTTTGGTTAACTCTTTCTTTTCCTTTACTCCAACTTAAGTTACTTTATCTAGATTTCTTCCTATACTGTCCTTTAACTAGGTATATGGCATACATTATGGATATTGATTGGGCCTAAATTAGTCATATATTTTCTAGTTATTTGAGGCCATTTTGTGATATATTTTGTGCAATAACTGGTCATATTCCTTCATATTTGAGATTTTACCTTTGGAAAGGTATTTTGTACATTATTTTATATTTTAGGGGTAAAATAAGACAAAATCGTCGCTAAACAAACTAAAGGCAGTGCCAGCCAGGAGAAGAGAGGCGACGCCAGCCACGTGCTGCTAGCACTCACTTCGAGGCAATGAAAAATCGAAGAAACAGGGGCTGAATAGAACAAAACCGACACCGATTGGGAGCCCAGAGGCGGCGTCGGCTACGATCTGGAAGACTTGGCATGAAAATCGAGAAAAATCGACGAACAGACAGAATGCGACCGCACCGGCCCTAGGCAGGAAGGCGACACCAGCTGTACACTGGTACAGAGGTAGTGACTCAATTTTTGTGCATATTTTTGGCAATTTTCAGAGTTTTGGTATTTTCCTACTACTATTCAGCCAAAAACCCAAGAAGGACGAATTTAGGCACTTCTAAAGCCTATAAATAGAGGAAAAATACAAGTCAAAGTGATGAATTCATGGATCAAAATAGAAAATCACTCAAATTAACGAGGAATTCATCAAATCGAGGAGGATTGTACAAGAGAGTTTACGAAAGAAGAAGAAGGAGGCTTGTCTATGAGTGCTTTCTTTTAACTTTGTTTTCTTTTTTTGAACAATGATGTATTAATTGTTTTATTTTAATTTGGCATTGTTTTTTGTATTCATGATTTTTAGAGTTACTTTGATCTCTTGATTAATTGATTGTTATTATTGGTATTTAATTACTTATGCTGATTACGAGATTAATTTCTTATTTCTTTCTATTAACTTGCTTGGAAAAGGGTTGACGGTGGTCTCAATTCATTAATTTCATATTTGTTGTCTATTAACTTACTTGGAAAAGGGGTTGATTGCTAAGAACTGAGTAATTAAAAGTTAATTGATGTCTACCAGGATATGGATTTATTGGTTAATTTCATGTTTTAAGTTTGCCAGGATATGGGGATTTAATCAAGGATTGTGTTTAATGCATCTTTTGGGTGAATTAGTTGAGACAGAATATGTTATGCTAATTTGTCTAGAAGATAGTGATTTCATGGATTGGAAAAGAAGTGAATCTATCTTAATTCTTCATGATGCCAAGAGAATAATTAGTTATGATAATGATTGGGTACTTTAAGGTCGTGTTTGTAAGAATAATGGTTTGAGTTACATAATTCTCCATCCTTGACATGTATATATTCTTTTATTTTATTTTATTTTTCTTTTTACTCTTTTTCACTTTATTGAGTCGGTTCAATAATGAAAGAAAAGTGATTACTGCATACTTGTTCCTTGAAGAGCGATACTCGTTTTAAACCCTATGCTATGCTTAATGATGAGTACGCTTGCTCATAGGTGTAATTTGGGGTTAACATTTTAATTTAAACTTGCTTGGGAATGTGCTTATTTTTATATGATTTTTATACCTAAATTCGTACAAATCAGATACCAATAAGGAAAAGAAACTAAAGGTATGGATCCAATATTTTTCCGTTGAGTTTTTCCTTTTAATTTTTCAAATTACCTATATGATAGCTGTTCTTTCTCTTTTTTTTTGTGAATAATTTTATTCATGCTTTTTTAAACTATCAATTTTGTTAGTAGTATTTTTAGTTTTTCTTACAATTTTTGTTTGGATTTTATCATAGGGAAAAATAGTTGAAGTTGGAAGAGCTCATTTTGAAACAAAGATAACCAGATTTACAATTTTAGATGCTCTAATATGTTACTCGTCTTGAGCTTCTAGAATTGTTGTTCTTACAGTTCCTTGAACATAGTGAAGCATAAATTCTAAGACTATTTAATGGGTGTAAGAGGTAAATATGGTCTTACATCTCTACTCCAATTTAATAACGGATCTTTTGGGTTACTTTGCTATCTGCCTTTTAACTATCGATCCCCTTGGTGATTTTTGTTTCTTTGGTGAATGACGTAGATGGACTAATTATACATCTACTTGTATTGGATTTTGGGGTCATAAAGTTATGTAGCAAATATAATCAGTGGTGCATCTCAAGTAGATATAGGTGTCCTGGTGCGTACTGTCATTCCTTTTGAACTTAGATTAGGTTTTCTTCCCCTCCCTCTCCCTTCTTTTAGGGTTGGTAAGCTGAAGTTTATGTATCTATTTTCTAACTTTATGCACCATCTAGGTAATATCTACTCAGAAAGAGGAATTTGAAACTGGATATGAGAGAGGTGGACAAACACGTAAACATGTCCAACTTGTAAAGACACTTGGAGTATCTAAGCCACCTGTAGCTGTAAATAAAATGGATGATCCTACTGTCAATTTGTCCAAAGAAAAGTGTTTTTTTTCTATTTTGTATTGTGCATGTACAATTCCTTAATATTGCTTTATTTTGTTACTTTCAAAATTGTGCTCGAGATTAGGTCAAAAATAGTTCCTTTCCTAAAATAATAAAGTTTTAATGTGAAAAAAAAGGGGGTAATGGAAATGTATTTTCTTGGCATCTCTTTAAACTTGTTTCCTTTTCTTCCCATTAAACTATTAAATGCCGACTAATCTTGTTTGAGTGAAATACCTTCGTATTCAGTCAAGAAACTTGGTAGATTAGGTTATTTTGAACCTTCATATACAATTTTTTCTTTTTTTTTTTTTTGTTAGGGGGAGGGGTCGGAAGCGTGGAGAGAAATGTATGACTACTGACACACTACAACTTACTATAGGTGCAAGATGAGAAAGATTGCTATGTACCACCAACAGGTACCACTTAATCACTATGGACAACTTTTGGTTATAAGGTGTCTCTATTATTAAAAAAGAAAAAAAAATATTAAATTTGGTTTTCATGGATTGTTTGCAGTCTATAAAAGTTGTTGTACCTTCTTTTTGTGGATTGATCCTCCAATATGTCCAAGAAGCAAAATAATAGGCGCAGGTCTACATCGAAAGTGAACATGTTGGAGATTGAAAATACAAAGAGAAGATCGAAAGAAAGAGATTTGTGGCTACTGATTATCATTTCTTTGACATTGTGGTGGTGGAAATTTTTGTCTATATAATTGCTTTGCTATTGGGACGTTGAAGTGCTACAGGTGTACTAGATGATTTTTGCTTTTATTGAAATCTTAAGTAGTAATTGGGTTTAATGGGGAGTTGTGGTAAGACTTATTATTGTTAGGAAAACTATTTGAATATTTTGTTTAAGTGAAATATTTGTAGGTGTTGATCACTGTTGTATCTTTCTGTTGTTGCCTCATGCCATAAATCAAATGGAGTTAATAGGAAAGAAAGTTAGAATAATATGCTAGATTACAAGAAATATTCATTCATTCTGTAATATTTCATTTGACTATAACACTATGCTCAAAAGCAGCCAAGTTCATTATCTATCCCAACCACTAATCATGACTAACTATCTCACTTGACTACAATATTATGTTAAAAAACAGCCAAGCTCATAGGCACAAATTACATTCCAACAAAAAAATTTCAGTATCTATCCCAATCACTAATCATGATTCACAAATTCACACTTATTCTGATTTCATAGCAAAATGAGAATATTACATCATGAACAAAAACAAGAAAATAGAATAACTGTGAATTTCCCTCCCCTTCTTCCTGCCCAAAAAAAAAAAGGACATTACAATAGCCCTCCTAGAAATTAGTACCACCACTATTGGTCTCATCCATTCTTATCTTGGCTACTCTCTCATTTACACCCGATTCATAGGCTTTTTCTATATTGTTTAAGGTTGTGTAGTCTTTTCCTATCAATCTTAAAGCTAACCATTGGATAACTGTGTTGCTAACATTCACTTGGAGAGTTGGATGGGAGACCATATTTGATTTATTGGATGGTACAAGGCAATACAATGGCCTACTAGACTTACGTTCAATCACCTGTGAAACCAGGATGCAATATTATTATTGGCCAATTGCAAATAAAAGATTAAATTACAAACTTTAAAAATAAAGAGAAAAGCATGAATCTAAAAAGTTATGTTTTACTTTATCAAATCCTTTACCAATTTTGTTTTCTTTCCTTTTATCAATCTGCAAAACAAAGTTTTGTTGACCTTGACTTTGTTGGGTGTTCATTTTGTCCATAACATAGCTAATCTGTGAAGTGAACATTGCTTTCGTACTATCATTAATAGTATTATCTTGTCCATTAATAATATTATTTGCATTCTCTTCTACTCGTATTAACTTGAGTTTTCCATAATCCCTCTTGTTGTGACCCATCTGACCACAAAATTTGTACCTATTTTTTGTCCCCCTCCTTTTTAACTTGCCACCAACCTCATTGTTTTGTAACTCCTCCGGTTCTTTCCTCCTCACTTTTTTAGGCCTTTTAGGCATTTTTGAAATATTAGGTGGAAGCAGTTCATTTAACTCAGTCCTAGGCTATATGTCTTTGTCATGGATTAGATTTAACAAATGCTGGTATGTTTTTTAAAAAGTTGCCCTTCTAAAAAACTTATCACCTAAGTCTTCTGGTGCAATTTGTAAGAAATTGCAACATGCCACTGCATGGTAGCATGGTATACCTGTAATGTCCCACCACCTACAAGAACAGCTCCTTGATTCCAAGTCCACAAGTCTACTAAAAAGTGTCTATTTATCACTTCAAACTTGTATCCTCCATTCCAAGCTGGGATGTAACCAATAGATTCTATCTTGATCTTCTTCAATTTTTCTTGTATAGAAGGACAAATGATACCTTAGTATTTAAAAAAGGCTTCTCTTTACTTTCGTACCCTCTCTATTAAGTGCATTCTAATCTTTTCTAACATATTCAAAATGGGTAAACTCCTATCATCAAGAATATGATCGACCCCATTAAAGCTTTCATTTAAATTGTTTAAAAGATTGTCATATTTACAATTGTTGGAATGTATGTCCAACATAAACTATGTATTTTTGTATTTTGGAAAATAATAAAATACTTCATTCATTAATGGTTATTTTTTTATATTTATTTGCACATAAAAGTTTAAGTGTGTTAGTAAGTGATTTACGTGATTGGGTCGTACTTTCACAGTAAGGTGTAGATCATGGGCTACTAATAGACAAGCTAAAATGTTCTTGATCGATTGATGAAACTGGGAATTTCATTGAGATTTAGATCATTAAACTATTATTTCTAAATGAAGAATGGTTCACCTTTAACTAGTGAGTAGTCCTCTTATGTTAATAGTGTAAGGGTATATGGAATACGTAGAACTGAACCACGCAATAGTAATCTTTATAAAAGTACTATAATAAATAAAGATTGGTCTATCATCACTACTGCATGGATGCGTACCCTAAGAATTGAGTATAAGTTGGTGATCTGATAACGTTAGACTTGTACACTTTGATGTATAATGGATGAGGTCTTAACATAAGGTCAATAACCTTGTATTTTAAATGTATGACTCTAGTTAATTAAGATAAACTTATATGATAAGTTTCTATGCTTCACTTAGTAAAGATATCACCCCTTTCTAATTGTCGAGTATAATCTAAATAATCTAAGACCCTGGGAAATGCGGCTAAGCATATAAGTGGATATATACTAGAAGTTATGGGTTATCGAACTAGATATCAAATGATGGTAGATATCATTGAGAAATATGTTAGCACATTTTTTCTATCTCAATGATATGTGTTACATAGAGGGGTATTTTTATAATTATACATGTATGTTGAAGACACTTCACTTTCAATATTATTTTTGGGATCAATATTTCATATGGTGATAAATGAAATATTTAAAATGATAAAATACAACTATTTGTTAGTGGGCGTATTTTGGTCATTTTAGTAGCCAAGAATAATATATCTTTTAGTTCCAAAGTAGTCCAAGTAACCTTAGTAAATTTATTTACTATATGGGCTTATTAGATAAAATTAACAATGGAAAAATTATTCTAAGAGTCAAATAATTATTTATTTGGGTTAGAATAATTTATTAGGCCAATTTAATTAATTTTTTTATTAATTAATTATCTTAAATATTTTTTTATTGGGCCTATATACATTGATTAATTCATAAGAGGGCAATTTAATTAGTCTTGGGCTAATTTAAAAGGAAATCCCTGACCCACTAGAGTTATTGGTGATGGTTATTATTTCTTTAGAAACAAGGAATAGCCGCCACAAATAAAAAACAAAGGAAATAAGGGAAAAAAGAAAGAACAGTGGCAGTGGAATAGAAAAAGGAAGCTATTGTTTCTTGCATATGATTTACTCACATGAAAAGGATTAGAAGGATTGGATTCTATGATTGTATATGAAAAAGGATTCCTACTTTGACTATTCACGGAGAAAGCTAAAAGAATTGTTTAGTCTTTCCTTGCCACCACCGATTGTCTTTCACTTTGCTTGAGAGTTCTTCCAATATCTTCCAAATTAATCCATTCTTATTCTATTTTTACCGGTAGATGGCCCATAGGAGGTTCAAGAATACTTTAGAAGATTTAAAGCTAGTAATCTTGGTGTGCGTGTTTTATGCGAAGGAGTTGACACTTGGCTGGAATTCCTGTGGAACAAGTGATCATGACAAATCAAAGTGTTCTGTTAAATCTGATTCCTCCGATTAGTTAATCTAATCATCCTAAAAGAAAGTATTTCAACACTAAGGTATGAGAATAATTTTAAATTACATATTTCCAATGAGTATTTTATTTTCCCGTAATTCTTCAAATGGTATCCAAGTTTTTGTTTTAATTTAGGAGCATGCTTAGGGTTAAGAGTAGTTCTTTTACTAATAAAAATTCAATCTTTGTGATTATATGGATCCCTCATGATTTTTTATGTGGGTAGATGTTGTGTACACCTCGCGTGTGGAGGCATAAACACTTATAATATTATTATTCGCTTTTTCGTAGAATTTGTGCACACCTCGTTTTGAAAGGTATAGGCAGTTACTATTATATTTAAATTAATTCTACTCATTGTTGTGTAACAATTGTAGAGCCAACACTAGAATCTCAAAGAAGAAGAAAGAAAATTAAATGGATAAAAAAAAACAGAAGAAAAAACACAGCTTTAGGGAGAGCAAGGCGGCCCAAGGAAGCCCAAGGCTACCTAGGGAGGTCCTAGGTAGCCCAGGTCCCTGGGCTACCCAAGGTAATACAGGACGATGTAGCCAGGGTTTTTGAGTAAAAAGAAGACGGTTCGGGTGTGTTCCAGATGCAGATTGGTTTGGTTCACGTGGTTCTTTCCTGAAGAGCAGTTTGTTAGGATTCGTGGACTCCTAAACGCGAAAAACATCCACGAATCCCTCCCGAGGACCTAAGTAAACGATTAAGAAGATCTAAGCTTTAAGAATTACCTCTGGTTGCTGTAGTCGAAATCCTTCGATTCTGGTTGCGCTGTTGTACGTTCAACCCGAACAATCACCAGACGCTGCAGTATGTGAACGTCCTCTATTGGATACACACCGCGAACTCACTCGATACCCGGGGAGTGCTAGTGCATAGGGTTTGAGAGGGTTTTTTTTCTTTCTGGTAGAGAATGACACGAATGTTCTCAACCGAAAAATTAGACTATTGAAAAGACGGCTAGGGTTTTCTTAAAAACCCCCGAACCTCTTAGAGTCCAACCCTAATAATATCTTATCATATTCTAATTTAAATTCAAATTAAATTAAAACTGATATGATAAGATTCTGTCATTATCTCGATAATTTAACTAATTAATTTACCGAGTTAGATTCTTATAATCTAGATATCATCCAGATTCATCGAACCTGGTCACCAGAAAAATAACCTAACAAGTTCGCTTATTGTGTGACCCTATAGGTTCATTTAACACTGGCAGTGTGCCTAAATCATATTTAAATGGCCCACAAGTTATAAGCGGTTTCTAGCAAAACATTATAACTATCCAGGTTAAATGAAGATCGGTGATCTCTTTGAACCAAACCATAATTTTATATTTAGTCCTTTTGTCACACGATATCCAGATTAAGCATAAGGCACGGAGCATGTCATCCTTATTAAGCTTAATCAATTATTTCTTGATTTCATAGTAGACTGTTCAAACAAATGATATCAATATCTTAGATTGATATATTTGAGCACGGCCATGCATTTTTAACAGTCTAACTTATCAAGGGGCCCATGAATATCTTTCCCATAACTGAGAGGGACAAATTCCTTCACAATCAATCATATTCCTCTCCTTGATTTATTCTATATCCAACAGTAGTCTAATTTATTATCTGGTTAAAGACAACTTTAGACAATGTCAAAATATAGAATTTATCAAGTAGGAAACTATGATGAATTTAGGTCGAAGGACTTTCAATATTATTATGGCTAGAAAGTACTTATGACATATTCCATGAAGTACTCTCACAGTGGGTCATGTCCAATACAATGTTCTCTAATATTTATTTATGTCTTGACTCGATATCACAAATATCCATGGCCAGTAAAACATAGCCATCAAGTCACAAACATACTAATCTTAATTTATTATTATTCCAATAATAATAATCGATCAGGGACAGTTTTAGAATAGTCATTGTATTCATTGTAGGGTTTTACTATCAAGTCACGTACTTGATGACCAACAAAACAAAACTCACTATTCATGGAAAGAAAAGCCTCATATTATTATATAAAACATAATGACAATTGTATAAGTACAAATTGACTCTAGGGCATATCCCCAACACAGTTCTCCTTCCAATTTTTGTTGTAATTTTTCTTTTCTTTTGGGTCCCATATCGCACAAGGTTGTTTTTCTTGCAATAGTTTATTTATGGTGATAAATAAATTTGCAAGAAAATGGTTAGTAAATGAGGAACCACCTTAGGATTAAACAAGGTTATTTTAATTGATTATTGTGATTTTTAATCCATTAGTTTGTCACATAAGAATTAAAGAATAGAAATAGCATGTAAAAAGCTTATATTTGGAAACATGACAATTTATTTAATTTTGTGATCAAATGCACAAGTTTTTGAGAAATTAATTTTTCTCTAGATAAAAAAATTAAGAAATATTTTAAAAGGGAACTTAAGAATTTAAAATAAAATTCATGATTTTTTCTTCCAAAGGGTTTTATCCTTAGTATGGAGAATATTTTGAATTTAACTATTTTAAATTTAGTTCCTATAAAAGGTCTTTAACTTAAATAGTGAACATAAAAATTATGGTTTATTCTCTTATAGTACCATCCTTAACAAGGAGAAAAATGTTGAATTTTTATACTTTTACTAAAATTAATGAAAACCAAATATATTTTAAGAAAAAAGTTTTTCCAAAAACCTATTTTTCCCAAAAGATTAAGTAGGAGTAGGGTTCCAACAATCCTATGACATCCATCACGGATTCCTATTAGAGATTATGGTTATCATTGTGTCATTCTAAGCATAACCCCTTATAGGATAGATTTTCATGAGAATCTAGAACTAAAGGAGAAATTTTAATTAATATCATAGATGTATGTTGGTCTCAACCAACCTGCGTTTGAGGTATTTACATTAGATGATCTATAGGTAATGTGAGAATTGGTCATCTCATTGATGGAACTATCTCTAGATCATTAACTATTAAGGAAGTTTAATTAGTGATGGTTATACAGTTAACCTAGAAAATTTTTAACCTTCCAATGAAGCTCTCTCAATTTTTCTAATAGCTAAATTTTTTATATTTTTATAATGGCTTTAATAAATTAACTATATCATGGATATAATATGATGTTTAAATATGCATATTTATATATTTTTCCAAAACAAATATTTTTCTAAATGAGGTTTATTTTTTTCAATCAATAAAACTATTTGATTTCAATTCTTTGTCCATTATTCTCAAGAAGAATAAGCTTACTAGACCAAATTACGTGGACTGGAAAAGGAATCTGAATATAGTACTTACAACTGAGGAGTACAAGTATGTTCTGATTGACCCTTATCCTGAAATCAAGGAAGGTTTCACGGACTAATATCGTGAGGCTGAGAGAGCATGGAAGAAAGCCAATGAAATGGCTAAATGTTATATGTTGGCTTCCATGTCTAATGTTCTTTAGTCTAAGCATGAGAACATGCCTACTACGTATGATATCGATATATCATTGCAAACTTGTTTGCTAACAAAAGTTGACTCGTAAGACAAGAAGCTCTTAAGGTAATCATGAACACTAGGATGGCTGAGAAGGCATTAATGCGCGAGCATATGCTCAAACTAATTACTTATTTCAAAAAAGCTAAGGTTATAGGGGCAACAATGGATCTCGAAACCAAATTGACATGGTTCTTGAAATTTTGAAAAATTCACACTCACGGTTCAAGTTAAGATAATATGAACAACTGAGTATATCTATAACTAAGTTGATAAAAGATCTCCAAACTGCTAAGAAAATCATGAAGCCTATGCCAAAAGTTTTTGTTACTCGTTCTGGTTCATCTTCTAGAACTAGGGCTCAATCCAAAGATATCAAGAAGAAGAAGTCCTAGAACAACACAAGGGCCCAGCCTAAGGGGTCTAAACCCAGTCCACCCAAGCCCAACACCAAGCACAAGGGCAAATCTTCAAGTATGACAAGAAAGGGCTCTTTCAAAAAAATTGTCCGAATTTCTTAGCTAAATCCTCCTCTAGTATTCCCTTTATTTAAAGTCTATTTTGATGGCTAGATCGTCTTCCATTTGGATTATTGATTTTAGAGTCACTGACCATATCTACAACTCCTTGCAAGGATTTAGCAAAATAAGGAGACTCACAAGAGGAGAGCATAGACTTCAAGTAGATAATAGAGCACAAATATGGGCCGAAGCAATGGAAGACTTGGAGCTTTTATTTGATTGTAATAGGATTTTACTATTAAAAGATATTTTATATGTTTTCAGTTTTAAATAGAATTTGATTTTAGTTGCAAAATTGATTAATTAAGGTTATTCTATTTCTTTCTATTTTGGCATTTCAGCCAGTGGAAATGGACATATTATATGTTCTAGAAACATGTATGGCAATCTTTTTTTTTTTGTTAATCCTACAAGTCGCCGAATAAATAATACTTAGACTGAACTTAATAATAAGAAGAGAAAGATAATATCAAATAACTCGTATTTATGGCACTCAAGATTGGGATATATAAATTTTAATTGGATTCAGAGGTTAATCTAAAATGAGTCCTTAGATTCATTGAAGTTAAAAGAATAATCTCAGTGTAAATCTTGTCTTACAGGCAAAATGACCAAAATGCCTTTTACTCAAAAAGTGGAAAGGGTCAAAGAAATATTTGAGTTAGTTCACACTAATATTTGTAGTACCATGTCTTTATCTGCTAGAGGATGATATGAATACTTCATCACATTTATGAATAATCATACGTGTTTTTGTTACGTTTACTTGATGAGGCACAAGTTTGGCTCCTTTGATAAATTTAAATAGTTTAAAACTGAAGTGGAGCATCAAACATATAAACTAATCAAGAAGTTAAAATCAGATTGTGGTAGAGAGTACCTTCTTGATGAATTCAAGAATTACTTAGTACATTAGGGAATAGTACTCAATTAACTGCACCTGGGACTCCCAGCAGAGTGGAGTAGTTGAGAGAAGAAATAGAACTTTGATGGAAATAGTCAGAAGTATCATGAGTCATACAACTCTTCTTATTTCTTTTTAGAGATATGCTCCAGAATAATAGCTTATGTTCTGAACTTGATGCCTTCTAAATCAATACCTAAGGCATTTTATAAGATGTGGACTAGACGCAAGCCCAGTATGAATTATCTCAAGATATGGGATTTTCCAACTTATGTACTAACTAAAGAAAGTAAGCTATACTCAATATCAAAATTGTGCTACTTTATAAGATATCCAAAAAGAATAAGGGGTGGATACTTCTATCATTACCAAGAGCAAAAGATACTTATGAATACTCAGAGGATAAACAAAGTATATCCATTAAGGTCTTAAGTAAGATGAAATTGGAAGAGAAGTTAAGTGACATTTTAACTTCCAGCACCCTAGTTAAGGAACATAGAGAGGCACAAGCAGATGTTCCTATACAAACCGAGTCACACCATAGTGGGAGGATATCTATGGTTCCAAAAAGATAGAATGGAGAAGTCTTTGAGATAATCTCTGACCATCATGAACAAGATCCCCACTAGATACGATGAGACTATTATTGATGTTAATGTAGACAGCTGCAATGGATGCCAAGATTAAGTCTATGTATCTCAATCAAGTTTAGAATCTTGTTGCTGTACTTAAAGGAATTAAACCCATTTGGTGTAAGTGAGTATACAAAAGAAAAAAAAAGGTGCATATGGAAAGGTAGAAGCCTTTAAAGTAAGGTTGGTTGCAAAATATTATACACAGAAATAAGGGATCGATTATAACGAGACATTTTCACTTGTAGCCATGCTTAAGTCCATTTGTATTCTTTTGGGGATCCCATGTCCTTATGATTACGAGATATGGCAAATAGATGTCAAAATAGCCTTTCTAAATGGCTATATTAGTGAAGACATCTACATATATATATATATATATATATATATATATATTTGCACATTAATGTTTAAGTATCTTTGTAAGTGATCTACGTGAATAGGTCATGCTTTTACAATAAGGTGTAAATCATGGACTACCAACACAGAAGCTAAAATGTTCTTAATCGATTGATGGAGTTGGGTGCTTCATCAATGTTTAGATCATTACACTATGATTTTTAAATAGAAAGTAGTTTATCTTTAACTAGTGAGGAGCCCACTCACACTAATAGTATAAACGTATTTGAAATATGTAGAATTAGACTACACGATAGTAATCTTTATAAAAGTACTATATAATAAATGAAGATTAGTCTATCACCGGTACTGTGTGGATGAGTACCCTAAGACTTGAGTATAAGTTGGTGGTTTGGAGAAGCTAGACTTGTGCACTTTGATATATGATAGGTGAGGTCTTAATGCAATGCCAATAACCTTATATGTTGGGTGTATGATTCTAGTAATTACAATAGAGTTTTTATACTTCACTTAGTGAAGATATCACCACCTTGTGATTGTCCAAGATAATCTAAATAATTCAGGACCTTGGGAAACGTAGTTAAGTATATATGTTTTTGGGTAGCTCCCTAAGATAAGTGAGTATATATTAGAAGTCATGGATTATTTAATTCTATATCAAAGGTGGAAGATGTCATTGAGAAATATGTTAGGATATTTTTCCTATCTCAGTGATGGGTGTTACGTAGAAAGATATTTTCATCATTATAATTGTAGGTCGAAGATAATGTATTTGTAATATTATTTTTGGGGTCAATATTTTTATATAGTGATAAATAAAATATTTAAAATGATAAAATATAACTATTTGTTAGCAAGGGTATTTCGGTCATTTTAGTAGCCAAGAATAATATATCTTTTAGTCCTCGGAATAACTCAAGTAACCTTAGTAAATTTTACTATATAGGCCCTTTGGAGGAAATAAATAATGAAAAATTTATTCTAAGAGTCTAATAATTATTTATTTGGGTTAGAATAATGTATTGGGCTAATTTATTAAATAAGTTTATTAATTAATTGTCTTGGATAATTTTTTATTTGGCCCAAGTAGATCAATTAATTAATAAGAGAATTATTTAATTAGTCGTGGGCTCAAGAATAAAAACCCTAGCCCTTCTGGGTTTTAGGAGTGTGAACCCGAGGGATAAAATCCCTAGGGTGGTTGGCCACCTAGAGGGGTATAGTTGTTAGTGTTGTGCCCTAGAGACAATCACTTGTACCTTGTATACAACACATTTATTTTAGAATACAAGGCATTATTTATCTTTCAATTTGTTTTCTTTACTTTCATGTAAAATAACTATTAGATAAAGTTTCTAATACAATACTGTGTTAAGAAAATTATGATAGAGATCATAATGTAAGATTCCTATTACACTGTATAGTGTTGGTACTTAAATGATGCCTAGTCGTAGTATTAATAAGATAGGACATCATTAATGCGTTAAGACTAGAACGTGTTAGACTTCTTGATCTGATCAAGCGGTGGTTCTCACATCCGTGAGTATTGTAATATTCAAAGTTAACACGTGGATGCTTATTAATAGAACAAGTACATTGGATGACCTAACTATGAGATAATCACATGGATAATGATTTTATGTCAGTGATAGAATCTCGCTATAGCAAACGTGCAAGTATCCTTAAACTTGAGATCTCCAAGGTACTTTATTTGTTGAGTATTTTACTTTGATTCCAATCTCTGAAGTTAGATTGAGGGCCGCCTATGGGATGCATATTAGGTACAATGTGAAATAAATGAAAGTAGTTGAGAGAATCAATAAAGGATTCACCACTCCTAATAGTAAGGGCGAACCTCTCACAGCCACTTGTTGGAATTACTACTCGTGAAATCCTTGGCCAAGGTGATTGCGTATTGAAAACAATTTCAATTGATACACATGTAGAGTAGTGGATTCCTTGTACAAGTATTAATATATTTGGGCCAGAATTAATACATATTCTGGAGGGAGTTGGCGCTAATTCCATACTCCAAACCAGATGAGATATTATGTGGTGAAATGAATTTATTGCACTATAGTTTGTTGTTAAAGGGTTCATGTCAAGCCACTTGACTTCCTGGACGTTTGGGTGGTCATGATGTGTTGCTAAATACCACTCATGATCTGCTGAATATGGGTTTATTCATTGATGAATTAATAAACTAATTCTCTTTAGAATTAATAGGTTAATTATAGATTATTAAGGATTATTAATCCCAAAGACGTTTGGATTAATTTATATTCGCTACCAATAGACTGGGAAACCTAATAGGTCAAACACAATAGATGATTATATACTTGAGATGTTATTTGATAACATTGCGGGGTTAATTGTGAGAGGTAGAAGTTATTTGGGCCAAATTATAATTAGTTATAATTTTTAGATCAAATTATAATTGTGAGAACTTGTTGGTTTCAATTACAATTAAAGAATTCTAATTCTTTTAGAATTCACAAGACGTATTATCCGCGGCTATTTTTCTGGGATTTTCCCTTAGAATTTTCTATAGTAGTTTTATCTAAAAAGATGCAGAGAAAAATAATTCTCTGTTTTTTTTTTTCTGAGACACACGTCTTCTTCTCTTCTATGTGAGTTACTCTAGCCACCAAGAAATTATCCTAGCAAAGAATTTTTTGTTTCCTTGAGAGCATACCTCGTGTGGACACTGCTAGAGGGAGTTCTACGCTTGGACTCCAGTGGCGAAGACATTGTTCTCTAGTTAGCTGATAGAAGTCACGAGGGCTATTGCTGGATAGCACCATAGGTTGAATAGAAGGAATTTTTTTCATTCCCAGAGGCAACGTAAAGTATATTTTCTTCACCATTCAATTCCGTTTAAGCGCATAAATGAGATCCTCAGTGGCAATTCTTGATTTTATTCCGATGTGCGACTCTTATTGTATGACATCCTAACAGTAGTAATAGAACATTGTTTTGGCAAATTTTTTTAGAGCAGTTCTCTGTATGTCTCAAAAAAAAAAAAAAAAACCTCTAGTCTCCCTAATGTGTATGTCACTAATCTCTAAGTTCTTCAATTCTTCTTCATCCTTTTGTTTTCTACTTTCACCGGTAGATTAGTCCATAGTTGCTTTAGTGAATACTCTGAAACTTTAAAAGGTGTTTGATGTGAATGAGTCGACGATTAGCTGGCATCCCCGTAGAACAAGTTACAATTCCAACCCACGAAGCACCATCAAACACAAATGCCATTCCAGTTGTTCAACCAAAATGTCCTAAAAGTAAGTTGTCCTAGATTATGTTTGCGATAAATTTTAATTTGCAAGTTTTCGCTGCATATTTTATTTTCCCATGATCCTTCATGTGGTATAAGAGCTACTGGTTTAATCTAGGAACATGCTTAGGTTAATAACTGAAAAAAAATTGGTTCCTTTATTAATAAAAAATCTAATCTTTGTAATTTTTTTGTGGATCTCTCATGGTCTTTGATATGGGTAGATGTTTTGTATGCCTTGTGTGTGGAAGCATAGGCACTTGTATCTATTATTTATTTTCTTTCTCTATAGAACTCATGTAAGCCTTGATTTCAAAGGCATAGGTGCTTGTTTTTGTTGTTTTAATTCAGTTTATCTTTTCTGAGTTTTGTAAAAACATTGTGCTTGGGGAATGGTGCGATCTTTAAAAAGAAAGAAAGGGGAAAAATTGCAAATGGCATAGTAGATAAGAACCGGCACCGGATAAGGTAAGAGAACCAACACTGGATGAGTTTGGGGATAGGTTTCTGGAACAATAGGGGCTAAATCAAGCCATACAGCTAGTGTCGGATGTGTTCTGGTGTTTGGCAAGATTGTTATGGGCATAAATCGGTGCTGGGTACTGTAGAGAAACCGGCGCTGGTTAGACTTAGATGATGACATCTTTTGTAATTTTTTGTATCCTTTTTATTTTTGGAGCCCATATCACACGATGTTATTTTCTTGCAATGATTTATTTATAGTGATAAATAATTTTGCATGAAAATAGTTAGTAAAGAAAGAACCACCTAAGGATTAAACAATCATTTTAATTTATTATTATAATGTTTAATTCACTATTTGGTCACATAAAAATTAAAGGATAAAAATAGTATATAAAAGGTTTATTTTTTAGAGTATGGCTATTTTATTTAATTTTGTGATAAATGAACAATTTTTTGAGAAAATTATTTTTCTTTAGATAAAATTATTAAGAGAAACATTTTAAATGGGACTTAGGATTTTATGAAAAAAAAAAATCAAGATTTCTTCTTCCAAAGGGTATTATCCTTGACATGGAGAATATTTTGAATTTAAGTATTTTAAATTTAGTTTCTAGAAAAGGTTTTTAACTTGAGCTGTGAAAATAATAATTCATGGTTTATTCTCTTAAAGAGTATTATCCTTAACATAAAGAATAATGGTTGAATTTTTGGATTCTTACTAAAGTTAATGAAAAACTAAATATATTTAAAGAAAAATATTTTTCCAAAAACCTATTTTTCAAAAAAGATTAAGTGTGAGAGGGGTTCCAACGATCCCACAACTTCTATCATGGATTCCTATTAGAGATTGTAGTTATCCTCATATAATTTTAAGCATGACCCCTTATTGGATGGATTTTCACGAGAATCTAGAATTAACAGAGAAATTATAATTAACGACATGGATATATGTTGGTATCTGAAAATAAAATTGCAAGCGAAACATAGCCAAAAAGACAGCCAAGGAACAACAAAAAACGCAGCAATCCTGCGTGAAGAAGAAAAAGGGGAAAAAAAATATTTTCTCATTACCTCTTCTTCTTGTTCTCAAAATCGGCTGAACTGGAATATGCGGAACTGGGGTAGGCACGCTCGTGGAAACTTCTGGTGCAATTCCTGCAAGCCTTCTACTTCGTCTTTGCATGTAGATGAACGCCTAGCTTTCGATCTTCCAGTATATGGCCTGCCTAATATCGTTTTGGTGAAACAACCTAGGGGCTAAAGAATATTTTCTGGAGAAGGAGAGGAAAAAACGTCTGGTATTTTTCCACAGGGAGGGAGCACTGGAAAAACAACGTTATTTACTTTTCTCCTATTTAACCTAAATAAAACCCTAGGTTAAATTGGATTGGGCCATTGGACTCTTAGTTTAACCTTTTTGGGCTTAATTAATTATTCTAACTAAAATCAAATAAATGGCCCAATTAATAAATAATTAATTTTCCAACCCAAATAAACCAGTCCAATTAATTAAGCCTATATTAGTTTAGTCCCAAGTTAATCTTTAATTATTCAAATTGGGCCAAAGCCTTGAATAATTAATTAATCCACCAAACTAATTTAATTAATTCTCTCTCCACAAGGACCTTTATTTTATTCTAGCCCAATAATTAAATCAGACTACTTAAATAAAATAAATTCCATTTAATTTAAGATCAATTCTTTAGCCCGTATTTAATTAGGACTCACGGTCTATACTGGGGACCAAAAGACATACCGCCTTGGCTACTAAAATGACCAAAATACCCTTACCATAAAAATAGCTGTATTTTGCATTTTAAATATTTCCTAATATCACAATAAGAAAATATTGACCCCAAGGACAATGCTGCATTAGCAAAGTCTCCGACCTACAGGTGAAATGACTAAAATACCCCTCTACACAGCGCCGTACATTTAGAGAGGAAGAATTGCACTAACACCCCTCTAAATGACATCTACCATCCTTAGGTTTCTAGTCCAATGATCCACGACTTCCTGGAGTGTTTCCGTTTTCCAAGGAAGCTACCCAAAAGCAAATATCCAAGTCATGTTTCCCAGGGCCCTGGACATTTTAGACCATTCGGACAACCACAAATGGCGATATAATGCAGAAACTATCTTGTACAAGTTTGTCTTAACTAACTAATCACACATACCCAACATGCAAGTATATTGGCCCTAAGATAGAACCTCAACTATAGCAAATCAAAGTATATGCTTTCAGCTTCGCCAGACCACCAACTCATACTCAAGTCGTAGAGTACTAGTCCACGTTGTAGCGGTAGTAGTCTAGGTTTCTATCATATAGTACTTTTAGAAACCACTACTACAGGTCCTGTCCTACGTATTCGAAATATGCTTATGTCGTGAAGTGAGTGGACTAATCACTGGCTAAAGGTAAGCCATTCCCCATTTGGAATTCATAACATAATAACCTAAACATGATGAGATTCCCAGTCTCATCAATAGGTTAAGAACAAAAGTTTATGTATTAAATAACCCGTGATCCATACCTTACTTTGAAAGACCACCATTCACATGGACCACTTATTTAAACACAATGGGTCTGTTCCAAACGAAAATTGTGCACAAACAAAAAGTAAATTCACAAACAATTTCTGAAAATAAATTCTTTTATTAAAATATTCTATTTTACATCAGAAACCTAATCTAAGAGGGCATACAATCCAACAATCTTCCACTTGCACTCTAAGACTAGGTAAGTCCATAGGTACCCACCCCTATGGCATCTAAGTGTCTCTTGAAGACTCTCTCAGCCAAAGGCTTGGTGAATGGATCTGCTAGATTGTTTTCTGAGGTAATATGTTCTACCACGACTTCCCGTCTCTGGATGAAATCCCGAATCAGGTGGTACTTCATCTCGATGTGCTTCCCCTTCTTGTGGTTCCGAGGCTCCTTAGATTGCGATACTGCTCTAGTGTTGTCGTAATACATCACAATCGGCCTGTCCATATGTGGTACGACTCCAAGTTCTGAAAGAAATTTTTGGAGCCAGACTGCTTCCTTGGATGCCTCCGAAGTTGCCACAAACTCAGCTTCCATGGTTGAGTCAGCAATACAAGACTGCTTGATACTCCTCCGTGAAATTGTTCCTCCAGACAAGGTGAAGACATATCCACTAGTGGATTTTCTCTTATCCTTATCCGTCTGGAAGTCTGAGTCCGTGTATCCTGTAGGAACCAAATCATCAGCCCTGTAACCAGCATATAATCTCTCGTTCCCTTGAGGTACTTGAGAATATGCTTTACAGCTTGCCAATGAACCTCCCTTGGGTTTGACTGATATCTGCTAACTAAGCCCACGACAAAGTAGATATCTGGCCTAGTACACAGCATGGCGTACATGAGACTTCCCACAGCCGAAGCGTAGGGAATCCTACTCATTCTGTTCTTTTCTTCTTGAGACTTAGGACAGTCCTTCGAAGAAAATGGCAACCCATGTCTGCAAGGGATTAGAGCTCCCTTGCATGAGCCCATGTTGTACTTGGCTAGCATCTTGTCAATGTATGTCGCTTGGGATAACTCTAACATTCTCTGCTTCCTATTTCTAAGAAGCCTAATCCCGAGAATGTAGCTGGCTTCTCCCAAGTCCTTCATACTGAATTGACTAGACAGCCAAACCTTTTGTAGATGTCAATGTCCCTACATCATTTCCAATGAGTAGAATGTCATCCACATACAAGACAAGAAAAACCACATTAATGCCTTCAAGTTTCCTGTACACGCATGGTTCATCTTCGTTTTGAATAAAACCATAAGACTTTACAGTCTCATCAAAACGAATGTTCCATGCTCTTGATATCTGCTTAAGTCCAGAAATGGATTTTTTAAGCTTGCAAACCATATGTTCCTGGCCTTCAGCAATGAAGCCTTCCGGTTGGGACATATAGATGTCTTCGCTAAGATGGCCATTTAAGAACGCCGTCTTGACATCCATTTGCCATATCTCGTAGTCATAGTGACATGCGATGGCAAGGAGAATGCGGATGGATTTAAGCATGGCTATCAGGGAAAATGTTTCCTCATAGTCGATTCCCTCTTTCTGAGTATACCCTTTCGCCACAAGCCTAGTTTTGAAGGTTTCCACCTTCCCATCCGATCCCCTATTTCTCTTGTACACCCACTTGCACCAAATGGATTTTATCCCTTCAGGTGAAACTACAAGATCCCAAACCTGATTGAGGTACATAGACTCAATCTCGGCTTTCATTGTTTCATGCCACAGATTTGCATCGGTGTCAGCAATAGCCTCCTCGTATCTGGTAGGACCTTGTTCCTGATGGTCGGAGACCAACTCAAAGGCTTCTCCTGTCCATCTATCTGGAACCCTAGACACTCTCCCACTACGACGAGGCTCCATTTGCACAGGCACTTGAGGTGGTGCCTCTTCTTGTTCCAGAATCGGGTCAGAAGAAGTTAATTCCGTAGATAGCTTCTCCTCAAGTTCCAACCTCGTTGAACCTTTAGTGGAAATACTTTGATCATCTTCCAAGTATCTAGCATTGGTATTGACTAGCACCTTCTGCTCCTTAGGATGATAAAAGTAACCTCCTTTTGTCCCTTTTGGATACCCAACAAAATAGCATAATTCTGATCTTGGTTCCAACTTGTCTCCCTTGATCAGTACATAAGCTGGACAACCCCAAATCCTGAGATGATTCAGACTTGGCTTACGCCCAGTCCACATCTCATAGGGAGTCATAGGTACTGACTTGGAAGGCACCAAGTTCAGAATATATGCCACTTTTTCCAGGGCATATCCCCAAAAGGACACTGGAAGAGTAGAATGAGACATCATGCTTCGGACCATTTCCATCAATGTCCTGTTCCTTCTCTCAGCTACTCCGTTCTGCTGGGGTGTTCCCAGCGTAGAGAGTTGGGATACTATCCCATGATGTACCATGTAGTCCTTGAATTACCTAAGAGATACTCTCCACCACTATCCGATCGTAAGGTTTTGATTAATTTACCTGTCCGACGCTCCACTTCAGCCTTAAACTCCTTGAACTTGTCAAAAGAGTCAGACTTGCGTCTCATCAGGTAAATGTAACCATACCTCGTACAATCATCCGTGAAAGTGATGAAGTACTCAAAACCTCCTCTAACTGGTGTAGATAATGGACCACACACATCAGTGTGAACAAGACTTAACACCTCCTTGGCTCTATCCGCCTTTGGTGTAAATGACCTTTTGGTCATCTTTCCCATCAGGTAGGATCCACACTGAGGCCAACTTTCCAAACTCAATGAGCCCAAAGGCCCATCATGGATTAACCTCTGAATCCTGGTTGAGTTAATATGACCCAACCTTAGATGCCAAATGTATGAATCATTGATATTGATCTTTCTCTTCTTAGTTAAAGGTTCAGACTGAGCATTATTTGATTGGTTGTTAATAGGGTTTAAAAAGAACAGATTTCCATACATGTGCCCAGTACATAAAATTTCTCCATCTCTACTGATAGAAATACCAGAATGGAAAGATACAGAATATCCTTGATTAATAAGTTTTGCAACTAAAATCAAATTCTGACGGAAACCAGGTACATATAAAATATCTTTTAAAATCACTATCTTATTACAATAAAAAATAAGATCCAGCTCTCCTACTACAAGGGCCCAGACTTGTGCTCCATTACCCACTTGAAGCCCATGTTCGCCCTTCTTGAGTCTTCTTATCTTTCTAAACCCCTACAAGGAGTTATAGATATGATGTGTGGCTCCTGAATCAACAATCCAAGTGGAAGTTAATCCTGCCATTGATATGGACTCTAGATAGAAAATATTACCTGTGGGGTTTTTCTTAATTTGAAAATCTGGACACTCCTTTTTCCAGTGTCCCTTCTTCCTACATTTGAAGCACTTGCCCTTTGGTTTGTCCTTGGGCTGGTTCTTGGGCTGGGCTGCTACATTCCCCTTCTTCCTCTTGAACTTTCTAGGTTTAGGCCCAGTTCTTGAGGAAGAAGCCTTAGCAATCATGGCCTTTGACTGCGGCTTCATGACCTTATCCGCCATCTGGAGCTCCTTCATCAATTCAGTTAAACTCATGTTCAACTTGTTCATGTTATAGTTTAACTTGAACTGAATGAAGGAGCCCGGTAGAGATTCGAGAACCATGTCCACTTGGCTCTCAGGGTCAATGACAGCTCCTAAGATTTTCGCCTTATCGAAAGCAGCAATCATCTTGAGCATATGCTCTCGGACTGATACTCCCTCAGCCATCTTAGTGTTTATAATAATTCGAAGAGCCTCCTGCCTTGCGGGCCTGCTCTTGTCTGCAAACATAGTAGCCAATGATTGACTGATGTCATATGCAGAAGTCATGTGCTCGTGTTTTGACTGGAGCACATTAGACATGGAGGCTAACATATAGCAACGTGCCATTTCGCCAGCCTTCTTCCACGCCTTCTCAGCCTCTCGCTCTTCGGCGGTGGAACCTTTACCGATAACATGGCAGGTCTCGTAAAGGACATACTTATACTCCTCAGCTGTGAGTATTATGTCCAGGTTCCTTTTCCAGTCCACATAGTTTGGACCCGTTAACTTATTCTCCCTGAGAATAACGGCCAATGGACTAAAAAAACCTCCCACCATTTCTGAAAATTGAAAAATAAAAGAAAGAATTAAGTTTGTGAAAACAAAATAAAATTTGTGCACTGAAAATAATTTGGCTCTTAGGAAAACTGACATAGCTTCTTGGGAAGATTAACAGTTTCCTAAGCTAAGTGTAATAACCACCTCAAATTAATTTCCCTTCTAGGTAATGCTCTAGAGGATAACTCCATCGTGGGATGGCCGTTTCCTTTCATTTCCTATGGACATGCCTCGCACTATAACCTCCAACGTGAGTTGGCCGATCATAGTACGTGCCCCGGGTTATTAATTACATCCTTCCATTAGATCTAGATCCTTGTGGTATCCCCATCCTATACAGGTTCACTCCCAGGGTGACGCGAGGGGATCAACGATCTCTAATGAGGACCGTGATGGAAGTCGTAGGGCCATTGGAACCCCTCTCCCACTTAGTCTTTTAAAATAAAGATTTTCTGGAAAAATATCCTTTTGAAATTTCCATTAAGTTTTTTCTTAACTCAAAAATAAAATACCTAAGTCCATTAAAATCTCTATGTCAAGGTTTATATCCTTTGAGAGAATTCTCCATGGACTAATTTTATTTAAGTTAAAACTTAATGATCTCAAAAATTTTCCAATTAAAACTTTCTAGAGACTTTGGCCTCAAGTTTATTTGACATAATAATTTTTCTAGTGCAAAATAAAACAAAATGGCTCTCCATTTTAATTTACAAAAATATCTAAATCCAATATATTTTCTATGTCAAGAATTAAATCCTTTGAGAAAAATATTCAAGGATTAATTTTTGTACCAATTAAAATAACCATTTAGTTTTTGAAGAAAAATATTTTTCTTGTCAAAAATGTTCCCAAAGACTTTGGTCTTTGAGGGAAAAACGCACAAAGGTACATAAAAAAATAGCATGCTCGAAAACAGTAAACGTTTTCATACTTTTCTATTTTTAAAACCTAAGTGCCCAAATAATAGAATTAAACACATTAATTAATTAATTATCTTGTTTAATCCTAAAATCCCTTACTAATATTTTCATGCAAATATATTCCAAGAATATAAATATTGCAAAAATATTAACTTCGCCTGGTATGGGACCCAAAACGAAAAAGAAAAAAATTAAAAAAAACGCAAAAAATCGTTGGCGATCCACTGCACCAGATGCACCGGATCCGGGCCCATTTGGCCTACGGTCCACCGTGGCCGCGGTGCATCGTGCCGCACTGGATCATAATCCTCAGCAACCCGCGAACTCAGCCCGCCCGCCTGAGAACCCGCAACTCGCTCCGCCTCACCTGCCCGCGTGTTGATCTGATTGCCCGCTGACGACCCGCGCGCCAATTGCGAAATTTGGAATTGCAAATTCGCATGCGATTGGCTCAGCTCGGCGCAGAGAAGCCAGCGGCTCCAGACATAGAAAACAGGCGGCGGCCTCGGCTCGGCTCGGCGTGACGGCGGCTTATGAACAGTGCTTTCTTCTTCGTTTTTTTTTCCTCGTCCGCGCGCGATTTGCAGAGGCTTCTTCTTTCGATTTTTGCTTATTTCTTTGGCTTCTTTGGACATTTTTACTTACAAAAACTCATCCAAAACAAAACTACAACCGCCTATACCCATTTAAATTGGGTTTACACGATTATAACATCAAAGCCAAAAAAAATAAATTACAGAGGCCTATGCTTTAACGGTAAAGCTCACAGAGATGCTATCCCATACCAAAACAGCGAAGGATCACAGTTAATCACACATAACTGTCTGATTTTATTAACTAGCATATAGGCTTCCTATATATGCAAATATCTTCATGGCTCTAATACCAATTGAAGATAAAATTGCAAGCAAAACGTAGCTAAAAAGACAGCCAAGGAACAACAAAAAATGTAGCACTCCTGCGTGAAGAAGAAAAAGGAAAAAAAAATATTTTCTCATTACCTCTTCTTCTTGTTCTCAAAATCGGCTGAACTGGAATATGCGGAACTGGGGTAGGCACACTCGTGGAAACTTCTAGTGCAATTCCTGCAAGCCTTCTACTTCGTCTTTGCATGTAGATGAACACCTAGCTTTCGATCTTTCAGTATGGCCTGCCTAATATCGTTTTGGTGAAACAACCTAGGGGCCAAAGAATATTTTTTGGAGAGGGAGAGGAAAAAACGTCTGGTATTTTTCCACAGGGAGGGAGCACTAGAAAAACAACGTTATTTACTTTTCTCCTGTTCAACCTAAATAAAACCCTAGGTTAAACTGGATTGGGCCATTGGACTCTTAGTTTAACCTTTTTGGGCTTAATTACTTATTCTAACTAAAATCAAATAAATGGCCCAATTAATAAATAATTAATTTTCCAACCCAAATAAACTAGTCCAATTAATTAAGCCTATATTAGTTTAGTCCCAGGTTAATCTTTAATTATTCAAACTGGGCCAAAGCCTTGAATAATTAATTAACCCACCAAACTAATTTAATTAATTCTCTCTCTCCATGGACCTTTATTTTATTCTAGCCCAATAATTAAATCAGACTACTTAAATAAAATAAATTCCATTTAATTTAAGATCAATTCTTTAGCCTGTATTTAATTAGGACTCACGGTCTATATTGGGGACCAAAAGACATACCGCATTGGCTATTAAAATGACCAAAATACTCTTACCATAAAAATAGCTATATTTTGCATTTTAAATATTTCCTAATATCACCATAAGGAAATATTGACCCCAATGACAATGCTGCGTTAGCAAAGTCTCTGACCTACAGGTGAAATGACTAAAATACCCCTCTACACATCGTCGTACATTTAGAGAGGAAGAAGTGCACTAACACCCCTCTAAATGACATCTACCATCCTTATGCTTCTAGTCCAATAATCTACGACTTCCTGGAGTGTTTCCACTTTCCAAGGGAGCTACCCAAAAGCAAACATCTGAGTCATGTTTCCCAGGGCCCTGGACATTTTAGACCATTCGGACAACCACAAGGGGTTATATAGTGGAGAAACTATCTTGTACAAATCTGTCTTAACTAACTAGTCACACATACCTAACATATAAGTATATTGGCCCTACGATAGAACCTCAATTATAGCAAATCAAAGTATATGCTTCCAGCTTCGCCAGACCACCAACTCATACTCAAGTCGTAGAGTACTAGTCCACGCTGTAGCGATAGTAGTCTAGGTTTCTATCATATAGTACTTTTAGAAACCACTACTACAGGTCCTGTCCTATGTATTCGAAATATGTTTATGTCGTGAAGTGAGTGGACTACTCACTGGCTAAAGGTAAGACATTCCCCATTTGGAATTCATAACATAATAACCTAAACATGATGAGATTCTCAGTCTCATCAATAGGTTAAGAACAAAAGTTTATGTGTTAAATAACCCGTGATCCATACCTTACTGTGAAAGACTACCATTCACATGGACCACTTATTTAAACACAATGGGTCTGTTCCAAACGAAAATTGTGCACAAACAAAAAGTAAATTCACAAACAATTTCTGAAAATAAATTCTTTTATTAAAATATTCGATTTTACATCAGAAACCTAATCTCAGAGGGCATACAATCCAACAGTATCGACCAACCTATATTAGAGGTATTAATATTAGATTGTCCATAGGTAATAAGCAGTGGCCATCCCATCGATAGAACTATCTTTAGATCATTAACTATTAAGGAAATTTAATTAGTGATGGTTACGTACTTAACTTAAAAAATTGTTAACCTTTCTACAAAGCACTATCATTTTTTCTAAAAGTTAAATTTTTCATATTTTTAATAATGGTGTTAATAGGTTAACCATATCATGGATATAATATGATGTTTAAATGTGCATTTTTATATGTATTTCCAAAACAAACATTTTTGTGAATGAAGTTTATTTTTTTCTAATCAACAAAAATATTTGGTTTTAATCATTTGTCTATTATTCTCAAGAAGAATAAGTTAACTAGACCAAATTACATGGATTGGAAAAAGAATCTAAACATAGTACTCACTATTGAGAAGTACAAGTATGTTCTGGTAGAACCCTGTCCTGAGATTAAGGAAGATTCCATGAACCAAGATCGTAAGACTAAGAGACTGATGAAATGGCTAGATGCTATATGTTGGCTTCCATATCCAATATTATTTAGTCTAAGCATGAGAATATGCCAACTACATATGATATCGATGTATCGTTGTGTATCATGTTTGCTCATAAAAGCCAGCCCGTAAGGCTAGGAGCTCTTAAGACAATCTAGGATAGCTGAGGGGCATCGATTCGCAAACATATGCTCAAGATGATTACTCACTTTAAGGAAGCCGAGGTCCTAGGGGCAACCATCGATCTTGAGAGCTAAATTGATATGGTTCTTGAGACTTTGCCATATTTATACTCTCAATTCAAATTAAACTAGCATATGAACAAGTTGAGTATGTCTTTAACTGGGTTGATGAAAAATTCTAGGCTATAGAGAAAGTTATAAAACTTATGTCAAAGATTTTGGTTACTTGTTCTAATTCATCTTATAGAACAAGAGCCCAGCCGAAGAAGTTTAAGAAAAAAAAAAAAAAGCTCAGAATAATGCAATGGCCCAGCCTAAGGGGTCTAAGCCCAGTCTGTCCAAGCCTGACGCTATGTCGAAGTGCAAATACTTCAAGTGTAGAAAGAAGAGGTACTTGAAGAAATATTGTCCGAACTTCTTGGTCAAGTGCTCCCCAAGTATTGCTCTTTACTTAAATTTTATTTTGATTGTTGGATGATTATCCACTTGAATTGCAGATTCCAAAGCCATTTACCATATCTATAACTCCCTGCAGAGGTTTTTCAAGATAAGGAGATTCACAAGAGGAGAGCATGTACTTCGAGTAGGCAACAGAGTACAAGTGTGGGCTGAAGCAGTAGGAAACTTAGAGTTATTATTTGACTGTAATAGGATTCTAGTGTTGAAAGATATTTTATATGTTTCTGGTTTTAAACAGAATTTGATTTCAACTTCAAAGTTGATTAATCAACGATATTCTATTTCTTTCCATTTTGGTATTACAATCAATAGAAATGGAAATATTATTTGTTCTAGAAATACGTATGGTAATATTTTCTATGTTAATCCTGTAAGTCATCAAATAAAAAATATTCTAAGAAGAGAAATAATATATTAAATAACTCGGATTTATGGCACTTAAGATTAAGACATATAAATCCTAATCAAATTTAGAAGTTAATCTAAAATGGGTCTTTAGACTTATTGAAATTAAAGGAATAACCTCAGTGTGAATTTAGACTCATTGAAATTGAAAGAATAGCCTCAGTGTAAATCTTGGCTTATGGGTAAAATGACCAAAAGGTCCTTTACTCAAAAGGTAGAAAATGCCAAGAAAATACTTGAGTTAGTTCACATTGATGTTTGGGGTCTTATGTCTTCACCTGCTAGAGAAGAATATGAATACTTCATTATGTTTACGAATGATCACACACGTTTTGGTTATATTTACTTGATGAGGTACAAGTCTGACTCCTTTGATAAATTCAAAGAGTTTAAAGCTGGAGTGGAGCATCAAACAAGTCAATTAATCAAGAAGCTAAGATCGAATTCTAGTAGAGAGTACCTCCTTTGTGAATTCAAGGATTACTTAGTACATTAGGGAATAGTATCTCAACTAACTATACATGGGACTCCCCAGTAGAATAAAGTAGCAGAGATAAGAAATAGAACTTTTATGAAAATGTCAGAAGCATGATAAATCATGCAACTCTTTCCATTTCTTTTTAGGATATGCTCTAGAATAATAGCATATGTTCCAAACTTGGAGCCTTCTAAATTAGTACCTAGGAAACCTTATGAGATATGGACTAGACGCAAGCCCAGTATGAATCATCTCAAGATATGGGATTTTTCAATTTATGTACTAACTAAGAGAAGTAAGCTAGACTCGATATCAAAATTGTGCTACTTTGTAGGGTATATAAAGGAATAATGGGTAGATAATTTTATCATCCCTAAAAGTAAAAGATACTTGTGATACTCATGCTAGATTCTTAGAGGATGAATAAAGTGTATCCACTAAGTCTTAAGTAAGGTAGAATTAGAAGAGAAGTTGAGTGACACTTCAAATTCTAGTACCCCAATTGTGGAACCTAAAGAGGCACAGCTAGATGTTCATATACAAACTGAGCTACATTGTAGTAGGAGTATATCTAGGGTTCCAAAAAGATAGATTGGAAAAGATTTTGAGGTAGTCTCCGACCATCAAGAATAAAATCTTACTAAATACGATGAGTTCATTGCTGATGTTGATGTAGATAAATGACAAATAGTAATAGATGATGGGATTGAGTCTATGTATCTCAATTAAATTTAGGATCTTTTCATTGCACCTGAAGGGATTAAACATATTTGGTGTAAGTGCGTATACAAAAGAAAATATAGGTACAGATGAAAAGGTGGAAACCTTTAAAGAAATATTAGTTACAAAAAGGTATACTTAGAAAGAAATGATCGATTATGAGAAGACCTTTTCACCTGTGGCCATGCTTAAGTCTATTCACATTTTGTTGGCCATCACATGTCACTCTGACTGCAGGATATGGCAAATGGATGTCAAAATAGCCTTTCTAAATGGCTATCTTAATGAAGACATTTGCATAACCGAGCTTAAAGGCTTTATCGCAAAAGACCAAAAGCATATGATCTGCAAGCTTATGAAGTCCATTTATGGACTTAAGCAAGCATCACGTGCATAGAATATACATTCTGATGAGACTGTAAAGATTTATGATTTCATACAAAATGTAGATGAACCATACATGTATATGAAGGCAGATGGGAACAACGTGTCCTTTATGATACTTTATGACATTCCACTAATTAGGAATGATGTATGGATATTATCATCTATAAAGGTTTGGCTATTAAGTCAATGTAGCATGAAAATATAGGAGAAGCAAACCACATTCTTAGTATAAAGTTTCTTAAAGATAAGAAGTAAAGAATGTTAGGTTTATCATAATCTGCTTATATTGATAAGAAATTGGCTAAGTTTAGCATGGATCAGTGGAAATGGGCAATTATGCCCTTTAGGTACGAATTGACTTATAATCTAGTAGATCCCTTTAAGAAGCCTTTAATAGAGAAGGTGTTCAAAATACATCTAAACGTTATAGGGATAGGCATATATGGACTTTGATAGTCTATTCAGTACAAGTGGGAGATTGTTGGAATGTATGCCCTCAATAAACTATTTATTTATGTATTTTGGAAAGTAATAAAATATATCATTCATTAAATATTACTTGTATGCATATATTTGCACACTAAGGTCTAAGTATGTTTGTAAGTGATCTATGTAATTGGGTCGTGGTTTCACAGTAAGATGTAGACAATGGGTTACTAACTTAAAAACTAAAACATTCTTGATCGATTGATGAAGTTTGGCACTTCATCAAGATTTAGATCATTATACTATGGTTTCTAAATGGGAAATAGTTTATCTTTAATTCGTGAGTAGCCCACCCATGCCAATAGTGCAAGCGTATTTGGAATACATAAAATTAGACAATGTGATAGTAATCTTTATAAAAGTACTATATAATAAATAAAGATTGGTCTATCGCTCAAGTGTTACATAAACTTATAATTATTCATTAGGGCCAAACGCAAAATACTTAAAAAAAACAAGATTCAAAGAAAATATATCGGATAGATATATAATTACATATAATTTTTGTTAATGATTTCAGCAGACCAAATCCAACTCTCTCTCCATATGTTCCTAAAAAAATCCAATTCATGCAGATTCTTCCCCTAACTAACAAAGAGATCTTGGTATTGTGTGGATTAGTACCTTAAGCCTTGAGTATAAGATGGTAGTCTGGTAAAGCTAGACTTGTGTACTTTGATGTATGACAAGTGAGGTCTTAAAGCAAGGCAAAAAATCTTGTACGTTGGGTATATGACTCTAATTAATTAAGACAGACTTATACGATAGAGTTTCTACACTTAACTTCGTAAAGATATCACCACCTTGTGATTGTTCAGGATAATCTAAATAATCCAAGGCTTGGGAAACATGGCTAAGTATGTATATTTTTAGGTAGCTCCCTGAGATAAGTGGGTACATACTGAAAGTCGTGGATTATAGGACTAGATATCAAAGGATGGTAAATATCATTGAGAAAGGTGTTTATGTTACGTAGGGGGTATTTCCATCATTACACCTATAGGTAGAAGGTAACACATCTACAATATTATTCTTGGGGTTAATATCCATATGGTGATAAATGGAATGTTTAAAATGATAAAATACACTATTTGTTAGTAAAGGTATTTTGGTCATTTTAATAGCAATAATAATAAAGCTTTTGGTCCTCGGAGTAGTTCAAGTAACCTTAGTAAATTTATTTACTATATGGGCTCATTAGATGAAATAGATATTGGAATAATTATTCTGGGAGTCTAATAATTATTTATTTGGACTAAAATAATGTATTGAGGCAATTTATTAAATAATATTATTAATTAATTGCCTTGGGTAATTTTATATTGGGCTCAAATGAATCAATTAATTAATAAAAAATTTATTTAATTAGTCATGGGCTTAAGAATTAAAACCCTTATCAATCAAAGTTTTAGGAGTACGAACCATAAGGATAAAATCCCTAGGGTGGCCAGCCACCTTGAGGGGTGTTGGTGCGTATGAGTGATTTGTGCTATGTATATAAGATAGATCCAATACTCAAACAAGTTTTAAAATAAAATACTAATTTAACTCACATACACACATATTTTGGGTAAGTATACCTATCATGTAGTATAGAATATGGTTGGTAAGTATCAAAGATCCCGAGGAAAGGACGCCAACTACTACTACTTTCTCTCAAGTTTTATTGTCCAATCAATCAAAATAAAGAAGTATAAAGAACTAATTATCACAAGTCAAGTGGTTAAGAGTATCACAAAGAAAATTATGCATAATTTTCAAGACAAAGCTAAGAGATTACTAAAGTAAAATTAAAGTAGAAAAGGGGGATTGGCTATACAATTGATGAGAAATCCCCATTCACATCCAAGCATCAACCATCATTCAACTAATCAATATCTAATTCATGCATTAGCAAGATTTCCTAAATAAATTTAAATTCACTCTTTCTCAAGTAATGAATATCCTACCTTTGAGCCCAATCCATAGATATCTCTATTCATATAAATTAAACTCAATTATGCATAGAATTAAGGAAATCAAAACCTAATCCAAAAAGCTATAGAATCCTTATTTATAGGTGACCCCATAACCTCATCTATCACTAAGTTCTAAATTCTCCAAATTCTTTCTCAAGTTCATCAAGGAACAACAAATTTATTAGATCAACATACAAAGGAACCCATCTTATACATCTATTCTTAAGTTCATTCAATCCAATCAATCAAAACCCAAGTGACAGATTACTCAAAATAGATAATAATAACATTTGTGTTGCTGCTCCTCAGTTACAGCACCTTGGTCTGATTCAGAAACCTTAGTCACACTATGAAGGGGAGCCTCCCCCCCCACTTAGCAGTGTAGCATTTCCAGATGATAAGTTAGTTCTCCGTGTTCGAGCATCTCCCACACATTGTCTGTCTCAACCATCATTTCCAGTACTTAGCAACCTAGCTAGGCAACTTTAGCTCGTGGCATATCCGTTCTCGCTCCTCATTTGCATTGGCTCTCATTAATGCCCCGTAGGATTGCACATGGTACCGATTGGCATTAACCTATCCAGTTGCGTTTCAACAGAACACAAAATTAGATCTATATATGTAAAAGAGATAAAATTGAAATCCGATATTAATACTTTCCTCTTGGATTACCTTGGTCACAAATGGGTTAATTCGACCCCACCACCGTTCTAAGAATTGTATAGCCATAATTCCAGTGTCACACCTAACAACAAGTAACAACAAATAGCATACGAACACTATTAGACAAATGCATCAAATTAAATTCTTTCACAACTATGGATAACTTAATTGAAAGCTTACTCCATGTTTGTGCCGCATCGGGATACACTGGCTGCATAAATCTTAAATGGCCTAAACAACGGATAAGCGAAGAGGTATACCAATTTCGGAACCGTATCAAAGACATATCCCTACAATTTAAATAAGAAAATAGCAACTTTTTAAATCTTTTTTAATTTTTATTTATATTACAAATGATCAATCATAAGACGCTATAATGTAATGATTGAGGTGAAACGAGGAGAACTAACCACAAATTCGGCCAGTAATGAAATAAATGCTGGTGATGTCTCAGGGGTTGGGTCAAGAATATTGATGCGCCTCTGTGTAACATCAATTGATAGAACAAACCATATAGCATTCACCTTGAACGGAATTAAAAACTGCATGTTAAGATTTGGAAATAGATCATGCCACTCGAATACGAAATTCAAGAAAATTATACTAATAATGTTTTACGCCAATGAAATATGACCAAAAAACAAGAACAGAGGTTAGCCATATACCAAATCATGTCGGGTAAAATCAAACCCTAACTTGGCAAAATCGAAGCACTCTTTGAATTCCTTGACAAGAACTGATGTTGCCATCCTCTTAGTTAATGTCGACATCAACTTATCATGATAGTATAACATTTAATAGCATAGAATTAGCTTTGACTTTTATTGTCCATAATTAAAATATTAAAATATATTTAAAAAATAGATTATTTGCTTACAGCAGTCTGAATGCCAAAGATGTATCTTAGGCGCAACCTATGCCGTGCAATTTGATTGAGCAAGTCCTCACAGCAACCCATCAGCTGGCCATAAATAAAAAATAAAACTAGTATAAGTCTCTAACAATAAAACGCACATGTCCAGAGACACATTATGCATATGAAGTACCTTTCTCGTCACGTGCTCCACCTTATAGAGATAAGCAAGATCACTGTGGTTTAGCACGTGGCCATACATACGAACAAGGACCTTGCTTACAAATGAAACAGGAAATTATGTCAGATAATTTTTTTGGGTTAACATGAATGAGTAAAATACAGCGTTAACATCAATTACAATATTTGAATTAAAAACAACCTCGGCTCACGACTTGGATCCCAAGCGTACTTTGCCAGTTTTTTTTCGATATCAAGTAACTTTCCACCAACAGCCTTAACAAACTCATTTGAATCTAAAATTTTGCTCCTTGTTATCCTTCTGAGAGTCGGATTGTCAATGTTGCAATATCATACTGCTGGGTCGCGACAGGAGACATTGGGGAGCTATATGGCTCATCTTGAGTGCAATCTTTACTCCGGCTACTCTTCTGGACAGAGGGGGTGGGGATCGTCTTCTCTTGAGAAGTTATTGGAGCATCAATGACTATCGGAGCTGCTGCGCTCGTCTGCCCCGCTGCTCTTCTGCCATACCGACCTCTAATCCTGTTGCATCTATGAAGAGAGGTCCTGCTACTAAGAGAAGGCCCTGCATGCCTTTCTTGGGCTCTTCTTGATGTCGTTGCTCCTCGAGAAGGGAGCTGTTCTTGTGGGGGCTGTCATTGTCATCATCATCCTCCTCCTTCTCCGCACCTTCTTCTTCCTCCTCCTCCTCCTCCTCCTCACTCTCACTATTGGACCTATTGGAGAGGGTTGTCGTCTCTATCATATCCTAGGGGGATCCCTCCCCTCTTGCATCTGCCCCAACTCTATCAGACAGCATACTTCCGGACCTATTAGAGGGACCTGCCATCTCTGTCATATCCCGGGGGATCCTCCTCCTCCTGCATCTGCCCCAACCCTATCAGACGACATACTACCGAACTTATTGGAGGGGCCTGCTGTCTCTGTCATATCCCGGGAGGATCTTCCCCCTCCTGCATCTGCCTCAACCCTATCGGACGGCACAGGAACATCTGCTCGTGGTACTATACCAGCATCCTCATTCGCTATAGGGGCAGTGCTCCTGGTGCACAGACACCGCATAGTCTGTAAAACACTATCTGCCCCGGCCAAACACTAGTTGTAAAGGGTTTTGAACTGTTTCTATAAAAATTGAAAAGACAATCAATTTGTGTAAACAAAATAAGAAACATTAAATAGTACAGCTTACAGTTGCAGGGGGCCAACAACATTCGCGACCTCCTCAAAAATACGGCCAACATTTGGATGCACGTGACCATATGTTTGGGCCTCAAATAAGCCCCCCAAAATCAATCTATAAAAAATAACAGTACACAATGGAATCAAAAACTACTGACACAAAGAAATCCCATGAACATTACCAACGGAATACAGAATTCATGCATATGAATTATCTCTTACCTCTCCTCTCCCAAATCCCCCACCTTGTGTTAGCTCTCTTTAAATTCTGGTCCACACTTCTGCGTCCAACCATGCTGCATCCCTAGGAATAGTCTTCGGCAGCTGATGGTAGATTACCCTCACCCGGTCAAGATAATACATCTACAAATCGAACAGTAACCATAATAGTCAGTTATGTTGTGAACGAGTATCTTGCTCATTTAAGTAAATTTAATAACCACAAATTTATTTATGAAAAAAAAAAAGAAAAATAAAACTATTACCATTAAAAAATATAGGCATCCCCTAACACATCTCTTTTTGGTTGTCTAGGCTGAATAAATTTCAGTACACAATTGCTAGTGTACATACTCAGCCCAATTCAGGGACCCGATGCTTGCTGCATCATGAAAATAACGGGCAACCTCCTTGTTCAACTGGGCCCGTCCCTTTAGTGCAAGAAATGTGGAGACCGCGAGTACGACAAACTTTATCTTAAAGTCGTCCCCGGCCTCCATAGCAATCAACTAGTAAGAAGCATGCAGTTGTCTTGCAGCTCCAGAACGATGCCTCCTTGATTCTCATCGGTTGCAACAATCCCCGGCACTTTGCCATTGCCCGGAATATCAAGGTAGAGTTGTATATCCCTGGCTGTAATGAAAAGTCGTCGCTCTCCCTCTAATTCAATCGCACACGCATTTGGCCTAAAGTGGTCAATCAGCCGAAGCACAGGTCGTACCGAGTCTTGCTGCAATTTAGCTGTAGCAGGCCTCCAAATCTAATCTCTTCTACAGCTCGGTGCTTAACATCATTCATGTTTGCTACCAAGGCTTTCAGCATCGTCGCCGAGCATCGAATCATGGCCTGCTGTTGTGAAAATAATAAAAATTATTTGTTATTATTTGGAAGCATTAATACTATGATAATGTCCAACAAAAAATAATTACCGTACATCTCAGGTCACATTAACATGCGTCTTACCTGGTGTGCGCTAGGTCTCTTATGAGTACTTGAACTTGAAGAAGCTTCATTGTACTGCTGGAAGGCAGCTTTCCGCCTCTCTTCCCATTCCCGTCTCTGACCAGTACGTATACCCTGCCAAATAGCTCTGGCTTCTATGCGGGCCTGCCGAACTACATTATCTTTTTAGTAACCACAAAGGCACATAAACCATGAACATTAATAATAGTATTGTCAACTAAGCCTAAAAAATGTAAGCACGGTGTGGAGGTAGCCGAGTTCTTACCTGTACACGCCAAGCTCTACCACCTTGGCTACTAGATGCTTGCTGTCTATCCATATAGTCTCTCCTGAAATATCAAATGTCCTCATAAAGCCTTCCCAGAAAAAGGGCCTAATTTTTTTATTGCAAATAAAGCTCACAAAAAGATAAATAACTATAATAAGTCCCTCAGATATCTACTTACAAAAATATAAAGTATGTCCCTGGTGGCCTCCTCGATAAGGCATGTGCCTCCTGGGATGTCTAGTCGCTTCTCGATGGTCCAGCCAGTTGAGCGCTTGTGGACGGTGCCAATTGCCAAGAAGCTTGTTGTGATTTGGTTCTTCTTTTCTTTGCTATGGTGCTGTAGCACAGACATCAAATAAAATACCAAGTGTTAGCGGGGATCAAGAAAGGGTAGCTCATGCGGAGCACAAACTTTAAGTCTATACTTCTTGATCTTCTAATGCGATAAATTTTTTTTATCAATTTAGTTATTATTTTACTGAAATAATAAGTACTTTAAACTTTGCATTTCTTAGAATATAGATTGTCTAACACATATATATGATATCTTAATGATTCATCAATATGTACTTTACATAACAAGTTAGGTCATTCAGAATTCATCATCAACACAACCACGTGAACATCTGAGACTAACCCTAAGTCAATGTACACTAGTTACTACATGAACACACAACACAAACACATGAACGAAATACACAATAACATGAACATATTCCCCAAATATACCGTAAACCTATACTGGTTACTACATAAACATGCCAGACAAATATATGAATATATTCACAAATACACGAATACTTTACACAACCACATACCAAAGCATTTGGTCAATCTGTACTAGTTGCTACATGAACTAGCCACACAAACATATGAACAACTTATGAAACTATTTTAACAAGAACTTGAAGCATATCGTCAGTTACTACCTAGACATTGGCACACAAACACCTAACATAACTACATGAATACCTTACAAAACCGCATTGGTCAATCTGCACTACTTACTACAGGAACAAGTCACACAAACACATGACCATAGGATATAAAAACATGAACAACTTATGCAACCATATGAACTAGACACAGGAAGCATATCGTCAAACACATGAACAACTAACACAAATACATCAACACCTTACACAACCACATGAACATAAGTCCTAAGCATGTGTTTTCTATATATAACATATAAATAATGGAAGAAGATTGCAAAGAGAAAAACAACAATGACGGATCAAGGCATAATCAGTGATATAGCATATCAGAAAGTAAAAGATAGAAATTATGCTGAAGGGGATGTGAATAGTGCTGAGGGGAAAAGGAAAAGAAAAAAAAATAGTGGGTGTACTAGAAATGAAAGTTTGAGAAGGAAAAAAAAGCTGAGCGAGACAAGATTATCTTTTTGTACTTGTTACATGTTTTTTGCATCAAAATTTCATTACCCTATCATAGTTCATTGGAGAACATTGGAGAAGATAGCAGAACATAAAAAATTTGTTGCATCAAAATTTCATTGTAGAATATTGCAGAATACTATCATATTCCCTTCTTCACTCCTGTCTCTCTCTATTTAGGGTGTACCTGACAGGAGATCAATACCCTATCTAATCAAGTTCCGAATGGTAAAAGAATACAGTAGGAGAAGGGGGAAAAAACCATATCACTGTACATCCTTCTATCTAAAAATTATCAATCTGACAGTACTCTTCTTGGCATTGTTGGCAATGGGCAAAGCTTGCTACGATGGATCAAGAACCACAATGCATTGCAATAGCCACACAAGCACATGAACTACATACCACGAGCACATGAACACCTTATACAATGAAGATACAAGCCCTAAGCATGTGGTTAATTTGTACTAGTTACTACATGAACAAGCCACACAAACACATACACACGTAACACAAATACATGAACACCTTATGCAACCATATTAACACGAACTACACTATATATCGTCATACTTACTACATAGGACATTGCCACACAAACACATGCACACCTAACACAAATTTATGAGCACCTTACACGTTCACATGAACACAAGCCTCATCCATATGATAGCGGCTCATTGGTTACTATGTTTTCTATTACAATTATTATTTCATTGAAGACTAGCTACTCATGTTTTCTGCTAGTTAATCACATGATATTTACTCAGTAATCATCATTAAGATTCTTTACTAGCAATGAAGGCTGTATATCCTCCTTACATTTTCTTCTCCAAAGCTCTCCAATGACCATACACGAAGCCCACCAAAAGTTGGAAATGAAGTTATGTCACTCCTTTTCAAGTTAAATTATTGAAATATAAAAGTATCGTGTGTATATAATAATAACTATCTATTAAAATAACATACATGAGTAATTTCGAATGAAAAATCACTTTCACCTTCAAATTTTTTTCAAGGTGTAATTGATAAATTTAGATATTTATCTTAAAAGATGACACTTTGTGAACACCAAAACAATTAAAAAAATTCATCTAAAATCCAAGACTAATGGAAACATAAATCCCAATCTAACATATGCACATACTAACTATATATTATAGAATACACAGAAAGATCACCACCCAGGTCTACTGGGAGCCACCACCCAGGCTCATTGGCTTACTGATTATAGCCGTCACCCCAAGATCAACTATTGCCTCTGCCTTTTTCTCCCAACGATTCCACACCACTGTACAAGGAAACACAAAAGTCATGAAATGCAAAAATAAAATTTCACGGCATCAGGAATTGCGTGGCCCCAGATCCCTCTTAACATTGCAAAAAGCAATCACACAAGATGAAAGTTTAATTTAGAGTGTCAACATTATCCTATTGAAAGTACGAGCTCTCATATTTGCTGTTTTTTCCAAGGTATCAAACTTTGTACATCTTAGGCTGGTGATATTTATGTATATATAGAGGTAACTCCCGACTCTTGGTGTTCTGCAACCTAATTGTTTATTGGTGTTAGAAACTTGTTCTCAAGCATCATAATTTATGCCTAGTTACAAGTTGAAGCATTACTGTGTATTACCTTTTGCTGTAATAACAATATAAAATTTTACAAAATGTATGCTAAGGTGTTTGGTGAAAATGTTAATATGATCTTGCTATATATTTATTGTATTTCTGTGTTGTGTTCATATATTTGTATAACACATGACAATGTGCCTATGCTACCATATAGCTACCTTAATGAAAGTGTGAATATACTTTTGCTATATGTTTATATATTTCTGTGCCATGTTCATGCACTTTATGACCACCAAAACAAATAAAAATTTCATTTAAAATCCAAGACTAATGAAAACATAATATGAAGTTTAAAAAAATACGCATAATAATTACTAATTAAAAAATACACAATAGACCACCACCCAGGTCTACTGGAAGCTACCACCCAGGCACTGGCATACATCATATTTAGATGATGATAATGATAATGATGATGATGATAATAGATAGATAGATAGATAGATAGATAGATAGATAGATAATTTACTAGTAATAATGCCAAACCGAGTATTTTATAAGCACAAATCCATAGTACTAAATGTATGTTTAATGTAACTTGTGATGATATTCGTGTCACTTTCAAGATAATAATCTTCAACTTATTATACAACTGCAATTGCTATTTCAAAATGGGTAATCACTACAACTACAAATCTTCACTTCAAACATTTCTAAAAGAAGCCTAAAACAACAATCATTCATGCCATGAATCTCTCTTACTTTTTGTCAAGAAGCATAGTTAGGTACTATTCTGAAAGAGGAAATATTGTAGGCTATACTTAATGGCAGGGAGATTCGTCACTCTACACTTGAGTTTTGATTCAATTTACTACCCTAAATACATTGTGCATGGAAAGAATGCATTGGAAGGATGCTCAACTAGTACAAAAGAAGTAAGTTTTTAGAGGCAACAGACCACTAGGATATTTTATGCAAAGATGCATATAAGAGTAACATGACGTATTTTTTGAATAGAATGATAGTCCTGTATTCAAAGAGATTTGAGAAATTTAAGAATAAGAACAAAGGTTTTCAACATTAACAAGTACATAATGCAAATTTAGAAAGAAAAATATAGTTTTAATTGGTGGTCCAACTCCAACTCACATGACAAATGAAGCCCATAATATATATAGTTTTCTAATTCCCTTTGTCACTTTTTTAGATGATAAAGAAAGGAAAAGAACAAGTATTAGATTATCTTGCAAAAGGCAATTATTATTTTTAGCAAAACAAAGCAATCATTATGTTAGAATAACTCACACTCATTTTATCTAAAGATTCTTTCTCCTTTTTCAAACCCATTCTAGTAATTCCTTTCCCTTAGCATAACAGTCTCAAGAGTATCATGTGTTTAGCATACAAGAAGGTTGAACTAATAGTTCTGATACTTTTCAATTAACAGTTCTAATACTTTTCAACAATATACTTATTCCCCTTCATTTAAGCTTAAAGTCCCTCAAGAAATGTAGGATTCAATTCCCAATACAAGCTTCAGTTGCTAAAAAAGAAAAACAAAAAAAGAATAATGCCAAAAGAGACGAAATTTAATAAAACTTGGATAAAAGAACCAATTAAATTCTTTTTTATAGACTAAAATGATAAACAACATAAGAGACTTGAAGAATGGAACACTGCTTATAGCATCAATTAAGACTACAAATCTGATAGTACATAATAAATTCGTTACACTGATTTTGATGTTCATTTCACAAAGAAAATAGCCTTCCAAAAATCATTGATATAATTCTCTTTGAATTAAGGAAGCAACAATGAAAAAATCTAATCAAAACAAAAGATGCCTCCTAGCAGTCTTCTTTATACCTTATCTAGCTTTTAATAACTAGGTCTTCATGAAAATTTCATGATTCTCTTCCTTCATATTTTCTTTCTGCCACATATACCTTCTTAATGGTCCTTTTGCAAGAGCCAAACAATAGAAGGGAGCAAGGAAGGGGGGGAGAGAAGGAAAAAAAAGGCTCAGAGTGAAGTTTAAGGATTTTATTTAAGTTGCGTTAGATAAAAAAATAGTTATAATTATGATTGAATCTTGATATTCAGAGCACAAGAAACAAAGCATTGTTTATCGAATTTATTTTTTCACCATGTGAAAATAATAATTCTAGCAAATTTCTAAACCGCATTCTAACCATTTTTTTTTTTTTCATTGCAACCACAATATCAAATCTTTCACAGAAAATGGTAGAACTCTAAAAAAGTAGTAGAAAAATATAAAAGACAAGCTACTGGAAAGCAGAGAAACATAAACCAAGCATAAATCAAGAAACAGAGAAAAATTGCAATAAAAGCTCCATATTGGGTTCGAACTAAAGCATTATATAGACAAACAAAGACAGAAAGCTGAAAAATAACAGACATTTAGTTAAAAGAAGTCACCTTTAAACTAGCATAATATTATTTGTTGAAGGGTCCCCACTCTAAAAACACCGTCACGTAGTGAGATGAGGAAAGCAGAAAGCAGCTAATGACGCCGATCGATAGCAACCACAAACGATGAAGGGAGAGGTTTGAGGAAGAGGTCGACAGTGAGGGAGTAAACGAGCAACTTCGATAGGAAAGGTAAGGTGTTCTTTACAGTGGTAAGAGAGAAGCAAAATATGGTAGTTGACATCGACTGAGAGTATCCACAACATGCAGTTGGGACAAAAGGAGAAAGAGGCTGACAGTGAGGGAGTGAATGAGCAACTCGGAGAAGAAAGGCACGATGGTTTTTTGGCAATGGGGGAGGTGAATGGGCAACAAAAAATTCAAGAATGGCAATGGTTTTTTTGTTGAAGGAGATGAAACAGCAGGACAAGATGGTGGCGTGAAGAAACTGAAACTCTACAAGTTCGTATTGGCAATAGGGAAAATATCAACTCACATTGCCAAACGTCTCATTTACACTTCTTTTCAAGAGGGACCAGAACCCGGCTTGGCTTCAGCCGCTGTAGAGCCAAAGCCAGATTAGGGTAAAACGATGTCGTTTTGCCCTGCTTTTGAGCTAGAAGACGTGGCATCTTTTGTGTTGTAGGATCTGTTAATAACATATCGTGGCTGCAAAAGAGCCGCGCAATTCCCATACAAGAATTGCGCAGCCCCGAATCCACATGAGAGACTCACCTTGATTGTTTAATAAACACGGATACTTGTTTTCCCGGATTTATTGAGTTCTTCGGTTGGTTGGGTTCACCTATAAACAAGAATGTTAATCGTGTGATATACATGATATTCTAAGTTTGGTAATAGTTCATGTTCTAGTTTCGTTTTGTGTTTAAACTAGTTCAAAATTGCTTTCCTGGCCTTCCTTAACCTTAGAGAGAGTCTAGGTAAACTTAAGAGCAAATAATGTAAGGTGCTATAAAGGAATTAGCTGTGTTGCAAAGCTAATATCCTGATAGAAGTTCTATTCTTGGAGGATATTAATGCTAAATTTGAAAGTGCACGTCATGGGCAGCATCATTTGAAATGCTCCACTAAGTGTTGGATTAGGCTGTTAACCAAATCGCTGCCAGGTTAGCGTTACTTAAGCTAGATTGTATAGGAAAATCACCATTAATTTCTTGACACTGCAAACATCAATTTGTATCTGGTCTGTGTACGTATATTTGGATTGGTTCATCAATTCATAACTTTGTTTTGATTTTGAAAATGAAAACAAACCAAAACAATTCAAAGGAATTTGCATTCCTAAAACTATTTTAAAAAATATCACCCCCTCAGAACATATCATTATGAAATGCCATAGTAGTCAAACACACACACCGTTTACTGCCCCCGTTACTTTGCTAGAGGTGTGAGGTGAGTGGATTTTTGTTTTGGGAGGGGGGGGGTTGTTTACGGGGGTGTTACTCAAGGTGAATGAACAAAAAGATGGAATGTGTTATTGTAAATGCGTTAGGTGAATGTATTGAGACCATTTTGAAAACCTAACCATGAAGTAACCCAATTGAAGAACCACAGAAGAATTAGGACCAGCGAATGTGTCATTGTAAATGCATCAGGTGAATATCTCTTTTTATAACGCATACGCATTGACTGAATCATTTTGAAAACCTATCCATGAAGTAATCCAATTGAAGAACCACAGAAGAATTAGAACCAGCGAATGTGCCATTGTAAATGCATCAGGTGAATATGTCTTTTTATGACGCATAGTATTGACTGATATGTTGAGACCATTTTGAAAACCTATCTATGAAGTAATCCAATTGAAGAACCGCAGAAGAATTAAGGCCAAACAGGGCCAAAAAACCGCAGCACCACCTTCGTATCAAATTGAAGAGAGAATCAGCACAGCCTCCTATGATAGTTAATACAAGAAGACTAATAAATGACACAACCTCGCTTTGTTTTACCAAAACTACAAAGACTTGTCGGGCATGAAAATCCCTTTTTTATAGGCATATGTATGTTTGCAAATCATCCCACACAAGGTACTTTACCCATAAGTGCAAATCTTTCTAAGAAAGGTACTTCACCATGTAAGGACCTTCAAGCTCATAACCCAACCTTCGGTAGTAGTGCCGGGTTCCAACCCCTGATATGACAGCTAACTTTGCTGACCTGTGCTCTCGATGAGCAATCCTCTCTGCCTCCTCCATCAGCAGTGTGCCGTAACCTTGATGTTGCAGCTTATCAGCATCCCTCGCATGGACAGGAACAGCAGTTCCATACACGTGAAGTTCACGTACAATAGAACACTTTCCAACAAGTTCAGGACAGGTCACATTCCGCCCACATTTACGAAGTCGCAATAGTCCAACCAGAATATCCTGCATCAGACAATCCGCAAAGCAGTTCAGCTGGCTTGACGTATTCCAGTATCCAGTGAAAAGGTAACTAAGATCGTCATGAAGTTCAACCCAACACCCCCACCGCCGCCCTCCCCCCAGGCAAAAACCAAAAAAAAATGAGATAAAGGCAGCTGATCCATTGAAAATGAAGCAGCACCGTTGGCTGTATTCTCGATGGTCTAGGGGTATTTTGCCACCTAGCCACTTAAAAACCAAATAGAGAAAAAGAAGGGCCGCCCACGAGCCAGGCTGAGAGGAGGGGGGATGGAGAATAGAATGTGCAGTATGTCACATACCAAACAGCTTATAGCTTCTAATTAATACAAATGGATAAAAAGCAGAAGAATGGTGAAAACCACGCAAAGTGCACACAACTGATTTAGAAAATTATACAGTATTAAAAGCAAAAAAAATTAGAATTGATTTAAGCCCTTGATTTGACCTCGGAATTTGGTGATGAAAAGTTAACATACTTCTAAAATTCTAATAAAGATAAATAGCTAAGGAAAGCAAATGGGGCATGGGCAAAAGTAATTCAGGAATACTTGATTCTGGCTAGGTAGCACCTTAAATATCTAATTTTTCATTAGTATGGACAACTTTTAAAATGCATACTAAATTCCAGTGGGACTGCAAATGTAATGGTAAAATCTTTTGCCTCATCTTTCACCTTTTCCTTTTGTCTTATCCAAAGAGGATCATAACTGGCCAAAAATTTCAACCTACTACATAATTGATGCATACCTAACATGAAACATCTTGGCAATATCATTTCATTTGTATCATGAGTTAAACATCACTGCATTAAGAAACTACAAAGCTTAATTGTCATCAATCACAAAGGTAAATGCTATACGCAAAGGCTCCAATTCCAAACATTTGCAGGAACTGAAGTCAAATGTTTATAACTCGGTCTCCTGTCATCACTTCATTTCTTAGCTCTAACAAAATCTAAACACAAGCAGCAGGGCCCTGTTAAGAACAATCATGTGGAGCGCTGATTTGATACAGTGAAATTTCATGGATGCATTCAGGCCTCTTTAACATACATTCCATTTCATAAATCTAAAGCACAGGCAAATTAGTTGCAAAACCAGAGTAGAAGAACATGTTATCATGTCTCAGCCTCATCAGCGAAGCAGACATGCAAAGTACATGGCAATGATGACATTCAGGCTAACAGTGGCACATTCAGACCCAATTTTCTTTTAGGAAATTCTTTCTTCTTTCCCATATTAATCAGTACTAGAAATTACCTGGCGTGTATCCTCGTATGAAAGAAATGTTTCCCAGCCATCATTAGCAGTATAATCACGGCGGACAAGCTCAACTTCTTCAGGCTTTATTTTATGATGAATGTCCTAATTGAAAGTTATAGTTAATATCAATTCTCCCACAGTTTATAGACAGAGCATTGCAACTGTCAAAGTATAAATGATGGCTTGCACTTACCTGGATTCCAGCTTCACGTGTTCGAACATCTCGACACTTCAAACCCAAATCTTCCATCCGAGCCAAAGCTAGCTCCCGAAGATTGCCCTTCTCTACTCCAGAAGTTACTAAAGGCATAGGGATATCCCGCTGAACTCTATAAACACGTGTCCAGGGGGGAACCATTGCCAAGATCCTAGCTACGATGTCAACAAGCTGCTCAGGAGGATAATTTCTATACCTGCCAAAAATGTAGAACCAGAACCAAACGACCATTAATAAAAATTGACAATTTATTTCAGAAAGATAAAAAAGGACAGCTTGAAGAGCATCTTTTCTATTGTAGGTCATGCAGCATGCAGAGGTTTTCCTCTTTTCCAGTTCTAATTTTGCTGTATTTTATTGTTTTTCTCCCCTTTCATTGTGGTTGGAGCTAGCAGTTGAGGATGGGGCAAAAGAGGGTATTCAGCAACGATTTTGCAATTCAATATAAAAACCATGTTGTCCCCGGGAAATATGGCGCAGCGGCAAAAGGTGAGCCTATCGATGGCGGTGTCTCCCTGAGGTCACGGATTCGATTTCTGACTTTGCATTGCACATCCGGCGATTTACATCTTTCACAGGACCCCAGGGCAGGTATGGTGGGGTCCTTGTGATGGGATATTATCAAAAAAATAATAATAATAAAAAATAGAAACCATTTTGCCAAGAATAACTTATATGGATATAGGTCATTACAGCTACTCATTTAGGAGATCATATGATAAGAAGCATGCTCTTGAAAACCACAGAAAATATACCTGCCAGTTTTCCAGAGTTCATAAAGTCCCGTACCACGAATGACCAGTGTAGGGTAAATTTTTAGCCCATCAGCCCTGAACAAAGGGCTCTCAAAAAATTCCTTAAAACTCTCCAAGTCTCTCTCAGCCCCAACATTTGGAAGATCAGGCATCATATGAGCAACTACCTAAAACAAAAGAAATTGTTTAATAACAAGGAGCAATATAGAGAAGCAGCAGAAGATGAGAAGAATCATGCAGTATTGTGCAACCTAAAACTAAAAACATGTTTCATGAAAGAGAATTAAAAATGAAATTGTGCTCAAGAGAAACAAAGCATAAAAGGCCACAAAGCTATACACATAATTAAAGAAAAAAATGAATAGAATTCTTTAGGAGGTCAAAAGGACCAGTAAGCAGGATCACAGTGTAGACTTTCTCTGAGCAAACAGCACCTGTAGGTCCTTGCAGCAAAACAAAGTCACTCAAAATCATTAAAAAAAAAATACAATTTTGTGAAACCATCCTATGTTCAAATATAAAAACTGTATGAGTTTCCCTCCAAAAATTTCCTTTCACTTCATTAACACCCCAAACTCCCCAAACCTCAGAGACCAAAGGCATGGAAGGTCAGGCTATTAACTCCTCCTTTCAAGATAATTTAGCACAGTTTTTGGAAAATGTTTAGGCCCCAGTAAAACTATTTCTGAGAGAATTTCGAAATTTTGAAATAAATTTTGTAAAAGAAGATTACAAAAATATATGGTCATTGTTCAGATATTAACAAAAGAAGCCATAATAGTATGTCTAGGAACAGGAACTGGAAAGCATGTGGATGGAACTGATTTCATCAATCAATTATGTAGTTGATTATTTGGTATTAAGCTTACTGATTTAACCAAACACATCCTTAGCTTTGCATGTTTGAAATATGCTTTTCTAACTTTTACCTGATTTGCGGTTTTACAATAGTTCTTTCTTTCTTGCTTGTAATTGTTACAGAATTGTGGAAACACTCTTGCTGCATATCACTAGGAGCTGTGATTCTGTTTCCAATTAGAATGGTTATGCTGCACTAGAGGAACAAAATAAATTCCCATGGAGTAACTAACTTAACATTAAACCACTTACCAAGTCTGTGTGCGTGTGAACTAATTTTCACTGGATGCTTGGGAAATTGAAATACAGTCTATTTGAATATGAAGATCATTTGTCGAGTCAGGTACAACTGACCAGTTTGTTTACCGTGTATAAAAAGAGATGCAACTGTACAAAGTTCTTTTAAGTTCCTCATTTCTGGTGTCATCTCCTGATCCAATATTTACGTAAATCCTTTGGTATATTTATAGTGGCACAATTGCTTTTTTATCAGAAAAATCAAGCCCACTCCAGCTCAGCTCTTCTTGTAGATTTCAATTTGCACTGGCCTACTTTTTTTCCTTCTCCCTCCCACTCTGGAACTTGTTTAAAAATGATGTGATTGTTCTTCAAGAACATAAAGCCAACTGAAAACTAATTAAAGAAGCAAAATTAAGTTGGTTTCATTTGATCAGGGGAAAAGGTACCTTAAAACCTGCATCCTTTGCCAAGCAAAAGCAATCAGCAACAGCAGCTACTGTGTGCCCTCTATTGGTATCACGAGCGACATCCTCATATGTGCTCTGAACTCCAATTTCTAGTCGGGTGCATCCATAAGAAAGCATCTGCCTTAGATGAGGACCAAGGCAATAGTCTGGCCGCCTAATTGGCAGTAAAAAGACTTTAAGGTAACTTATAACTGGATTCAAATGCCAGAAAATTGTATTTATCAAGCCATTCTATTATTTCAATACAATTCTCGAAGATCAAACCCTTCCTATGAATTCAGCATAAGGCTGTAAAATAATATCCTAGGGGGGGGGAAAAGGTGAACAAATATGAAGTTAAGATTCTTCCATGACAGACAGCTGATGTAATAGGGTTAAGGTTATAAAGTTTCACCTGTTGCATTTGAAACCAAGGAATAGGATGAAGGGTCTCTTTCTTTCCCATGTTTCTCTTTTATGTCTTCTGAGTTTTAGGTAGAGAGTAAATATTGGTCCAAATAGGCTTCATAACCTTTTTTTCTCTGGTTAGGTGTATTTTACCATACTTTGACTTTCTTTCCAAGTTTTATCATATTTAGTGCTCCGAATTAACATATTATAGTACGTTTCTGAGTCCTTCCAAGTAACAAGAGTTAGATAGTTGCACCAAACCAGTGTGTTAAGAAACTCCAAACCAGGGAAATAACGGGTGATATGCATAATTTTATGCACTTGTGCCTCAGCACACAACTTATATGCATAGGTACCTACAAAATTCTGACCTCTTTAAGATTAGATTCATTGGGCATACTTTTGGACACCATAAACATATATAGGCACAGTTATGTACTTAATATGATTCCATTAGCAATTTCTTTCTATTTTGAGAACTCAAGACAATCTGAATTTCACAATGGAAAAAGGTTTGGATGAGTTTCTTAAATTGAATTTTCTTCCCCATTGCCATGGTTTACGTATCCAAGGAACATATAGGCGCTTGCTTTAGGTTTTATTTCTTTCGAAGTAAGTTTGATAAAGCATTAAGTATTTACTTTGACTGAATAATAATTTTTTTTTAAGGCACAAATAAACAGGCTTTTGGTGTCATCATAGAGCTTTGTTATTACTAAGGATCTCTATAAGCTATATCATGTAGAGAAGAGGTATGCATCTGCAAGTAATGGCTTTTCCATTCCCCAAACTAAAGAAGGCAAAATAATCCTCTTCCACTATATTGCTAAAATTTGCCCAAACAACTAATATTTTAAAGGATAAGACTTAGTGGACCACTCCAAATATATTCCAAACAACACAACAAGCAGAATCTTAACATAAAAAGCTAAAAACCTTTTTCCCCCCCTTTTTTCCCCCCTTTTTTTCTTGAGAGAAAGGGGGGGAGTCTTAATCAAACAGTCAAAACAGAGAGCCTGAACCACAAGAAGTGTGATTTAACTTAAAAACTTTTTAAAAGAAGATATATATGCATACACGCATGCTTCTACAATAAAGCTAAGACCCAGTTTGTAGGTTTTGATTACAAAGCACCAAATAGTCACTATGTAATTGTCAAAATTTTCTGCAGCTGTGTTAGGCTAAATAAAACGAAGGGTGTTGGCCTCCTTTAAAATTATTTAAAAGAAAAGAAAAGTAGTATTGCTCCGTTTCATAATATTTAGCCATTTAGCCACCTACACGCAGATTAAGAATGTTGAAATCAATAAGTACTCCAAATTTACCTATAATAAATACAAGAATGGGTAATCATTTACGAGGTTTTTTACCTTTTTATTAAATATAGTTTGACTAAACTTAAGGGCAATATTGAAAAATATTAATCATTGATGTAGGGAATATGTAAACAGCCCAATATTATGAAATAAAATACAAAGGCTAAAAGGCCAAATAATATGAAACAGAGGAAGTATTAGACATTTGCTAAGAAAACGAAGAGATAAGGAGCATACGTTTCAATAGTCATCCCTATGCACTTTACTGCACTGTGTTCAGAGTATGCAACTGCTTCTTTAACATTTGCAGAAGTATGTCCTGACAAAGCATCATGAAGATTCTGAATGAAATAATCACGGTAGTCAGACGGCAATGACATAAAAGTTCCTCCCATCAAAATGAACTCAACCTGCATGGGGTAGAGAGAGGGAGAGGTTGTTAAATCAAGAAAGAGAAAAACCAAAGAAATGAATAATGCAGAAGAAAAAACACCCAAAAAAAAAAAAATGAAGAGTACTAAAACATGCACAAACCTTGTCAACACTATGACCCAACCTCTTGAGCTGATCTATCCTGCTTCTAGCTTGAACATATGGGTTATATCTGGAAATATGGAAGCAGAAATTACACTTCAAATACTTTAAACATTTCCTCTTTGTCTACATTTGAAGAACAATATGAGAAGAAAAGGCATCCAAAGTACTGCAACAAAAACCAGAGATGGGCTTCTGGATTTCTAGTAGCATAATTGGTGTCTCGCTCATTCAGAAACTAGAATATACTCAGCTAAAGCTACACAATAGCCTGAACTGACACTATGTGCAACCCAGACATCAATATAAAACAAAACAACTGCTATTGTAATACTCGTTAATTCCATTCATCCACAGTTATTATGGTGATCAAAGAAAAGAGATTTCATTTGTTCATACGTGAAAATCGTAATATTTTGCTTCAAGACATTATTTCAATAGATGGGATTTCTAGAAATTCCACAGTAATTGCCAGGATATAATATTAACCAGCTAGGAGAATTTGGAAACCTACTGATAAAAGAAAGGGTCTCACACACCAAAGTCTTCTACAAAATGTTCAAGAAGAATATCAACTATTTGCCACTTCACAGACAATTAAAAACTGAAAGTCTATCAACTATGCTGTAATGTCTTCAATTCACCTAAATTGCCCGTATCTGTTTTAAACTCTTGACACACACAAATCTTATCCCTTTGCTCCCAAGTACAAGAAGTACATAGACAGGGTAATAGTGAGAACACCTTTCTGGCTTCACAAAAAGAGTGGCATAAAATTCATGCAATCATGCAACCCTTGAGATGTGAAGCAGCAAATCTATTTTGGAGTTCTACTTTCTTTCCTATAGGGGAATAACAGGGAACATGCAAGGACCTAGACAAAGTTGTGAAAATCATAACCACATACTTCTATAAGTAAAAGCTGCATCTATAGATTTTTGTGAGGAAAACGCTCATTAAATTGGGTAATTGATCTTTTCATTAAAAGGCAGTTTTCAACCAGATCAACAGCCAACTCTAAACATAGTCATGTACTTCTGCGAGTACACACTGCACCTGTAGATTTTTATGTGGAAAATATCATCAAATTGTGTAATTGATCTTCTCTTGAAAGGGATGATGCAGGACATCCTTTAGGCAATCCAAGTAATTTCTGAAAACTAGAACAGCCAAGTTTAGTTGCTGGAAATTCAGTAGTCAGGCAAAGAAACTGATCACAAAAACATTGCAACACACTAAGAGAATAAGGAGAAACCCTAGGCGTCACACCTAGGACCTTAAGGCGTCACACCTTAGGGTTTGATTTCATCACACAACCAGAAATTACAGAAACTCTCTTTGACTCTTATTAATTTGAATAAAGAAAGCATACATAGGTAATAGAGAACTTCTCTATTTATAGACTCAAAAAATTCTAAACTAACTAGGACTAGACTTCTTAGGAAACCAGCCAATTTAGGAACCCCACTAAACAGAAATTTAAACCCTAGGAAATCCTACTAAACAGAAATTTAAACTTTAGGAAACTTCTCCAAACCCACTAGTTACCAAAATACTCTTAATTCTAAAACTCACAAAACAACAATCTAAAGGAAAGACTTATTACTAAAAAGAAAGACTCATTACTCCCATATGAGCTGTCCATCATCTAAGGTGTGCCAAATTAAGGTTTGGCCTTTAGAGTCACCTTTTCCCCTTCTCTTATAAACTTTAACTGGATGCTGCCACTTCTCTATCAATTCTCCCCGGCCTGAAAGAACTCGTCCCCGGCGAGTTAAAAGCATGATACCTTTCATAGAGGTCACAATCAATGCGCTGAAAATCGTGATCAGTTACCCAAGTACAATCACTTATTGGACGTCCTTTCCATTTGACAAGATATTTCTGATATCCTCCATTTCTAGTAGACACCAGCTGTTCATCAAGCACATCTTCAATTTCGTCTGTTGTAGTAGTTACTTGTGGCAGAGTTGCTGTGGATTTTCCTGCGACTGAATCGTCATCATGTCCAACGTATGCAGTCAAATCTTCAATGTTGAAGACATTACTTACACCTATGTCAGATGGCAGCTCAAGAACATAAGCATTAGAGCTGATTTTCTTCAAAATCTTGTATGGTCCTGCACTTTTAGCATGAAGTTCTTGTAAACTCCCTTAGGATAACGTTCTGGTAGAATTCTTACCATTACCAAGTCTCCTTCTTGAAATTCAGCAAATCTTCTCTTCAAATCAGCATGTGCCTTGTGCATTTCATTACTCATAGCAATTCGACGTCGCACTTCATCATGAATCTCTAGAATATGCTTAGAGAAAGCTTCAGCTTCAACACTAGGTCGAACATGCACAGGTAGAGGTACTAAATCTATCGGTTTCCAAGGATTCATTCCTAGCACAACCTCAAAAAGACTACGGCCAGTAGTCTTATTAATGGAACTGTTGTAAGCAAAATCTGCCATGGTTAACACACGATCCCAATTAGAGAGATGATCACCAACCAAACAACATAGCAGATTTCCAAGACTGCGGTTAACAACTTCTGTTTGGCCATCTGTTTTACTAGACGAAAATTTCAGCCTTGTATTCAGCAAACCCCACAAAGTTCGCCAAAACGAACTCACAAACTTCGCATCCCTATCAGAAACATAGTTTGTGGCAGTCCATGTAGTTTCACCACTTCTTTAAAGAATATCCTTGCAATATGAACTGCATTATTGGTCTTAGAACATGCTAAGAAGTGAGCCATCTTAGAAAACCTATCAACCACCACAAAAATTGAATCATGCCCTCGAAATGTCTTTGGCAGTCCTAGGACAAAGTCCATACTTAGATCTTGCCATGGTGCATGTGGGATGGGTAAAGGTGTATATAGACTAGTGTTTTGCTTTCTTCCTTTACCTAGTTGGCAAACTTGACATTGGGAAACCGTCTCTGCAACATCCCTCTTTATACTAGGCCAATAGAAACGATCGTCCATCATAGCAATTATCTTATCACGCCCAAAGTGACCAGCAACACCTCCACTATGCAATTCCCATATCATTTGTTGCCTTAGGGAAGTGTTAGGCAAACAAAGTCGTGTTCCCTTGAAGAGATATCCGCCAATCACTATGAAACCTGGATAATCAGCTTGCTGTCCAGCCATTATGTCAGCGTACATGACCTGGAAATCTTTACAATCTGAATAGTCTCACTTAATTAAGTCGAAACCTGGAACCTGAACAGCCATTGAAGTAAGAACATGCTCCACGTGACTTAAGGCATCTGCTACCTTATTTTCCGTGCCAGCTTTATGCCTTAGGACAAAAGTGTACTGCTGCAAAAATGAGACCCATTTCCCATGCCTGAAACTTAACTTTTTTTCTGGGAATTTATGTACTTGAGAGCTTCATGGTCAGAATACAACACAAACTCCTTAAAAACCAAGTAATGGTGCCAATGACGAATGGATTGAACCACTGCATAAAACTCTTTGTCACAGGTGGAATATTTCTGTTTACCTTCATTCAGTTTTTCACTGAAGTAAGCAATAGGGTGACCCTCTTGACTAAGTACTCCTCCAATTCCAATGTTTGAAGCATCACAAGCCACCTCAAATAACTTGGAAAAATCTGGTAAGTGTAAAACAGGTGTCTCAATCATAAGCTTCTTGATTAATTCAAAAACTTTAGTTGCTGCCCTGGTCCAAGAAAACTGTCCAGCCTTCAAACAGTCGGTTATTGGAGCCACTAAAGTGCTGAAATTCCTAATAAATCTCCAATAGAAAGTTGCAAGTCCATGAAAACTTCGCACTTCATGTAATGTCTTGGGTAATGGCCAATCTAGGATTGCCTTTACCTTACTTGGATCAACTTCGACCCCTATAGCAGAAACAACAAAGCCCAGGAATATCACACTAGAACACATAAAACTGCACTTCTTCAAATCGATGTACAGCTTTTCACGACGAAGCACTCTCGTAACTTGCTCAAGATGAACTATGTGTTCTTCTTTAGACTTGTTGTAAATGAGTATATCATCAAGGTAAACCACAAGGAAACACCCAACAAATGGTTGAAATAATTGTGTCATAAATCTCATGAAAGTGCTTGGGGCATTAGTAAGACCGAATGGCATTACTAACCACTCATAGAGGCCATCCTTCATCTTAAATGCTGTTTTACACTCATCTTCAGGCCGAATTCTGAGTTGGTAGTATCCCTTTGTGAGATCAATCTTAGTGTAGATAGTTGATCCTCCCATCACGTCCAACATGTCTTCAAGTCGTGGTATTGGAAATCTATATTTGATAGTTATCTTGTTGATTGCTCGACAATCACAACACATCCTCCACGTTCCCTCCTTTTTAGGTGTAAGTAAAGCTGGAACAGCACATGGACTCAAACTTTCATGAATCAACCCCTTATCTAACAACTCCTCAACTTGTCTCTTGAGTTCTGCATGTTCTGCTGGACTCATACGATAGGCTGGTAAGTTAGGAAGTTGTGAACCAGGCACAAAATCTATAGCATGTTGAATATTTCACATTGGTGGAAGTCCTTTAGGCAAATCCTCGGGTGTCACATCTACGAAATCAGCAAGAAGCTTAGACAATTCAGGAGAGTTCGTTGCATGATTTGGGGGAGCAGGACTCCTTTATCACCACCACAAAGATAACCCCGGTTTCCTTTGCTTCTTTTTCAAATGGCTTCCTGCTAAGGATTTGTAGTGGATTCTTCTTGGTTCCAATCTTTACCTTGGAATGCTCTTCTTCATTTTGCAGTTCTTTCATCTTGGTTACAGCCTTTCCCTTGGGACGCTCTTCTCTATGTTTACTAGGCCATTTTACATGATGCTCCCTCATAGCTTCAACACTTGAATTAAAACAATTTGTTTTCCATTAAAGCCAAAGAAATAAGTATTTTCCTTCCCATTATGCATCACTTCCCGATCATATAGCCTCGGCCGACCCAATAAAATATGAGTAATAGTCATTGGAATGATGTCACACCAGATGGAATCACGGTAAGGGCCATGAGTTAAAGTCACCAAACTGCGCTTGGTCACTGGAATAGAGCTGCTATTTATCCATGCTACCTTATAAGGGTCAGGATGTGGTTCCACAGGTAGCTTAAGTTTTTCAACTGTAGCTTCGAATACCCCATTCATGCTACTACCTCCATCAATAATGAGCTTCCGAGTCACATCTCCACAACTAAGGTCTGAAAATCGCAGTTCTTCTCCAATCCTCCTTTTGCTGCTTAGGTGCACTAAGAATGAGCCTAACTGAAAGGAATGATGTGTCCTCCTCATCTTCTTCTAGATCATCAATTTCAAGGCCCACTATTCCATCGAGGTAATCAGATTCCTTTTCTTCTTTATCCTCAGCTTCTTCATCCCCAGTCGATTCTATCCCTATGTGCAGATTTTTCTTCTTGGGGCATTCCTATGCATAATGCCCCTTTGTCCACAACTGAAACATTCATGACTGGCATCTTGCCTCCTAGTTTCTGCCATAGGAACCTTACTCCTAGCATTATTAGGCTTGTTATAGGCTGACGTAGCTGCTGATTTAGCGCCTCGTGCATTAGAAGGGAATTTTCTGGTTGTAACTATCTCCCCGACCTAAAAAGGGAACCTCCTAGCTGTCTGTTTTGAGCTTCTTTCAATCCTTTGTGCAAACTGGAATGCTTCATCTACTGTGTTCACAGAATAGGTCATCATTTGGTTACGAATTCCTGGTCTCAATCCTTGTTTAAATCGAGACAAAGTGTGCCGAGGATCCTCCCTACCCCTGCAACGAATCTTCAACTCTTCAAACTTATTCATGTATTCAACTACGGTATTCAACTACAGTCATGGTTCCTTGTCTCAAGTTAGTGAGTTCATCAAAGAGGTCTTGTTGCTAGTATCAAGGCAGGTACTTTCGTTTGAGTTCCAACTTCGGCTCTTCCCATGTTACCTATGTAACCATCAAGTTGTAAATCATACTCCTTACCCATCCACCAAATTTGAGCTTCTCGATAAGTTTCATTATGGCATATCTAACTTTCCTCTCATCAGACATATCATACTAATCAAAAAACCTTTCTAGTGTAGCAAGCCAATCACAAAAGGCCTGAGGGTCAATTCTTCCATCAAAATCTGGAACATCAATCCGCACTTTTTTGGTAATGTCCCCCACTGCAGCATAGGCATCAGTTTTACTATATCTTCCATCCTCAAGAATGTCATGAGCCATACCTAGAACAGTACCGTGTGGCTTGGCCATGAGTTGAGCAGCCCTAGGTTCAGTAATTTCAGACTGTGAAGGGCCATAATAAAATCTACAACATCATCAACATCTTTTCCATTAATCTTAGCTCCACTGCTGGCTGCTTCTGAGCTTTTGGCTGCAGTACCCTTGGTTCCAACATGATACGCCATTAGTTATTTGACTTGCGCTTCCAAGGCACCAACTCTCTCCATGGTTAAATAGAGTAACTCCTCACGTTCCTTGTCCGTGTACCTTGGCTGGTAATTTTTCCCACTCCTAGTCGCCATAGGATTGGGATTCTTGGGACAACAGAAGGAAATTTTGGATCTTTGATGAAGAACTGATTTTTGGTTTTTTTTTTTTTTTTTCCCTCTTAACTACTAAGGATGAAAACTTCTACGAAGGAAAGAAAGTCGAGAACCTTCTCTGATACCAAACTGATGCAGGACAGCCTTTAGGCAATCCAAGTAATTTCTGAAAGCTAGAACAGCCAAGTTTAGTTGCTGGAAATTCAGTAGTCAGGCAAAGAAACTGATCACAAACATGTAGCAACACACTAAGAGAAGAAGGAGAAACCCTAGGCGTCACACCTAGGACCTTAAGGCGTCACACCTTAGGGTTTGATTTCATCACACAATCAGAAATTTATAGACCCAAAAAAATTCTCTATTTATAGAGAACTTCTTAGGACCCAAGAAAAATTCTCTAATTTGAATAAAGAAAGCATACATAGGTAATAGAGAACTTCTCTATTTATAGACCCAAAAAATTCTAAACTAACTAGGACTAGACTTCTTAGGAAACCAACCAATTTAGGAATCCCACTAAACAGAAATTTAAACCCTAGGAAATCCTACTAAACAGAAACTTAAACTTTAGGAAACTTCTCCAAACCCACTAGTTACCAAAATACTCTTAATTCTAAAACTCATAAAACAACAATCTAAAGGAAAGACTTATTACTAAAAAGAAAGACTCATTACTCCCATATGAGCCGTCCATCATCTAAGGTGTGCCAAATTAAGGTTTGGCCTTTAGAGTCACCTTTTCCCCTCCTCTTATAAACTTTAACTGGATGCTGCCACTTGTCTCTATCAAGGGAGCTTTACCAGCTAACAGCCAAGTCTCTGAACATAATTTTGGCCATTGATTTCTTTATATTGCCATCAAGAGAGCTACGGAAAAGGGAAACCATTGCAAAAAACCACTGCCCTGAAAAAGGTTATGTTATCTTATTTTTTGTGTTTGTTCTACCTCAGATGATTGCACTGACTTCCATCACATACTTCGCTATGAACACTCATGTAGAGAAAAATGCACAATAGTAGCAAATGAACAACCAGAGTCTTAGAAAAGATAAAGAAAAAAGATGCTGACTAGACATGTCTATTCATCAACATAGTAAAAGTTTTAACGCGCTCTTTAAAAATGTGTTCCCTCTGCAGAATCAGAGGAAATGATTACTTAAATTGGTTGTTGAACACATATATTAAAAAAAAAAAAAAAGGAAATCACACTAAACAAAATAGATTAAATTTATTTATCTTTCAATACAAAAAATTTAAACTAGTTGTTGAACATATAAAGAGAAAGAAATCACACAAAACAAAATAGATTAAATTTCTTTATCTTTCAATACCAAAAATAAGCAGTGATATGTGATATCACCTTTTCAAAATGACAACTGAAAGTGAAACAAACAGCGTTCTGGTTTAAAATTCCAATTACCAAGTAAAGAACCCCAAGGACCAAGTCTAAACATAATCCAAAAAGCATATAAGTAATTGGAATTCACCTAGAATAGTTTAGATAACGACCCAATTGGCCAACATCATCTTTAGCACAATCTTTTCAGAAATTTCTGTGTAAAAATATATAAATTAAACAAACCTCAGGTATTTATTTCTCATTTTTAGCCTCTCGAACCAAAAAAAAAAAAAGGAAGAACTTGCAATTGGAAATAAATGCTCATCCATCCCCAACATATTCATGACTTGATTCCTGGAACAATTGAACTTCCTTTCCGTCTTCCCACCATTCACTTATGAATAATTATTAAATTGTCGTGCTAAACAAGAGATATTTAGTATACTGCACCAAAGAAGTATACATACTAAATTCTATACATTAAGTCACGATACCACCCATAATTCACGCCCGAACAAATTTTCGACCATCCGTAGCTAGAACTAATCTCTTTCTCTCCATTGCTAAATTTTTACCAATCAGAAGAAAGTAAAATAAGCAAGTAAAATCAAAATTCACAAACTCAATCAAGATTAATTATAGAAAAAAAAAACCTCACCGAGCTCGAATTGCACGCATACTAGTGGGCTCATAACCAGTATAAGACTGGGTGCTATACTCAAAATCCGAGTCCGGCCCACCTGGGCAATAAACACAAATATTACCGGTAGTGGCAATATGAGGACACCGATGAGGTTTTGACATAACCGCCACCACAGCGATTCCGGAAGCAGTCCGGACGGGCTTGGCACGTAGTTTGGGAAGAAGAGATTCACGCTCCGACTCGGGAAGCGCAGCAATCATTTCTACCAGTTTTGGAGCTCGGGAGAGCCCATATTTCCGGCAAGCGGCGGACTTTAAGGCGTTTAGGTCAACATTTTCGCCCTTGTGGGAAAGGTCTACCATGTTGGATACTATTTCCGCAATTGCTTTTACTCGAGCTTCTTCTTCGGTTAGGTTGTGGGCGATAACACCACCGCGGCCTGGCCGCGGGAGCTTTCGGGTCTCGGCTACGGCCCCCGTCGCCATTAGAGGAAGGATTCGGGGTCCTGCCCTCGGGGTTTTCGATTCCCCAAAGGTTTTTGTTGCAGTGGTCCGGGCAGGGTTATTACTTCGTCGGTTGGAAGGCCAAGGTCCCTTCTGAACTGAAACCGTTGGAGCTTGTCAACCAAGGAATAAATTTGACAAAAAGCCCCGGATCTCTCCTCTAACTCTCTCCCCAATCCTCTCCCACAAGTGTCCGTCTATTCTTTCTTTTTATTTTTTTCTAAATAATTTTTTTATTATTATTAATTTTCCGTTAATAATTTCATTTCAAATACAAATTTAATAGAGTTTATTATAATAATAATAATAATAATAATAATAATAATAATAAAATTTTAACGCGCTTCCATTAATAATTTTGTTTCAAATACAAGCCTAATAATAATATAATAATAATAATAATAATAATAATAATAATAATAATAATAATAAAGAAACTTTTGTCTAGAAAAGAAAAAAATAAAAAGATATGATGGAATGTATACTTTGCGACAAGCTTCTTAAGGTGCAAGAGAGGATAGGGGAGGGATTTAGAAGAAAGGATCATTGGCCTTCATTTAATGTGAGAGTTTATTTTTCAAATAAGACTTTATAGTTTTGTTGATGTCAACTTTGCCGAGTCGACACAACGGTTTCTTTGAGTCGATGCCGATTTGATAAATTGGGACAAGCCGATGAAGTCAACATCTCGAGTAGCCGATGGTCATAGTCAACATCGGCAACACGGAGCTGATAAGAAGGAAAACAGATTCCTAATCTTTCAGCGCAAGTATTTTGCACGACCGTTGGGAGCATCTTTGGCTGAAAGAAACTCCACGATCTGCTAAGGGCTCGTTCGCAGCAAGTATAAAATGGGAGCAGTTCCCAGAACAAAAAAAAAACAACAATCCATCATCCAACAACATTCAACTTCAATTTCTTCTACTTTATCGTCATTTACAGCTTTGTAGTTTAGAATCTCATTTCCTTATAGCTTTCTTACTGCTTTGTTTTAGCTTTTTCTCTACAATTTTGTTTACAGCATTTCTTTACAGCTTCCTGTTCATCTTGTTTCAATATCAAACGTTTTCTATACTTTCCTTTAAGCAAGTTAATACAAGTATCATTCTATTCTCCCAGAAAGGTCCTTCCGTCGAGCATTCTCAGCTGACTTTCTTGAACCCTTTCTATAGTAAGTTCAAGGAATCCGGTCCCTAATTCAAAAAAGATCTGATACCATTTTATATTTCACCATATCGGATTGTTTGTGTTTATCGGATGTGAAGCCAATCCCCGTTTGCATCGGCTTCCTATTTTAACAACAACACAGATTAGCACGCCCAATGGGACCAAAGGTCAGTATTCGCATGCTATTGCAATCAGGACGAACAATGGCAAACAATTCACAGCAACCACAGGCACCGGAGACATCCGAGCGACCCCCAGTCTGTGCTCTCCGGGGAGTCTTTGATCCTTCGGTCACTACTACCAGCTATACTCAGGGTACTTCTATGGAGCAGGGAGGTCAGTCCTCACCCCCACCACCGGTGCCTTAGTCGATGTCCATCTCATTGACTGCTATTCGACATACTATGGAACAATATACTGGCAAGCTCTTACAGGGGCTTATTCCACAGTTCACTACTATTTTTCGACCTCTACTTCAGAATGAGCTCCAACAATTTGCATAGAGGCAAAATTCGCAAACCTTTGCTCAGCCATCAGATTACCATGCTCAAAGGACAAACACAGCCCCTGCATACCCCATGCCGTCGGCTGATGGTGCACCTTCTCATGGCTTAGTGCACCTCTTGCGAAGAGAAATGAGCTTCCCTGCTACCAGGGGGCATCAAGTTCCAAGAGTGGTGGCTCAAAACATGGTGCCAGTAGAAATGTTTTCAGATAGAAGTCCAGTCCCAATAATAGGGTTACCATCGACTTATGAAGTTGGGCCAAACCTGGTTAGGGGAAACATGCCGCCTTTTGGGGAGTAGACGAGTTACTCTGTTCCTTACCCTCCTTTATATCCGGCAATTACAGCAGCTAACCCAGGGCAGGGAATTGGAAGTACTGAGCCGTCCACAGGGCAAGGTCTCCGACCTGTCATGCAAAGCCCTTCACCTCAGTTTCAACAGCCGTACCAGCTAGTGGATATGGTAACGGAAACATTCCGACGGCAGTCACGGGATCGGCTGGTATACCAAAAACCTTACCCTAAATGGGTAGATTCCATGGCAGTACTCCCTCGAGGTTACAAGTTGCCGGAGTTTTCAACATTTTTTGGTGAAGACAATAAGTCCACCATAGAACACATCGGAAGATTCACAGCACAATGCGATGAGTTGGGAAACATGAATGGCATAAGTTACAACTGTTTTCGTTATCCTTGACAGGAGCAACATTCACATGATATGCCAATCTAGTTCCTAATTCTGTATACTCCTGGGCTGACATGGAAAGAATGTTTCACCATCGTTTCTTTAAACTGGTATCGGAAGTTTCCATCGCGGACCTTCTGGCAATAAAGCAAAAGGGATCAGAAGATGTTGCGAATTTTATTGAGCATTTCCGGCAAGCTAAATCCAAATGTACAACCCAGTTGCCTGAAACAAAATGTGCGAGGATTGCTATTAGCAAGATGCATCCGCAGCTCAAAGAACGTCTCATTCTCCAAGACTTCTCGAATTTATCCCGGCTGTTGTCTCACGCTATCAGAATAGAAGAGATGATCAAAGAAAAAGAGAAGAGGCGTTCCGTCAAGTTTTCTCATGGCCAGACAATGATATCCGTCATAGACGACACTAATGAGGAAGACGGAGAGCAGGCTATAGAGGTAATAGCAGCAGAATTGGTAAAGGGCACATCCTATATGTATCCTCACTTGAAGCCCGGCAAAAGAAAGGAGGAAACATCAGGACCTTCCTATTCATTTAACGTCTCAAAAGCTGAACAAATCTTTGACCAACTGGTGGCAGATAAGCAGATTCGCCTAGCTTATGGACACAAGGTCCCCAGCCAGGAAGAGTTAAAAGGAAAAAGGTACTGTAAATGACATAACTCTTTCTTGCATAGCACTAACAGTTGTATTGTTTTCAGAAATATCATTCAGAAGGCTATCCAGGACAGAAGATTGAAGTTTGCAGACAAAAAGGAAGAGACTTTGGTAGACACGGATCCATTCCTATTAGCCGACGCACACATGCTACAAACAATATATGGGAAACAAGAAGAACATACAGGAAACAACAAGCCTGGAGGGATAGAACAAGCATTCCAGAGATTGGATGGTAAACCGTCAGTTTTTACCCATTTATCTCCTCCCTCTTTTGTAGCACATTTTCATGGCAAAGAAGGGAAACTAACAGTGCAGGTACCCCAAAATGAGACATTTCTGCCTGGCTTTTGTTCCCAACCATCAAAGTCCCAAAAAAGACAAGAGCAGCGGAAGCGGGCACAAAAAAGGCGACTGGTTGATGCCTGGGTGGAAGAACAACTAGTCCCTGATAATGGCTAAAATATGCTCAGTATATTGCCATCAAGTTTTCGAGCCACCTCTCATCAAGAATCCATGGAAGAGGATTTTCATGCGGAAGAAAGAGCCGCAGTAGAGCTAGTGGATGTCCAAATTCCCTCACAGGGGGTGCTCTTTCCCATTCCAACAGCCCAAAATGTTAACCACCTCAAGCCCCTGTACATCAAAGCACATGTCAATGGCAAGCCACTTACTCGGGTTTTTGTTGATGGTGGAGCTGTCTTAAACATAACACCTTTCTCCACCTTGAAACGGCTGGCTAAAGATAAGTTAGATTTGTCCCCTACTGATGTACAGATGGTTAATTTCACTGGAGAGGCAGCTGCGGCCGAAGGCGCTATCACTTGTGAAGTCACAGTCGGGTCCAAAACCAGTAAAACGGTCTTTTTTATAATTAATGCGAAGCCAGCTTATTCCGTTTTATTGGTCAGGGATTGGATTCATGCAAATTGGTGCGTACCGTCCACTTTACACCATATGATGCTGATCTGGGATGGAGAACGGGTAGAGCAGATCCCAGCCGATCCTAATTCGTTTTCAGCCGAAATCCACATGAACAAAGCTCTGTTTTATCATCCGACCTTCAATCCAAGCCACTATGTCAAGCTAACGATAGCCCATAACTTGATCACCACTGAGGAACTAGGCGGCCTACGACCAGAAGATCCAGAGGTCCGACGAGCTCCTGGCTTCGTTGCTCAAGATCTGTTAATAGAAGTAAACATAGGAGAAGTAGGGGAAAACAGAACAGCCAAGGTAAGTTTACACTTGACCATCGAGCAAAGGGAGAAGATAACTTGTTTGATCCGCAGGTACAAAGATTGCTTTGCGTGGGACTATCATGAGATGCCCGGTTTGAACCGAAGTATTGTGGAACATCGCCTACCTATGAAAGAAGGCTTTAAGCCCCATAAATAACCGGTAAGACGTTTTAATCCTACATTACTACCCAGGATCAAGGAGGAGGTAGAAAGGTTACTCCGATGTAGGTTCATCCGTATGTGCCGGTATGCAGAATGGATATCTAATATTGTGCCGGTCATTAAAAAGAACGGTCAACTACGGGTCTGCATAGACTTCAAAAACGTGAACTTGGCCACTCCAAAGGATGAGTATGCTATGCCAATGGCAGATATGTTAGTAGATTCTGCTGCGGGTAACCAGTTTTTGAGCTTCATGGATGGTTATTCAGGATATAACCAGATATTCATAGCTGAAGAAGATACACACAAAACGGCGTTCCGTTGCCCGGGGTCTATCAGCTTATTCGAATGGGTGGTTATACTATTTGGCTTGAAGAACGTTGGGGCCATCTTTCAACGGACTATGAATCTCATCTTCCACGACCTTATCGGTAGCACCATGGAAGTCTACATAGACGACTTGGTCGTAAAATCCCCCATATTTCTACAACACTTAGTTGATCTGGAACAAGCGTTTCTCCGGATGCATCAGCACCACTTGAAGATCAACCTGGCTAAGTGTGCCTTTAGAGTTACAGTTGGGAATTTCCTTAGGTTTTTAGTACACCAGAGGGGGATTGAGATAGATCAGAATAAGGCTCGGGATATTCTACAAGCAAGACCACCTCAGACGAAGAAAGAGCTACAAAGTTTCTTGGGAAAGATCAATTTTTTACGGCGTTTTTTAGCAAACGCTGCAGGTAAGCAGAAGGTATTTTCTTCTTTGTTACAGTTAAAGTTATCTCAAGAATTTATCTGGCAGCCTGAGCATCAAGTAGCATTTGATCAAATTAAGGTAGCCTTATCACATCCACCGGTGTTAGCTCCTCCGCATGATCAGTCTCCTATAAAGTTATAAGCTGCGGAAGGATCTATCGGCAGTTTATTGGCTCAAGATGACCAGCAAGGGATAGAAAGAGCAGTATACTACCTTAGCCGAAATCTATCGGATACGGAGACCAGGTACACCCCTATTGAAAAGCTATGCTTATCTCTTCACTATACATGCACAAAGCTAGAGCATTACTTGTTATTTAGGGAGGTACATATCCTATGTAAGGTGGATTTAATCAAACTCTTGTTGAATCGCCCTTTACTGAATGGGCAGCTCATGAAATGGGCGGTCAAATTTTATACTTTTTTTCTAACTTATGTGCCACTGAGGGCTGTGAAAGGACAAGCTGTTGCAGATTTTTTAGCTGAACATCCTTCTCTAGAGATACCACAAACGAATGGGGACAAGCCGCAGAGGTACGTTTTTTTGAAACCATGGGTTTTACAATTTGATGGCTCAAGTACCCAACAGAAGGCTGGTATTGGTCTGGTTCTTGAATCTCTAAATGGACAACAGGGTAAGGTCCACTTTGAGTTAAAGAAAGGGACAACTAATAATCAAGCAGAATATGATGCCCTTTTGTTAGGATTATGGATTTTGAAAGCACTGGAAGCTCGAGTAGTCAAAATTTTAGGAGATTTTCAAGTAGTTATCCGACAAGTAGTAGGAAATTATAAATGTGCTAACCCGTTGCTGTCAGGTAAGTTACAGGAGGTAAAAGGGCTACTTCAGCATTTCCAGGAGGTCATTCTAGTTCATGTTCCCAGGATAGAAACCAAAGTGCTAATGATTTAGCTCAGCTAGCTTCAGGTTTTAGGAAAGCAGTGATGTGCCAACAAATAGTAGACACAAAGTATCAAGAAGATTGGCGACAGGAGATTGTTAATTATTTAAGAAACCCGACTGGACAAACGTCTCGAGAGGTGAAACGAAAGGCCCTCAGCTTTACATTGGTAGGCAATGATTTGTTCCGGCGGAGTCACACTGGAATTCTTTTAAAGTATCTCTCCAAAGAAGAAGCATTACGCACTATGGCAGAGGTACACGAAGGCTTATGTGGAGTACATCAAGCGGCCTAAAGCTGAAATGGACGCTTCAACGTCATGGTTTCTTTTGGCCATCCATGACTACAGATTGTAATACTTATGCGGTTGGATGTAAAGCTTGCCAAAAGCATGGCCCTTTGTTGTACACTCCTTCCACGGAATTGCATCCGATCATTAAGCCATGGCCTTTCCGTGGATGGGCCCTGGACATCATCGGCCAATGGTTGCTTTTCAAGCCTTGGCGGAATAGAGGAGGGACTTTCTAGAGCCGGAAGCTCAGCCGATGGAAGGGTTGCCGCCGATACGGAGGCCGACACGTCAGTCGCGGGAGGAGGAGCCGTAGTCTCCACCGACGGGGCATCTGTCGTCGGATGAGTAGTCCTTTTAGCCGCCCTTTCAGCTAAAGTACGAAGCAGGATATCTTTCTCCGAGTCAGAAGAAGTGTCGATGATAACGGGACGGCCTAACCCTTGTTTGCGTTTCTGCAGAAAGGATTATGCTGGTAATTAGACAAAATTGAATATTGGAGGAGCCAAGCACAACAAGAATTGCCAGAAGCAAACCTTGGAAATAGGAGGAGTCAGTGTTTCATGTTTCTTCTTTGATCGACGGAGCAGAGATGGGACCTCGATCTCTTCTTCTTCCTCCTCTAGGGCAGCACGGGCAGCAGCAGTAGTTTTTTGCACCAAGGGAGTATGTAAGGTCAACATTATTACAGGACTTACAGGGTGTTTTACCTATTTTCCTTTCTTAGCAGACGATCGTTCAGGCAAAGAGGCGACCTGCCCAGGAATTCACAGAAGCCAGACGCTTATGGGGGCAGAGAACAGGGCTCCACTCAGTAGCCTCCACCATAAATCGAAGTTCGGAGAAGTTTCCAACACCACCTGGAAGGGTTTAAATTCAAAAGACCTCAGAATAGCCTAGGTGCTCTCGGCTAAAGTCTATATGTCTTTAGCCAATAGTACTGGTCTCACAGAGAAGGAGGAAACGTGCCCCAGATCTGTGAGAATGTCTTGTATCAGCCCAAATTGGTGGGAGAAGCAGTAGGGATTGTACCTCTCACAAGAGGTCTTAGCACTCCGAGCTCCAGGCTTGGCCCCCAGGAGAATTTCCTGAGGGCACAAGATTCGAGCCCATAGAGTTTCTTGTGTTGTCTCGGGGCTTTCCGATAGGCTTTTCAACTAAAGGGGGTCCTCTTGGCAAGCAACATACGGAAAGAAAATAGCACAATGGAAGTCTCGACATCGGTAAAGATACGAGACGATGGTTTCGGCAAAAGCAGTATTTACGGTGACCTGAAGTAGCCGATAGCCAGTCGCCCATTTGGAAGAGTCCTCCTGGGTGCCTACAAGTCGATTGATGCCAAAGTTGGGCAAATACTGATATAACCAAAGTTGGGCAATCCAGAGCGGGTCCCCAAGGTTGGTCGGGTCTTCCCCAGCGACAAGAGCAGTCATCAGCTGGTTATTGGTGCGGTAGACCAAGGCGAGGACCAGAGAGGCAAGGTCACAGCGCCTATTGCTCCGTAAGAGAGCTAATACCTAGTATCGGCACTCATTACTGACACCGGCAGAATGGGAACAGATGACATACTTACACAGCTAAAGCCATAGGAAGGCTGCTTGTTCTTGATTTGAAAGAGTATCCTCCACCCCTCGTTGAGCGTTGATGAAATTGCCATATGAAGAAGAGGCTTTGTCCAGACGAGCCTCAACGGCTAGTAAGCTTTCTTCGTCATGAAGCCTCGGAATCTCATCGCCTTCACATCAGAAGCTGAGTATGGTGCAGATGTCAAGAATGGTAGGGAAAAACATCTTATGCAGAAAAATGAAGCTGTTTATCGCCGAGGACCAAAAGGGAAGAACAGCGGCAAATAGATTGCAATCAAACGCCATCTCGAAGTAGGTCATCATGATGGCGTCCAAAATTCCCTATTGCGCCCAAATGGCCCTAAATCGGGCGTAGCAGCGGTCTCGCAATTCTCGGTAATTCTTAAGTTTGCGGGGCCAATGACAAAAAGAAGAGGGAAGATTGGTGGTTGTAAAAGTATCCTGTTGCAAAGGGAAAGTGAAATCAGCCGGCAAAACAAACCGCAGGTGTTCAGCGGTAACTTCTGCAGGTAAGAGACGTGGGCCTAAGGCAAATAGTCTGGCATTGGCTTGGACCAGGGATAGAATACTCTTATCGGTAGGGGTTGCCATTGCGATGTTGTTTTACTGAAAGGAAATTTACAGTTCGCAGGGAATTAGGGCAAGAAGGTAAAAGATCGATAAATTACTCAAGCAGTAGAATACTGAAGGAGATAGAAGTTATAAGAAGTGAGGAGTTCCGATTGGGGACCACTGCTATTTGTAAGGAGGTTTGAAATTGAGCCGTTCGCAGGTTCTAAGGCCGAGGCGTCACAACAATTCCACAACGTTCGGGACGTTTCGATTTTGTCAAAAAAAGAACGGCTACCATTAAGAGTTGTACGATTCCCATCGTTTTGCTGACTCGCGTCTGCTGAAACAACGGGACTCGGGGGGGCATGTGTTGACGTCAACTTTGCGGAGCCGACACAACGGTTACTTTGAGCCGATGCTGATTTGATAAATTAGGACAAGGCAATGAAGTCAACATTTCGAGTAGCCGATGGTCATGGTCAACATCGGCACCACGGAGTCGATAAGAAGGAAAATAGATTCCTAATTTTTCAGCGCAAGTATTCTGCACGACCGTTGGGAGCATCTTTGGCCGGAAGAAACTCCACGATCTATTAAGGACTCGTTTGCAGCAAGTATAAAATGGGAGCAGTGCCCAGAATAAAAAAAAACAACAATCCATCATCCAACAACGTTCAACTTCAATTTCTTCTACTCTATCGTCATTTACAGCTTTGTAGTTTAGAATCTTGTTTCCTTATAGCTTTCTTACTGCTTTGTTTTAGCTTTTTCTCTACCGTTTTGTTTACAGCATTTCTTTACAGCTTCCTGTTCATCTTGTTTCAATCTCAGACGTTTTCTGTACTTTCCTTTAAGCAAGTTAATACAAGTATCATTCTATTCCCCCAGAAAGGTCCTTCCGTTGAGCATTCTCAACTAACTTTCTTGAACCCTTTTTATAGTAAGTTCAAGGAACCCGGTCCCTAATTCAAAAAAAATCTGATACCATTTTCTCTTTCACCATATCGGATCGTTTGTGTTTATCGGATGTGAAGCCAATCTCTGTTTGCATCGGCTCCCTATTTTAACAACAACAAGTTTATATGAAGGATTAGTACACCAATTCATATTATTGAATTATATCGATAAATAATAAATTATATTTTTTCTAATTTCTAAAATTTATTTAAAAGTTCTCTACTTTACATTTTTTTAAAAAATTTTATTAAATTTTATTCATGATTCTATTTGAATTAAATTTCTAACACGATATTAATGCAAGTCTCTACTCTTCAACATTTGAAACCTTTTCTCAATTAAGGGTCCAGAATTTGAAAGTAATTGACATTCTAACCCTAATTTTTTCATAACATCAATCAGGTACTCGATCTCATAAAAAAAGGTGTGCTTTGAACCTACCTTGAAAAGTATGATACTTTTTATATGTTTAAAATATAATTCAAAATTAATTCATTTCATATCCTTATGTTAGTATTATTATTTCAAATCTTACAAACTTGAAGTTTTTATTCTTGACATCACGGGAAAGATATGACCATCAAAAGATGGTTATTCTTCCAAAAAACTCATTATAACTAGTTACACTTATAGCTAAAAGATTTTAAATCCATAAATGAATATAATTATGTAATGTTCAAAATATTTTCTTAGTTGAAACTATTTGAAGAAAATATTTTAATGAAAATATGTTAGAGAAAATTTTCTCTACTTTTCATGCCTCGAATATGCTTTTATAGTAGCAATAGCGAGAGAAAAATAATTCAAACTATATGCAGAATTAAATCCTTTTAACTGAATAAAATAATGAGTTATTAATGAAAAATCGTAAAACTTGATTGACAAGTTCTAATATATTCCTTGAAGTAAATGTGATTAAAACATCTTATTTTGACCCTAAAAGAGGTCGCGATGATGATCATAATCGTAGCTGTGGACATAGATGAGGTCATGACAAAAATATACCTTATGATCATAATGATCAATAAACCTTGTCAAATACTAAAAATTCACTATTAGAATTGGGTAAAGAATGATAAGAAAGGATAAAAAAAGATGTTGCTTATGAAGATAAATGTTACCAATGCATTATAAAAGGGTAGTGGTTATATACTTGTTGTATATCTTATTAACCTCTATTATACATCACATATTGTTAGTATTTTATTATTAATGTTTTCATATTCAAATTGTAAACACATGAATATTATTCCTTATTCTAACTCAAATAATGGTAGTGAAGATATATGTCGCCTTGATGATGCATAGCATATTGAAAGATAAAAAATATTCTTTCACCTAAAGATGGAAGAAACAAATATCAATACTATAAAAGTAAGTGTAACATTGATCAAAGGAACCAGAAGGCCTAACATATTTCTATCTGAAGGGACAAAAATTATTATATATGTAACACATTATTCTCCTAAAGTCTTAAAAGAATTTTCTTTAAGTTTTAAAAATATTCGTTGAAATGGATGCCATGTAGAGACAATGAATGAATATGAATATTTATGTATTATAACTATTGTCTTAGGAAAGAAATATTTATTGAAAAAAACTAATCTTTCTTTCTTCTACCTTGTATTGCACCAAAATAAGTATCATTGAAATGCATTATTTAGCAAATTAAAAGCTTATTGATCCAAATGAGTTTACCATTTAGCATATCTAAAACAAGATTTGTTGATTGCAATAAAAAGTATTTCTTACATTAGATGAATAAAATGAGCAATAAAAAAAAAAAAAAAAGCAATCACATGGGCAGCATCATTAAATTATCTTGATTGGCGCTCAAAACTAGTGAATAAGAAGTTCAAAAATAATTTATTTATAAAAGATAGCAAATCAATTGTCAAATACTTTTGTCAACTCAACTATAATAACAAGATCATATATTCTAACTGTAAATACTCCTATTCGAATAGAAATCCCTACATAACAAAATATCAATGCTATAACCAATGAATCTAAAACATGCCTAAAACATGCAAACTTCTTGGTTCCAAAAATAACAATTCTAGAAAGAAAGAGGATTAAATTATAAAAATAATCATGAAAAAGAGAACCAAAATATAAATGAAAATATTCAAACTTCTAAAAGTAATGATAATACAAGAAACTCCATAAACTTTGTCATTACAGGGAGAAGTCGGAAGTAATTGGAAACATTTGTCGATAATGCTTTTACATAGAATGTTACTCTTGATATTTTAGAAGAAAATATTACGCTCAAGATAGCTGATGAATGTTCGTGTAGAAATGCTTGGCCAAAATGAAAGGGGGCAATTCAATCATAATTAAATTCACTTACAAAATATGAGGTTTTGGACCTGTAATATGAACAACAAGAGATATGAATCCATAGGTTATTAATAGATATTTGTATGAAGATGAAATGAAAATAATAAAGTTGTGAGATACAAAACACGACTTGTGGTAGAAAGATTTTCACAAATACCAAGAGTTAATTATGAAGAGACATATTTACCTGTGATTAATGCCATTATATTTTGATATCTTGTAAGTCTACTAGTATGTGAAAATCTTATTATGTATTTTATGGATGTTTTTACTACTTATCTATATAGAACACTTGATAATGCTATTTTTATGAAAATCCTCAAAGAATTTAATATGCTTGAAATATACAAATCAAATTCCAAAAAAAATTATTTTGTTAAGATATCAAAATCTTTGTATGAATTAAAGCAATCTAGATGTATGCGATATAATCATCTTATTGATTACTTGCTAAACGTAGGATATAAGAATAATCTGATATGTCCATGTATTTTTGTAAAGAAATCAGAATTAGACTTTATAATACTAGCTGTATATATTAATGATCTCAATTTTGTTGGAACTCTTGAAGAGCTCTCCAAAGCAATAAATTATTTGAAAAAAAAAAGTTTGAAATCAAGGATTTAGGAAAAACAAAGTTTTGTCTTGGTTTACAAATTAAACATGAAATTTTTATTCATTAATCAACATATATAGAGAAGGTTTCAAAAAGATATTATATGGACAAATACATCTATTAAGTACTCGAATAGTTGTCAAGTCAATTGGTGTGAATAAAGATTCTTTCGACCATGGAAGGATAATGAAGAATTACTTGGTCCTAAAACACATAACAAGATCAAATATATCATTTTTTGTAGCTTCACTAACAAAATTTAATTCTTTTCCAATACAATGACATTGGAATGATATTTATGTGATATTAATGTATAATAGAATTGGTAAGTGATAATCTGACTCATTTATTTAATAAGACATTGCTGAGTGCCACATTTGAGAAATTGGTACATAAAATTAGTATGTATCGGTTGAAAGACATGAATGAACTTAACTAGAATTGTTAAAAGGGGAGTTTATACACATTATACTATTTTTCACTAACTATAGGTTTTTTGGTCAAATTTTTAATGAGGCAGTGTCCCTTCCAGAAAGAAAAGTATATTCTTTTCCTTCACTTGATTTTTGTCCTACAAGATTTTTTCTAGAAAAGTTTTTAACAAGGCTTTTTTGAGATTTTGAAAATGAACATGCAAGGAGGAATGTTATGAAATCTAGTAGATAAAGGTGACTATTCATTTTTCGAGGCTATCCATTTACCTAAAAAATAGATGTGACTGTTTAGTTTCTAGACTATTCATTTATTTAGAAGATAAACGTAACTACTCATTTTTCTAAAGTTATTATTTTTTTATCAGATAAATTATATTTATTAAGTTTGTTATTTATCTTTTAAAATAATGTATCTTATCCTATATAAAATAAGCTTTTAGTAAACGAATTGTAAATCAATTCATATGACTGAATTATATTAATAAATAATATATTCTCCTCTTTCTCTACTTTGTAAAGTTTGCTTAAAAGTTCTCTATTTTATAATCTTCTTAAGTTTATCAAATTTTATTTTATGATTCCATTTGAATCAAATTCACAACAATGCAATAGTTTAATGAAATATTATTATAGATAAGACAAGAATATAAATGGAGAAAACACAATAAATACATTTTTGTTGTGAATTTGATTCAAACAAAATCATGAAATAAACTTTTGATAAATTTTAGAACACTATAAGGTAAAACAAAATCATGAAACTATTTTATTTTGAATTTGATTCAAATGAAATAATAAAACGAAGTTTTGATAAATTAAGAAAACCATGTACAGTAAAATGAAATCATGAAATAAAGTTTTGATAAATTTTAGAAAAATGTAAAGTAGAGAATTTTTTTTAAAAAATGTAAAAAGTAAAGAATAAAATCTATTATTTACTCATATGATTCTGTAGATGAACTGATATTCCATCCATTCGCATAAACCCCTATTTATAGAGGATAAGGTATATTGTTTTAAGGGTAAAAAATCCAAGTAGTACCTAAATTATCTAAAATTTCAAGTTTTGCACCTAAAATGAAAATGTCCAAAATTAGCATTTATACTATTAAAACATTCCGATCTTGCACTTTTGTTAAGTTTGACCATTTAACTACCTTTCCTGGTGATCATGATGTGACTATCACATGAGGGCATTTTTGTCCATCACGTGACTGCACAACTGGGGAAAAAAATCAAAATTCCAGCACCCAACAACAACAAAAGCAGAAATAGAACTAAAATGGAGTAGAGTAAAAGCCACCCATGTACACACAAAAGGAGAAACAAATAGGCCAAAAAGACTCAAGGAAAACTTGTAGCAGTGGCATCACAAAAACAACTAGGTGGTATGCATTTGTGCATATATGTAGAAATAGCTCAAACCCGAATGAGAAGAAAGTACCCTTTTTCACCAAAAGTGGTGGAGTTGAGATGCCCAAATTTTTTAAACTATTCTATTGAGAAAATTGGCAAAGACCCATTTGCAGAACCCACTTGGATAACTTAAAGTTGGACATTTGAGCTAAGGAAATTGCAAAATTCGAAATGCTCCAAACTTCTTGCTTCCTGGTTGTTAATGATGGTGATAATGATAATAAGCAAAAAGAAGAGGTAGGAGTTGCAATAGCAGAAGCTGTGAGATTGGCCATTACAGAAGTAGTTATCTAAACAATGAGATTACTCAAAAACTCATACTATTCTTCTTCTATCTAAGCTAGATAAATTCCAGTCAGGTCTAAGGAGGTAGAGAACAAAGTGCTTCTCTGATAGTCCAAATTTTTTCCTCTTTCCTTTCTTTATACTCTGAGTTTTGCGCGATAAATATCACAAGCCCACATTTTCCTAATTTTTTTTCCTGAATGCTGGATAAAAATGTCTTCACGTGATAGTCACGTGATTAATGGAAAAATAGTTACATGGTCAAACTTGACAAAAGTGTAAGATTGGGACATTTTAATAGTATAAGACTACTTTTGGACTTTTAGTTTAGGTACAAATTTTAAATTTTCAAATAGTTTAGGTGCTACTTAGATTTTTGCCTTTGTTTTAAAAGATAAGCAATAAATTTAATAAATACAAATTTATCTTATGAAGAAATTAATAACTATATGGGTAAAAAGATAACCTTAAAAAACAAACGGTTTTATTTATTGTTTGGACAAAAAAATAATTTAGAAATTGAATAATCACATTTATCTTCTCGATAAATGGATATCCTTGAAAAATGAACAATCATATGGATTTTTATTTTTCAAGATGTTTTCACATCTTTCAACTTTTGCATGCCAATTTTATGTACCAATTTCCAAATATAGTATTTGGCAATATTTAGTGAATGAATTTGCTAAATTATCACATAATTGAGTCTAGTGCACATCAATATTTTCTTTCTTTTGAAGCTCGTGAATAAAGAAAAATTTTGGAGATGTGTTTTGTCATATCTCTCTTAAATGAGTTATACAAACTGTATTGTCTACATACAATTTGTTTAGAATTTCTTTTCCAAAGGATAAATCAAAATTTTTTAGATGTAATAAGTGAAAAACCTCAACTACATATATTCTTGATCTGTCTCATAAATAGTTATTATTTCATCATAATTTGAAAAAGTAGTTACTATAGATTATGTTGTAAACTACCATGATATAGCAGTGTAATCACTTGTAAATAAATTGTTTGTTTGAAAACATATATTTTTGTGGGTCAGATAGATATCCAACATTTGTATGTCCAATTTATTTTGAGTTTGATTTTTTTTAAATTAAAAAATTCAAAATATATTGTCCCTTAGAGATATTGAAAGATATGGTTAATATAATTCCAATGTTGTCATATCAGAGAAAAAACTAAATCTTGCTAATAAATTCACATATAGTCTTTTACTATTAATAAGATATATTAGTGGACCAATAACACTTAATAAGGTACTTCAAGACCAATATTTTTTTTATTATCCACCCAAAGTTAGAAAGGATCTTTACTCACATTCAGTGATGTAGCAACCATTGAAGTACTCAATGGATATACTTTATCTATATAAAATCTTTTTAGAATTTTCCCAGTAAACACAAATATCATCTTCCAAATGTTTAATTTGTGAATTAATACAAAAATTTTGTTTTTGCCAAATATTTGGTTTTAAACTTTTATTTTAAATAATTTATTATCTTAGAAAACTCTTCAGGATCTTTAATATGGTTAATTCCATCAATATAAATGACTAATATTACAAAAATCAGATTATGATTTCTTTATAAAAATATATTAACATACTAAATCTTATATTCTATTTTCAATAGGCAATCACAAAGATGATTATACCACATAATGTTTTGATTGCTTTATCTATACAAAGATTTTTGTATCTTAATGGAATAATTTTCTTAAAAATTAGACTTACATACTTCAGGAATATTAAATACTTCTATGGATTTACATGTAAATATTAGTGTAAAATGTTTCATATAAATAAGTAGTAACGACATCCATTAGATGTGTATCAAGATTTTCACATACTACTAAACTCGTAAAATATCGAAATGTAACAGGATCAATCATAGGTGAATTGTCTCTTCCTAATCAACTTCAGATGTTTATAAAAACTTTTGTGCTACAAATCATGCTTTATATCTTATGATTTTATTATTTTCATTTCATTTTTGGACAAACACCCATTTATAGTCTACTAGCTTTACACCTTATGGCTTTTGGACTATAAGTCCAAAAGCCTCACATTTTCCAAGTAAGTTCAATTTAGATTGAATTGTTTCCTTCCATTTTGGTCAATTATTTCTATGTGGGGGATTCATCAACTGACTTAGATTTAGGATTTTCTTCTAAAATATCAAGAGTTATATTATATGCAAAAACAATATCAACAATTATTTCCAATCTATTCCAACTTCTTCCTATAATGACAAAAATTATAAAACTTTCTATATTGTCATTATTTTCAAAATTTTATCTTATCATTTATATCTTGGTTCTCTTTTTCTACCTCTTTATCATAATTACTTTGATGATTACAACCTTTCCTTTTTAAATAGAACATCTTGATAAATAAGGTAATGTCACTAACAAAGATTTAAATAAAGTAATCCAACAAAATAATTATACAAATAAGATGTTAATCACCATGGCACAAAAAGTAGAACAATTAGATCATAAATCCACTATTAGGGAAATACGTAGGTCAGTATGATCCAAAACAAGCTATAGAATCTTACCCAATTTTTAAGCTAATTTTATAAGAAGATAACTATATAAAATTATCAAAAGATAATTTTAAAATAGATTATGCTAATTTAGACATATTACAATATTTAAATAAAAAACTTAAACAACTTAATACTAAAGATGTTCCTAAAACTTCTTCTAAATAAGATCCTACTCCTGAAAGCTTTAATAATTTAACTTCCAAAACTAAACAACCAATGCATTAGAGATTTGCCAATCCCTACACTTGGAACTATTATCCTCGACCTTCATTTCCTGATGTACAATTTGAAGAAAGACATCTCAATACCTATGAGAATCAATGACTTGAAATTATTGATAAACCATAAAGGAGGAGGGGTGAATAAGGTTTATGGCAAACAACAACAGATTTTCGAATTCTTATTATGACCTTTAAGCAGAACTAGATGTGTGTGTGTCAAGAAGAGAAAATTTCAGTGCGGCTTTAAGTAAGACAACAAGGATCTTTCAAAAGCTTCATTAAATGATACAAGATCAACACAGTATTAAAGATAGGTAGGTAAAAGATAGAATGCTATAATGATTTTTGCTTAAAATAGGTGTGATGGCACTCATAAATTTTAGAAATAAATGCAAGTGAAAAAGACTAAAAGATTTATAGTGGTTCGATCCTTAATGATTTACATCTACTACCTTAAGCACACACTTAAGGATTTCAAACCAAAAATTAAAACCTTTTTCCCAAATCAATGGTGGTAGGCTATACCAATATTACACTAAAGGATCACTACACTTGGTTTTACACCCAACCTCCATACACCAAACAATTAAGGTTCATTCCAACTGGGTTTTACTTCTCAAACCTAGATACACAAGAGATCAAAGAGATGAGATAGAAATTACTCACAAATTAAGTAGATTTAAATAGTCTAAGCACTTGTACCTTTTTACCTTTGGAGCAATTTGATCTCACTTTGAAGCACAATATGAAGGAAGAATTTTATGTTCTGAAAGCATAAGTATGTTTCTGAAAGAGTTTCCACAAAAAATCTCGCTAAAAATCATGTTTAAAGGGCTTTTATAGGGGTAAAAAGCAAAATGCCAACGGCTAGTAACAGCTATTTTTTGCTATCAAATTTTCTAGAATTTTGGACTCACTAATTGGAAGAATGTGCTTCCAAAATGTGCATCCAAAAGAGTGCTCTATGCCCAGAGATATATTTTGAAATGTTACAGATCATTGGATGGGTGTTTTGGATTTAAAGGTCCGTCCAAAACTACTCATCCAAGTTTTTGTAAAAACTAGATTAAAAAAAAAAAACCTTTTTTGAAATCATTTTTATGTACTTCAATATGAAATAAATTAAACTGAGGTAAAGAGATATAGGAAATATAAGTAATACTTTAAACACAATTTTCTAGTCTACAATTCTTCAAAAAATCTTCAAGATATGCAACTTCTTTGGATTGGATATTCATTTGACCATCCTTTTAAAACTCCATCAACCATGAGTTCTTAGCAATCCTATTTTCAAGACTTTGAAGAATCAAAGTCAAACATGTCATATCCAAAAATCCTATCATATATAAATACACATGTTAGTCTACATCAATAGTTGTCAAAAATCAAAATACAGGAGAATGCCCTTTAGGCTAACAATCTCTCCCTTTTTGAGTGATAACAAACTTAATGGATTGTGATAAGAAAAATAATATAAGCTTGTAGGAATTATGTGAGACCGAGGGATATAGAAGGTTAAGTTTAATTAAATTACGTTCTTTCATCATAAGATTCAAAGAGTATTTATGAGTTTAAAATAAGAAAAATCAAGAGCCCATGACCCTACCAACCTCCATATCTTCCTTCCTTCCTTATAAAGGACTATTTCATAAGGAAATAGCCAAATAGTGATTATTCACAAAACAATGTAAAACTTAAATATATAAGAATGTACATGTGGAGGTATAGAAGATATGACTTATAAAACAATACTCCCTCTATGTATGCGCATATGAGTAGTAGATAGAAAGATGTTAACGTTGGAGTGCATTAGAAAACATACTGGGATTTGAGATTTTGGACTTCCAAAAGGTGCATCCAAAACAAAAATTTGACGCCTGTAAACATTTTGGACTGGGAGTTTGGATTAAAAAAAAAAAAACAAAATCTCCCTGGGTCCAAAACTCCCCCTGTGTCTATGCAAGGTGAAAAATAAGATTTCCCCCCCCCCCCCAAAAAGAAAACAATTAGACTAACGTTTTAACAAAACCAACGGTCATATCAAGTAGACATTTACACGACAAGTGCTCCAAAACACTTATTTCACTTTTCCAGATTTAGCATTCAACAGTTGCCAAAAAAAAAATCACAAAACAGTCATACCACTATTCACTATTCAGCTAATAAAATCAACACAAATCAATCACCATAATCATCTACTTAATTTCCTCATCCCAATCCACACAATCATTATGATCTGTTACATTTTTCTCAATTCATCATCTAGCAACAATCACAACTCCATTCACAACACAATAAACACAGTCTTCACAAAAACACTGCAGTCAACACGACCAATTAAACTATAATCATGATAACAAAAGTTTACCAAAACAGTCACAAACTAATAGTACACCAACATTTCTCCCCCTTTGTCATCAATAAAAAATAACCATAAGTAATCTAATATCAGTAGGCAAAAGGAACAAAAGTATTCAAAATAAACCAGATATCAGCAGTATTGTTAAAATAAAAAGGATTCAAGAAAATAAAATAAAAATAGTTCAAGTAGATGAATTTTTCAAGTAGTGTTGTCCATGATAGGGCACCAAGGCTCACGAGATGATCACTGTCTCAGACTTAGCACCTTTGGTAGCCTTTTTGTGTTGTCCAGTAAGCCTGTTGGATTTTCTTTTGACCATTACATGCTTTTGCCTGTGGCTAGATGAGCTGCCCGGAATTACTTTGGCAACAACAGGTGCAGGAGTTGTGGGTTCATCAGTCTCTTCCCCTTTCTCTTTCCCATTTTCTTTTTCTTTCTCAGGCTGATTAGTTATTTCATCCTTAGTTGGAGGGATGATGGATTTAGGCATTTGTTCGGGTGGAGGGGCTTAAGCAGTTGGAACATCTGTAGCGTCATAAAGCTTCCCTTCTACATGCGTCAGTCGATTCCCCAGATTTTGAAATTCTCCTTTGACTTCAATGGTCATATTATCTAGCTTGATTGATTACAAGTTTATAGCCTCTAAAATACTCCGGGTTATTTCGCAGTCCAGAGGTCTCTGTCTTCCTCTACTTGATGATTATTCCTTGAGTTCAAGGTCAGCTTTTCTCTTTGCTCCTATGATAGAGCAATTTTTCCTTCAATCTTGACCTTTATTAGTCTTTTCTTTTCTTCTTGAGTGGCTTCTCTGAGCAATATTTACTGATTGTCCACTTGAATGTACCCTATTTTCTTAAATGATTTAGTGTTGTATATATTCATGTTGGAGTATCCAGGGGCAATCAAGCAGAGATCTACATTAAAGTGTTTGAAAACTTTTGTCAGAAGGTTACCATAGGGTAAGGCATTGTTTGTGGGATTTTGCAATTGCATAATTAATTTTATAGCCAGAAATCTAAAGCGTATTGGCCTATTTTCTGATGGTGCTAATATTAATACCATTTGTATAGTGCTTATGGAGGCCTTATACCAGAAGTTGGGTACTACCATGGTTGAAACTATGTGGTGTAGTATCTATCCTATTCCATTCAACCACTTGGTGTAACACCCCACTACCTAGGCCCAACAGGGCCGGGGATGTCACCTCGTCCAAAGAATAAGGGGTCTTTATAACTAGGTCACACAAACGAAAATAAAATAATACTTTAAAATTAAAACTTATTACAACCCAAAAATTCAAGAACAAAACTAAAATAAATTGATCACTATCATTTCTCAAAGCAACATATAAAATAAATAACATAGAGTCTTCAAGAAGGCAACAGTCTAGCTACTCATTTCTACAGCAGGATAGACCTAAAATCATGGCATAAAAGGGGGATGAGATAAAAATCTCAGTAAGTCCGTGTGTGCTTTGAGTGTTCAGGTAAAACAATTCATGTATGTGAGTTGAAAAAAATTTCATAAGAGAAAATGCTGGCAAGCAATAAATAAGGTTAAAATAAAGAGTGGCATTTTCCTCTTTTCAAAGCATACAAGTGCACAATAAATACAACCACTCAAATGAGCGGCCATGGGTTACCACACGTTGAGCCCCAAAACCATATAACGGTCAGAATGCCACACTTTGTGCAGACTGACAAAAGGTAGGCGTACGGCCTACCGGGTAAGATTCTCCTCCTTATTTACACTCAAACAAACCGGTTGTCCATTTTGGAAACACACAGTCCACATGAATGAAACTTGCTAGCTCGGACCGGCATGACTAAGTAGTACTGTCGCTTCTCTAAGTTGAGTTCATAATCTGGAGGTAGCCTCCTGTCAGAAGACTCGCTCTTGCTCTTCAAAACTAGTACTACTAGCCTACCTTTATTGAGTACTCAATGTTTGATTGCCCCACTTGGGAAAAAACTGATAAAGCATTGCTTTATTTAGAAATAGCAATTAAGGGTTTCTAAGGTTCGTGTCAAAGTTGGTTTTAAAAAGAGTTTGATATTTGAGTAAAACTGCTTGTTTATTTTCAAATAATTTGTTTGACTGAAACAAGAAGCGAAACAGTCCTTAATTGCCTTTACAAAAATGAGTGTTCACACACTTCGCGTTTGGTTTACCATAGTAACCTTTTTATAGAAAATAAGTTTTATGCAGGAGCTTACCTGATCCTTTGCTTGAAAATTCACAAACCTTCCAAAGCTGACCTAACCTCGCCTGGGGTAAACACAAGCTATATGGTTATACTCAAGCTATAGTTGCTTCCATAAATAATCCTAGATCAACTTATTACAATCATGACCCTAATGTCCTAAACTTTAGGGCTAGATGGTAAAAGGGTTTTATAAAATAAATCTAGCTTGATAATAAAATAACTAGGAATCGCAAAATAATTACTAATAAGCTATAGGTTCAAATATAAATCTTTGTTATTAATAAATAAACTAGGGTTTATTTGATGAAAGGTCCTAAGCCTTAGATGATTTTATTAAAAATAATAAATTATTACTAATCTCTTGATTAATAATTAATAGATAGAAAATAATTAGTTAATAAAATTAATAGTAAATTTTATTAATTTTGATCATAAGGTAATAAATAAAATTTACTAGTATTTATGAATATATGACTTATAAGATTAATATTTTACCTATTATGATTATTTATATAAAAGGCTTTATTTAATATTATTATTATATATAAATATTTATATACATTATTTTTAATAAAGATATCATTCATTTGGCTAAAATATCACTATTTCATTTAACAATCCAATTCCAAAGCTTCCTAGGGTTTTCGAAATTATTGGAAGAAAATATAGTATTAATTTTTATTAATATAATAAAATTGGCTAACTTAAATAGTTTAGGATCAACAAGGTCATGATCATACTTTTCCTATGGCTAACAAGAATCATGAACATAAACTCTAATACCGATCAACAAACCATTCAATCCATGAATAAAGGCTTAAATCTATATTAACCATCACATGATTCAAACTTCACTAAGCATAATCATATTCATGGCTTCAACAAGAATACAAAAACATAAAACCCTATTCACCAAAGGCGACATAATTTCTATCATGCTTAATCATTCATACTAACTCATGACATGAAGAGCATGCAACAAACCACAAAGCATCATAAAACTCAACCATGACAAATCATCCTCATGCTCCAATCTCAACTCCTTCATCTAAACATATACTCAATCTCCAATCATATTCCATCTTTTTCTAACAATATCCAAGAGACATGATTTTAGAATTAAGGAGAGGTTTAAAGAGACATACTTGATTGATGTCTACCTTGATGAAGTTTCAAGAGAATCCACATGCTTGGAAGTCTTGATCCGACTAAGAAGGAAGAAGAAAAAATGGCCATGGTTGAAACAACCATTTCGGCCGAGAGAGAGAGAGAGAGAGAGAGAGAGAGAGAGAGAGAGAGAGAGAGAGAGAGAGAGAGAGAGTATTAGTATATTATTTTAAAGATTGAAGAGGAAAGAAGATGAACATAATCATTCATGGTCACCTTGATGGAGTTCTTGAATCTTCAAGAAAAATTTTGGTTTTTTATCCGATAGCAGAATTTTGTTTTCAGTGTTTGATGTTATAAAATACAGAAATGGATTCTAAAGGGTGAGTAGACATGATTTGGAGTTTTTGGGAGAGATTGGAGGTGTTTAGGGTTGTCTTAGGCTTGGAGAATGGTGGTGTGTGTTCTTGGAGAAATTGAGAGGATAGAGAGAAGGCCAGACAAAATTTGCTGAATGGTGTTGGCCGAATGGTTAGAGGAATTTAGGGAGAAGAGGGAAAGCTGGTTGTTTGAAATTCAAAAGAAGTAATTTAGGGAATGAATTAAGTTAGAAGATATGGTAAGAATGGTTTGGTTGATGGAGGTTCTTGGAGCTGCTATGGCCGACTAGAATTTGCTAAAGTTTTGCTGAGATGAATGAGGTTTATAGGAGCTATAGGGTGGCTGAAATGTTGAGTGTTATGGTGGAAGAAATTTCTGGTTGGTTGAGGCTTAATCCACGGAAGTTTTCATGGAATAATTTGCTGAAATTTTGAATTCCAATTGAAGGCTTGATTGCAGTGATTGAAAGAGTGATTTAAGGAGTGGCTATGGTGCTCTTTCGTGCAGATCAATGGAGGAGGGTGATGAAGTTCAGTTCATGACTGACTAAGGTTTTTTTCACAGAAAGTTGAAGTGGTTTTTCGAATAAGGTTGAAGAGGGTGCAATGCTGGAATTTCTGGTTGTTCATTCGAATGGTTTGCTGGATTTTTTGTGCAGATTTTTCTGCAATGTTCCAGCCGACTTGCAGAAGGTTTGAAGAGGTATTGGAGGGTCTTTTAAGGTTGGTTTCCAGCCTTCTTATGGAGGAAATATAGAGATGAATTACTGGTTTGAAGGCTAGAAGAAACAGCTTGGTTTTTGGATTGCTAAGTTGCGAAATTGTCCAGGATTTTTTTCCTGGTTTGCACAGCTTTGTGCAGTCTGATTTTTTGCCAAAGGTTTCTATCTTCAAGCTGATCAAATTGGATATTTTTCTTGCAGTATTTGAGTCCGAAAAATGGCCAAAGTTTTCGAAAGCTGGACTGGTCAATGAAGCTGGAAAATTTCCATATTGCTACCATGAAGAAAATGAACACTTATGAAGTGGAATTTGAAGGTTCAACCATGGAGATCAATTCTCTTGGGAACCTTCCGTAACTCCTTCCCCATTTCTAGCCAATACTCTATCTTATAAGAGTCATTTTTGAGATTCCAAGGTTAATGAACCTTGCTGGATTTTCTAGAAATAAGAATGGCCTTGGGATAAATTGAACAACTTAATTGATAAAGAATTGAGGTAAGCTAGAAAGTAGGACATGAATCCCTTAAGAATTCTTGTAGGGCACAAAAGTAGGATTAAGACATTCCCTTCATGTCTCCCCTAGGATAACACTCCTACTTCTTCTTATGGCATGCAAGGCCAAAAATATTCCACCCTTCTTTAAAATAAAATTAATCATACTGAAACTTAAATGATGGGATTTGAACTCAAGACCTTAGAGATTAATTCCAAAGCTCAACCACTAAACCACAACAACTCTTGTTCTTATTTTCTCTCCTAAATATTCTTCCTATTTAATCCTCAAGCTATCTCCCTATTTCCCTCTCAAGAAAAATTACCATTTTGCCCTTCCTACTTAATAAGCACAATTAAGCCTTCTAGATTATAGATCACAATTTCAAAGCACATAAAATCATTCAAAAATATATTTATGCATGCAAATAAATATGATATGCATCCCGACCCCCTTACTCTTGGGTTGATTTTAGTTAGGGTTTCACACTTGGTGTTCCGATCATTTGAATTCTTAAAGCTTTTCCCTTCAGTGAACTTACTTTCAAATTTTCTCAGCTCAAATAAATCAGATTCCTCAAGAAACTTGTTCATCTCGAATAAATGAATTCCTCCATCTCGAACTCCAAAGATTCTATTCAACATACGGTGATAAAATTCAAAGCTTACTTATCCTACTCGTGATGTGTACCATTGCACCATGAACCCATCCTCAGTTTCCTCTAGTCTCACTTTTCTTAGATTAGAGTAAAATTTCCAGACTAAGATAGTATAGATTTTTTCATTCACAGATAGTAGAGCTCCCCAATCAAGTGATTCAAACATATTTAGAACATTTGCAAAACTCAAAAAAGCTTCAAGGTCAGCACGATAGCCAATAACAGTTCTATTTCTTGACACCCAATCATTAAACTCAACACTTAGAATTAAGGAATTGGGGTACCTAAGTATCGGAGCTTTCCTATTCAGGAAGCTGTTCTGATGAGTCTGTTTGAGAGGATGGCTCCTCAGTAATTGTAATACCCCACATTTTACCTTTGATTAGCGACTACTTGTAATAGGATGAGAATTTATATTAATAGCCAGAACAAAAGTTGATCGGTGTAATGAGACGAATATTTTGGTACGATAATATTTGGTCGAGACCTGGATGTGATTATTGGATTTGTTTAACTCGTACTCTAAATCTTTAGAAGGCTACTACTATTAGTAAAATAATAATTTGAGGGTATGCTGAGAAGACAAATTGATCAGTGCGATGAAACGCACGTTTTGGTGTGAATTATACTATCGGCGTCACCAGGGGCATTTTCATCATTTTGACCATGCCCATGACTTTGACCATAAATTTGACCAAATAGAAAGGGAATTGAAGAATTTAAGTGTTACCAGTGGATTTAGTAGAATTTTTGGAGTTGAATGGTGAAATAAAATATTTTTCTGTTTTGGACTCGATTTTGGTCATTTCTGAAGAAAATAGGAAATCGCGGTTAAAAATGGTGTGTGTGGCATTTATGAGTGGTAGCCCATGGACATGTGTCAATTTAATAGAGGTTGCATGAAGAGTTCATGCAAAGCACTTGGAATTAAAGGATTTCAAAAATAAATGAAGAATGATGTGTAATTTTGTGATTGGAACACATCATGTTGTGGGCTATTTAATTTAGGCCTTGGGTATTGCGATTGGCTAATATTTAGACCAAGAGAAGATGAATGAATGGCTAAAAACTGACCAAGAATTTCGTTGGCCTTGCAAGAAGAAATAAGGAAATTTTTGTGGAGGAAATAAAAGTGGTTGGTGTGTAAATTTTTTCATTGGAACACACCTATACATTAGCTACCATATAATTAATTGACTTAAAATTTTCTTGGCCAAATTTCTGATGAGAATGGTGGTGGGTAGGCTGTTATAATAGCTAGAATTTTGGCCAGCCTTGAAGAAGGAAAAAGAAGAGAAAATAAGGAAAGAAAAGCTAGAGAAAAATAGGGAGAAAAAGAAAAAAGAGAGAGAAAGAAAGAGGTGTGTGTGTGTGTGTGTGTTCTTGGTGTTCTTGGAGCAAAATCACTTCAAATAGCCTCAAAAATAAGGTAAAATCCTATGCTTCAAGAATTAAAGATGTAGATTTTATTATGGTGATCATTATGATATCAATTTTAATATGAAAATATGATTTTCATGTATTGATTTTAGATTAAAGCTAGGGTTTGTAAACTTTGTGTGTGAACCTTATATATACCTATATGTTCTATGTATGTTGGCTACCTAAAAGCCTTATGGATATTGTTTTGTGTAAGGAAGAACCGAATATTTATGGTAGTTTGAAGGATTGCTTTTGGTTGATGAGATGATGACCAAAGTAGGGTAAAAATAGAATTTACTTGGTTGGAAAAATAGATCAAACTAGCTTTTGATTAGAAGAGATGAATTTATGTTGATTATGTATGACTCTTGTGAGTTATTGAAATCTGGAAATTACATAATTAAAGATAATTTGAAGGAAAATTAAGTTAATTAATGGTTCCAAGATGTTAAAGGCTAAAGGAAAGCATGAATAGTAGGTTTGAGGCAAAACTATTAGAGATATTTTTGCCCAGTATCATGTTACAGGAACCAAAACTCTGAATAAGGTCTATGAATAATTAAATTTAAGATTCTTACGGTTGATTTGGTATATCATAGAGCCAAATCGGAGTTGTGGATTGAAAGTTATATGTAAAACAAAATGATGTGTCATACTAGTGAAATTTCAGAAAAGTAGTCCGAAAATGGATGAATTTAAGGATGATTAATTATGTGATTTTGGATGAAATTAAGGGAAAATATGAAGTGAATCCTCTGTATATGAAAGGATAAAGGTTTTGGAAAAAGGAAAACGAAAGAATTGATCAAACGACAAAAAAACGACACGAACGAAAGTTAAGCATATTCCTTAAACCGTCGGCTCCATTGACTAACCATCAGCCGCGACGGCTTACGTCGGTTGAACGTCGACTAACCGTTGGCTATTTTTCGGCCAAACATGAATTGATCTGAAAATGATGTTTGGTGTAGGTTTAACAGTAAATAGTCAATGGAACGGTGAAAATGATAGAAACGGTGGTCGAATGGCCGTGAACGAAAAAGTTTTGTCAGGGCACGAGGTGAGTCCCTTTGATTTCTAAAACCTTTTAAGTCAGTGTGCTTCACTTTGCCATGAAATGCTATGTTTTATACCATTTTGGAAATCTCTGAATATGTTTAAGGTTTATCTGAGCCAAATTTGTTTTATGCCATTTTGGGCTTGAATGAACTTTATAATTGGCTTGGAAACCTTAATGGATGACTAAAGCACAAATTTTGTGAATTTAGTCCTTTTGGATTAAATACTTGGGATTTTTGAAAAATGGTGATTTTTGGAATCGGGTATTCTTAAATTGACTAGAATGCCCTTATTGGAACATTTTATGAAAATGTATTTGGAAACTCTAAATTTAATCCTCTTTTGGAATTAGAATACCGGATTTCTTAAAATGAGTTCCTTTTGGAATCGAGTATTTGGAAAATGATCTAAATGTCCTTATTGGAATGTTTTATGAGAACCTTTCAAACTTGGATATTCGGTAAACGACCAAAATATCCTTATTGGAACTCTTGTAAATATTTTTCAAATCAAGTAAGGGTAAAATGACCCAAATACCCTCAAAAAGTCTTTTTGGAATTGGGTATGGATAAAATGACCCGAATACCTCTTGGAAATGACTTTTGTGATCAAGTATGGGGAAAAGACCTGAATACTCTTGGAAACTTGTTGGATATGAGAAAAGAACTCTTTATCTTATTTTGACATGGTTTTGGAAAATAATCTCTCGATATGAGATTGACTTTGGAAAACGATATTTTGATCCCAGAAATTGTTTTATTGGCCTGATATGCCTATGGAATAAATTGATTGGCTATGCGGAGCCTATGGAAATTATTAACTGACTTGCAAGTCAGTGGGATCAAATTCTAGAAAATAGTATTTTGCCCCAATAGTGTTTTTCTTAATATGGAAAAATGGTTTCCTGATGTGCTCAAGTACTAGTCTTTTTCTTGAATTCCTGGCATAAGCACTAACTTGAATTCCTGGCGTATGCACTAACTTGAATACCTGGTGTAAGCACTAACTTGATTCTTGGTAGTACACTGCGATGTACTTACTTATCTAGCGACGCACGATTGAGTGCTGCAGGCTGCGGTCTAAGCATAATGATACTTGGCGCCGAATGCGAAGCCTTGAGAACTTTGCATACTGGCCGACCTTCAGTTAAAGGAATGCCTATGATTTGAAAATTGGGGCAATAATTTGAAATCCGAAATGAAGTTTTTCAAAAATGATTGAGTTCTGAATAAACTCTTTTTTTGAGAGTTTTGGAATTGTTTCCAGTGAACAAATGAAATGTTTTCTACATAAGGGTTTTTTGTACTTTGTCTCCTTATTAAAGCACTAGCACACACGGGACTCACTGACTGATTTTCATTCACACGCGTGTTATTTTCCTTAAAAAATTTAGGATCAGAGGCACAGTAGAAGCACGGTGGACTCCCAGAGGCTCATGCTACAGCTTGGACCTATTGTATTCGCGAGTGTATATATCAGAAGCCAAATTCTTGTACTTTCTATGTTGGTAAAATAAATTTCTGCTGCCTTTTGAGTAAAGTTTGTTATAAAGACCCCTTGTCTGAGTAATTAGACAGGGCGACATCCCACAAAGTTTCAACCCACTACATTATGGAAGTAAAGGGTGTTACAGTAATGACCACTTTCTCCTTTCTTTTTGTGGCAGGTTGAGTGGTGGCAACTAATTTCTTTTCCGCTGCTGCTTTGTTTTTCTTGATCTTCTTCGATTTTGGTTCGGTTCCCTAACTGGATTTCAGGAGTTTAGCTTTGGCAACCGAGAGGTAAGGATATGAGCTTTCTAGTTCTGCAGAGAAGAGGAAGATTTGTAAAGAGAGAGATAGAAGAATTTATAACGGTTCCAAATTTTGAGAGGAAAGAGAAATTCAAATAGCTTTTGAAAGACTTTTTGGGATTTCCTAAGTACTTGAGAGGATGAGAACCATCAAGTACACTTAAAAGTAGATTTCATCAGGGATATGGAAAGCTATTTTTGAAAAGCGCAGATCTTTTGAAATTTAAAAAGAAGATTCTGGACGTAAACAATTTTCATCCAATATATCTGTAGAAAAATATAGATCACACGCAGTTTGAGGCTACTGCCATTTGGACTTAGACTTAGTCCAAAATGCCCATCTGATTAGAAAAGAAAACATAGCTTAAAGAATGATTTTGGTGAGAGGATTTTGGATCCACTTCTCCAAAGATACTGCATTCAAAATATCCATCCGAAATCACACATCTTCAGAAGCCTGCAAAAATGAACAGCCATTCTCCTGCAAATTCATTAGTTACATAATTCTTGTAATGCTCAAACCTCTTCTCAGGAAAAAGAATCTATTTTCAACTGGGGGTTTAGTGAATATATTTGCAAGTTGATAATTAGTAGGAATGTATTCCACATAAACATCACCCTTGAGCACGTGGCCTCTAATAAAATGATGTTTAATTTCTATGTGTTTAGTTCTAGAGTGTTGAACTAGATTTTTGGTCAAATTAATAACACTAGTATTGTCACACAAAATAGGCATGCAGTTAAAATTAATGCCAAAATCAAATAAAGTATTTTTCATCCATAAGATTTGTGTACAACAACTTCCGCTGCTATGTATTCTACTTTAGTTGTTGAGAGTAAAACACAGGCTTGCTTCTTACTGTACTAAGAGACTAAAGAATGTCCGAAAAATTGGCAATGTCCACCAGTACTTTTTATTTCAACTTTACAGCCTGTATAATCTACATTCGTGTATCCTATTAGATCAAAAGAGTTAGTTCATGGATACCATAGACCATAATCATGTATTCCAACCAAATACCTAAAGATATGTTTTACATCACATAAGTGGAATTTTTTGGGATATGATTGAAATCTTGCACAAAGGCAAACCGAGAACATGATGTTGGGTCGACTAGCAGTGAGAAATAGAAGACTACCAATCATACCTCTATACTTTGATTCATCCACTTTCTTACCATTTTCATCTTTGTCAAGCTTTAATGATATATTGATAGGTGTACTGATTTCTTTAGCTTCATTCATTCCAACCTTTTGAGCAATTCTTCAGCATACTTAGCTTGATTTAGGAAGATCTCATCCATGTTTTGCTTGATTTGTAACCCAAGAAAGAAGTTGAGTTCCCCCATCATACTCATCTTAAATTCTTACTGCATAGTCTTTGCAAATTTCTTGCATAAAGAATTATTAGTAGCTCCAAAGATAATGTCATCAACATATATTTGAACAATTAGAGGTCATAAGAATTTTCAAATTTAATGAACAATGTAGTGTCAATCATACCTCTTAAAAAACCTTTTGAAAGAAGAAAGCCGCTAAGCCTTTCATACCAAGCACATGGAGCTTGTTTTAAACTATAAAGAGCTTTGGAAAGTTTAAAGACATGATTTGGAAAATATTTATGAATAAAACTAGGGGGTTGCTCCAAATATACTTCCTCTTCAATAAAATAATTTTAAAAGGCACTTTTAACATCCATTTGATAGAGTATGAAACTTTTAAAGGATGCAAAAGCAAGCAACATTCTAACGGACTCTAATCGAGTAACGGGAGCAAAAGTCTCATCATAATCAATGCACTCTTCTTAATTGAATCCTTGGGCAACAAGTCTAGTTTTGTTTCTAATAACTACACATTGTTAATCAAGTTTGTTTCTAAAGACCCACTTGTTGGAAAATATGCCCTCTTAGACTAAGTTTCTGATGTAAATATCGAATATTTTAATAAAAGAATTTGTTTTCAGAAATCGTTTGTGAATTTACTTTTTATTTGTGCACAATTTCATTTGGAAAAAACCCATTGTGTTTAAATAAGTGATCCATGTGAATGGTGGCCTTTCACGGTAAGGTATGGATCATAGGTTGTTTAACACATAAACATTTGTTCTTAACCGATTGATGAGAATGAGAATCTTATCATGTTTAGGTTATTATGTTATGAATTCCAAATGGGGAATGGCTTACCTTTAGCCAGTGAGTAGTCCACTCACTTTATGATATAAGCGTATTTCGAATACGTAGAACAGGACTTGCAGTAGTAGTTTCTGAAAGTACTATGTGGTAAAAACCTAGACTACAACTGCTACAGCATGTGTAACACCCCACTACTTAGGCCCAACAGAGCCGGAGATGTCGCCCCGTCTAAAGGATAAGGGGTCTTTATAACTAGGTCACACAAACAAAAATAAAACAATACTTTAAAATTTAAACTTATTACAATCCAAAAATTCAAAAAAAAAATCCAAAATAAAAATTGTTCACTCTCAACTCCCAAAGCATTACATAAATTAAATAATAGAATATCTTCTAAGGCAAGCAACAACTAGCTACTCATCCCCACAGTAGAATCAACCTGAAATCACGGTAAAAAGGGTGATGAGATAAAAATCTCAGTAAGTCCGTGTCTGCTTTGAGTGTCCAATGAAAACATTTCATGAATGTAAAGTGTAAGAACTTCATAAGAAAAATACTGGCAAGCAATAAACAATGTTCAAGATCAAGAGTGGCGTTTTGGCTTTTCCAACCATTCATATACAATAAAATCAACCACTTAAAAGGGCGGGCATGGGTTACCACATGTTGGGCCCCATAACCAAACAACGGTCAGAATGCCACATTTTGTGTAGATTGACAAAAGGTAGGTGATTGGCCTACCGGATAAGATACTCCTTATTCTCTATACCCAAACAAAATTGGTTGTCCACTCCGGCAACACATAGTCCGCATGACTGAAACTTGCTAGCTCGGACCGGCATGACTAAGTAGTACTCACGTTTCTCTAAGTTGAGTTCATCTTCTGGAGGTGGCCTCCTGCTAGAAGACTCACTCTTGCTCTTCAAAACTAGTACCACTAGCATACCTTTATTAAGTACTCAACGTAGTTCATCCCACTTGGAAGAAAACTGATAAAACATAAATTTACTTGAAAATGGCAATCAAGGGTTTCCAAAGTCTTTGTCAAAAATTAGTTCTAGAAATAGTTTGGTGTTTGAGTAAAACTGCTTGTTGATTTTCAAATAATTGATGTGATTGAAACAAGAAAGGAAACTATCCTTAATTGCCTTTACCAAATCAGTGTTCACAAACTTCGTTTTTAGCTTGCCATAGTAACCTTTTACAATAAACAAGTTTTATGTAGGAGTTTACCTGATCCTTTGCTCGAGATAAAACAAATATCTCCAAAAGCTGACCTAACCCCGCCTGGGGTAAACATAAGCTATAATTAAACTCAAGCCAAAATTCACTTTCACAAATAAACCTAACTCAACTTACTACAATCATGACCCTAGTGTCCCAAGCTTTAAGGCTAGAAAATAATTAAAGGGTTTATAAAATAAATCTAACTTGATATTAAAATAACTAGGGTTTGTGAAATAGTTACTAACAAGTTGTAGGTTTAAATCTTGCTATAAATAAATTAGGGTTTATTGATGAGGGATCCTAGGTCCTAGATGATATTATTTAAAATAATGATTGATAATAATTAATGGTTAGAAAATAATTGGTAAATAAAATTAGTTGTAAGTAAATTTTAATACATTTGATTAAAAGATAATAAATAAATTTTATTATTATTTATGAACATAAGACTTACAAAATTAATATTTTCCTATTATGATTATTTATATAAAAGGCTTTATTAGATATTGTTGTTGTTGTTGATGTTTTTGTTGTTGTTGTTGTTGTTGTTATTATTATTATTATTATTATTATTATTATTATATAATATCTATATATTTTATTTCTTTAATAAAAATTATCATTTATTTGACTAAAATATCATCATATATATAATAGTCCAAATCCATATTTTCCTAGGGTTTTCGAAATCTCTAGAAGAAATTATAGTATTAATCATTTTATTGATGAAATAAAATTGGCTAACTCAATTAGCTTAGGGTTCATGATCATAATTCCTATTGTTAACCATAATCATGAGCATACACTCTACACCAATCAACACAACATCCAAATCATGAATAAAAACATAGATCCAAATTTACCAACACATGATCCAAACTCCACTAACATAATCATAATCATGGCCTTAACAAGAATACATGAACATAAAATCCTATTCACCAAAGGTGACATAATCTCTAACATGCTTGATCATTCATACTATTCACGACATGAAGGCATGCAACAAACCCTAAAAACGCCATACATTCAACCAAGATAAATCATCTCATGCATCAACCCTATCTCCATCATACAAATACATTCATTCTCATGCTTCAATCCCAACTCCATCACAAAACACATAATCAATCTCCAAATATATTCCATCCTCATCCAATTACATTCAAGAGACATGAATCTAGAATTTAAAGAGGAGTTTGAAGAAGCTTACTTGAATGATGACTTCCTTGAAGTCGATTCAAGAGAATCCTCTCACTAGGAAGGCTTGATCCATCTAAGGAGAAGAAGAAAAATGGCCATGGTGGAAGTAACCATTCGGCACGAGAGAGAGAGAGAGAGAGAGAGAGAGAGAGAGAGAGAGAGAAAGAGAGTTCATTAGTATATACTCATCAAGGTCGAAGATAGAGATGATTGTTCATGCTTACCTTGAAGGTGTTCTTAAGCCTTCAAGAAAATTCTTGTTTTTTTTATCCAAAAGTGAGACTTTAATTTTAGTGTTTGATGTTAAAAATTGCAGGAATGGATTCACGAGAATGAGTAGGTATAATCTGGAGTTTTTGGAGAAGATTGAAGTGGTTTTGAACGGCCTTAGGCATGAGAATGGTAGTAAGTGTTCTTGAAGGTTTGGAGAGAATGGAGAGAATAAAGAGAGAGTTGGCTGAAATTCTATTGGAAAGAGTGGCCGACTAGTTTGGAAGGGTTTTGGTAATTGGATTTTCAGATTTGAGAGGAAAAGGAAAGCTGGTTGCTTGAAATTCAAAAGGAATATTTTAGGGAATCAATTTTGGAAACAAATATGGTAAGAAGATCTTGGTTGATGGAGAGCTTTTGGAAGCTTCAATGGCCGGCTGATTGGTTGGGGTTTTTACTGAGATGAATGATGTTTGAATGAGCTTAAGGGTTGCCAAAATATGGTGTGCAATGGTGAAGGAATTTTCTGGTTGTTGGAGGGGTAATCTATGGTAGTTTGCTGAATATTTTGCTGGAATTTTGGACTTCAATTAATGGCTTGATTGGAGTGATTGATGGAGAGATTTTAGGAGCAGCCATGGAGCTCTTTTCGTGTAGAACACTGGAGAAGATGATGAAGCTCAATTCATGGCTGTTCAAGGTGAGTTTGTACAGAAAAATAGAGGAAGTTTCGGACAAGGGTGAAGAAGGAACAAAGCTGGAAATTCTGATTAGCTTTTCGCAAGCTTGCTAGAAATTTCTGGGCAGGTTTTTCTTCCATGGTTCATCCGATTTGCTGTAGGTTTGAAGGGATATTAGGAGGTCTTCTAAGGCTGGTTTCCAGCCTTCTTTATGGAGGAAGGATAAGGTTGAATTGCTGGTTGAAAAACTGGAAGAAACAGCTTGGTTTTTAGCTCACCAAGCTGCGAAACTATCCAGGAAATTTTCCTGGTTTGCATAGCTTTTGTGCAGCTCAGTTTTGGCTAGAATTTTCAGTCCTCAAGCTAAGTGAAATGGTCATTTTTCTGGCAGCATTTGAGAGGGAAAGATGGCTGAAAATTTTGACAATTGGATTGATCAAGAAAAATTTCCAGTTTACTACATGAAGAAGATGAACACACATACGTTGGAGTTTGAAAGTTCAACCATGGAGATTAATTCTCTTGGGAACCTTCCACAACTCCTCCCCATTTTTGGTCAAGAAGATACCTCACATAGACATTTTCAAAACCTCAATATCACAGAACATTGCTGGAATTCTCTGGAAACAAAGTTAGCTTAGATAAATTGAACAACCTAATGGATTAAGAAGTAAGGAAAGCTAGATATCAAGAAGGGTATGAATCCCTTAGAAATTTTTGTAGGGCACAAGAGTAGGATTAGGACATTCCTATCATGTCTCCTTTAGGACAACACTCCTACTCTTCCCTAAGGCATGCAAGAGCTGAAATATAGCCTTCTTAAACAAAAATAAAATTGGGCCCTGATCTGGTGCATCGGGTGCACGTGGACCGGCAGCTATTTTTTTTTTGCAATTTTTTTTAATTTTTCCCCCTTTTTCGTTTTGGGTCCCATACCAGGCGAAGTTAATATTTTTGCAATATTTATATTCTTGGAATATATTTTCATGAAAAATATTAGTAAGGGATTTTAGGATTAAACAAGATCATTAATTAATTAATGTGTTTAATTCTATTATTTGGGCACTTAGGTTTAAAAAATAGAAAAGCATGAAAACGTTTACTGTTTTCGAGCATGCTATTTTTTTATGTACCTATGTGTACTTTTTCTTAAAGACCAAAGTCTTTGGGAACATTTTTGACAAGAAAAATATTTTTCTTCAAAAATTAAATGGTTATTTTAATTGGTACAAAAATTAATCCTTGAATATTTTCTCAAAGGATTTAATCCTTGACATAGAAAATATATTAAATTTAGATATTTTTGTAAATTAACATGGAGAGCCATTTTGTTTTGTTTTGGACTAGAAAAATGATTTTGTCAAATAAACTTGATACCAAAGTCTCTAGAAAGTTTTAATTGAAAAATTTTTGAAATCATTAAGTTTTAACTTAAATAAAATTAGTCCATGGAGAAAATCTCTCAAATGATATAAGCCTTGACATAGAGATTTTATTGGACTTAGATATTTTATTTTTGAGTTAAGGAAAAACTTAATGGAAATTTCAAAAGGATATTTTCCAGAAAACCTTTATTTTAAAAGACTAAGTGGGAGAGGGGTTCCAACGGCCTCACGGCTTCCATCACGGTCCTCATTAGAGACTGTGGATCCCCTCGCGTCACCCTGGGAGTGAACCCGTATAGGATGGGGATACCACAAGGATCTAGATTTAATGGAAGGATGTAATTAATAACCTGGGGCACGTACTATGATCGGCCAGCCCACGTTGGAGGTATATGCGAGGCATGTCCATAGAAAATGAGAGGAAACGGCCATTCCACGATGGAGTTATTCTCTAGACCATTACCTAGAAGGGAAATTAATTTGTGGGGGTTAATACACTTAGCTCAAGAAACTGTTAATCTTCCCAAGAAGCTATGTCAGTTTTCCTAAGAGCCAAATTATTTTCAGTGCACAAATTTTATTTTATTTTCACAAACTAAATTCTTTCTTTTATTTTTTATTTTCAGAAATGGTGGGAGGTTCTTTTAGTCCATTGGCCGTTATTCTCAGGGAGAATAAGTTAACGGGTCCAAACTATGTAGACTGGAAAAGGAACCTGGACATAATACTCACAGCTGAGGAGTATAAGTATGTCCTTTACGAGACCTGCCCTATTATCGGGGAAGGTTCCACTGCTGATGAGCGAGAGGCTGAGAAGGTGTGGAAGAAAGCTGACGAAATGGCACGTTGTTATATGTTAGCCTCCATGTCTAATGTGCTCCAGTCAAAACACGAGCACATGGCTTCTACATATGACATCAGTCAATCATTGGCTACTACTATGTTCGCAGACAAGAGCCGGCCCGCAAGGCAGGAGGCTCTTCAAACTATTATAAACACTAAGATGGCTGAGGGAGCATCAGTCCGAGAGCATATGCTCAAGATGATTGCTGCTTTCGATGAGGCAGAAATCTTAGGAGCTGTCATTGACCCCGAGAGCCAAGTGGACATGGTTCTCGAATCTCTATCGGGCTCCTTCACTCAGTTCAAGTTAAACTATAACATGAACAAGTTGAACATGAGTTTAACTGAAGTGATGATGGAGCTCCAGATGGCGAAGAAGGTCATGAAGCCGCAGTCAAATGCCATGATTGCTAAAACTTCTTCCTCAAGAACTGGACCTAAACCTAGAAAGTTCAAGAGGAAGAAGGGGAATGCAGCAGCCCAACCCAAGACCCAGCCCAAGGACAAGCTAAAGGGCAAGTGCTTCAAGTGTGGCAAGAAGGGATACTGGAAAAAGGAGTATCCAGATCTTCAAACCAAGAAAAACCCCACAGGTAATGTTTACTATCTAGAGTCCATATCAATGGTAGGATCAACTTCCACTTGGATTGTTGATTCAGGAGCCACTGATCATATTTGTAACTCCTTGCAGGGGTTTAGGAAGATAAGAAGACTCTAGAAGGGCGAACATAGGCTTCAAGTGGGTAATGGAGCACAAGTCTGGGCCTTTGCAGTGGGAGAGCTGGATCTTATTTTTTATTGTAATAAGATAGTGGTTTTAAAGGATATTTTATATGTACTTGGTTTTCGTCAGAATTTGATTTCAGTTGCAAAACTTATTAATCAAGGATATTCTGTATCTTTCCATTCTAGTATTTCTATCAGTAGAGATGGAGAAATTTTATGTACTGGGCACATGTATGGAAATCTGTTCTTTTTAAACCCTATTAGCAACCAATCAAATAACGCTCAATCTGAACCTTTAACTAAGAAGAGAAAGACCAATATCAATGATTCATACCTTTGGCATCTAAGGTTGGGTCATATTAACTCAACCAGGATTCAGAGGCTAATCAATGATGGGCCTTTATGCTCATTGAGATTGGAAAGTTGGCCTCAGTGTGAATCCTGCCTGATGGGAAAGATGACCAAGAGGTCATTTACACCAAATGTGGATAGAGCCAAGGAGGTGTTGAGTCTTGTTCACACTGATGTGTGTGGTCCGTTGTCTACACCAGCTAGAGGAGGTTTTGAGTACTTCATCACGTTCACGGATGATTGTACGAGGTATGGTTACATTTACCTGATGAGACGCAAGTCTGACTCTTTTGACAAGTTCAAAGAGTTTAAGACTGATGTGGAGCGTCGGACAGGTAAATTAATCAAAACCTTACGATCGGATCGTAGTGGAGAGTACCTCCTAGGTGAGTTCAAGGACTACATGGTACATCATGGGATAGTATCCCAGCTCTCTGCGCCGAGAACCCCCCAGCAGAACGGAGTAGCTGAGAGAAGGAACAAGACGTCGATGGAAATAGTCCGAAGCATGATGTCTCATGCTACTCTTCCAGTATCCTTCTGGGGATATGCCCTGGAAACAGCGGCATATATTCTGAACTTGGTGCCTTCCAAGTCAATACCTAGGACTCCCTATGAGATGTGGACTGGGCGTAAGCCAAGTCTGAATCATCTCAGGATTTGGGGATGTCCAGCTTATGTACTGATCAAGGGAGACAAATTGGAACCAAGATCAGAATTATGCTATTTTGTTGGGTATCCAAAAGGGACAAAAGGAGGTTACTTTTATCATCCTAAGGAGCAGAAGGTACTAGTCAGTACCAATGCTAAATACTTAGAAGATTATCAAAGTACTTCCACTAAAGGTTCAATGAGGTTGGAACTTGAGGAAAAGTTATCTACAGAATCAACTTCTTCTGACCCGATTGTGGAACAAGAAGAGGCACGCCTCAAGAGCCTGTGCAAATGGAGCCTCGTCGTAGTGGGAGAGTACCTAAGGTTCCGGATAGATGGACTGGAGAAGCCTTTGAGCTGGTCTCCAACCATTAGGAACAAGACCCCACTAGATACGAGGAGGCTATTGCTGATGCCGATGCAAATCTGTGGTATGAAGCAATGAAAGCCGAGATTGAGTTTATGTACCTCAATCAGGTTTGGGATCTTGTAGCTTCACCTGAGGGGATAAAACCTATTGGGTGCAAGTGGGTATACAAGAGAAAGAGAGGAGCGGATGGGAAGGTGAAAACCTTCAAAGTTAGGCTTGTGGCGAAAGGGTATACTCAGAAAGAGGGAATCGACTATGAGGAAACCTTTTCCCCGATAGCCATGCTTAAATCCATCCGCATCCTCCTTGCCATCGCATGTCACTATGACTACGAGATATGGCAAATGGATGTTAAGACGGCATTCTTAAATGGCCATCTTAGCGAAGACATCTATATGTCCCAACCGGAAGGCTTCATTACTAAAGGCTAGGAACACATGGTTTGCAAGCTTAAGAAGTCCATTTATGGACTTAAGCAGGCATCGAGAGCATGGAACATTCATTTTGATGAGACTGTAAAGTCTTATGGTTTTATTCAAAACGAAGATGAACCATGCGTGTACAGGAAACTTGAAGGCATTAATGTGGTTTTTCTTGTCCTATATGTGGATGATATTCTACTCATTAGAAATGATGTGGGGACATTGCCATCTACAAAGGTTTGGCTGTCTAGTCAATTCAGTATGAAGGACTTGGGAGAAGCCAGCTACATTCTCGGGATTAGGCTTCTTAGAAATAGGAAGTAAAGAATGTTAGGGTTATCCCAAGCGACATACATTGACAAGATGCTGGCCAAGTACAGCATGGACTCATGCAAGGGAGCTCTAATCCCTTGCAGACATGGGTTGTCATTTTCTTCGAAGGACTGTCCTAAGTCTCAAGAAAAAAAGGACAGAATAAGTAGGATTCCCTACGCTTCGGCTGTGGGAAGTCTCATGTACGCCATGTTGTGTACTAGGCTAGATATCTGCTTTGCCGTGGGCTTAGTTAGCAGATATCAGTCAAACCCAGGGGAGGTTCATTGGCAAGCTGTAAAGCATATTCTCAAGTACCTTAAGGGAACGAGAGATTATATGTTGGTTTACAGGGCTGATGATTTGGTTCCTACAGGATACACAGACTCAGACTTCCAGGCGGATAAGGATGAGAGAAAATCCACTAGTGGATATGTTTTCACTTTGTTTGGAGGAGCAATTTCATGGAGGAGTATCAAGCAATCTTGTATTGCTGACTCAACCATGGAAGCTGAGTATGTGGCAGCTTCGGAGACATCCAAGGAAGCAGCCTGGCTCCGGAAGTTTCTTTCAGAACTTACAGTCGTTCCACATATGGACAGGCCGATTGTGATGTATTGCGACAACACTGGAGCAGTATCGCAATCTAAGGAACCTCGGAACCACAAGAAGAGGAAACACATCGAGAAGAAGTACCACTTGATCCGGGATTTCATCCAGAGACGGGAAGTCGTGGTGGAGCATATTGCCTCAGAAAATAATCTAGCAGACCCATTCACCAAGCCTTTGACTGAGAGAGTCTTCAAGAGACACTTAGACGCCATAGGGGTGGGTACCTATGGACTTACCTAGTCTTAGAGTGCAAGTGGGAGATTGTTGGATTGTATGCCCTCTTAGACTAGGTTTTTGGTGTAAAATCAAATATTTTAATAAAAGAATTTATTTTCAGAATTTGTTTGTGAATTTACTTTTTGTTTGTGCACAATTTTTCGTTTAGAACAGACCCATTGTGTTTAAATAAGTGATCCATGTGAATGGTGGTCTTTCACAGTAAGGTATGGATCACGGGTTATTTAACACATCAACATTTGTTCTTAACCTATTGATGAGACTGGGAACCTCATCATGTTTAGGTTATTATGTTATGAATTCCAAATGGGGAATGGCTTACCTTTAGCCAGTGAGTAGTCCACTCACTTCATGACATAAGCATATTTCGAATACGTAGGACATGACATGTAGTAGTGGTTTCTAAAAGTACTATATGATAGAAACCTAGACTACTACCGCTACAGTATGGACTAGTACTCTACGAGTTGAGTATGAGTTGGGGGTCTGGCGAAGCTGGAAGCATATACTTTGATTTGCTATAGTTGAGGTTCTATCGTAGGGCCAATATACTTGCATGTTGGGTATGTATGACTAGTTAGTTAAAATAGACTTGTACAAGATAGTTTCTGCACTATATCGCCCCTTGTGGTTGTCCGAATGGTCTAAAATGTCCAGGGCCCTGGGAAACATGACTTGGAGTTTGCTTTAGGGTAGCTCTCTTGGAAAGCAGAAACACTCCAGAAAGTCGTGGATCATTGGACTAGAAGCCTAAGGATGGTAGATGTCGTTTAGAGGGATGTTAGTACACTTCTTCCTCTCTAAATGTACGGCGATGTGTAGAGGGGTATTTTAGTCATTTCACCTGTAGGTCGGAGACTTTGCTAATGCAGCATTGTCCTTGGGGTCAATATTTCCTTATGGTGATATTAGAAAATATTTAAAATGTAAAATACAACTATTTATATAGCAGGGGTATTTTGGTCATTTTAGCAGCCAAAGCGATGTGTCTTTTTGGTCCTCGGAATAGCCCGTAAGTCCTAACTAATTTTGGGTTGAGGAATGGTCTCAGTTCAAGAGATTTTTATTTTATTTTATTTTATTTTATTCAAGAAGTCTAATTTATTATTGGACTGGAATAAAATAAATAAATAAATTAAAATAGGAGTTGAGAGAAATTAATTATCTAGTTTAATTGGTTAATTAATTATTCAGGGCCTAGGTCCAGTATGAATAATTAAAAAATTAACCTGGGCTTAAATTAGGGGAAATAATTAATGTTTAATTATTTATTGGGTTATTTATATAGGCCCAAGAAATAAATAATTAAAGATTAATTATTTTGGTTCATTTGGGCTCATTAATTATTTATTGGGTTATTTATGTAAGTCCAGGAAATAAATAATTAATGTTTATTATTTTGGGCCTTTTGGGTCCAAGAGAAATAATAAATATTTTTTTGGCCCAATAGCTTGGACCTTAGGGTTTTTTCCAGATACGGTTAAGAGGAGTTTAGGGTTAGGTCAAACTGATTCTCAGGATAACATCCGGGTGTTTTGAAACCCCGGGGATATGTTTATCAGATAATGAGAGACCCAGTTTTGGCTAACTAATAAACAAGTCTCTGGTAGAGGAAAAACCCTAATTCCCTTAGAAAAGAACTAAGACTCACGTCCCTCTCTGTGAGTCACGTAGCTTCTCTCTCTCACAGACGCCTCCCTTCTTCTCTGGTTTACTCCTTGTTCTTTGCTAACCAATAGCAAGTGCACCAAGGAGAATTGAGACCGTTCCTCTTCACCATAGTGTTCACTGACTAGAGGTTAGGCAGAGGAATATTCCGAGAACTGGAAGCTTGGCGTTGATGCAAACAAGGCGAAGTAGAAGGCTAGCGGGTGTTCAACCGGAAGCTTCTTCAAGTGGGCAAAGCGAGGCGATTCCAGTCGTTCAATCCGCTTCTACTCAACCTAGAAGGGTTAAAGAGCGCAAATGTATGATCTTCATGCTTCCGTATGGCCTTTAAGGCTCGCGGGTTTATTTTTCTCTCCGATTTTTTAAACCGTGCATGCTCCCCTGTTTTCGTCTCCCTCACAGCGATGTGTAGAAGGGTATTTTAGTCATTTCACCTGTAGGTCGGAGACTTTGCTAACGTAGCATTGTCTTTGGGTTCGATATTTCCTTATGGTGATATTAGAAAATATTTAAAATGCAAAATACAGCTATTTATATAGTAGGGATATTTTGGTTATTTTAATAGCCAAGACGATGTGTCTTTTTGGTTCTAACCCGTAAGTCCTAATTATTTTTGGGTTGAGGAATTGGTCTCGGTTAAAGAAGATTTTATTTTATTAAGGAAGTCTAATTTATTATTGGGCTAGAATAAAAATAAATAAAAATAAATTGAAAGAAATTTATTATCTAGTTTAATTGGTTAATTAATTATTTAGGGCCAAGGTCCAGTTTGAATAATTAGAAAATTAACCTATGCTTAAACTAGATGGGAATAAGCTTGTTTAATTATTTATTGGGTTATTTATATAAGCCCAAGAAATAAATAATTAATTTTTAATTATTTTTTATTTATTTGAGCTCATTAATTATTTATTGGGTTATTTCTACAAGCCCAGGAAATAAATAATTAATGTTTATTATTTTGGGTTTTTTAAGTCCAAGAAAAATAATAAATATTATTTTGGCCCAATAGCCTGGACCATAGGGTTTTTCTAGATACGGTTCAGAAGAGTTTAGGGTTAAGCTAAACTTACTCTATTGATAACATCCGGATGTTGAAATATCATATCCCGGGGAATATTGTTATCAGATATCAGAGACCTAGTTTTTTAGCTTAAGAACTCACGCCTCTCTGTAAAAAAAAAACTAATTTTTCCCAACCTCTCTCTCTCTTGTGACTCTCTCTTCCTCTTGCCATTGTTCTTGATATTGCTAATCAAATAACAAAGAATCAAGAACGTTGAGACTACTCCTCCTCACCCTTTGTTTCACCAACAAGGATTGAGGCAGTGGAATATTCCAAAATCCGGAAAGCTTGGCGTTCATACAAACGAGGCGAAGCAGGAGGTTAGTGGGATTTCAACCGGAAGCTTCATCAAGCGGGCAAGAAGGGGCTGTCCCTATGGTTCAATCCATTCTTCCACAGCCTAAGAGATTTAAGGCATGCAGAGGTATGGTCTAAATGCTTCCATGCTGTTGTTGTTCTTCGGGTTTTTTTGCCTCTTTTTTTTTTTTTTTTTTTTTTGTTTCCCACAAGCATGCTCCTCTGTTTTCTTTCAAACCAACACCACTTGGTACCAATCACGGGATGATCAAGTGGTCTAGGAACAAGTTTCCAAACTTGATTTCTTTCGACTTGATTCAATTCTTCTTGCATGGCTAGAATCCAAAAATCATCATGCAAAGCCATATCAATGCAATCAGGTTTAATACTTGAAAATAAAGCAAAATTATCAATGAAGTACCGTCTTATTTTGACACCACAGTTGGGATCACCAATAATCTGCTCTTTTGGATATCCAGTTTTGTACTTTTAATCTTTTGGTAGGCTTTGATCAATATGCTCTTCAGATCTTTGCTTACTTTCTTCAACTTGTTATTCTTCCAATTCCTCTTCTTTGGCATGGATGTCAAGTGATGGAGCTTTGTACTGTTCACTACCTTTTTCCTTTTGCGGTTCCTACATCATCATCTCTTTTCTAGAGACGTATATGTTAAATTCATCAAATACAACATGTACGAATTTTTTCACACAGAGTTCTTTTTATTCACTACCAAAAAATGATACATTGGCGACAAAATTTTTTTCCTAACTAAAATTTTGTTGCTAAAAGTACCCTTTAGCTTGGAAAATTTTTCTTCAACAACAAATTTTTTTTGTCGCTATTGATTAAGACCTTCATCGATGAAAATTCATTTCCTAACTAAATTTTCCAAGCTAATAATGCATCATTAGTGATAAAAATTCATTTCCTAGCTAAAAGTATTAACTTTTATCATATTAACTATACTTTTAGTGACAAAATTCATATTTTCTAGCTAACACCTATCTTTAAATTTTTAAATATTTATAACATGGTCTCAAAAATTTTGTAACTTGGTCTTTAAATTTTGTATAATTACAAAATTACCTCAAAAATTTGTAAATTGATCCCTAAATTTTAAAGTATTTATAATATGACTCTAAAAAGTTTTATAAATTGGTCCTTAAATTTTTAAATATATAAAATATGGCCCCAAATTTTACAAATTGCTCCTTAATTTTTGTAAAATTATAAAATGATAACCAAAATTTATTAAATTGGTCATTAAATTTTAGAATATTTAAAAGATAATCCCAAAAAATTTTACAAATTAGTCCCTAAATTTTTAAATATTTATAAATACATTATATTTTGGGCTGTATAGAAATTAAGCTAAATTATGTAGAAAAATATGTCCGATTACATTTAAATTTGGTCATAATATATATATATATATATATATATATATTTAGCAAATTCAATAAATCTAATGGTTAGATCATTAATTTGATATGTCTATCCTCATAAATACGTTAGGTTTGGGTACTTTTATAATGATTATGCAAGATTAGGAGGTAAAATATATCCTATTACCTTCAAATTGGGTAGTAATTTATTTTTTTATAGTAATTTTAACAAATCCAACGGTCGGATCGTTAATTTGATATGTCTATTTTTGTAAATGAGTTAGATTTCGAGCATTTTTATAGAGATTATACTAGATTAAGTGGCAAAACATATCCAATTAACTTTAAATTTGGTCTTAATACTTTTTTTAGTGATTTTATCAAATCTATCGGTTGGATCATTAATTTGATATGCATATCATTCTAAATGTATTAGGTTTTCTGTATTTTTATAGAGATTATGCTAGATTATGTGTCATAACATATTCGATTACCTTAAAATTCGGTCATAAAACTTTTTTTTTAATGATTTTATCAAATCTAATGATTAGATCGTTAATTTGATATGCCTATATTTGTAAATGGGTTAGGTTTCGAGTATTTTTATAAAGATTATGATAGATTAAGTGGAAAAATATATTCGATTACCTTTAAATTTTGCCCTAATATGTTTTTAGTAATTTTATCAAATTTAACGGTTAGATCATTAATTTGATATGCCTATCTTTGTAAATGTGTTAGGTTTCTATATTTTTATAGAGATTAGGCCAGATTCTGTGCCAAAATGTATTCGATTACCTTAAAATTTGGTCATTAAACTTTTTTTTAGTGATTTTATCAAACATAGTGGTTGGATCATTAATTTGATATGCCTATCTTTGTAAATGGGTTAAATTTCGAGCATTTTGTCATATATATAAATATATGTTGTTGTTGTTGTTGTTGTTATGTGTGCATGTGGGTGGGTGTGTATGTATATATACCAAGAGTTAGGTTATTAATTTTCTATACTATCAAACTATAAAGGGTCCACTATGCTTCCGTACCTGAGTCTCTTTTTTACCTTGAAGATACCGAGCATTTCAACCCCAACCTGCCTGCGTCTACTAACAGGTAACTTCCCTAGGCTCCTTCAGTATCCCAAAGCACAGCACTGGGATCGTTTCCTACCTCCGGGCGTACGAGACTTAGATAAGAAAGCATAGTATGTCTTTAAGAGTTTGATAGGATGTAGATTAATACCAGGGCTCTTGTTGTGATATGTAAAGAGAATTTTATTGCATAGTCAAAAGATTACAAAGGAGTGTTTACAAGAAAGAAGAAAACTGAAACTAAAGGATTCGATGATATGCTTCTCACTTCTATACATATTTATAGGGGAGGTTCCGGACTTCAAAATCTAATTACAATTACATTTAAAATGTCTTCTTCAAGAATCGTTTATGGGAGAATGAGTCATCTGTCTTGTTGCAATCATCTATGTCGAGTCATTTGTCTTTTTCCAATTATTGCTATTGATCAGTGCTTTATCTTCCAGTTGTCCTTATTCCTCATCATAGGCATTTGATAGCGGAGTCTTAGTGTTTTTTGAGTGCTTGTCGCTATCACTAGATCCACTGCTTTGTGGTGTGCATGTTGGACAAATTCCACTTTCATGGCTTCTGAATTGACATATTTTAGCTTGAGCCTAAGGACTTGATTGAATAATTCCTTTTTCAAGGAATTTTATCTTTGTCTATAAATATTTTTCAACACTAGGAGGAGTCTTTTTAGATGGGCTGATCATTACAGATGAGTGCATCTTTTTTCCTCCATATGTGTGAAATCCTTTTTTGAAAGCACTTTCCATGCTTTTTGTAGTACAACTTTGATGCCGATTGCTCTTCTGTAATAAATATCAATTTCTTCAAATTTTTGGAATTCTTTTTTGTTGTCTGTTTGAATGGAATATGGATATGCTTTCCCAACTTGGATTAAATGAAAGGTTGGATATCTTTCTTCTTCAAAGAAATCGGGTCTAGTAGAGACAAATTTCATGTATAAAATATCATTTAATGTAACTGTAGGATTGTGAATAAAGAAATCTTTTACTCCTTCTTGTACCTAAAAGGGTAACTGGGATATTTCAAGAAAGTTTGGTGGAGAAAGGTAGATTAAATTGATAGCTCCAAAGTCATACCAGTACCTTATCTCCTGAGGAGAAGTATTTGTAACTAATTTATTCTTGGATATATACCAGTAAAATCCAAGTATCTATTTTCAGTATTTGAGAGACTGTAAAGTTCTTTCATTATCTGTTGCTGTACCTCCATAGTGGGGAGTATCTTTGAGGGTATTTTTTAAGGAAAAATTGTTGTCTTTTCCTTCTGGGGCCACAGACAAATTTCTTCTTCTTTTTCTTTCTGTGGGGTTTTTGAACTTGATCCCAAATTTTTTATTTATGATTTTTCTAAGATAATTTTAAGCATCTTTCTGTTCATCTCAAAATTATTTATTCTGGTCTTTATTATTTTACTTTCCGACATTAGGACATCTGTGACCTCCTCTGCCATACCTGGAAGCTGTGCGATATCTATGCTATTAGAAATATTATCCTGTATACTCAGAATCTGATTGTTCATATCTTCTAAAAGCTTAAGGATCCTTTGTTTTGAGGTGGCCATTCCTGAAATATAAAAACATATCTCTTCAAATATTAGCTTTTATTTCAAAATACCTTTGTCATATCAAGTCTTTCTTGGCTTGATTAATATACACCAGATAAGATCGTGGTCGATATCTTTAGAGTTTCCTAAGTTCATAATCAACTAGATCAAGATAAGCATAATATTGATCAATAGTCTCTAAAGAATTGACTGTCCTTTTGAAGTAATGGTAACATCTAGGAGTAATTAGCTCTTGTAGTGTATAATAATAGTGAGCAGATTCAGACACCATGTTCTCTGGTCAGATAATCTGCTAAAACATTTTTGTCAGATTTTATAATTTCAATATCAAATTAATATTCAGCAAATAAAGTTTGCCATCTAATCAATCTTTTATATTCCAGTTTAGATGGTAGATTATTTCTAATAAAAGCTTTTACTTGTGTATTATCTGTTCGTAATAAGAACCTTTAGGTAAAAGAAAGTAATAAAACTTCTGACAGCTCTTAACTACGGCTAACAATTCATTTTCATTAATATGATATCTTTTTTGTGTATCACTAAAAGTTCCTGAACAATATCTATAGATAATTCGTTGTTATTATCTTTCTTTTTCAAAACTCCACTCCAATAATTTTTAGAAGCATCAGTCTCTAAAATTAAATCATCTGTTTCTGCGAGTAATTGTAACTTAGGTAAAGTGCTACATATTTGTTTAATTTTTTTAACATGATCGTCTAGTATGGAGTCAAAACTAAATATTTTATTTTGTTTTAATAAATTTTGCAAATGTTGTTTTAATTTAGCAAGATTTTCTATGAAATTTGAAGCATAATTCAAAATTCCTAAAAAGCTTTGAACTTGTTTTTTATCGATCAATTTATCTGGAAAATTACTTAATTTTTCGAGAATATGGGGTTGTAATTCCATCCCCTTACTGTCTATCATCATTCCTAGAAATTCTATCTTCTATTGCATTAATTTAGCTTTCTTTTCAAATAAAACTAATCCATTTGTGATACACAAATCACAAAATACATGTAAATGTTTCATATAAGTTTCTAAAGAATTAGATACTATAAGGATATCATCAACATAAACAAATATAAACTCATAAGGTTTAAATATGTTATCCATTTTTCATTGAAATATCTGAGGTGCATTTTTTAATCCAAAGGGCATTACTAACCATTCATATTATCCCTGAGGGGTAGAAAATGATGTATAGTTTATACTATCTGGTTCCATTTTAACTTGCCAAAATTCACTTTTACAATTAAACTTAGAAAATATCTTTTTATTTCTTGTCCAATTTATTAAGCTTTCTTTATGGGGTAAAAAATATCTATCAAATATTGTATTATCATTTAATTTTTTATAATTTATTACAATTCTAGCTTTTCCTCTAACAATTTCTACATGATTTCTTACTATAAAGGCAGAGGAACTATGAGGAGAATGGCTATCCTGTATTAGTCATGCATCTAGTAATTCTTTTAATTGTATTCTAAATTCTTTTTGATCTTCCTCATTATATCTCGTAGGTTTTACTCTAATAATTTTGTCTTTATCTATCATCTCTAATTTTGCTGTTATTTTATTCTTATGCCAAAATTGAATAGGATTATCCATATAACACTATCGTAATTTTGATTTGATATTCTCTATATCAATATTCAATAGTCTCAACTCAAGTTGATATTGTAACAGAGGTGAAAAAATCTCAATTTGGTATTGTAGTAAAGGTGTTCCTTTAGGAAAAATTGGTTTTTTGTTGTATCCAATATCACCACATTGGGCTGTGCGAGGAATAAAATTTATAGGAAAAGGTTTAGCATAAGCTTTTTTACATCGTTTAACTACAATTAAATGGTGACAAGGTGTTTTAAAGTGTATCTAATAAGTAAGGGTATCAAAAATAACTTTATGGAATAATTGTAAGAAATTATTGCCAAGTAAAATATCGAGACCTGCATTATAAAAATAGAATGGTGGACATTTAATAAGAAATGATCCTAATAATACTATAGGTTGTTCTATTCCAGAAGAAACTTCAATAAGATTACTTGAAATATCCTTTCCTCTAATAGGTTTTAATGACTGATGATATTCTTTAGAAAAACAATCAGCTTTACATAAGTATAATCCTGATCCACTATCTATATATGTAGCAAAATATTCAGCTTTACAATTTTTGTAAGTAATTCCTATTGGAATACAAATACTATAAGGACTTGTCATTTTGGGATGTATATTAATTTTCTATTATATGTAATCTTTAAGCCATAGGAAGTTATTTGATAAGGTTTAACTGTTTCTAAGAAAGTAGTTCCTAGCATAACTTCTAAAGTATCGTTCATTCCTTCATTTTCTATTAATATTCTAATATTAATATCTTATGTTCCAAATTTTAATAATATTTCAACAATTTTGTTTATTTCATGTATTTCTCCATTAAAATTTGTATATTGATGTGGATTTTCTAAAGGAAATTTTTGTAAATTATTACATAACTTGTGACTTATATAATTTCCATTAGCTCTAGTATCTATTAAGATATTTATGGGCTTAAATTGTGTTCCATCAAAATATTCTCCTTTTATTTTGTAATTACTTAATTCATAATTTTGAGGTATAATAGTTCTATTATTTGTTTTATTTATGGGATTACTTATTACATGAGTATTGGTAAATGATAATCTATGGGGCAAATAATTTTTTGTAATTAAAGGTTTTTCCTGTAAATCTAAATTTAAGGGTGTTGAATCTATTTATTCTATTATAGGTAAACTAGGTACTTGAATTTGATAAACATCATGAAATAAGTAAGGATAATCTATTATATCTTTTATATGAAAACAATCAGAGTGATGTGTATTTGAAATTGCATATGATATTGCATAAGTTATGGAATAAGGTCTATTATTTTCATAGAAAAAAATCTTTTCTTTTAAAATTTTGTAATAACCTTAACGTTTTATCAAAATCTTTATCTTTTTTATTATAAGCTATTCTTGGGTAAATATTAAATTTTAATTTGCCATATTGGAGGTTTCCTCTTAAAATTCCTAAACATGCTTCCTTTCTATTTCTAATTCTATTATCCATTACTGCTAAATCTACTGGTGTATCTAATCATTCTTTAAAAGTTGCTTTGATAATTATTTGGATAGCACCTATATGTATCCATCCAAGGCTATTTTTAATTTCTGGTTTTAATCTTTGTATTTTATTATCAATATCTTTTTTTGTTAATAATGGTATAATTACTTTATTATTTGTTAGAGATATTTCTAAAGCCCATTCCTGGAAATTTAAACAATAATAAAGATGATATTTTCTAGGTTTTATTCCTAATTTTTCCAAGGTATTAACATGGAATCCTGAATAATTAGTTAATGAGAAATTTTCTTGTTGTATTTGTTTTAATTTTCTTTTATCTATTAATATTTCTTTATTATATTCTCCTGAAGATTCTTCTTCTTTATCTATTGTTGGATCTATTTCAATTATTTCTGTATTATTCATCTTCAGAAGATTCTGTGTATTATGTATCTGTTAATATAAATATACTTTCATCGGTGCTTAATTCTTCAAAATTATCTATCTAGATAAATTCTCCATCTTCAATCATTTTTTGAATGTCTTTATCAATTTCAATTTTCTTTTTATTTTTATCAAATTGTTAGGGCATTTATTTGCATAATGTCCAAGTTCTTTACAATAATAGCATTGATATTCTTTAACATTTTTCTTTCTTCTTTTGAAAGTTGGTTTCAGAGGTTTCTCATATTTCTTCTTTTTATGATATTGAGTTTTCCTTTTCTTAAAATATATTTTCTTATATTATTTTCTCTTTTTATACTTTCTTTTAATTTTATTATAATAATAAGGACTATCACATCCTATCATTAAAGGTAACTTAGGGTTATCACAACATAATGAAATCTTTTTCCTTAATCCTCTAGTTAATTTGGCTAAAATGGCATCTCCACACTATTCACTTAATTTATCTCTACAATGAACAATTCTTTTTTCTAATGTATCGTTTTCACTAGGTTTATAAGTATCAATTAGTTTTTGCCCCCAAGGGTCAGGTATCTTAGTAAAAAACAAAGGTAAATATGATAAAGTATTTGGTACTTGATTATAAATATAATAATAATAATATTGGAAAACACATATATAGCTATCTATTTCACAGATATCACATAATTGTAATCTTAATAAGGCTGTTAAATATTTTTGTGTAGTTGCTGGATCTTTGAAGAAGTTACCTCTCCTAAAAATTGAAGTTTTAAAACTTCTGTAGCTCGTGTAATTATATTAGATAAAACTATCATTTGTTTCAAATATAGTTTGTTGAACATCTTCTGAAATGTTTTGTCAATATCTTAATGCACTATTTAACAGACTTCTAGGTATAAAATGTCTTAATGATTCTTTATCTAATTTATTAACAGTAACATCTATTCTCATAGCAATTTCCCATTTATCTATAGCTTCTTCAACATTTGAAATAAAGTCTATATCTAGATATATTCCAAAGGGATTTATGGGTTTAGCTCTCATTTTTTTTCTAAGGGAGTAAATTTATCCGTCTGTTGTTGCATAACAAAACTAATTCCAGCATAACCTTTAACAGGTTTATCAAAAGCTTGTGAAGGATTTTTACTAGTATTGGGGATATCTGAAATATTAGGATTATATTCTGGATTATATTTTGGTTTAATCTCTATTATTTCAGGTTTTAAATTTATAATTTGTTATTAAATTTTCCATATCAAAGGGAATATCATTGGTATCTGAATTACTCATTTCTTTTATATCCTTTTGGTATATTCATTTTTCCCAAATGTCTTTGTAATGGACTTTTCTTTTCATCAGGAATTATGATTCTTGTTTCTTTTTCTTTTTCAGCTACTATCTCTTTTCTCTTTTCTTTATCCTTTTGGTGCAATAGGGTCTGAATTAAGACTACCATTTTATCTATTTCTAATATTATTTTTTCTCCATAACTAATAATTGTTTTTTGTATCTCTATTAAATCTTTGTCTAATTTAGTAGCCATATCAGATTCTGTTAAGATTATAAAATTTTGTTTATCCATCTTTTGGTATTCAACTTGATTCTGTAAGAGTTAAGTCTTTAATTTCAAGAGGACTTAAATCATTAAAATTTTCGAGGCAATTCAAGAAATCTACTTCCTCTATATCATCGAATTGTTTAAAATCTTCTAGCTTAGGATCTTCAAACTTAGGACTATGATCCTTCATGTATCATACACTATTACTTAATATTTCTGAAATCTTAGTTAGCATATATGTTCTTAAGGCAAAGACAGGTAAAGTCACCTTTATTTCTTCTCTAAGTCGTTTAAATTGTCTTTCAATTTTTTCAAGATCTTCTAAATTCGATTTTTGTCTAATAATTGGTCTTCGAGGCATTTTTAACTAGATCTATAACCCCAATCTGTATCATCAATATAATTATCAGATGTAAATCTTATAGGTAAATTTGAGTTATTATTTTCCCATTCTTGAGCATATCTAACTTCAAATTCATCACCTATTCTGTTTGTTTCATAAAAAGTTATATGAAAATCTAGAAAATTAATGGACTATTAGTTCAATATCTAAATTATCTAGTTCTAGTAAGGCTTTGATACCATTTTCTGAGGCTAAAAAGTGTCGGTTCAAAACAAGAACATTTCTAGGTAAATTTTCTTGAAAAATTATAATAAAATCGAGGGAGTATAACGAAAATACAGAGATTGTAATCATAAGCTTCATTAATATGATATCTTTTTTGTGTATCACTAAAAGTTCTTGAACAATACCTACAGATTAATGCTTTGTCATTATCTTTCTTTTTCAAAACTCCACTCCAATAATTTTCAAAAGCATCAGTCTCTAAAATTAAATTATTTGTTTCTGCGGGTAATTGTAACTTAGGTAAAGTGCTACATATTTGTTTAATTTTCTTAACATGATCGTCTAGTATGGAGTCAAAACTAAATATTTTATTTTGTTTTAATAGATGTTGCAAAGGTTTTTCTAATTTAGCAAGATTTTCTATGAAATCTGAAGCATAATTCAAAATTCCTAAAAAGCTTTGAACTTGTTTTTTATTGATCAATTTATCTGGAAAATTACTTAATTTTTTGAGAATATGGGGTTGTAATTCTATACATTTTTATTATACATTTCTAACACACACACACACACACACACACACACACAACATATATATAAATATATATGACAAACAAACACAATATATATATATATATATATATATATATAAGTTTTTTTCTAATTTATCTATACATATATTATCATTTAATAAAAATAATGATATAATTAACATCATATACATTTTTAAAATTTTATGAATGTACAAAATAGTTTATTATACAAAATAATATTATTTCATAGAAAATTTAATATAATTATTATATTTTTATAATATTAATGTTTTAAAAATTTAAAAACAAATATAATTTTTTTACTGATTTTATCAAACTAATGGTTTGATCATTAATTTGATACGCATATATTTCTAAATGTGTTAGGTTTTTTAGCATTGTTTCAGAGATTTCGCTAGAATTTGTGGCAAAACATATCTGATTACTTTTAAATTTTGTCATAATACTTTTTTAGTGATTTTATAAAATCTAACGATTGGATCATTAATTTGATATGCCTATCTTTCTAAATGTGTTAGGTTTCGGACATTTTTATTGAGATTATGCTAGATTTTGTGGTAAACATGTCCGATTATCTTTAAATTTGGTCACAATACTTTTTTTTAGTAATTTTATCAAATATAACGATTGAATCGTTAATTTGATATGCTTATATTTCTAAATGTATTATGTTTTCAGTATTTTTATAGAGATTAAGTTAGATTCAGTGGCAAAAAATATTTGATTACCTCTAAATTTTGTCATAATACCTTTTTAAGTGATTTTATAAAATCTAACGGTTGGATCGTTAATTTGATATGCACATATTTCTAAATGTGTTAGGTTTTCAATATTTTTACATAGATTACGCTAGATTTTGTGGCAAAACATATCTGATTACCTTTAAATTTTGTCATAATACATTTTTTTAGTGATTTTATAAAATCTGACGTTTGGATCGTTAATTGATATGCCTATATTTTAAATGTGTTTGGTATCGAGCATTTTTATTGAGATTATAATAGATTATGTGGTAAAACATGTTTGATTATCTTTAAATTTGGTCACAATACTTTTTTTAGTAATTTTATCAATTGAAACGGTTAGATTATTAATTTGATATACTTATATCTCTAAATGTGTTATGTTTTCAGCATTTTTACAGAGATTAAGCTAGATTCTGCGGCAAAACATATCTGATTACCTCTAAATTTTGTCATAATATTTTTTTAATGATTTATCAAATCTAACAGTTGGATCGTTAATTTGATATGCATATATTTCTAAATGTGTTAGGTTTTCAGTATTTTTACAGAGATTAAGCTAGATTCTGTGACAAAACATAACTGATTACCTTTAAATTTTGTCATAATACATTTTTTAGTGGTTTTATAAAATCTAATGGTTAGATCGTTAATTTGACATGCCTATTTTTCTAAATGCGTTAGGTTTCGAGCATTTTTATTGAGATTATGAAAGATTCTATGGTAAAACATGTCCGATTATCTTTAAATTTGGTCACAATACTATTTTTAGTAATTTTATTAAATCTAACGGTTTGATCGTTAATTTGATATGCCTATATTTCTAAATCCATTAGGGTTTCGGCATTTTTATGGAGATTATGCGGCAAAACATATTCGAATACCTTTAATTTGTGTGTGTGTGTGTGTGTGTGTGTGTGTGTGTGTATTAATATAATGTGTGTCAATTCAACACAAGTACATTTCTAGGTAAATTGTCTTGAAATATTATAACAAAATCTAGGGAATATAACGAAAGTACTGAAATTGTAATCATAAGCAAGATTATATCACACCAAGAGTTAGGTTATTAATCATCTATACTATCAAACTATAAAGGGGATACTGAAGGAGCCTAAGGAAGTTACCTGTTTGCAGATATAGGCAGGTTGGGGCTAAAATGCTCAATAAAAGTCCTAAGGTGTGACCCGATATCTTCAAGGTCAAAAAGAGGGGATACTGAAGGAGCCTAAGGAAGTTACCTGTTTGCAGATATAGGCAGGTTGGGGCTAAAATGCTCAATAAAAGTCCTAAGGTGTGACCCGATATCTTCAAGGTCAAAAAGAGACTTAGGTACGGAAGCATAGTATAAAAGTCCTAAGGTGTGACCCGATATCTTCAAGGTCAAAAAGAGACTTAGGTACGGAAGCATAGTATAAAAGTCCTAAGGTGTGACCCGATATCTTCAAGGTCAAAAAGAGACTTAGGTACGGAAGCATAGTGGACCCTTTATAGTTTGATAGTATAGATGATTAATAACCTAACTCTTGGTGTGATATAATCTTGCTTATGATTACAATTTCAGTACTTTCGTTATATTCCTTAGATTTGGTTATAATATTTCAAGACAATTTACCTAGGAATGTACTTGTGTTGAACCGACACTTTTCGGCATCAAAAAATGGTATCAGAGCCTTATTAGAACTCGATAATTTAGACATTGAATTAATAGAATCCATTAATTCACTAGATTTTCACATAACGTTTTATGATACAAATATAATAGATGATGATTTTGAAGCTAGATATGCTCAAGAATAGGATAATAATAATTCAGATGTACCTAGAAGATATGCCTCAGACAATTATATTGATGATACTGATTAGGGTTATAGATTTGATTAAAGATGCCTTGAAGACCGCTTAATATTCAAAAACCAAATTTAGAAGATCTTGAAGAGATTGAAAGAAAATTTAAAAGACTTAGAGAAGAAATAAAAGTGACTCTATCTGTTTTCCCTCTTAGAACATATATGTTAACTAAGATTTCAGAAATATTATGTAATAGTGCAAGATACTGAAGGGATCATAGTCCTAAGATAGAAGAACCTAAACTAGAAGATTTTACACAATTCGATAATATAGAGGAAGTAGATTTCTTCAATAATATAGAAGAAGTAGATTTCTTAACTTGCCATGAGAATTTGAATTTAAGTCATCTTGAGATTAAAGATTTAACTCAAGCAAAATCAAGTGAAACACAAAAAGATGGCTAAACAAAAATTTATACTCTTAGCAGAATCTGATATGGCTACTAAATTAGACAAAGATTTAATAGAGATACAAAAAACAATTATTAGTTATGGAGAAAATATCATATTAGAAAATTGATAAAATGATAGTTTTGATTAGAAGTTTGTTACAACAGAAAGATAGAGAAAAGAAAAAAGAAATAGCGACTGAAATTGAAAATGAAAAAGAAACCAGAATTATAATTCCTGAAGAGAAAAAGAGTCCATTACAAAGACACTTAAAAAAAAAATGAATATACCAAAAGAATATAAAGGAAATGAGTAATTCTGATGATGACATTCCCTCTAATATGGAAAATTTAATAACAAAGATTGGAGATATTGATATGGAAGGTTAATTTATAAATTTAAAACCTGAAATAACTGAAATCAAACCAGAATATAATCTAGAATATAATCCTAATATTTTAGATATCCCTAGTACAAGTAAAAATCCTTCACAAGCTTTTGATAAACCTGTTAAAGGTTATGCTGGGATTAGTTCTGTTATGCAACAACAAATGGATAAATTTACTCCTTTAGAAAAAATGAGAGCTGAACCTATAAATCCCTTTAGAATATATTTAGATATAGACTGTATTTCAAATGTCGAAGAAGCTATAGATAAATAGGAAACTGCTATGAGAATAACTATTACCCAGAATCAATAAGACATTTTATACCCAAAAGCTTATTAAATAGTGCATTAAGATATTTGCAAAGATGTCCAACAAACTGTATTTGATATAGATGATAGTTTAACTAATATAATCACATGAGCTACAGAAGTTCTAAAACTTGAATTTTTAGGAGAAGGTAACTTCTTCAAAGATCCAACGACTACACAAAAATATGTAATAGCCCTATTAAGATTACAATTGTGTGATATGTGTAAAATCGATAGATATATATGTATCAATTAGTTTTTGTCCCCAAGGATCAGGTATCTTAGTGAAAAACAAAGGTAAATAGGATATTTTAGGTAAAAGAATTGTGCACTGTAGAGATAAATTAAGTGAATGGTGTGGAGATGCCATTTTAGCCAAATTGTCTAGAGGATTAAGGAAAAAGATTTCATTATGTTGTGATAAACCAAAATTACCCTTAATGATAGGATGTGATAGTCCATATTATTATAGTAAAATTAAAAGAAAATATAAAAAGAGAAAACAATACAAGAAAAGATATTTTAAGAAAAGAAAGACTCGTTATTATAAAAAGAAGAAATATAAGAAACCTTTTAAACCTACTTTTAAAAGAAGAAAGAAAAATGTTAAAGAATGTCAATGCTATTATTGTAAAGAACTTGGACATTATGCAAACAAGTGCCCTAAAAAAATTGATAAAAACAAAAAGAAAATTGCAATTGATGAAGATATTCAAAAAATGATTGAAGATGGAGAATTTATTCAAATAGACAATTTTGAAGAATTAAGTACAGATGAAAGCATATTTATATTAACAGATACAGAATACACTGAATCTTCTGAAAATGAATAATACAGAAATAATAGAGATAGATCCAATAATAGATAAAGAAGAAGAATCTTTGGGAGAATTTAATAAAGAAATATTAATAGATAAAAGAAAATTGAAACAGATACAACAAGAAAATTTTTCATTAACTAATTATTTAGGATTTCATGTTAATACTTTAGAAAAATTAGGAATAAAACCTAGAAAACATCATCTTTATTATGGATTGAATATCCAGGAAAGAGCTCTAGAAATATCTTTAGCAAATAATAAAGTGATTATACACCATTATTAATGAAAAAAGATATTGAAGATAAAATACAAAAATTAAAACCAGAAATTAAAAATAGTCTTGGATGGATACATATAGGTGCTATACAAATAATTATTAAATCTACCTTTAAAGAAGGATTAGATATACCAATAGATTTAGCAATAACGAATAATAGAATTAGAAATAGAAAAGAAGCATGTTTAGGAATTTTAAGAGGAAACCTCCAGTATGGCAAATTAAAATTTAATATTTACCCAAGGATAGCTTATAATATAAAAGATAAAGATTTTGATAAAACTCTAAGTTTATTACAAAATTTTAAAAGAAAAGATTTTTTCTATGAAAATAATAGACCTTATTCTATAACTTATGCAATATCATATGTGATCTCAAATGCCCATTAGTCTGATTGTTTCCATATCAAAGATATCATAGATTATTCTTATTTATTTAATGATGTTTGTCAAATTTCGGTACCTAGTTTACCTATAATAGAATAGATAGATTCAACACCATTGAATTTAGATTTATAGGAAAAACCTTTAATCACAAAAAATTATTTCCCACATAAATTATCCTTTACCAATACTCATGTAATAAGTAACCCTATCAATAGAATAAACAATAAGACTATTATACCTCGAAATTATGAAGTGAGTAATTACAAGATAAAAGGAGAATATTTTGATGGAACACAATTTAAGCCCATAAATATCTTAGTAGATACTGGAGCTAATGGAAATTATATAAGTAATAAGTTATGTAATAATTTACAAAAATTTCCTTTAGAGAATCCACTTCAATATTCAAATTTTAATGGAGAAATCCACGAAATAAATGAAATTGTTGAAACATTATTAAAATTTGGAACAGAAATTATTAATATATGACTATTAATTGAAAATGAAGGAATGAATGATACTTTAGAAATTATGCTAGGATCTACTTTCTTAGAAACAGTTAAACCTTATCAAATAACTTCTTATGGCTTAAAGATGACATATAATGGAAAATTAATATACATACCAAAATGATAAGTCCTTATAGTATTTATATTCCAATAGGAATTACCTATAAAGATTACAGAGCTGAATATTTTGCTGCATATATAGATAGTGGATCAGGATCTTGCTTATGTAAAGCTGATTGTTTTCCCAAACAATATCATCAGTCATTCAAACCTATTAAACGAAAGGACATTTCCAATAATCTGATTGAAGTTTCTTTTGGAATAGAACAACCTATAATACTATTAGGATCATTTCTTATTAAATGTCCACCATTTTATTTTTATAATACAGGTCTCGATATTTTACATGGAAATAATTTCTTACAATTATTTCGTAAAGTTATTTTTTATACCCTTACTTATTAGATACATTTTAAAACACCTTGCTACCATTTAATTATTTTTAAAAGACTTAAAAAAGCCTATGCTAAACCATTTCCTATTAATTTTATTCCTCACACAACCCAACGTGGTGATATTGGATACAGTAAAAAACTGATTTTTCCTAAAGGAACACCTTTACTACAATACCAAATTAAGCTTTTTTCTCCTCTTTTACAATATCAGATTGAGTTGAGACTATTGGATATTGATATAGAGACTATTAAATCAAAATTACAACAGTGTTATACTAATAATCATATTCAGTTTTAGGATAATAATAAGATAACAGCTAAATTGGAAATGATAGATAAAGACAAAATTATTAGAGTAAAGCCTATGAGATATAAAGAGGAAGATCAAAAAGAATTTAGGAAGCAATTAAAAGAATTATTAGACGCTAATCTAATAAGGGATAGCCATTCTCCTCAGAGTTCCCTTGCATTTATGGTACAAAATCATGCAAAAATTGTTAGAGGAAAAGCTAGAATGGTAATAAATTACAAAAAAATAAATGATAATACAATATTTGATGGATATTTTCTACCATATAAGGAAAGCATAATAAATTGGACAAGAAATAAAAAGATATTTTCTAAGTTTGATTGTAAAAGTGGATTTTGGCAAATTAAGATGGAACTCGATAGTATTAAGTATACATCATTCTCTACCCCTCAGGGATAATATGAATGGTTAGTCATGCCATTTGGATTAAAAAATGCACCTCAGATATTTCAACAAAAAATGGATAGTATATTTAAACCTTATGATTTTATATTTGTTTTTGTTGATGACATTCTTATAGTATCTAATTCTATAGATGCTCATATTAAACATTTAAATGTATTTTGTGATTTATGAATTAAGCACGGGCTAGCATTATCTGAAAAGAAAGCTAAATTAATGCAAGAAAAGATAGAATTTTTAGGAATGATAATAGATAGCAAGGAAGCAAAATTACAACCTCATATTTTATAAAAATTAAGTAATTTTCCAGATAAATTGATCAATAAGAAACAAGTTCAAAGCTTTTTAGGAATTTTGAATTATGCTTCAGATTTTATAGAGAATCTTGCTAAATTGAAACAACCTTTGCAAAATTTATTAAAGCAAAATAAAATATTTAGTTTTGATTCTACACTAGAGAATCATGTAAAGAAAATTAAACAAATATGTAGTACTCTACCTAAGTTACAATTGCCTGCAAAAACAGATGATTTTTCTGGAGACTGATGCATCTGAAAATTATTGGAGTGGAGGTTTGAAAAAGAAAGATAATGACAAAGAATTAATCTGTAGATATTGTTCAGGAACTTTTAGTTAACACAAAAAAGATATTATATTAATGAAAAAGAATTGTTAGCCGTAGTTAAAAGCTGTTAAAAGTTTTATTACTTTCTTTTACCAAAAAGATTTTTATTATGAACTGATAATACACAAGTAAAAGCTTTTGTTAGAAATAATTTACCATCTAAACCTGAATACAAACGATTGATTAGATGGCAAACTTTATTAGTTGAATATCAATTTGATATTGAAATTATTAAATCTGACAAAAACGTGTTAGCAGATTATCTGACCAGGGAACATGGTGTTTGAATCTGCTCGTTATTATTATACTCTACAAGAGTTAATTACACCTGGATGTTACCATTACTTCAAAAGGACAGTCGATTCTTTAGAGACTATTGAACAATGTTATGCTTATCTTGATATTGTTTACTATGAACTCAGAAGACTCAGAAGATATTGACCTCGATCTTATATGGTGTATATTAATCAGGCCAAGAAAGATTTGATATGGTAGAGGTATTTTGAAATTAAAGCTAATATTTGAATAGATATGTTTTTATATTTCAAGAATGGCTACTTCAAAACAAAGGATCCTTAAGCTATTAGATGATATGAACAATCAAAATTAAAGTATACAAGATAATATTTCTAACATCATTGACATCCCATAGCTGCTAGGTATGACTGAGGAAGTCACCGATGTATTAATGTCAGAAAGTAAAATGATAAAGACCAGAATAAATAATTTTGAAATGAATAGTAAATTTCTTAAAACTATCTTAGAAAAATCAGAAATAAAAGATTTGGGATCATGCTCGAAAACCCCATAGAAAGAAAAGGAAGAAGAAATTTGTCTACGACCCCAAAACGAAAAGACAATAATTTTCCTTGAAAAAATACCCTCAAAGATAATACTCCCTGCTGTGGAGGTACAACAACAGATAATGAGAGAACTCTATAGCCTCTCTAATACTGAAATTCGATACTTAGATTTTACTTGTGTATATCCAAGAACAAATTATTTAGAAGATACTTCTCCTCAGGAGATAAAGTATTGGTATGAAATCTAATCTATCGCTCTCCTTTGAATTTTCTTGAAATATCCCAGTTACCCTTTTGGGTACAAGAAGGAGTAAAAGATTTCTTTATTCATAATCCAACAGTTACTTTAAATGATATTTTATACTTGAAATTTGTCTCTGCTGGACCTGATTTCTTTGAAGATGAAAGATATCCAGCTTTTCATTTTATTCAAGTTGGGAAAGTATATCCCTACTCCATTTAGACAGACAACAAAAAAGAGTTCTGGAAATTCGAAGAAATAGATATTCACTACAAGAGGGCAATTGGAATTAGAGTTGTACTACAAAATATGGAAAGTACCTTCAAAAAAGGATTTCGCACCTATGGAAGAAAAAAGATGCATTCCTCAGTAATGATTAGTCCTGCGAAAAAGACACCTCCTAGTGCTGAAAAATATTTACAAACAAAGATTAAATTTTCTTGAAAAAGGAATTATTCAATCGAGTCTACAGGCTCAAGCCAAAATATGTCAATTCAGAAGCCATAACGGTGGAATTTGTCCAACATGCATTCCACAAAGCAGTGGGTTCGAAGACAGCGACAAGCACTCTAACAAGACTCCACTATCGGATGCCTATGGAGATGATTAGAGACAGTTGGAAGATAAGATAAGGATCAATAAAAAAAGACGAATGACTCGACATAGATAATTGCAACAAGACAAATGACTCACTCTTCCACAAGTGATTAAGACATTGTAAACGTAATTGTAATTAGCTTTTGAAATCCGAACTCCTCCCCTATAAATATGTATAGAAGTGAGAAGCATATCATCACTTAGAATCACTTCTTCATTACTACTTTAGTTTGCAGCATATCTCTTCCTTGTAAAAACACTCCCTTGTAATCTCTCTACTATGAAATAAAACTCTTTTCGTATCACAATAGGAGCCAAGTTGTTAATCTAAAAACTCTCTTTTCGTATCACAACAGGAGCCAAGTTGTTAATCTATATCTTGTTAAACTCTTAAAGATCTACTTTGTTTTCTTATCTAAGTCTCGTACACTAGAGGTAGGAAATGATCCTAGTGCTATGTTTCGGGATACTGAAGGAGCCTAGGGAAGTTACCTGTTTGTAGATACAAGTAGGTTAGAGCTAAAATGCTCTGTAAAAGTCCTAAGGTGTGACCCGATATCTTCAAGGTCAAAGAGAGACTCAAGTACGGAAGCATAGTGGACCCTTTATAGTTTGATAGTATAGATGATTAATAACCTAACTCTTGGTGTGATATAATCTTGCTTATGATTACAATTTCAGTACTTTCGTTATATTCCTTAGATTTTGTTATAATATTTCAAGACAATTTACCTAGAAATGTACTTGTGTTGAACCGATACTTTTCGGCCTTAGTATATATGTGTGTGTATGTATTCATATGTAAATATATATATGAATATGTAAAGATATGTATATATGAATATATGTGTATATATATATATATATATATGTAAGTATATATGAATATATGAATATTTGAATATATTTTGGTCCTTGATTTTTTTTATATTTTCAAAATGACCCCCAAAAAATTTTTAATTTGTCCCTAATTTTTTATAATATTTATAAAATGGTCTGTAAAAATTTTGCAAATTAGTCTATAAAGTTTTGAATATTTATAGTATGACCACAAAATTTTTTAGATTGATCATTAAATTTTTAAATATTTACAATATATCCCCCCCACACACACACACGCACACACACACACACACACACACACACACACATTTTTGTAATTATTCTATATGTGTGTATATATAAGTATATATGCATATATACATATATATATATATATTTAAATATGTAATTAATTAATTAATTACCATTTAAATTTATCCAAATATACATAGATGTCCAAATTATCGTATATTATTGAATAATATGTATTGATAGTAAATTTATATAATTATTCATGTGTTATTCTATATATATACATATATATGTTTATTAATATTTTTATATATGTGTGTGTGTGTGTGTATATATGTATATTTATGTGGGATGAATGTATATGTGTGTGTATGTGTGTGTGTGTGTATCTTTGTGTGTATGAGTCTTTTTCTCTAATTGATCTCTATGTATAAAATTATTTAATAAAAGCGATGACATAATTTATTAAATATGATAATATAATTAACAACATATAGACTTTTAAAATTATATAAATATACAAAATAACTAATTATATTGAATAATTTATTTTACTAGTACACTTAATATGATTATTATATTTTGCTATAATACTAATATTTTAAAAAAAAATCAAATAGAACTTTACAAATAATTTAAGTAAAAAAAAAAAGTATATGACCAAACATGAAGTTTGGCCTAGTGGTTAAGTGCGCGCATTGCACTCCAAACCGCCAGACCATGGTTCAAATCTCTCCTTGAGAATCTCGCAAAATTAAAGTGGTGCAATCAGGTGTGGTGGGTGCATGTGGACCATGCAATAAGAAGCAGTACAGTGTATAATTAGGTGTGGTAGGTTCACATGGACCATGCAATAAGAAGCAATAGGCGTGGTGCGTAAAATTCAAACATTATTATTATTTTTCAATTTATAATGACCCTTTGGCGAGGAAAGTCTTCTTGCTAGAGAACTTTTTGGCAGGACAAAAGAAAGCTCTTGGTGGGAAACTTTTCCTAGCCAAAGGCGAGGAAACTTCTTTTCTTGCAAGGAAAATTCCACCTCGAAAGTAGAGCATGACTTTTGGCTAGAAAACTTTCCATTCCAAAGAGTGAAAGTTAGCTCTTGGGGAGGAAAATTTCCTCGCCAAAGAGCATGACTTTTGGCTAGGAAACTTTTCTCGCCTGGCAAAAAATTTTGTCGCCATTGATTCCTCCAAAAAAATTATAAAAATATTTTTACAAATTTGTGAAATAAAATTGGTCCTTTAGTGACAAATCTTTCGTGACAAAATTGGTCCTATTTGATATGTATATATATATATATATATATATATATATATAGATATATGTATATATGAATATTTGAATATATTAATATACGAATATTTGAATATATTTTGGTCCTTAAATTTTTTAATATTTATAAAATGTCCTGTAAAAATTTTACAAATTAGTCTATAATGTTTTGAATATTTATAGTATGACCACAAAAATTTTTTAGATTGGTCATTAAATTCTTAAATATTTACAATATGTCCCCCAAAACATTTTGTAATTATTCTATATGTGTGTATATATAAGTATATATGCATATATATACATATATATATATATATTTAAATATGTAATAAATTAATTACCATTTAAATTTATCTAAATAACATAGATGTCCAAATTATCGTATATTATTGAATAATATGTATTGATAGTAAATTTATATAATTATTTATGTTTTATTCTATATATATACATATATTTGTTTATTAATATTTTTACATATATGTGTGTATATATATGTATATTTATGCGGGATGAATGTATATGTGTGTGTGTATGTGTGTATGAGTCTTTTTTTCTAATTGATCTCTATGTATAAAATTATTTAATAAAAGCGATGACATAATTTATTAAAAATGATAGTGTAATTAACAGCATATAGACTTTTAAAATTATATAAATATACAAAATAACTAATTATATTGAATAATTTGTTTTACTAGTACACTTAATATGATTATTATATTTTGTTTTAATACTAATGTTTTTTTTAAAAAAAAAAATTCAAATAGAGCTTTACAAATAATTTAAGTAAAAAAAAAAAAAAAAGGATATGACCAAACATGAAGTTTGGCCTAGCGGTTAAGTGCACGCATTGCACTCTAGACCGCCAGACCAAGGTTTGAATCTCTCCTTGCGAATCTTGCAAAATTGAAGTGTTGCAATCAGCTGTGGTGGGTGCGTGTGGACCATGCAATAAGAAGCAGTATAGTGTACAATCAGGTGTGGTAGGTTCACATGGACCATGCAATAAGAAGCAATAGGTGTGGTGCGTAAAATTCAAAAATTTTTATTTTTTTCCAATTCATAATGACCTTTTGGCGAGCACAGTTTCCTTGCTAGAGAACTTTTTGGCAGGACAAAAAAAGCTCTTGGTGGGAACCTTTTCCTAGCCAAAGGCGAGCAAACTTTTTTTCTCACGAGGAAAACTCCACCTCGAAAGTAGAGCATGACTTTTGGCTAGAAAACTTTCCTCTCTAAAGAGTGAAAGTTAGCACTTGGCGAGGAAATTTTTTCCTTGCCAAAGAGCATGACTTTTGGCTAGGAAACTTTCCTCGCATGGCAAAAAATTTTGTCGCCATTGATTCCTCCAAAAAAATTATAAAAATATTTTTATGAATTTGTGAAATAAAATTGGTCCTTTAGTGACAAAATTGGTCTTATTTGATATGTATATATGAATATATATATATATATATATATGTATGTATATACGAATGGCGACAAAAGAGCATGACTTTTGGTTAGGAAACTTTCCTCGCTAATGTCAAAAACTTTTGTCACCATTGATTCCTCCAAAAAATTTATAAAAATATTTTAATGATTTTGTGAAATAAAATTAGTCCTTTAGTGACAAAATTTTTTGTTGTGAAAACATAATCATCAACAACAAAATGACAGTTTTGGTGACGAAAATTCTATGTTTTTTGTGACAAAATTTTCCTAGAGAAAAGTTGGAGCTTTAGCAAGGAAACAATTTCCCTTTCTAAAAGGCTCACATTGGCAACAAAACACAATGTTTTGTCACCAGAATGCTTTGGCGACGGCGTTTTAGTGACGAACGGGCAATAAAATTTTTTCCTCGCAGAAGGACGTTTAGCTAGGAAAATATTGTCACCAAAAGCTATTTTTTTGTAGTGATTGTACACTCTATATGCCTTTTTAATGGTGGAATATCCAAGAAATATAGCCTCACCTGATTTACTATTGAATTTTCCAAGATTATCTCGAGTGTTGAGAACAAAACATTTGTAGCCAAAATTTTTTAAATTAGAAATGGATGGAATTTTGTAAAATATAAGTTCAAAGGGTGTTTTTTCTTAGAAAGGGCCTCAGTCTAACACGGTTAACAATGTAGTAAGGTGTATTCACAGTTTCAGCCCAAAAATATTTTGGAAGGGAGTTTTCACATAGTATTGATCTTGCAATTTCTTGCAAAGTTCTATTTTTCCTTTCAAATACACCATTTTGTTAAGGGGTTTTGCTGTTGAAAAGTTGTGAGAAACACCACTCTCATCACAAAAATTTGTAAACTCATGGTTGCAAATTTCTCTACCATTGTCACTTCTAATTGATATCAATTTGCACCCAAGGGAATTTTGAACACGTTTAAGTAGCTTTGAAAATTCAGAAAATGCCTCATCTTTTTTTACAAGAAATAAAGTCCAAATGAATCTTAAAAAATCATCCACTGGTATATAAGCAAACCTCTTACCACCAAGACTAGTGGTCCTCATTGGTCCAAATAAATCTATATATACAAGTTCAAGAGGTTTTGATGTTGAAATCATTTTATTGGGTTTAAAAGAGGTCTTGGTTTGTTTTCCAAATTAGTATGCACCGTACAATCGGTTTTTGACAAACTTCATTTTGGGCAGTCCTCTAACAAGCTCTTTTGAGGATAATCTATTTAGCAAATCAATAGACACATGGTCTAGCCTTCTATGTCAAAGGTAGCCATTATCATCATTTATGGAAAGACATCTTTTATTATGCTCAATAAGATCATTAAGATAAAATACATACACATTTCCACTCCATTTGGAAACAAAAATTATTTCATTACTAGAGTATCCATAATAGTGCAAGAATCATTTTCAAAAACAACTTTGCAGCCATTGTCACACAATTAGCTAATGTTAAGCAAGTTGAATTTTAATTCATCAATTAACAATACTTGTTTGATAATAATAAAAGATTGAAGGCTTAAGAAAGGAAAACACAAAGCATGCAGTGGAAGCGAAAACTGAAAAACTGAAGAACTAGAGAACCCGAACAGAGCCGGCGCCGGCTCCGGCAGCCTCAACCGGTGCCGGTTGTGCTCTAGCGGGACTTCGAGGTTAAAATTTTTTAACCTTTTCTTCTTGTTCTCAAAGATGGCTAGACCGGAATGTGTGCAACCAGGGTAGGTGTACTGGTGGAAATCTCTGGTGCGATTCCTGCAAGCCTCCTACTTCGTCTTTGCATGTAGGTGAACGCCAATTCTCGATCTTCCAGTATATGGCCTGCCTAATTCCGTTTGATGAACAACTTATAGGGCTAAGGAACTTTCTTGGAGAGAGAGTGAGAGAAGCATCTCTTTTTTCACAGAGAAGAAGCCATAAAAAATAAAACTTATGTCCAATCCTCCTGTTTAACCTAAATAAAACCCTAGGCTAAGTTGGATTGGCTCATTGGACTCTTAGTTTAGCATTTTGGACTTAATTAATTATTCTAATTAGAACCAAATAATTGGCCCAATTAATAATTAATTTTTCAGCCCAAATAAACTAGTCCAATAAATAAGTCTATATTAGTTTAGTCCCAAGCTAATCTTTAATTATTCAAACTGGGCCAAAGTCCTGAATAATTAATTAACTCTTTCTCCATGGACCTTTATTTTATTCTAACCCAGTAATTAAATCAAACTACTTAAATTAAATAAATTTCATTTAATTTAATTTAAGACCAATTCCTTAGCCTAGATTTAATTAGGACTCACGGTCTATATTGGGGACCAAAAGATACACCGCCTTGGCTACTAAAATGACCAAAATACCCTTGCCATATAAATAGCTGTATTTTACATTTTAAATATTTTCTAATATCATCATAAAGAAATATTGACCCCAAGGATAGTGCTGCATTAGCAAAATCTCCGACCTACAAGTGTAATGACTAAAATACCCCTCTATATATCACCGTACATTTAAAGAGAAAAAAGTGTAGTAACACCTCTCTAAATGATATCTACCATCCTTAGGATTCCAGTCCAATGATCCACGACTTCCTTGATTTTTTTCACTTTCCAAGGGAGCTACCCTAAAGCAAACATCTAAGTCATGTTTCCTAGGGCCCTGGATATTTAGATCATTCAGACAACCACAAGGGGCGATATAATATAGAAACTATCTTGTACAAGTCTGTCTTAACTAACTAGTCACACATACCCAACATGTAAGTATATTGGCCCTACGATAGAACCTCAACTATAATATATCAAAGTACATGCTTCTAGTTTCGTCAGACCACCAACTCATACTCAAGTCGTAGAGTACTAGTCCACGCTGTAGCAGTAGTAGTCTAGGTTTCTACCATATAGTTCTTTAAGAAACCACTACTACAAGTCCTGTTTTACGTATTCGAAATGTACTTATGTCATGAAGTGAGTGGACTACTCACTGGCTAAAGGTAAGCCATTCCCCATTTGAAATTCACAACATAATAACCTAGACATGATGAGATTCCCATTCTCATCAATCGGTTAAGAATGAACGTTTATGTGTTACGTAACCCGTGATCCATACCTTACTGTGAAAGACCTCCATTCACATGGACTACTTACTTAAACATAATGGGTCTTTTCCAAATGTAATTGTGCACAACTAACATGTAAATTCACAAAAAATTTCTAAAAATAAATTCTTTTATTAAAACATTCGATATTTACATCAGAAACCTAGTCAAAGAGGGTATATTTCCCAACAAAGATCCTTTACCAATATTACCTATTTCGAGTATCTTTCCCTTCTTCTTATCTCCAAATGTGACAAATCCATCATTTGTAGCTTGAATATTTTCCAAAAGTTTCTGTATTACCTGACATATATCTAGAGCTTCTGTTATCCAAGAATCATTTTGTGGAGCTCATCTTTTGTGGCAAATGTACCTATACATAGGAAGGAAGAGTGACTTTTGGCACTCATATTTTCTTGGATCCATAAGGTTTAGTGATGGTTCTTTTAACTTTCCTAGCTGTTTTTATATCCGATTCGACTCATTTCCTAACGTGACACCTAGATGCATCATGTCCATATTTGCCACAATAAGTACATCATATTTGATTTACATTTGAGTAGCTAGCTTTCACAAAATGGAATTTATGATTTCCAGCTTTGTACACATGGCCATAACGGAGACCATTTTTGTTTCCAGCCACACGTTGCATTCCAAGCAGTCTATTTAGATTGTCTTGGCCATTTGTGAACTTCTCAACACATATGGTAAGATCATAAACTCTCTTTTTCATGTCATCAAAATCACTGAGCATAATTTCAAGAGAAAAGACTTTATCATATAAGCATTTGTTCTCAAGTGTTAAACAGTCCAACGAAGTAGAGATAACTTCTTTTTCAATATTCAGACACCAAATGGAATCAAGTAAAGCTTTGTTCTCGCTTATTAGCTTGTCATTTTCATCTAACAAGGAATCTATCTTCATTTTCATTTTCTTGTTTCTTCTGGATAGTTTTTTGAGTTCATAGAACATGCCAATGGGAAGTTCATTTGGATCATCACAGTTATCGCAACCAGAATTATACAATTCAGACACAGAGTTAGATAGGGTAGGATTTACCTTATCTTCTATTACCATGAAGCATATGTTGGCTATCTCAATTTTAAATTCTTTATTTCCTTCAAATTCGGAATCATTTTAATCCCAAGTCCCGATCAGTCCTTTTCCTTTCTTTGTCTTCGTGTCTCTTCTTTTCTTTTTGTACTACTTGGCTTTTTTCTTTTTGGCTATAGGACAGTCAGCCATAAAGTGTTTTGTACTTTTGCGCTTATAGCATTAAGGTTTGAAAGATGAAGGTTATCCTTTCTTTTTAACAAATTTCTTGCCCTTTTTGAGACTGTTTTTTTTGAATAGTTTTTTTTTTTTTGAATTTTCTAGCCATCATGGCTAGTTCTTCAATGTCTAAAATCATCCCATAGTTACTTTCAGTCTGTTCACTATTTACATTATCATCAATAGCTTTTAAAGCTGTTTCTCTTTTACATTTATCACTATCATCATGTTCTTGAAACCTTTTAAGTTTCATTTTATGAGTTAGAAGAGATCCAATCAATTCTTCAGTTGGTAAGCTTTTCAACCAAGGTTTTGGGCTACCAGCTTTTAGGCAGAGCATCAAGTATTTTTCTGTTTTGCTCTCCAAAGGAGTAGATTTTCCCATAAGCCTTTAATCTATTCACTATATTCATGAATTTGGTGAATGTGTCAATAATGTTCACATTTGGTTTCATGATGAATAGCTCATAGTCATGAACTAAGAGTCCCAATTTTGATTCCTTTACTTGATTTGTCCTCTCATTGGTGACTTCAAGTAATTTTCATATATCATAGGCTGAATCACAACTACTAACTCGGTTGTATTCATTTGCATTAAGATCACAACACAATATATTCATTACTTGAAAATTTAATGTCATTTTGACATTATCTTCACCGTTATACTCATCGCATGTATTTAAGCAATACTCCCCAAGTGTAGATTAGCTCCAAGATATGAGAAGTTCATTCTTCAAGAAGTTGGAAGAATTATTGCCAGCGAAATTCAACCTATAAATAGATAGATGAACACATAAGTAAAAGCATAAAGAGTAATTAAAAAAATAAAAATCAAGGGAAAAGAAAGATATGAAGTTAAAGCCTTTAAGTCCCCCTCGAAGTAGAGTCTTCCTTGTCTCCAAATTGTCCAATAGTCATCAAATAGACCACCATGACCTCCAAAGGGTTCACAAGATCCTCTTTGCAATTGGTTCTCGTTTTAGTGAAGGATTTTTCTAGATTTTTGATACTCAAGAAAAATAAGAATAATATCCAACGTAGATAGCAAAAGCACAATGACAATCAACTTTCAATCATTACAGCAAAATACCACAAGGAGGCCAAGATTTCCAGATTTGCAAAAAATTCAAAAAAATGCATAGCTAATTTGTTAGAAGAAATCACAAGAAGCATAATTCATTCTATGCATTTTTGGCCCACCAAATAAACTCAACAAAGATTTTTCCATGTCTAGTAAATTTTCCTCAAAAACACATATGCATAATGTCAAGAAATTCAAGAGGATAAAATCGAGAACGTTTTACACCACTATGTTCCCCAACATGTGAGCTTTTAAAAAAAAAAAATTTAAGTCATGGGAACAATAATGTGAAGAAGAAGAAGAGTAATATGAAGAGGAAGAAGGGGAATACTAAGATAAAAGTATCATGCTAAGGGGATAGGGAAAAAACATAAAAGAAGAGAGAAAAATAGAAGAACAAGACAAATAAGAGAAACAAACAAGAAAATCAAAGAAAAAGAAACCAATAAAAGAAAAAAAACAAAATAAGACAAATTTTGGGAAGAAAAGAAAAAGGATAAGGGAACAAACGAAAAGGACAATTTTTTTAATTAATTAATTATTTTTTTATAACCCTTCCCGATAGAGGCTGGCCGGCGTCGGTTCCGGGCCTCAACTGGCGCCAGTTCCGGTCTGACTTCTGCCTTAAAACTAAAAACTATCCTAAATGCATAACCATGAGTTCATAAATTAATTATTAAGCTAAGATTAAAAGTTGCAAACAAAGAAATAAATAATAAAATAAAATAACTTCAATCCGTCTAAAGTATCGTGTTCGCAAAAGTCCAAACTTGAAAATAAGAAGAGTTAGTATTGACTCAAAATTATAGACATAGAAATCATCCAATTCATAATACAAAGAGTACACATATTCCATATTAACATGGTTAGTATTAAATAACTAAATATACAATATATACAAACATACAAAGACAAGTTAGTTATTATGAACGACGCCAGTTACATATTTACAACATACAGTGAAATTAAAATACAATTATGCAAACAACAAAATAGGCCACTTATTCATACAAGGAACATATATACATATTTATATATTTACATATTTACATGGTTAAATCAACAAAATCCAAGCTTTCATGATATTGTTCCCTGGCAACGGCGGCAAAAACTTGATGTGTACTCAAGTTTTTCAAAGATTCCTACAACATAACCACCATTCTTTTTGTGATCTTTTTCTTCTTGCTTTTTCAATTCTTTCTTTCTTTCTTCCTTATTTTTCTAATGCTGCTGTTGTTTGTTTCACAATTTTTTTCCCCATCTTGTCTTAGCAGCTTTTTGTTTTCTTCTCTTGTTTTCATTCATTCTTTTTTCTTCCTTTTCTTTCTTTTTCCAGCTCAACACAACTCTTGATGCATGACTGAAAGTAACAAGTCATGATCTTTACACAATTATTCTCCTTCAACATTCTCCTACATGTACTTTTATCCATCCAGAGCAATCACATATTTGGAATATAAATCAAACTCTTAGAAAGAAGTAATGGACAAAGTATGGCAACGGGTTTTAAGAAAGAAATTATCAATTTAAGCTCAAAATAGGCACTAGGGATAATAAAATAGGTATGCTTGAAAAGCTCAAACTATCCAAAGAAGGCCTATTACCATCATTCCTAAGTTAAATTATGAATGTCTTTCTTATTTCGCCTCGAGAGGTATTCAAGTAAGTTCTAGAATGCTCAATAAATTTTAGTGGAAAAACAAGTTTAAGAATAATGTAAAGCATATGATCAAGAACTACTTAATCTAAGTGTGTGCAAAAAGTCATGCATAAGCCATAAATGATATAGAATATATGCTCTATAATCTATCATAAAGACATGCATTAAGAATACAGCTTGAAATCTCAACGAAAATCAGAAAAAACTTTGAAAATTTTTGCTCACAAGAAGGATAAAGGATAAAAGATTGATGCATAGAAGAATTTTCAATTGAACCACTCCCCCACACTTAAACTGGACATTGTCCTCAATGGTCAAAGAAATAGAACAAAGAATAAACACTGCCATGGGACCAAAAATAACGGGGAAAAGGGGAGAAAGAAAATACTTCCATACTTTGTGCTCAAAATAAAATTCTTTCTCAATTTCAAAATATTCCAAAGTAGCTCAATACTAAGAAAACACCAAGATAATTGATAAAACATTGGACAAGGTATATCACCAAACCACTCCCCCATACTTAAGTTGGACACAGTCCTTATTGGCAAAAAATAAACACAAGAAAGCATCTCCAAAGGGATTAAAATAATAATGGGTTAGAAAGTTTAAGTAATACTTCCCAAGTGCAATAATGCTCCAATAGGTATCCAAACTTGAGGTAAAGAGAAGGGCTTGTCCAAGAGGACTTTATTCTTTTCCATGCTTCTACAAATACCAAGTTACCTCCCTGAAATTAGGGTGAATGGTAGAATTCATCAACATCCTCAAAGGGTTTCTTAGAATGAATGATAAATCTAACTTCTTAAGGTATGTTAAACTCCAGACATCATCAGTGGGACCATTATTTTCCAAGAAGTGAGAAGAACCTAAGAAATAATGTGATAAAGAGAGATTAGAATTATTAGCACGTAGAGTAGAATTGAATATCTCCCTTTCCACATTAGACAATTGGTCCTCATATCCTTTCTCTTTTCCTTAGAGATTCTCTTGTTCAAGTATATGGGCCTTTATGGCATTCTCAACCAACTTGGCTAGTTGTGTTCTTTGATAGCTCAATCGTAGGGATACTTCTTTATGCCACTTAATGGAGGAATTTGAATTGGCAACAAAAGAATGCATTGAGGCTTCAAGTGACGTTTCACAAAAGGCATTGATCCGAGATTGCAACTTTGCCAAATTCTCATCATTGTAGCTCCTTTAATCTTGTGCCCAAAAGTTGTTGTCCATGATGATGTCAATCTCGCACTCAAAGAAAAACAAAAATCAAATTGAAAATAAAAAAAAAGAAAAATAATTAAAATAAATAAGTAAAGAAACGAAAAAAATAAAAGTTAAAAACAAATAATATAAAAATAAAGAAAAGAAAAACACACGCATTCCCAAACTATTTAAATACAAAAGTTAGTGGTATTTATAGTACAACAGGAAATATGTTAGTTAATTAAGTCAAAGTTAGTAAATTAGATTACAAAAGACAAAAGATATAAAAGATGGCACCTTTTTGCAAAAAGAACAATTATACATATTTACATATTCACATATTTACTTATTTACATATTTACATGGTTAAATCAACAAAATCCAAGCTTTCATGATATTATTCCTTGGCAACAGTGCAAAAAACTTGGTGCGTATTTATTTGGGTATAAAAATCATATAAAAATAAGCACATTCCTAATCAAGTTTAAATTAAAACATTAACCCCAAATTACACATATGAGCAAGCGTACTCATCATTAACATAGCATAGGGTTCAAACGAGTGTCGATCCTCAAGGAACAAGTATGCATTAATCACTTTTCTTTCATTGTTTAACCGACTCAATAAAGTGAAAAATAAATAAAAATGAAAATAAAATAAAATAAAATAAAAGAATATATACATGTCAAGGATGGAGAATTATGTAACTTAAACCATTATTTTGACAAACATGATCTTAAAGAACCTAATCATTATCATAATTAATTATTCTCTTGGCATCATGAAGGACTAAGATAGACCCACTTCTTTTTCAATCCATGAATTCACTATCTTCTAGATAAATTAGCATCACATACTCTGTCTCAACTAATTCACCCAAAAGATGCATTAAACACAATCCTTGATTAAATATCCATACTTTGGCAAACTTAAAACATGAAATTAACTAATGAATCCATACTTTGGCAAACATCAATTAACCTTTAATTACTTAGTTCTTAGCACTTAACCCCTTTCTCAAGCAAGTTAAAAGACAACAAATATGAAATTAACAAATTGCAACCACCATCAACCTCTTTCTCAAGCAAGTTAATAGGAAGAAACAACCAATTAATCTCGTAATTAGCATAAGTAATTAAATATCAAGAATAATAATCAATTAATCAAAAGATCAAACTAACTCTAAAAATCATGAATATCTAAAACAATGTCAAATTACAATAAAACAATTAATATGTCATTGTTCATGAAAAAGAAAACAAAGTAAAAGAAAGCACTCATAGACAAGCCTCCTCCTTCTTCCCTTGTAGATCTTCTTGCACAACTCTCCTTGAATTGAAGAATTCCTCCTTTGATTTGAGTGATTTTCTATGATGATCTATGAATTTTCCCCATTTCTCTTGTGTTTTCCATCTATTTATAGGCTTAGAAAGTGCCTAAACTCGTTGGTGTAAGGTTTTTGGCCGAGTAGAAGTAGGAAGATACTAAAATTTTGTAGATTATCAAAAATCGCATGCAAAAATCAAGGTTCCGCCTTATCTTCAAGGCGCAACTGGCGCTGCATTGGCTACTGGAGCCAGTGCTGGTTCGGTTTTGTTTCTTCAATCGTTCGCCGATTTTTTCTTGATTCTCGCACAATGCTTTCCAGAGTACAGCCAGCGTTGCCTTGGCTGCTAGAGTCGGTGCCAGTTCGGTTCTGTTTCAGTCTTGTTTCAACGATTTTTTGTTGTCTCGAAGTGCATGCTAACAACACGTGACTGACGCCGCTTCCTCTGGCTTGTCCGATGCCTCCTAGGTTTTGTTTTGTGACGTTTTTGCTTTGTTTTATCCCTAAAATCTGAAATAATGCACAAAACACCTTTCCAAGGGTAAAATCTCAAATATGGAGGAATATGATTAGTTATTAAACAAAATGTATCATAAAATAGTCTCAAATAACTAGAAAAAATATGACTAATTTAGGCCCTATCAATTCCCCCACACTTAGCTCTTTGCTTGTCCTCAAGCAAAGTATCAAAGACAAGTAAGAAAAACACAAGGTTTTCAAAGAATCCCTCAAATCAATTCCAAACCAATATCTTCAATGCTTCCTTCATTCAAGAACATAAAACACATGCTACTACATCTTTCACAACAAATGCAAGACTTGTGTAAGTGAATAGTGACTTAGTAGAACCATTCCAATAATTAACAATATTCTCAAACCATTGGAAAGAATTTAGTTCAAAAAGATTATGCATTCCATAAGCTTACTTTTCATACATTCTCTCCACTAATCCAAGAAATATCATGATTCTACTTAGATCAAGTAGGATTTTTAAGCTTGTAATGTAAGGCTAAAAGGCTTGCAATGTAGCTTGTAAAATGAAGGAGATAGGAAATTCAAATATCAAAGAAGATGAGAGTTCGCAAGAAAAGGATAAACACAATGTATCAAGAAATTCCAAACTCTTTTTGCTCTCCTATTTCAAAAATCATTCAATCCCCATAACCTTGTATAGCCTTTACAATTCAGTTCAAGCAAATCTTGCATTTCCACAACTCATTCTCAACTCATCAATAATTTTTTCACAAGGTCATTCAAATTTTCCTCAATGGTGCCAAGAACTTGATGTGAACTCAAGTTTTTCAGAGATTCCTACAGCTTAACCACCATTCTTCTTGTGATCTTTTTCTTCTTTCTCTTTCAATTCTTTCATTCTTTCTTCCTTTTTTTCAAATGCTGCTGTTGTTTGTTTCACAATTTTTTTCTCTTTCCATCTTGTCTTAGCAGCTTTTTGTTTTCTTTTCTTATTTTCAATATTTCTCTTTTCTTCCTTTTCTTTCTTTTTCTAGCTCAACACAACTCTTGATGTATGACTGAAAGTAACAAGTCATGATCTTTACACAATTATTCTCCCTTAACATTCTCCTACATGTACTTTTATCCATCCAGAGCAATCACAGATTTGGAATATAAATCAAACTCTCAGAAAGAAGTAATGGATAAAGTATGACAACGGGTTTTAAGAAAGAAATTATCAATTTAAGCTCAAAATAGGCACTAGGGATAATAAAATAGGTAGGCTTGAAAAGCTCAAACTATCTAAAGAATGCCTATTACCGTCATCCCTAAGTTAAATCATGAATGTCTTTCTTATTTCGCCTCGAGAGGTATTCAAGTAAGTTCTAGAATGCTCAATGAATTTTAGTGGAAAAACAGGTTTAAGAATAATGTAAAGCATATGATCAAGAACTATTTAGTCCAAGTGCGTGCGAAAAATCATGCATAAGCCATAATCGATATAGAACATATGCTCTATAATCTATCACAAAGACATGTATTAAAAATACAGCTTGAAAATTTTGAAAATTTTGCTCACAAGAAGGATGAAGTATAAAAGAATGATGCATAGAAGAATTCTCAATCTAACCACTCCCACACACTTAAACTGGACATTGTTCTCAATGGCCAAATAAATAGAACAAAAAATTAATGCCATGGGACCAAAAATAAAGGGGAAAAGATACGAAAGACAATACTTCCATTCATTGTGCAATCTTCTGTACAAGAGTTGAGTTCCTGGAGAATGAGGCATTAGCAAAGTACCTAAAAAGAAAAATACAAAAGAGCACACCAAAGCATAAAAACTAGAAAAGAAAAATAAATCAAAACAAAAGAAAATAGTACGAACGAATGAAGAGGAAGCGAGAGAACTCGAGAAGGATCATGTTGCAGTGTCCAAGAGCATGTCCACTTGATTTGTGTTGCGAAGAAGTTCACCAACATAGCGTTTCACTTGATTGCTATTGACTTTGAAAGTGCCCTTAGTGGGGTGAGTAATTTCGAGAGTGCTAAAGGGGAATAGATTACTTACAATGTATGGTCCCGATCACCTTGATTTCAATTTATTGGGAAAAAGTCGTAGACGAGAATTGAATAACAATACTTGATCTCCTTTCTCAAATTCGTGATGTCAAGTGATATACTTGTCATGCCATTTTTTAACTTTCTCTTTATACCGCATTAACGTATCATAAGCATCTTTGCGCAACTCCTCCAAGGTTGTGAGTTGAAGCGACTTGGACTTCCTAGATGCTGCAAGATCAAGGTTAACAAGTTTGATAGCCTAATAAGCTTTATGTTCAAACTCAACAGGTAGATTACATGGTTTGCCATAAACTAACCGAAGAGGAGTTGTGCCAATTGGGGTCTTAAAAGCTGTCCGATATGCCCAAAAAGTGTCATTCAATTTTAGACTCCAATATTTCCTAGTATGGTTAATAGTTTTTTTCCAAGATGCGTTTGAGTTCCCTCTTAACCACTTCAACCTATCCACTTATTTGGGGATGATAAGGGGTGGCAAGTCTATGGTTCATGCCTAGATGTTTGAGAACTTTTTCCATTTGTGCATTGCAAAAATGCGTCCTCTTATCACTAATGAGCACCTTAGGCACACCAAAATGGGTGAAAAGTTTTTTTAGAAATTTTACCACAACCTTTGCATCATTGGTTGGTAAAGCTTGTGCTTCTACCCATTTAGACACCTAATCCACTGCTACAAAAATATATTTATTTCCCAAGGAACTAGGAAAAGGTCCCATGAAGTCTATCCCCCAATAATCAAACACTTCATAAGCTTGAAAAATTTACAATGGCATCTCATTAGATTTAGAAATGTTACCTGTACGTTGACACTTATCACACTTTTGAACAAACCTGTGGGCATTTCTAAACAATGTGGGCCAATAAAAACCAGACTCTAGCACCATTTGTGCAGTGTTGTTGGCTTGGTAGTGCCCTCCAGCAAGTCCTTCATGACACTGTCTAAGAATATCCTCTCCTTCTTTGGAGTCCATACACCTTCGAATGATTTGGTCCGCACAATACTTAAACAGATAAGGGTCTTCCCAAAAGTAATGCCTTACTTTGGAGAGGAATTTCTTCTTTTGTTGCATTGTGAGAGCTGTTGGAATAATTCCTGCAACCAAGTAATTAGCAAAATCTGTGAACCAAGGGGTGTTTAGAATCTCACCTTCTATTAGCAAGAGTTGTTCATCCGGAAAGGTGTTATTGATGTCTTCCTCTACCAATGATTCCAAATTAGGATTATCCAGTCTAGATAAGTGATCCGTAGCCAAGTTCTCCGCACCCTTTTTGTCCCTAATTTCCAAATCAAATTACTGCAATAATAATACCCATGTTATCAATCTTGGTTTTGAATCATGTTTGGTTAGTCAGTACTTTATGGCAGAATGGTCCGTATAAACAATGATTTTGGACAAAATAAGATAAGACCAAAATTTATCAAACGCAAACATTATAGCAAGCAATTCTTTCTCCATTTTTGTGTAATTTTCTTATGCATCCATTAAAGTCTTGCTTGCATAGTAGATAGGTTGGAAATGCTTATTCTACCTTTGTCCAAGTACTGCACCAACTGTAAAATCACTTACAACACACATTAATTCAAATGGAAGAGACCAATTAGGTGCAATTAAAATAGGTGAATTGATCAATTTCTCCTTAAGCAGGGTAAAAGCATTGAGACATTTTTCATCAAAATTAAACACAACAACCTTTTCAAGTAAAGAGGTAAGAGGTTTGGAAATTTTTGAGAAGTCTAAGATAAACCTCCTGTAAAAACCTGCATGACTAAGAAAGCTCCTTATAGCTTTCACAGAAGTAGGAGGAGGTAACTTCTCAATTGCTTCAAGTTTTGCTCTATCCACTTCTATACCTTTCCTCGAAATTTTATGCCCTAACACAATACCTTCTTGCACTATAAAGTGACATTTTTTCCAGTTAAGCATAAGGTTAGTCTCTTCACATCTTGCTAGTACCTTTTCAAGGTTAGATAAACACAAGTCATATGAGTCACCAAAAATAGAGAAATCGTCCACAAATACCTCCATAATGTCCCATACGAGTCCTTCGAATATAGTTGTCATGCACCTTTGGAATGTTCCGGGACCATTGCAAAGACCAAATGGCAATCGACGATATGCAAAAGTACCATATAAACATGTAAAAGTTGTTTTCTCTTGGTCCTCAGGAGTTATGGGGATTTGTAGGTAGCTAGAAAATCCATCTAAGAAATAATAATATTCATGTTCGGCTAACCTTTCTAACATTTGATCAATGAAAGGGAGAGGGAAGTGATCTTTTCTAGTGGTTTTGTTTAGCATCCTATAATCAATGCAAAATCTCCAACCCGTGACCAATCTTATAGGCACTAGCTCATTTTTATCATTGGGGCTTACTGTCATTCCTCCATTCTTTGGCACCACTTGAGTAGGACTCACCCAAACACTATCAGAAATAGGGTAAATGATGCTTGAATCTAAACGCTTAATCACCTCACCTTTTACCACTTCACTCATATGTGGGTTCAACCTACGTTGGGGTTGCACAACGAGTTTTGCACATTCTTCCATCAAAATCTTGTGAGTGCAAAAGAATGGACTAATTCCCTTTATATCAGTGATCTTCCAAGCTATAACTCCCTTATATTTTCCCAACATCCTTACCAATTTGGTCTTTTGTTCTTTAGTGAGATCTTTGGCAACGATCACAGGCAATTTGTGTCCTTCATCTAAGAACATATATTCTAAATGCTTAGGTAGGTCTTTTAAATCCAATTCTAGGGGCTCCTCTATGGATGATTTCATTCTTCCAAAACTGCTTTTCTCAATTTCTAAACTCTCCATCCCATCCACATCATGAGAGTCCTCCAAATATGCCACTGATGTTACCATCAACTCCTTCTTAATTGATTCCTGCAAAAACTCCAAAATAGGTTCGTAAAGAATATCAATTCTTAAACAAGAATCATCAGAAGACAGACGATGTTGCATGCTTTTGTGGATTTGAATGACTACTTCCTTATTCCCAACCCTAAGTGTCAACCTCCCCCCATGAACATCAATTAACGCCTTTGCTGTAGCTAAGAAGGGTCTACCTAAGTGATATGGACTAAATTAGTCATGTTTTTCCTAATTATTTGAGGTTCATTTGTAATACATTTTGTTAGATAACTAGTCATATTCTTTCAAATTTGAGTTTTTGTCCTTGGAAAGGTATTTTGTTCATTATTTCAGATTTTTAGGGTAAAATGAAACAAAACGTCGCAAAACAGAGGAAAGGCAGCGCCGGCTAGGGCTCTAGAACCAGTGCTGGCCGTGCACTATTGAAACAAACTTCGAAGCGATGAAAAAATTGTTGAAATAGAGCGGAACAGAACTAAGGCAGCACCGGCTGCATTCTGGACATATTGTGCAAAATTTGGATAAAAATCGACAAACAAGTAGAGAAGTAGAACACAACCAATGCCGGCTCTGAGAGCCAAGGCGGTGCCAGCTGTGCCCTGAAGCTAAGGCAGTGCTTGATTTTTTTCTACGCGATTTTTGGTAATTTGTGGAGTTTTAGTATCTTCCAACTTCTACTCGGCCAAGAACTTTGTACTTACGAGTTTAAGCACTTCCTAAGTCTATAAATAGATGAAAAACACAAGGGAAAAAGGGAGAATTCATTGATCATCATAGAAAATCACTCAATTAAAGGAGGAATTCTTCAATTCAAGGAGGGTTGTACAAGAAGTTTTTCAAATGAAGAAGAAGGAGGCTTGTCTATGAGTGCTTTCTTTTACTTTGTTTTCTTTTTCTTGACAATGATGTATTAATTATTTTATTATAATTTGACATTGTTTTAGGTATTCATGATTTTTAGAGTTATTTGATCTTTTGATTAATTGATTGTTACTCTTAGTATTTAATTACTTGGGTTGATTGCGAGATTAATTGATTGTTTTCCATTAACTTGCTTGGACAAAGGGGTTGATGGTGGTTTCAATTAGTTTCATATTTGTTAGCTTTTAACTTACTTGGACAAAGGAGTTAAGAGTAGGGACAAAGTAACTCAAGGTTAATTAATGTCTGTTAAGATATGGATTCATTAGTTAATTTCATGCATAATTTACCAGGAATGGGAATTAAATCAAGGACTATGGTTAATGCATCTTTTGGGTAAGACTGGTTGAGACAGGATATGTGATACTAAGTTACCTAGAACATATGGATTCATGGATTGGACAAAGAAGTGAATCTATATTATCCTTCATGATGCCGAGAGAATAATTAGTCATGATAAAGATTGGGTACTTTAAGATCATGTTTATCCAAACAATGGTTTAAGTTACATAATTCTACATCATTGACATCTATATATTTTTACTTTATTTTAATTTTCTTTTTATTTATTTGTCACTTTATCGAGTCGGTTAAACAATGAAAGAAAGGTGATTAATGTCTACTTGTTCCTGGAGGATCGACACTCGTTTGAACCCCATGCTCAGTTAATGATGAGTACGCTTGCTCATATGTGTGATTTGGGTTGAACGTTAATTTAAACTTGATTGGGAATGTGCTTAGTTTTTGTATGATTTTTATACCCAAGTCCGGACACATCAAGTTTTTGGCACTGTTGCCGAGGAACAATAGCATGAAAGCTTAGATTTTGTTGATTTAACCATGTAAATATGTAAATATGTTAATTATGTATAATTGTTCTTTCCGTAAAAAGGTGCTCTCTTTTATATTTCATGTATTCTTGTACACTCTTGTAACCTAACTTAACCTACTAACTTTGACTCTGTTCTTTTAACTAACTTTTTAACCTTGTAATTTTATTTTTATCAGTAATTCCGTATCTAACTCACTTCTATGTGTAGGAGAAATGGCAAATTGGAATCCGAGGAAGTCTAATGAGGGGCAGTACCTCTATTGCATTCCTAAGATGACACTCGCAGCACTAGGATTAGTAGAGCTTGAAACCTTAATTGGGAAATTTGCTGTTCATGTCACGAGGCGTTTCCAAAAAATTTGCTGTTCATCTGGAATCGATTTCTTGGAAACCCCAATAGCTCATGAGGAAACAGCTGCTGTCATATTGCGAAGTGGAAAAGAATTACCAGGCAATCCAGATGACAACCGACACCGGTTGGAAGAAGAGAACCGGCGCCGGCTGTCCGAAAGACCCGAGACTGCACAACACAGAACCAAACCGGCGCCTGCTAAGGTATTGGAATAGGCGCCGGCTACTCCCTGTCCACCTCCCGAAAAACCTACGTTTCAGCCTAACATACCGTATCCTACTCGTCTACATAAGGCCCGAAAAGATGATCAATTCGAAAAATTCCTTGAGGTGTTCAAACAGTTGCACATAAACATTCCCTTTTGTGAGCCTTAATCTACATGCCCAAATATGCCAAATTCCTCAAAAGTATGCTCGTCAACAAAAAGCGATTGGCAGAGTTATCTACAGTAGTCCTCAACGAAGAATGCTCAGCTATCCTATAAGACAACTCGAAATTGGCAGATAAAGAAAATGATCTAGGGAGTTTCTCTATCCCATGTCTAATTGGCACTTTTTATGTCTGTAATGCATTAGCTGACCTAGGTGCTAGCATTAATTTATTGCCATATAAAACATTCAAAAGGCTAGGCCTAGGAGAACCACAACCCACTAGGATAAGTATTCAACTCGCGGATAGATCTATCAAATATCCTAGGGACATAATAGAAGATGTGTTGGTAAAAGTTGATAAATTCATATTTCCTATGGATTTTGTTATTCTTGACATGAATGAAGATTCCAAAGTCCCTTTAATCTTAGGTAGACCCTTCTAGCTATAGTAAAAGTATTAATTGACGTTCATGGGGGGAGGTTGACACTTAGGGTTGGGGATGAGGAAGTAGTCATTCAGATCCACAAGAGTATGCAACATCCTGTATCTTCTGATGATTCTTGTCTAAGAGTTGATATTCTTGACGAACCAATTTTTGAGTTGATGTAGGAATCTATTGAGGAGGAATTGATGGAAACATCAATGGCGTATTTGGAGGAATTTCACAATGAGGATGGGATGCATAATTTGGAAATAGAGAAAAGTAGTTTAAGGAGAATGAAATCATCTATAGAAGATCCTCCCAAATTGGACTTAAAAGACCTACCCGAGCATTTGGAATATGTGTTCTTGGCTAAAGAACGTAAGTTTCAAGTCATCATTGCCAAAGATCTCGATCTAGAACAAAAGACCAAGCTGGTAAGTATGTTGGGAAAATATAAGGGAGTGATAGCTTGGAAAATTACTGATATTAAAGGCATTAGTCTATCCTTTTGCACGCACAGGATCTTGATGGAAAAAGGTGCAAAACCCGTAGTACAACCCCAACGTAGGTTGAACCCACATATGAGTGAAGTGGTAAAAGGTGAGGTGGTTAAGCTCTTAGATTCAGGCATCATTTACCCTATTTCTGATAGTGTTTGGGTGAGTCCTACTTAAGTGGTACCAAAGAAGGGAGGAATGACGGTGAGCCCCAATGATAAAAATGAATTAGTCCCTATGAGATTGGTCACGGGTTGGAGGTTTTGCATAGATTATAGGATGCTAAACAAACCCACTAGAAAAGATCACTTCCCTCTCCCTTTCATTGACCAAATGTTGGAAAGGTTAGCCGGACATGAGTATTATTGTTTTTTAGATGGATTTTCTAGCTACCTACAAATTCCCATAGCTCCGAAAGACTAAGAAAAAACCACTTTCACGTGTTCATATGGTATTTTTGCGTATTGTCGGATGCCATTTAGTTTTTGTAATAGTCCTGGAATATTCCAAAAGTGCATGACAACTATATTTGAAGGACTCGTTGGGGACATCATGGAGGTATTTATGGACGATTTTTCAGTTTTTGGTGATTCGTTTGATTTGTGTTTATCTAATCTCGAAAAGGTGCAAGCAAGATGTGAAGAGACCAACCTCATGCTTAATTGGGAAAAATGCCACTTTATGGTGCAAGAAGGTATTGTGTTCGGGCATAAAATTTCAAGAAAGGGTATAGAGGTCGATAGGGCCAAAATTGAAGCAATTGAGAAGTTGCCTCCTCCTACTTCGGTAAAAGCTATAAAAAGCTTTCTTGGTCATGCAGATTTCTACATGAGGTTTATCTTAGACTTCTTAAAACTTTCAAAACCTCTTACTTCTTTACTTGAAAAGGATGCTGTGTTTAATTTCGATGAAAAATGTCTCAATGCTTTTACCATACTTAAAGAGAAGTTGATTAATTCACCCATTCTAATTGCACTTGATTGGTCTCTTCCCTTTGAACTAATGTATGATACAAGCGATTTTGCAGTTGGTGCAGTATTAGGACAAAGACGGCATAAGCACTTCCAACCTATATACTATGCAAGCAAGACTTTAACGGATGCCCAGAAAAACTACACAACAATAGAAAAAGAACTGTTTGCCATAGTATTTGCTTTTAATAAATTCCGTTCCTACCTTATTCTATCCAAAGTCATTGTCTATACAGACCATTCAGCCTGAAGTACTTACTAACTAAACATGATTCCAAACTAAGGTTGATAAGATGTGTTCTATTATTGCAAAAATTTGATTTGGAAATTAGGGACAAGAAGGGTGTAGAAAACTTGGCTGCAGATCACTTGTCCAGGTTGGATAATCCAAATTTGGACTCCTTGATAGAAGAAGACATCGATGACGCCTTTCCAGATGAGCAATTTTTGCTTATAGAAGGTGAGATTCCAAACAGTCATTGGTTCGCTGACTTTGCTAATTACTTGGTTGCAGGAATTACTCCAAAAGGCCTTACGATGCAATAAAAGAAGAAATTCCTCTCCGAAGTGCGGCATTACTTTTGGGACGATCCATATTTGTTTAAGTGTCGTGCAGACCAAATCATTCGTAGATACGTGGACTCTAGGGAATGAGAGGATATTCTTAGATATTGTCATGAAGGACTTGCTGGCGGCCACTATCAAGCTAATAACATTACACAAAAAGTGCTCAACTCCAGATTCTATTGGCCCGCATTGTTCAAAGATGCCCACAGGTTTGTCCAAAGTTGCGATAGGTGTCAATGTACAGGTAACCTTTCTAAATCTAACGAGATGCCATTACAAATTTTTCAAGCTTGTGAAGTATTTGACTGTTGGGGAATAGACTTTATGGGACCTTTCCCTAGTTCTTTAGGGAATAAATATATTTTGGTGGCAGTGGATTATATTTCTAAATGGGTAAAAACCTAAGCTTTACCCACTAATGATGCCAGGGTTGTGGTAAAATTTCTAAAAAAACTTTTCACCCGTTTTGGTGTGCCTAAGGTGTTTATTAGTGATAGGGGGACTCATTTTTGTAATTCACAAATGGAAAACGTTCTCAAACACCTAGGTGTGAACTATAGGTTGGCTACCTCCTATCATCCCCAAACAAGTGGACAGGTTGAAGTGGTTAATAGAGAACTAAAACGAATCTTGGAAAAAGTTGTTAACCACACTCGGAAGGATTGGAGCCTAAAATTAGATGACACTCTTTGGGCGTATAGGATAGCCTTTAAGACACCAATTGGCACGACTCCGTTTCGGTTAGTTAATGCAAAACATGTCACTTACCTGTTGAAATTGAGCATAAAGCTTATTGGGCTATTAAACTTGTTAACCTTGATCTTAAGTCAGCTGGTAAGTCCAGATTGCTTCAACTAACCATCTTGGAAGAATTGCGGGTAGAGGTTTATGATAGTTCAATACGATATAAGGAGCAGGTCAAAAGATGGCATGATAAGCATCTCATTCAACAACATGAATTTAAGACAGGTGATCAAGTGTTGTTATTCAACTCTCGGTTGCACATTTTTCCTGGTAAGCTCAAATCCAAGTAGGCGGGACCATATACGGTAAGCCAAGTTTTCCCATTTGGAACCCTTGAACTCACTTACCCCACGGGGTGCACTTTTAAGGTTAATGGTAATCGCATGAAACGCTATGTTGGTGAGGCTCTGAGAAACACAGAACACGTGAAAATGCTCTTGGAAACTGCCCCATAGATCCTCTAGTTGGTTTTGCTTTCTTTTTTTTTTTTTTTGCTTTATTTTCTTTTCTAGTTTTTATGCTTTGGTGTGCACTTTTGTTTTTTTTTAGGTACTTTGCCAATGCCTCATTCTTCAAGCATTCAGATCTTGTATGACACAATGCCAAATGAATGGAAGTTTGTTTTTCTTATCTTTTCTCCTTTATATTTTTGGTCCCATGGTATTGTTTGTTCTTGTTATATTTATTTGGCCATTGAGGACAATGTCCAATTTAAGTCTGGGGGAGTGATTTGATTGAAAAGTCTTCTATACATATACTTTAACCTTCTTGGGAGCAAATTTTTGTACGAAATTTTTTAATTTTTTTTTGATTTTCTAGAGATTTCAAGCTATATTTTTAGTGCATGTCTTTTTGATGGATTATAGAGCATGCGTTTTAGATCATTTATAGCTTATGCATTACTTTTTGCACGCACTTGGACGAAGTAGCTTTTGATCAAATGCTTTGCATTATTCTTAAACCTATTTGTCTACTAAAATTCATAGGGTATTCTAGAACTTACTTGAATACCTCTCGAGGCGAAATAAGAAAGACAGTCATGATTTAACTTAGGGATAACGGTAATAGGCCTTCTTTGGATAGTTTGAGTTTTTCAAACCTACCTATTGTTATATTATCCCTAGTGCCTATTTTGAGCCTAAATGGTTGAATTCTTTCTTTAAAACCCATCACAATATTTTGTCCATTGCTTGTTTATGAGAGTTTGAACAATTTCCAAATCTTTATGCTCTTGGGGGATGAAAGTGTATGAAAGAAAATGTTGAGGAAGAATGTTGGGGAAAAAAATCATGACTTGTTACTTTTAGTCATGGATCAATGACGAGTTGAGCTAAAAAGAAAAAGAAAGAGAAGAAAGAGAAAAAAGAGAGTGAAAACAAGAAAAGAAAATAAGAGTAGCAGTAAAGGAGGGAAGAAAGCAAAAAGCTGCTAGAAAGAATGAAAGAAGAGTAGCAGTGAAAGAAAGGAAAATTGAAAGAAGAAAAGAAAAGATCACAAAAGGGATGTTGATTGAACTGTACAAATTAAGTTCATCTTAAATCTTAACACCATTGCTGGAAATGTGAGTGATCGTGTGAAAAAAAGGAGTTGGTGAAAAGAAGAGTTGAAAGAAAAAGAGGAAAAAAATGCAGGATTTGCTTAAGTGGAGTTGTAATTGCTATATGAGGTTATGGTTTGTTAGATTTGTGGAATAAGAGTGCAAGAAGAGTTGGAAATTATTGATTCATTTGTTTATCCTTTTCTTGCTAACTCTCAGTTTCTTTGATTTTTGATTCTCCTATATCTTTCGTTTGATAAGCTATATTACAAGCCTTTGGCCTTACATTACAAGCTTAAAAGTCCTATTTGATCTAAGTAGAATCATGATAGGTATCGGATTAGTGGAGAGAGTGTATGAAAAGTCAGCATATGGAATGCATATTCTTTTTGAACTGAGTTCTTTCCAATGGTTTGAGAATATGTTAAGTGTTGTGATAGTTCTACTAAGTCATTTATCACTAACACAAGTCTTGCATTAGTTGTGAAAGATTTAGTATCATGTATTTTATGTTCTTGAATGAAGAAAGCATTGAAGATATGGTTTTTAAATTGATTGAGTGGTTTGTTAAACCTTATTTTTTCCTACTTGTTCTTGATACTTTGCTTGAGGACAAGCAAAGAGTTAAGTGTGGAGGAATATGATAAGGGTTAAATTAGTCATGTTTTTCCTAGTTATTTGAGGTTCATTTGTAATACATTTTGTTCAATAACTAGTCATATTCTTTCATATTTGAGATTTTACCCTTAGAAAGATATTTTGTTCATTATTTTAGATTTTTAGGGTAAAACGAAATAAAAACGTCACAAAACAGAGGAAAGGCGACGCCAGCTAAGGCTCTAGAATCAGTGCCAGCCGTGCACTGTTGAAACGAACTTCGAAGTGACGAAAAATTTATTGAAACAGAGCGAAATAGTACCAAGGCGGCGCCGGCTGTGAAGCTGGAACTGGCGCCGACTGCATTCTAGACAAATTGTGCAAAATTCGGAGAAAAATTGACGAACAAGTAGAGAAGTAGAACACAACCAGCGCTGGCTCCGAGAGCCAAGGCGGCACCGACTGTGCCCTGAAGCTAAGATGATGCTTGATTTTTTCTATGCAGTTTTTGGTAATTTGTGGAGTTTTAGTATCTTCCAACTTCTACTCGGCCAAGAACTTTGTACTTACGAGTTTAAGCACTTCCTAAGTCTATAAATAGATGAAAAACACAAGGGAAAAAGGGAGAATTCATTGATCATCATAGAAAATCACTCAATTAAAGGAGGAATTCTTCAATTCAAGGAGGGTTGTACAAGAAGTTTTTCAAATGAAGAAGAAGGAGGCTTGTCTATGAGTGCTTTCTTTTACTTTGTTTTCTTTTTCTTGACAATGATGTATTAATTATTTTATTATAATTTGACATTGTTTTAGGTATTCATGATTTTTAGAGTTATTTGATCTTTTGATTAATTGATTGTTACTCTTAGTATTTAATTACTTGGGTTGATTGCGAGATTAATTGATTGTTTTCCATTAACTTGCTTGGACAAAAGGGTTGATGGTGGTTTCAATTAGTTTCATATTTGTTAGCTTTTAACTTACTTGGACAAAGGGGTTAAGAGTAGGGACAAAGTAACTCGAGGTTAATTGATGTCTATTAGGATATGGATTCATTAGTTAATTTCATGTATAATTTACCAGGAATGGGAATTAAATCAAGGACTATGGTTAATGCATCTTTTGGGTAAGACTGGTTGAGACAGGATATGTGATACTAAGTTACCTAGAAGATAGGGATTCATGGATTAGACAAAGAAGTGAATCTATATTATCCTTCATGATGCCGAGAGAATAATTAGTCATGATAAAGATTGGGTACTTTAAGATCATGTTTATATAAACAATGGTTTAAGTTACATAATTCTACATCCTTGACATCTATACATTTTTACTTTATTTTAATTTTCTTTTTATTTATTTTTCACTTTATCGAGTCGGTTAAATAATGAAAGAAAGGTGATTAATGTCTACTTGTTCCTAGAGGATTGACACTCGTTTGAATCTTATGCTCGGTTAATGATGAGTACGCTTGCTCATATGTGTGATTTGAGTTGAATGTTTTAATTTAAACTTGATTGTGAATGTGCTTAGTTTTTGTATGATTTTTATATCCAAGTCCAGACACATCACTAAGATTAAAGGGACTTTGGAATCTTCATCCATATCAAGAATAACAAAATCCACTGAAAATATGAATTTGTCAACTTTCACCAGCACATCTTCTATTATGCCCCTAGGATATTTGATAGATCTATCTGCAAGTTGAATACTTATCTTAGTGGGTTGTGGTTCTCCTAGGCCTAGCTTTTTAAATATTTTATATGACAATAAATTAGTGCTAGCTCCTAGGGCAGCTATTGCATTACAGAAATTAAGAGTACCAATTAAACATGGGATAGAAAAGCTCCCTGGATTATTCTCTTTGTGCAGCAAATTTGGTTTATCTTGCAATATGGCTAAACATTCTTCATTTAGTACCACTGTAGATAATTCCTCCAATTGCTTTTTACTTACAAGCATGCTTTTGAGAAATTTGGCATATTTGGGCATGTGGATTAGAGCTTCACTGAGTGGGATGTTTATGTGCAGTTGTTTGAATAGCTCAATGAATTTGTCAAATTGGGCATCTTTCTGGGCTTTCTGTATATGAGTAGGATAAGGAATTTGAGGCTGGAAAGTGGATTTTTTAGTAGGGTTTCCGAAAGAAGAACAGGGTTTAGCCAGCACCGGTTGCATGCTGGAGGCATGGTTCTTAGTTGTACAGGTCGACTGGCACCGGTTGCAATCTGTGATGTTGGACAACTCCTTTCCACTCCGTAATGCAATCGTAGCTGTCCCCTTTTTGCTTATTGGTGCTAGTTCTTGAGATTTTAACACTATGTCAGTCAAAAATTAGATTTGTCTCTCCATATTGTGAATCATTTCCTCAAACTCCTCAAAGGTGGAATCTATTTCTTGGAAGCCTCTCGTGACATGGATGATGTGTCCGGACTTGGGTGTAAAAATTATATAAAAACTAAGCACATTCCACATCAAGTTTAAATTAAAACGTTCAACCCAAATCACATATATGAGCAAGCGTACTCATCATTAACCGAGCATAGGGTTTAAACGAGTATCGATCCTCAAGGAACAAGTAGACATTAATCACTTTTCTTTTATTATTTAACCGACTCGATAAAGTGAAAAAAATAAATAAAAAGAAAAATAAAATAAAATAAAAATAAAAATATATACATGTCAAGGATGTAGAATTATGCAATTCAAACAATTGTTTAGACAACCATGATCTTAAATAACCCAACCATTATCATAACTAATCATTCTTTTGGCATCATGAAGGATTAAAGTAGACTCACTTCTTTCCTAATCCATGAACTCCTATCTTCTAGGTAACTTGGCATCACATACTCTGTCTCAACCAGTCTTACCCAAAAGATGCATTAACTACAATCCTTAATTCAAGTTCTATTCTCAGGCAAACTTAAAACATGAAATTAACTAATGAATCCATACTCTGGCAGACATCAATTAACCCTTAATTACTCCGTCCTTAGCAATTAACCCTATTCTTAGGCAAGTTAAAAGACAACAAATATGAAATCAATAAATTGACACCATCAACCCTATTCTCAAGCAAGTTAATGGAAAACAATCAATTAATCTCGCAATCAGCCCAAGTAATTAAATGCCAAGAGTAACAATCAATTAATCAAAAGATCAAATACCTCTAAAAATCATGAATATCTAAAATAATATCAAATTATAATAAAATAACTAACACATCATTGTTCAAGAAAAAGAAAATAAGGTAAAAGAAAGCACTCATAGACAAGCCTCCTTCTTCTTCCTTTGAAGACCTTCTTGTACAATCTTCTTTAAATTGAAGAATTTCTCCTTTGATTGAGTAATTTTCTATGATGATCAATGAATTCTCTCTTTTTCCCTTGTGTTTTTTTATCTATTTATAGGCTTAGGAAATGCCTAAACTCGTAGGTACATGTTCTTGGCCGAGTAGAAGTTGGAAGATACTAAAACTCCATAGATTACCAAAAACTGCGTAGAAAAAATCAAGCACTGCCTTAGCTTCAGGGCATATCCAGCGCTGCCTTGGCTCTCGAAGCCAGCGTCGGTTGTGTTCTGCTTCTCTACTTGTTCGTGGATTTTTCTCCGAATTTTACATGATGAAGACCAGAATGCAGCCGGTGCCGCCTTGACTCTTGGAGCCAGCGCCAGTTTGACTCTGTTTTGCTTTGTTTCACCATTTTTTTTGTCACTTTGAAGTTCGCGTCAACAATGCATGGCCGGCGTCGGTTCTAGGGCCCTGGCTGGCACCGGTTCTAGGGCCCTATTTTGCGACGTTTTTGTTTCGTTTTACCCTAAAAATCTGAAATAATGAACAAAATACATTTTCAAGGGTAAAATCTCAAATATGAAGGAATATAACTAGTTATTAAACAAAATGTATCACAAAAGAACCTCAAAACTAGGAAAAGTATGACTAATTTAGCCCCTATCATATTCTCCCACACTTAGCTCTTTACTTGTCCTCAAGTAAAGTATCAAGAATAAGTAGAAAAACACAAGGTTTAACTCACTCAATCAATTTCAAAACAATATCTTTAATGCTTCCATCATTCAAGAACATAGAACACATGCTTACTATATCTTTCACAACCAATACAAGACTTATGTTAGTGATAAATAACTTAGTAGAACCATCTCACTACTTCACAATATCCTCAAACCATTGAAAGGAATTTATTTCAAAAAGAATATGCATTCCATATGCTTACTTTTCATACACTCTCTCCACTAATCCGAGACAGATCATGTAACACCCTACTACCTAGGCCCAATAGGGCCAGGGATGTCGCCCCGTCCAAAGGACAATGTGTCTTTATAATTAGGTCACACAAACAAAAATAAAACAATAGTTTAAAATTTAAACTTATTACAATCCAACAATTCAAAATAAATCTAAAATAAAAATTGTTCACTCTCAACTCCCAAAGCATTACATAAAATAGATAATAGATTATCTTCCAAGCAGGCAACAACTAGCTACTCGTCCCCACAACAAGATCGACCTGAAATCATAGTAAAAAGGGTGATGAGATAAAAATCTCAGTAAGTCCGTGTGTGCTTTAAGTGTTCAGTGAAAACAGTTCATGAATGCAAGGTGTAAGAACTTCATAAGAAAAATACTGGCAAGCAATAAATAAAGTTCAAAACCTAGAGTGGCGTTTTGGCTTTTCCAACCATACAGGTACAATAAAATCAACCACTCGAAAGGGCGGCCATGGGTTACCACACGTTGGGCCCCATAACCATACAACAGTTAGAATGCCACACTTTGTGCAGACTGACAAAAAGGTAGGTGATCGGCCTACCGAGTAAGATTCTCCTCCTTCTCTGCACCCAAACAAAATCGGTTGTCCACTTCGGCAACACACAGTCCACATGATTGAAACCTGCTAGCTCGGACTGGTATGACTAAGTAGTACTAACATTTCTCTAAGTTGAGTTCATCTTCTAGAGGTGGCCTCCTACCAGAAGACTTACTTTTACTCTTCAAAACTAGTACTACTAGCCTACCCTTATTGAGTACTCAACGTAGTTTATCCCACTTGGGAGAAAATTGATAAAACATAATCAAGGGTTTCCAAAGTCTTTGTCAAAGTCAGTTTTAGAAACAGTTTAGTATTTGAATAAAATTGCTTGATGATTTTCAAGTAATTGGTTTGACTGAAACAAGAAAGGAAACAGTCCCTAATTGCCTTTACCAAATCAGTGTTCACAAACTGCGGGTTTAGCGTGCCATAATAACTTTTTGCAACAAACAAGTTTTATACAGGAGCTTACTTGATTCTTTACTCGAGATAAAATAAAGATCTCCAAAAGCTGACCTAACCCCGCCTAGGGTAAACATAAGCCATAATTAAACTCAAGCTAAAATTCACTTTCACAAATAATCTTAGTTCAACTTACCACAATCATGACCTTAGTGTCCCAAGCTTTAAGGCTAGATAATAAATAAAGGGTTTACAAAATAAATTTAGCTTGATATTAAAATAACTAGGGTTTGTGAATTAGATACTAATAAGTTGAAGGTTTAAATCTTGCTATAAATAAATTAGGATTTATTTGATGAAGGGTCCTAGATCCTAGATGAAATTATTTAAAATAATGATTTTTAATAACTAATGGTTAGAAAATAATTAGTAAATGAAATTAATAGCAAGTAAATTTTTTATGTCTTGATTAAAAAATAATAAATAAATTCTATTAGTATTTATGAATATAAGACTTACAAAATGAATATTTTACCTTTTATAATTATTTATATAAAAGGCTTTATTTGATATTATTATTCTATATAATATCTATATATTTGATTTCTTTAATAAAAGCTATCATTTATTTGACTAAAATATCATTATTTTATATAAGAGTCCAAATCCAGATTTTCCTAGGGTTTTCAAAATTACTAGAAGAAATTATAGTATTAATCATTTTATTGATAAAATAAAATTAGCTTAGGGACAACAAGATCATGATCATAATTCCTATTGCTAACCATAATCATGAACATACACTCTACACCAATCAACAAAATATCCAAATCATGAATAAAAGCATAGATCCAAATCTACCAACACATGATTCAAATTCCACTAACATAATCATATTCATGGCCTTAACAAGAATACATGAACATAAACCCTATTCACCAAAAGGTGACATAATCTTTAACATGTTTGATCATTCATACTACTCACGACATGAAGACATGTAACAAACCCTAAAATGCTATACATTCAACCAAGACAAATCAACTCATGCATCAATCCCATCTTCATCATACAAACACATTCATTCTCATGCTTCAATCCCAACTCCATCGCAAAACACATAATCAATCTCCAAATATATCCCATCCTCATCCCACTACATCCAAGAGACATGAATCTAGAATTTTAAAGAGGAGATTGGAGAGGCTTACTTGGATGATGACTACTTTGAAGTAGTTTCGAAAGAATCCTCTCGTGTGGACTGCTTGATTCGTCCAAGGAGGAAGAAGAAAACATGGCCATAGTTGGAGCAACCATTCGGCCGAGAGAGAGAGAGAGAGAGAGAGAGAGAGAGAGAGAGAGAGAGAGAGAGAGAAAGGGAGTTCATTAGCATATACTCATCAAAGTCGAAGATGGGGATGATTGTTCATGCTTATCTTGAAGGTGTTCTTGAGCCTTCAAGAAAATTCTGGTTTTTGATCTAAAAGTGAGGCTTTGATTTCTGTGTTTGATGTTAAAAAATGCAGGAATGGATTCACGAGAATGAGTAGATATAATCTAGAGTTTTTGGAGAAGATTGAAGTGGTTTTAAGTGGCCTTAGGTGTGAGAATGGTAGTAGGTGTTCTTGGTGTTCTTGAAGGGTTGAAGAAAATGAAGAGAATAGAGAGAGTGTTGGCCAAAATTCTGTGGGAAAAGGGTGGCTAAATTGTTTGGAAAGTTTTGATAATTGGATTTTCAGATTTGGAAGGAAAAGGAAAGCTGGTTGTTTGAAATTCAAAAAGAATAATTTAGGGAATCAATTTTGGAAACAAATATGGTAAGGAGATCTTGGTTGATAGAGAGCTTGTGGAAGCTTCAATGGCCGGCTGATTGGTTGGGGTTTCTGCTGGGATGAATGATGTTTGAAGGAGCTTAAGAGTGGCTAAAATATGGTGTACCATGGTGAAGAAATTTTCTGGTTGTTTGAGGGTTAATCTATGGTAGCTTGCTGAAATATCTTGCTGCAAATATGGACTCCAATTGATTGCTTGATTAGAGTGATTGATGGAGAGATTTTAGGAGCAGCCATGGAGCTGTTTTTCATGCAAAACAATGGTGAGGATGCTGGAGTTCAGTTCATGGCTAATCAAGGTGTGTTCGTACAGATAAATGGAGGAAGTTTCAGACAAGGGTGAAGAAGGAACAAAGCTGGAAATTCTGTTCAGTTTTTCCTCAAGGCTTGCTGGAATTTTTGGGCTGATTTTTCTGCCATATTTCAGTCAGCTTGTAAAAGGTTTGAAGGGCCATTGGAGGGTCCTTTAAGGCTGGCTTCCAGCCTTCTTTATGGAGGAAAAACAAGGTTGAATTGCTGGTTGAAAAGCTGGAAGAAACAGCTTGGTTTTTGGCTCACCAAGCTGTGAAACTGACCAGAAAATTTTCCTGGTTTGCACACCTTTTGTGCAGCTCGGTTTTGGCTGGAATTTTCAGCCTTCAAGCTGAGTAAATTGGTCATTTTTCTTGCAGCATTTGGGAGGGAAAGATGGCTGAAAATTTCGACAATTGGACTAATCAAGAAGTTGGAAAAATTTTCAGTTTACTACATGAAGAAGATGACACAACTAGGTTGGAGTTTTGAAGGTTCAACCATGGGGATTAATTCTCTTGGGAACCTTCCATAACTCTTTCCCATTTTCGATCAATAAGATACCTCACACTTAGACATTTTCGAACCTTCAATGCCACTGAACTTTGATGGAATTTTCTGGAAATAAAATTGGCTTAGGTAAATGGAACAATCTAATTGATTAAGAAGTAAGCAGAGCTAGGGATTAAGAAGGGTAGGAATCTCTTAGAAATTTTTGTAGGGCACAAGATTAGGATTAGGACATTCCTATCATGTCTCCCCTAAGACAACACTCCTACTCTTCTCTAAAACATGCAAGGGCCGATATATAGCCTTCCTATACAAAAATAAATTTTAATCATGCTAAAACTTCAATGATGGAATTTGAACTCAAGACCTCAAGGATTAATTTCAAAGCTCTAACCACTAAACCACAACAATTATTTTCCTTATTTTCTCTCCCAAATATTTTTCCTATTTAACCCTCAAGCTATTTCCCTATTTCCACCTCAAACAAAATTACCATTTTGCCTTTTTTACTCAATAAGCACAATTAAGCTATCTAGACTACAAATCACATATCCAAAGCACCTAAAATCATACAAAAATATATTTATGCATGTAAGAAAATATGATATACATCCCGACTCCCTTACTCTAAGGTTGGTTTTAGTTGGGGTTTCACAGATCATGATTCTACTTAGATCAAGTAGGACTTTTAAGCTTGTAATATAGCTTATCAAACGAAGGATATAGGAGAATCAAATAGCAAAGAAACTGAGAGTTAGCACGAAAATGATAAACAAAATGAATAAATAATTTCCAACTCTTCTTGCTCTCCTATTCCAAAAATCAATCAATCCATAACCTTATTCAGCAATTCCTATGCACTTCAAGCAAATCCTGCATTTTTTTCTCTTTTTCTCAACTTTCCTTTATTTTTTCCCATAAGATCACTCAATTTTCCAGCAATGGTGTTAATTACTTTGTATGAACTTAACTTTTATAGTTCAATCACTATCCCTTTTGTGATCTTTTCTTTTCTTCTTCTTTCACTTGTCTTTTCCTTCATTGCTGCTGTTTTTGTTTTCTTTTTCTTTCACTTTCTTTTCTTTCATTCTAGCAGCTTTTTGTTTTTGTTTTTGTTTTCCCTCTAATTTTTTTTCTCTCTTTTTCAACTTCTTTCTTTCATTCTTACTACTGCTTTTCTTTTCCCAACTCAACTCATTATTGATCCATGACTGAAAGACATAAGTCACGATCTTTATCCCAACATTCTTTCTCAACATTCTCATACATATACTTTCATCCATAAAGAGCATAAAACTTTGGAAAATTATTCAAACTCTCAGCACAAGCAATGGAAAAAATATTGTGACGAGTTTTAAAGAAAGAAATCAACCATTTAGGCTCAAAATAGGCACTAATGATGTTATGAAAATAGGTAGGCCTGAAAAGCTCAAACTATTCAAAGAAGGCCGATTACCGTCATCCCTAAGTTAAATTATCATTGTCTTTCTTATTTCGCCTCGAGAGGTATTTAAGTAAGTTCTAGAATGCTTCATGAATTTTAGTAGAAAAACAGGTTTAAGAATAATGCAAATCATTTTATCAAGAACTAGTTCGCTTAAGTACGTACAAAAAGTCATGCATAAGCCATAAATGATCTAGAACATATGCTCTATAATCCATCATAAAGACATACATTAAAAATATAGCTTGAAATCTCAAAAATTTGCACAAAAGCTTGAAATTTTTTTTCAAAATTAGCTCCCAAGAAGGCTAAAGTATGTGTATAGAAGACTTGTCAATCAAATCACTCCCTTATACTTAAACTGGACATTGTCCTCAATGGCCAAATAAATATAATAATGACTAAACAATGCTATGGGACCAAAAATATAAAGGGGAAGAGATAAGAAAAATAAACTTTCATTTGTTTGGCAATGTGTTGTACAAGATCTAAATGCTTGAAGAATGTGGCATTGCAACGTACCTAAAAAGAAAAATACAAAAGAGCACACCAAAGCATAAAAACTAGAAAAGAAAATAAAGTAAAAATAAAAGAAAGAAAATAGTACCAAAAAAAAAAAGCAAAACTAACTAGAAAAAAACATTAAAAGAGAAAGGAAAAACAAGAGTGATCGAGAAAATGTAGACAAGCATCATCAGTCCTCCGTATCATCATCATCCTCATCATCATCAATTGGGGTAGAGGTGCTCGCACCACCATGTGGCCCAGAAGAATGCTGCCTCAACTCGGCCAACTGCTGCTCCATAGTAGCTTGCCGTCTCACCATGTCATCCATAGTACCCTACAAGCGTAGGAGCACCGCCATTTGCTGATCAAGTACCCCAGCACGGTAGTCTCAAAGTCAGTCCGGGGTTGGGACTGAGAACTGCTAGCTCGTGCACGTGCCGGTAGTGGTGGTTGCTCCTTCTCCACTGTGGGTGGCCTTACCTGACCGGGATGTCGGACCTCAAAGGGAGTTAGGCACATCTTTAACTCCTGGTTGTACTTGTACCCGCAACTCATAAGAGTTTGCTCAGTGACCATATCGTGTTCAGTGGTAGTCTCCATCAGTTCTCCCTTAAGACTCACACCAAAGTCTTTTAGAATCTTCATTATAACTAAGGGAAAGATGAAGGCTTTTATGGATAGACGGTGATGAACAACCTCCCTAATAGATTGGATGATCAAGGGTGCAAGATGAATAGGTAATGTGTTCCTCATCTGATGTAAAATATAAGTGTCAGTAAGTCTAGTCTCATTGAAACCACTAGTACAGGGTACAACATTGAACCCAAACATATAGACTGAAGCTCTAAAGTTGGCTGCTAGATCTTTATTGGAATAGAAACTATTGGCTTGAAAGGCATTATGCTTATGTAACCCTAGTATGGCTCTAGTACCGCTAACATCCCAATTTGGGTCAGAAAAGATCTTTTGATTATTCACATCTATTCCCTGCCAAGTATCATTGTCAAAAACCTGGAGGAGATTAGCTAATTGGTTTTGAGTGATGACAATGGGGACTCCTTTCACTCTTGTTTTAATATGGGAAAGATGTTTATTGCACTTATTAATCATGTTAGCGTAGAATTCCTTAATTAGCACGGGACAATACTTCCATTTCAATTGTATTATCGACCCCCATCCTAGCCTTCTAAACATCATCCCATTTTGAGTGCACGGTCTAAAGTGGGTGAGAAAGTATGCTCGACAATGATCTTATTAGATGCTCTCCTATTATACCATTTCTCACAAGATACATCTATAAAATTAGTAAATCTAAGGGATAAAGGATCAACAGATGAAAGGGCTAAGGAAGAGGAAGTTCTCGTCCTTTTAGAAGACTGACCCCTTGCTCTAGACATGGTCAAGTAAGGAATGGGGAGAATAGGAAGAGATAACAATTGAGCTCCAAGACTGAAAACGGGGTAACTACCCTTTCAAAAACACTTCTCAAATCTCACTCAACCCTTAACTAATCTCACCATTCACAAAACCCAAACTCCTTCAATATATATCACCTCCCGTCAACCAATTCAATCAATCACCACCAATCAATTCAACACAACCTGCATAATATATGTAACATTCCCTGTAAAGCATAAATGTGTTGAATATCTTTAATGCATGTAAATAGACATGATCATGTTAATGAAGGCATTATCATGGCATTAAACAACAATTCAAGTTCCATAGATAGTCATTATGCAATCATCACAAATAACCATAATTCTAACCTTAACTATATGCATGAAGCCCCTAATGATCGTATGCATGAATCAAGCATCAAAGAATCATTAACTCCTAATCTAGTTCAACTCATGAAGCTCAAGGAGTAATGCACAATTCAATCATAGCATACATAATCCTAATTTTTGGCAAAAAATGTCCCTAGAATTAGAAAAAAATCATCTCCATCATTTTAACCGTAGGAATTAAATAAAAATCATACCTTTGTGTTCTTGTATGCATGGGCAAGCAAAATATGCAAGCTTTTTGTAGAAATCTAAGCTTCTTTCTTGTGGATTGAATGTGATGTTGTTATGAAAAACTGAAGAATTTGAGGATTTTGATCCGTAGGATCAACAAAAGAGAAATCAATAGATGTTATAGATGTGTTTAGGAGTTGAAAAATCAAATTTTGGGAAGTGGGGGATGTGAAGCTAGCGCGGGCTTGAGAGAATTTGAGAGGGAGATTGGAGATTTTGAAGATAAAGTGGCCAAAATGGCCCTTAAGTTGCGCTTCACCCAACAGGATCCGGCGTCGGTCCTGGCTTTTTGAGCCGTCGCCGGCTTGGTTTTGTCCGGGGTTTCTCCAATTTTTTTTTAATCTTAATAAGAATGCAGAAAACACACTAATGCTGAATAATGCACTTACATAAAAATAATCAATCAAAATGATAGAAATAAAAATTATCTCAATCATAGAAATTGGAAGAAAACGTAAAAATGCTTCAATTTTTCTCACGGCTATGATCCCGTGGATTTTCCTCAATATTCCTTGGTAGTGTCCCCGCTTGACGATCTCTACGTAGTTTGGCTAACTGACAAATTTAGTTTTCCAAGTTGCGCATGGAGGCTTCTAAGTTCCTTGTTGTCGCATCGACCCCTTGGAACTTAGTATCCGTTGTACTTACCCATTGGCCAATCAACTCTTCCAATGGTGACTTTGAAGATGCTACATTATTGTTCATGGGGTTTTGGTTCCTTTGATTACCTCCAAAATTGAAAGAACCTTGCCTAGGTTGATTCCCATTGCTCCAAGAGAAATTAGGGTGATATCTCTAACCAGGATTATAGGTAGAGCTATAAGGATTGTTACCTGGTCAGACATTACCTGCAAAGGCCGCTTGTTCTGAAGTTTCTTGAAGTGATCCCATATTTTGGCATTCATGATTGGGGTGTTCTTCTCCACAGAAATCACAATTTATGTTTAAAACTTGGCCTTGAGGTATCACCATCTGTTCCATCTTTTAGGTTAAGGCGTCCACATTGGCCTCTTATGCTGCCACAGCATCCACTTTGTGCACTCCTAGCACATGAGCTCTAGACCTTGCATTTCCCCAAGAATAGTTATTAGAAGCCAAATTTTCAATAAGCCCAAATACTTATTCCGGGGCCTTATGATTGATGGAACCCCCTGCAAAAAAGTCCACCACTTGCCGTGTTGCGAACGTGAGGCCATTTAAGAAGATAAGCATTTACATTCCCAACTCAAATCTGTGGTGTGGGCATTTTCTAAACATCTCCTTAAATCTCTCCCAACTTTCATATAAAGGCTCAGAATCTAATTGTTGGAAGGCAAAGATTTCGTTCCTAAGTTTGGCTGTCCTAGCTAGAGGAAAATATTTGGCAAAAAATTTTTTAGCTAGAGCATTCCAAGTAGTGATGGAAAAAGGAAAAAGTCTTAACTTTATGACATCTTTAGAAATACTATTCATTTTGAAAGTATCACAAATCTCAAGAAAACTAGCTAAGTGGGCATTGGGATCTTTTTCAGGTAGCCCATCGAATTGAACCATATTTTGCACCATTTGGATAATGTTGGGCTTTATTTCAAAATTGTTTGCATCTATCCTAGGTCTAGTGATACTCGAGCCTGTGCCTAAGATTGCGGGTTTTACAAAGTCATCCATAACCCTCTAATCAGCATTGTTGTATTGAGCACCATCCATCTCGACGATCAAGTTCCTTTGGATTGTCCGGTGAATCTTTGACAATGTCCTTGCGATTTCAGGGTCAAAATCGACTATCTCGCCTTCTAATTTAGGGTCATGTACCAAGGATAACACCTAAGAAAACAAAAAGCAAGTTAGATAACAAAATTAATATCTAAAACAAAATTAAAAGGTTACAAAGTTAGTTAAAGTCAGTAAGTTAGGTTAGGTTACAAGAGTGTACAAGAATACATGAAATACAAAAGATAGCACCTTTTTGCGGAAAGAACAATCATACATAATTTACATATTTACATATTTACATGGTTAAATCAACAAAATCCAAGCTTTTATGCTATTGTTTCCTGACAACGGCGCCAAAAACTTGATGTGACCGGACTTGGGTGTAAAATTCATACAAAAACTAAGCACATTCCCAATCAAGTTTAAATTAAAACGTTCAACCCAAATCACACATATGAACAAGCGTACTCATCATTAACGGAGCATAGGGTTCAAACAAGTGTTGATCCTCAAGGAACAAGTAGACATTAATCACATTTCTTTCATTGTTTAACCGACTCGATAAAGTGAAAAAAAATAAAAAAAAGGAAAATAAAAATAAAAATATATACATGTCAAGGATGTAGAATTATGTAATTCAAACAATTGTTTAGACAACCATGATCTTAAAAAACCCAACCATTATCATAACTAATCATTCTTTTGGCATCAAAAGGATTGCATCATGAAGGATTAAAGTAGACTCACTTCTTTCCCAATCCATGAACCCCTATCTTCTAGGTAACTTGGTATTACATACTCTGTCTCAACCAGTCTTACCCAAAAGATGCATTAACCACAATCCTTAATTCAAGTTCCATTCTCAGGCAAACTTAAAACATAAAATTAACCAATGAATCCATACTCTGGCAGACATCAATTAACCCTTAATTACTCTATCCTTAGCAATTAACCCCATTCTCAGGCAAGTTAAAAGATAACAAATATGAAATCAATAAATTGACACCATCAACCCTATTCTCAAGCGAAAAAAATCAATTAATCTCGCAATCAGCCCTAGTAATTAAATACCAAGAGTAACAATTAATTAATAAAAAGACCAAATACCTCTAAAAATCATAAATATCTAAAACAATGTCAAATTATAATAAAACAATTAACACATCATTGTTCAAGAAAAAGAAAACAAAGTAAAAGAAAGCACTCATAGACAAGCCTCATTCTTCTTCCTTTGAAAACCTTCTTGTACAATCCTCTTTGAATTGAAGAATTTCTCCTTTGATTGAGTGATTTTCTATGATGATCAATGAATTCTCCCTTTTTCCCTTGTGTTTTTCATCTATTTATAGGCTTAGAAAGTGCCTAAACTCGTAGGTACAGTGTTCTTGGCCGAGTAGAAGTTGGAAGATACTAAAACTCTACAAATTACCAAAAATCGCATAGAAAATATCAGGCACCGCCTTAGCTTCAGGGCACAGCTGGCACCGTCTTGGCTCTCGGTGTGAAACCCCAGTCAAAACCAACCTTAGAGTGAGAGGATTGGGATGCATATCATACTTTATTGCATGTTTAATATATTTTTATATGATTTTCTGTGCATTGAATTTGTGTTTTATGGTCTAGAGGGCTTGATTATGATTATTGAGTGAGAATGGCAAAATGGTAATTTTTGCTTGAGGTGGAAAAAGGGTGATAGCTTAAGGATTGAATACGAAAATATTTTTAGAGAGAAAATAAGAATAAGAGTTGTTGTAGTATAGTGGTTAAAGCTTTGGAATTAATTCTTAAGGTCTTAAGTTCAAATTCCATCATATGAGCTTTAGTTTGGTTAAATTTTATTTGCTTGGGAAGTGGAATTTTCGGCCTTATGTGCTTTGGAATAGGGTAGAGATGTTGTCCTATTCTTTTGCTCTACACAAAATTCCTAAAGGGAATTCATTTCCTCTTGATCCTTAATTTTTCCTATTTCTCAATTCATTAGTTTGTTCAATTTGTTCAAGCCAATTTTATTCTAGGAAAATTCCAGCAATATGCCGTGGCTTTGAAGGTTCAAAATGTCTTAGAGAAAGACATCTTGTGGATCGAAACCATGGAAGAGGGGGAAGGATTTCAAGTGAATTAAATTTCCCTAGTGAACTTTCTAAAAACTTCACTCTAGTTAGGTTCATTTCCTTCATGAAGTGTTCAAGAATTTTTTTTCCAGCTTCTTGTGCATGCAAATAGTCGAAATTCTTAGCCATTATTCCCTTCCAAATTCTGCCAGAAAATGGCCCTCTTGATCAGCTTGAAACTTGGAATTTTCTGGCCAATTTCAGACTGCATAAATGCTGTGCAAAACCAGGAAATTTTCTGGGTAAAATTGCAGCATAGGTGAGTTCAAACCAAGCTGTTTTCTTCTAGTTTTTCTCCAGCTCCTTAGCCACGTTTTTCCTCCATGAAGAAGGCTGGAAACCAGCCTTGAAAGACCTCTGAATACCCCTCAAACCCTCTACAAACTAACTGAATAATGGCAGAAAAATTTGCCCAGAATTTTCCTTCAAACTTGCAAAATCACTGAACACAATTTCCAGCTTTGTTCTCCTTCAGCCTTGTCCGAAACCTTCACCATTTTTCTGCACAAACTTCTTTTGAACAGCCATGAACTAAACTCCATTGTCTTCTCCAGCATTCTGCACGAAAATCAGTCATGGTTGCCTGAAAATATCTCCAACAAATTACTGCAATCATGCCTTGATTGGATACCAAAATTCCAGCAAACTTAATTTAGCAACCTTCCATAAAATATCCCTCAAACAACCAGACCTTCCCTTCAGCATTATACTCCTTATTTTTTGCCACCCTTAGCTTCCTTCAACCAACTTTCATCTAGTAGAAACACTGCACAGAAATTTGGCCGTGGCAGCTTCCCAAAAACTCTCCAACAATCAAAGATATTCTTGTAGTATTTTGCTTCCCAAAAATATTCTTGAGGGATTTCAACAACTGGCCTTTCCTTTTCCTTTCAAACCAGAAAAATCATCTTCCAAAACCTCTCATAACAATTCGGTCACTCTCTCCCTCAGAATTTTGGCCAGCATTAACCAAAATTCCTCCATTCTCTTCAACCTTCAAGCACATATAGAATACCAAGAACACCTACTCATTTCTTTAGCCTAATACCTCTCCAAATCACTCCAAACTTCTTCTAAAAATTCCAGATTTCATCTATTCACTGCTGTGAGTCCATCCACACCATCTTTATCAACAAACTCCCAAATTCAACTTGCTCTTTTGGATAAAAAACCAGATGTTTTGTGAAGGCTCAAGAACACCTTCAAGGTAGGGTTATTCTAACAACTCCATCTTCTCTAATCTTGATCTCTAATGAATGTATATATAAATAAACATACTAATGGTCTCTCTCTCTCTCTCTCTCTCTCTCTCTCTCTCTCTCTCTCTCAGCCAAACCTCTCTCTCTCTTGGCCGAATGGCTTCTTCTCCAATGGCCATGCTTTCTCCATCTTCCTTGGACGGATCTAGTCATCTAGGAGTTAAGATTCATTCGAAACTCCTTCAAGGTTTTCATCAATCAAGTAAGTCCTTTTAACCCTTATTTTAAATTCTAGATTCATGTCTCTAGGATGATGTTGATAGAAGATGAATCATGAATGGGGTTTGAGTATATATTGTTGTGATGAATTGAGAGTGAAGCATGAATATATGTATGAATATGTTGGAGATGGGATTTATGCATGAATGGATTATCTTGGTTGATTGTATGGTGTTTTAGGGTTTAATGCATGTCTCCATGATCAAGTACGCTAGAGATTATGCCATCTATGATGAATAGGATTTATATTCTTGTGTGATTATTAAAGCTATGGTTATATTTATGCTAGTGAAGGCTAGATCATGCCCTAGTAAATTTAGATCTATGCTTATGTGCATGATTTGGATGAGTTGATGAATTGAAGGATTGTATATGTTCATGATTGTGGTTAGCCATAGAAATACGATCATGACCTAGTTGTCCCTAAGCTAATTTTTATTTCATGAATAAAATATTTCATAATATGATTTTGCTAGTAATTTCGAAAAAACCCTAGGAGGGGTAGATTTGGATTATTATATATAATAAGGATATTTTAGTCAAATAAATAATAGCTTTTGCTAGAAAAATAATATATATATATATATATATATGTAGATATTATATAAAATAATGAAATCAACTAAAGCCTTTTATGGAAATAATCATAATTAGTAAAATATTTATTACTAAAAATTTAATTATTATCTTTTAATCAAAACCCATTAAAAATTTATTTATTATTTTTCAAGCAAGACTCATTAAATTTATTTTCAACTAATTTTAGTTATCAATTATTTTCTAACAACTAAATTATTAATAAATCATTATTTTACCTAATACCACATAGGACTCTTCATCAAATAAACTCTAAATTTTTCTTAGCAAGATTTAAACCATCAACTTATTAGTACTTATTTCCCAAAACCTTAATTATTTTAAATATCAAATTAGGCTTAGCTTATAAACCTATTTATTTATTGTTTGGCCTTAAAGCTTGGGACACTAGAATCATGGTAGTAGTGAGTTGAGTTGTTTTAAATTGAGAAAGTGGATTTTAGTTTGAGTTTGATTGTGGTTTGTATTTGCCCATGTGGGGTTAGATCAGCTGTTGGAGACCTTATATTGTGAGCAAGAATCAGGTAAGCTCCTGCATAAAACCTGATTGATGTAAAATATTTATTATGGCAAGCTAAATGTAGAGTGCATGGACACTCATTTCTGTAAGGCAATTGAGGATTGACTCCTTTTTTATTTCAGTCAAATAAATTATTTGAAAATCCATAAGCAGATTTACTCAAACTCAAAACTCTTTCCAAAACTGATTTTGACAAAGATTTTGGAGACCCTTAATTGCCATTTTCATGTGGAACTATGGTTTGTTCATTTTCCCAAGTGGGTTACGTTACGTTGAGTACTTAATAAGGGTGGACTACTAGGACTAGTCTTTGAAGGGTTAGGGTGAGTCTCTCAGTAGGTGGCCACCTCTGAGGGGTGAGTCATTCCCAGATAAGGTGTCAGTCCAGTAGGTCGTGCCGGTCCGAGCTAGCAATTGTTTATTTTTCAGTCAAGTGACTGTGTTTTGCCAGAATGGACACCCGGTTGTTGTTTAGGTATAGAGAAGGAGAAGTATCTTACCCGATAGGCCGATCACCTATCTTTTGTCAGTTTGCACAAAGTGTCGGCATTCTGATCGGTTATGGGGCCCAACATGTGGTAACCCATGATCATTTCTTTTGAGTGATTGATTTTATTGATTATGTATGGTTGAAAAAGCCAAAGCACCACTCTTGCTTTTGACTAATGTTTATTGCTTGCTAGTATTTCTCTTATAAAGGTTTTATACCTTGCATTCACGAACTATTTCCATTGGACACTCAAATCACACACAGACTTACTGAGATTTCTGTCTCATCACCTTTTTACCATGATTTCAGGTTGTTCCTGCTGTGGGGATGAGTAGCTAGTATTATCTGCTTTGGAAGAGAATGTTGTCATTTATTTTTATGTGTTGCTTTGGGGAGTTGAGAGTGGATAATTTTACTTATGGATTTGTTTTGGGAATTTATGGATTTATTCTTGGATTTATTCTTGAGATGTAATAAATTTTAAGTTAAAGTATTATTTCTATTCCGCTATTTTATTTATGTGACCTAGTTATAAAGACCCCTTGTCCTTTGGACGGGGCGATATCCCGGCCCTAGTAGGCTTAGGTAGCGGGGTGTTACACTCGAAATCGGTGCCGGTTGTGTTCTGCTTCTCTACTTGTTCGCCGATTTTTCTCCGAATTTCACATGATGAAGACCAGAAGCAGCCGGCGCCGCCTTGACTCTTGGAGCCGACGCTGGTTTAACTCTGTTTTGCTCTGTTTCACCACTTTTTCCGTCGCTTCAAAGTTCGCGTCAACAGTGCATGGCCGGCGCAGGTTCTAGGGCCCTAGCCGGCGCCGCCTCTCCTCTGTTTTGCGACGTTTTTGTTTCATTTTACCCTAAAAATCTAAAATAATGAACAAAATACCTTTCTAAGGGTAAAATCTCAAATATGAAGGAATATAACTAGTTATTGAATAAAATGTATCACAAAAGAATCTCAAATAACTAGGAAAAGTATGACAAATTTAGCTCCTATCAATGGATAGCAAATTTTCCAAGGTACATTATTTGTTGAGCATTATGTTTTGATTCCAATCTCTAGAGTCAGATCGAGGGCCACCTATGGGATAGATATTGGGTGTATTGTGAGGTAAACGAAAGTAGTTGAGAGGGTCAATAAAGGATTCACCAATCCTAATAGTAGAGGCAAATATCTCACGGCCACTTGTAGGAATTACTACTCGAGAAGTCTTTGGCCAAGGCAACTGTGTATTGAAAACAGTTTCAATTGATACACATCTAAAGTAGTGGGTTCCTGGTATAAGTACTGTTATATTTGGGCCAGAATTGATATACATTCTGGAGGGAGTTGGCACTAATTCCGTACTCCAAATCGAATGAGATATTGTATGGTGAAAGGAGTTAATTGCATTATAGTTTGTTATTGAAGGGTTCATGTCAAGCTACTTGACTTCCTAGATTCTTGGGTAGTCATGATATGTTGTTAGATACCGCTCATGATCTAGGAATATGGGTTTATTAATTGATGAATTAATAAACCAATCTTGATTACAATTAATATGATTAATTCTAATTAATTATGGATTATTAATCTCAAAAACATTTGGATTAATTCATATTCGCTACCAATTGACTGGGAAACCTAATAAATCACACACAATAGAGGATTATATACTCAAAATATTATTTGATAACATAGTAGGGTTAATTGCGAGAAAGAGAATTTATTGTGGCCAAATTATAATTAGTTATAATTTATGGGCCAAATTATAATTATGAGAACTTGATGATTCTATTTACAATTAGAAAATTCTAATTTTTTTAGAATTCTCAGTTTTTCAGTAATTTTTTATAAAATATAGGAGATATGCACGAAACCCAAAAGTGGTGTGGAATACACGAAAACAACAGCTTCCAAAAACCCTTCATTTTCTCTCTTTCTCATGGTTCTTCAGCAAACAAGAAGAACAAAAACCCTAGCCGCCTTGTTGTTTTTTACTAGCACAGAAAAATCTTGGTGCTTGAGTGTGATTCTCCGTGTGGATTTCTGTTAGAGATAATCACACACTGTGATTGTAGTGGCTGAACATTCGACTCTCGTGGTGTTTGATCAAGAGGATTGCTGGATCGCGCCACAATCGTTAGACAAGAAGAAGGAAAATTTTATTTTTCAGACGCTTAAAGAAAGGTAAAACCGTTACCTTTGTTCCTTGTTAAACCTATTTTGAATCACATGCTTGTGATTTTGGGGCTTGGATTTCTTAGTTTCCACCACAGTAATCGTTATTGTGATATAGAAATCCCATCACATGAAAGATACTGATTGTGCATGACTGGAATCAAGAAGGATTATGTGATGTTTAGATGATAAACAAAAGGACCATAATGATTAAATGACTTATATATGAGATAGGAAAGAAAAGAGAATAAAGTGAACAATATGGTTGGTTTTTTTGGAACCTTATAACCTGAAACTTATAGCTAAATGTCTTAGGATCATTTTGGGACCAATTTTGTATGATTTGGAGTTGTGAATAAAAGGTTATGATATAAATACCAAAGGTTGTCATTTCAGTTACGGGATTGAAGTACTGAGATATTATGGACATAACTGAATGAACCAAAAAGGGAAATGAGTATTTTGTGAATTGAAAATCATCAAGGAAGATCTTAAGGATATTTTGGAATTATTTTGACATCAATCAGAGTCGTAGGTTGAAAGTTATGTATCATGTGTCAAAGCAGCAAAATTCCAGAATTTTGCTTAGAAAATGGTTGAACTTAAGAATGGTTAATTATATGATTTTGGACGAAATAAATAGGAAATATGAAGTGAATTCCTTGTATATAAAGGGATAAAGGATGTGGAAAAAGAAAAATGAAAGAATCGAACAAATGATGAAAAAACGACAAGAACGGAAATTGAACGTTTTCCTTAACCGTCGGCTACCCGTCGGGCACGTCGGCTACCGGCCGGCTATTTTTCAGCCAAACACGATTTGACCCAGAAATGATGTTTGGTGTAGGTTTATCAGTAAATGGCCAACAAAGCTTTGAAAATGGTGGAAACAATGATTGAATGACCGTAAACGGAAAGAGTTTAGTTGGGATACGAGGTGAGTCCCTTGGATTTCTAAAACCCATTTGAAAGCTAGTGTTCTTTGTTCTTCCATGAAATGCTATGTTTTATACCATTTTGGAAATCTCTAAATATGCTTAAGGTTTATCTGAGCAATAATTATTCTTATACCACTTTGGGCTCGAATGAACTTCATATTTGGCTTGGAAACCTTAGTAGACGATTTATGCATGAATTTGTGAATTTAGTCCCTTTTAGATTAAAAACTTGAGTTTTTCGAGAAATGATAAATTTTGGAATCGGGTATTCATAAATTGATTGGAATGCCCTTATTGGAACATTTTATGGAAATATGTTTAGAAACTTTGAATCCTCTTTTGGGATTAGAATTTTGGATTTCTTTAAATGAGTTCCGTTTGGAATTGGGTATTTGGAAAATGATCCAAATGTCCTTATTGGAATGTTTATGAAAACTGTTGGAATCGGTTATATGGTAAATGACCGAAATACCCTTATTGGAACTTTTGTGAGTACTTTTCAAATTGGGTAAGGGTAAAATGACCAGAATACCACGAAAAGTCTTTTGGAATCGGGTGTGGGTAAAATGACCTGAATACCCTTGAAAATGACTTTTGTGATCGAGTACGGGGAAATTGACCTGGATACTCTTGGAAACAAGTTTTGATGTGTGAACAGAACTCTTTATCCTATTTCAATGATTTTGGAAAATGATCTCTCATGATGAGATTGACTTTTAGAAAACGACCTTTTGATCCCTAAAATTGTTTTATTGGCCTAGTGTGCCATGAAATGAATTGATTGGCTTTGCTGACCTTATGTGAATGATGAGCTAACTTGCGAGTCAGTGGGATCAAATTCTGAAAAATGTTGTTTTGCTCCAAAAATATTTTGATTTGAAAGTCCTGCGAGATCAAATAACCCTCTAGCCTGATCAGTCATAAGGGGTTGGTATTGTTAACGTTGAGTACTCAGCAAGGACTTTAATTTTTGTACTAGCTCATATTAGAGGTAGGTGACCCCAAGTAACCTAGCTAGTTTTGGGGATTGTCTTACTCCAAATAGGGCGACAAGACATTGAGATGAGTCATCCTGGCTAGCCGTTTAGCACCTGACAATTATCGTGTCTGCGGGCGCTTCTTGATTTTGAGTCATTCACTAGATGCCGGGCAGGGACACTCAGTGCGTTTGACTCTTTGCTGCCTCGAAGGTGATTTACGTTAGGATTAGGACCCCTGGCTTACGGTAGCAAGTAAAAAAATTTTCAGCGATGTACATATCGAGTACTATAGGCTACGGTGTTAGTATGATGACACAGTACAAGTTGGTGTGCTTATCTGGCGACACACGAATCGAGTACTCGAGGCTGCGATCTCAGTACGATGACATGGTGTAAGTCAGTGTGCTTATTGGGCAATGCACGGTTGAGTGTTGTAAGGAAGAGACCTTGGCATAATAAGATCGTAATACCGAAGCGAAGCCTTGTGAGCTTTGTATGCAGTCCGACCTTCTGTTGGAAAAGTGCCTGTGATTTGGAAATTAGGGTAATGTTTTGAAATTGAAATACAGTTTTCCAAAAATGATTGAGTTCTAGATAAACTCTTCGTTAAAGAGTTTTGGAATCGTTTCCAGTAAACAAATACTATGTTTTTCCACAAAAGTTTTATATACTCTATCTCTTTGATAAAGCACTAGAACACACGAGACTCACTGTGTGATTTTTCATTCACATGTGTTTTTCATCTTACTTTTTTGCAGGATCTGGAATTGAGCAGACCTACGGATAGAGGACAATACCACAGTGACAGCAAAATAGGTCCGGACGTTTCCCTTTTGGATAATGTACCTTATTACTGATGTTGAATGGAAATTTTCATGTATAAGATTCTTTATTATATATGTGCGCGTAACCATTAGTACGGGTTATTGTATGGATCTGGACCTTTCGTACTCTATTGGTTTTTCGTTATAAAAATCCCTTGTCTGGGTAACTAGATAGGGCGACACCCGGTGTTGATATGCTTCCGCTATTACCTTGAGTAGGGGTGTTACATTAGACCCATTACTTTTTAATGGAATATGTCGAAGACTAGATCTATTATCAATTTCTTGTAATTAGCTAGTTAAAGAAGATAACATTTTGTTAGTGTAATTATTTTGTTGAATAACTTTCTTTAAATCCTTTTGTTTTGGTTCTTCTGTATGATCTATATTTTCTAACTTAAATGGAGATGCTGTAATAACTCTACCATCATAGGGTATCTTAATTTCTTCTAATAGAGGTACTTGTGATTCTATAATTTTGTTAGTTGAAGCATGCCATTTAGATGTAATAACTTCTAAAGTCTATGGGGCATTAAATTCTCCTGAATACTTAAACAATTTGAAAAAATCTAAATGAGTATGCATTCTACACATATCTGAATACCACTTGCCTCTTAGTCTTTCTCTAGTAATCTTGTCATAATTTGAAAAGAGCCAATCTCTAATTATTTTATTTGACGGATTATTCCATAATTACCTTAAATAATTTTTATCTAATTCAAATTATTCTCAGAGTTAATTGTCATTAACCTATCATGGTGATTAATTTTTGGAGACTTCATTTGACTATAAGTAGGACTGTTAGATCATATTACAATAGTTTCTTATTGAGTTCTAGGAATTTCTTCTATAAAATCTACTTCTTCCAAATGTTTTGGGATAGTTTTAGCACTATGTGATCTTGTAATATGAGATCTGGATATAGATGGTTGATAAAAAGACTGTCTAGGTTTCGCAAATTTAAGTTCTACTATACCATCTTGTAATTCTCTAACCTCTTCTATTTAAGAAGATTCTCAAATTAGTTTAGGAGTAAGTATATTTTTAAATTGTGAAGTATTATAGATTATAACTTCCTGCCATTTTAGTAATCTAGGAACAAATTTAAATGCATGTTGTAAGTTAGCTTCTAATAACATTCTAGATCCTGATTTACTATAATTAATAGCTTTTGGATTTAATGTAGTTTTCATTAATTTGTAATAAACTTTAAAAATCAAAGCTATTGATCTAGTGCCTTCCTTATATTCTATATTTTTAGTTTGAATATTTAATGTAAGTGCCTTTAGAACATTAGGATCTTTTATGTCTATGGAAATATTGGGATAGCAATTAAACTATATTGGACCATTTACTAAAATGGATTGTAATACTACTAAAATAGAATGGTCAAAATTCAAATGTCTTGCATCTCTAAGCAACAGACAAATAGGTGTATCTAACCTAACATGTAAAATTGTTTAACTACTACTTGTACTAATCCAATATGTAAATATCTATATTTCTTTTTGTGAATTTCTATGGACTCTTTGGATGAAAGATTAAGTGTACCATGTGACTGATTTATTGAAATTGTGGATTCACAAGTTTTAATACTATAATCTTGTATAAATTCAAAAATTTCTTAATTTTTTTTTAGGTATACTCTAATTGGCTAATTATTTTATAGTATCACCAATAGCAGTGGTAACATCTGAGACTACAACTTCATTGTCAATATCTAAATTGATTCATAATGCAAGAGAACACTAAATATCCCAAATTTCAGCCAAAAATATACCTAAAATTAGAAAAAATTACCTACAACATTTTAATCGTAGGAATTCAAGAAAAAACGTACCTTTATCTTCTCCTATGCATGGACAAGAAAAATATGCATTATTTTTCCAGAAATCAAAGCACTTTGAAGGCAAATTGAAGATTGGGTTTTTGTGAAAAATGGAAGATTTAGAGGATTTTGATCCATAGAATCAACAAAAGAATGATAGATTGATACTCTAGAAGTGTTTAGAAGGTGAAAAATCAAAATTTGAAAGGTTTAGGACGTGAAGCTGGCACAGGTTAGAGAGAATGTGAGAGGGAGTTGGAGAGTTTGAAAGAAAAATGGCTAAATTGGCCTATTTTTAGTGCCTCCCGCGACAGGATCCAGCGCCGGCCCTAGGCTATCCGGGCTCTGATTTTTTTTTAAAATAAAATAAAAATAATGAACACACAACAGCGATGAATAATGCAATTCAATTCATGAAGAAATAAATAAAAATGAAGCAAAACAAAGAAAATAAAAAATTGGTCCACATCACAAAAACTTAAAGTAAGAAAGACTTCATGCTTTCCACGGCCTTGATCACGTGGATTGTCTTCGGTGTTCCCTGGAAATGTCCGTACTTAACGATTCCCAAGTAATTTAGCTTGTTGGCCAATTTGACTCTCCAAGTTGCGCATTGAGGCCTCTAAGTTTCTTGTTGTAGAATCAACCCCTTAGAACTTAGTCTCCGTTGTACTTACCAATTGGCCAATCAATTCCTCTAATGGTGGCTTAGAAGGTGCTGAATTGTTGTTCAAATGAGGTTGGTTCCTTTGATTTCCCCCAAAGTTGAAAGAGCCCTGCCTAAGTTGGTTTACATTGCTCCAAGAGAAGTTAGGGTGATCTCTCCAACTAGGATTGTAAGTAGAGCTATAAGGATTGTTATCTGGATGGCCATTACCTGCAAAGGTTGCTTGTTCAATGGTTTCTTGGAGTGAACCCGAATTTTGGCACTCATGATTTGGGTGCTCTTCTCTACAGAAATCACAACTTACATTTAGCATTTGGCCTTGAGGCATCACCAGTTGTTCCATCTTTTGAGTTAAAGCTACCACCTTAGCTTCCAAAGCTGCCACAGCATACACTTTGTGCACTCCTAGCACACGAGTTCTAGACCTTGCACTTCCCCAAGAATAGTTATTAGAAGCTAAATTTTCAATGAGATTGAATACCTGTTTCGGGGTCTTATGATTGATGGAACCCTCTACAAAAGAGTCCACCACTTGTTATGTTGCAAACGTAAGGCCATTAAGAAAGATGAGCATCTGTATTCCTAGCTCAAATCCGTGGTGTGGGCACTTTCTCAACATCTCCTTGAACCTCTCCCAACTTTCATACAAAGGTTCAGAATCTAATTGTTGGAAGACAAAAATTTCATTTATGAGTTTGGATGTCCAAGCTGGAGGAAAATATTTGGCAAGGAATTTTTTAGCTAGGGCATTTCAAGTGGTGATGCTACTTATGGGTAAAGACTTTAACTAAGATTTGGCTCTATCTCTCAAAGAAAAAGAAAAAATTCTTAGTTTTATGAAATCTTCAGAAACACCATTCATCTTAAAGGTATCACAAATTTCAAGGAAACTAGCTAGGTGGGCATTAGGATCTTCTTCAGGTAGCCCATCAAATTGGACCATATTTTGGACCATCTGGATGATATTGGGCTTTATTTCAAAATTATTCGCATCCACGCTAGGTCTAGTGATATTCGAGCTCGTGCCCAAGATTGCAGGTTTTACAAAGTCATCCATGACCCTCCTGTTGTTTCCTGCATAGTTGTTTTGAGCACCGTCCATGTCTGCGAGTAAGTGCCTTTTGACTGTCCGGCGGATTTTGACAATGTCCTTTCGATTTCAGGATCAAAATCTACTATATCACCTTTAGATAATCTGGTCATGTACTAAGGCTAACACCTAGAAAAGACAAGAAGAAAGTTAGATAACGGAATTCACACTTCAAACAAAATTAAAAGAACGAGTTAGCTAAATAAACATCAGTCAAAGTTAGTAAATTAGATTACAAAGATACACAAGATACAAAAGATGGAACCTCTTTGGAAAAAGAACAATTGTACAAATTTACATATTTACATATTTGCATGGTTAAATCAACAAAATCTAAGCTTTCATGATATTATTCCTTGGTAACGGCGCCAAAAACTTGATGTGTACGAATTTGGATATAAAAATCATATAAAAAATAAAACATTCCCAACCAAGTTTAATTAAAACGTTAACTCCAAATTACACATATGAGCAAGCGTACTAATCATTAAGCATAGCATAAGGTTTAAAACAAGTATCGATCCTCAAGGAACAAGTATGCATTAATCACTTTTTTTTTATTGTTTAACTGACTCAATAAAGTGAAAAAGAATAAAAAGAAAAGAAAAGAAAAGAATATATATACATGTCAAGGATGGAGAATTATGTAACTCAAACCATTATTTTGACAAACACGACCTTAAAGTACCCAATCATTATCATAACTAATCATTCTCTTGGCATCATGAAGGATTAATATAGATTCACTTCTTTTCCAATCCATGAAATCACTATCTTTTAGACAAATTAGCATCACATATCCTGTCTCAACTAATTCACCTAAAAGATGCATTAAACACAATCCTTGATTAAATCCCCATATCATAGCAAACTTAAAACATGAAATTATTAACTAATGAATCCATATCCTGGCAGACATCAATTAACCTTTAATTACCCAGTTCTTAGCAATTAACCCCATTTTCAAGCAAGTTAATAGACAACAAATATGAAATTAATGAATAGAGACTACCAGCAACCTCTTTTCCAAGCAAGTTAATAGAAAGAAACAACAAATTAATCTCGTAATAAGCAAAAGTAATTAAACACCAAGAATAAAAACCAATTAATCAAAAGATCAAAGTAATTCTAAAAATCATGAATACAAAAAACAATGTCAAATTACAATAAAACGATTAATACATCATTATTCAAGAAAAGAAAACAAAGTTAAAAGAAAGCACTTATAGACAAGCCTCCTTCTTCGTCCTTCGTAGACTCTCTTATATAATCCTCTTTGATTTGATGAATTCCTCCTTGATTTGAGTGATGTTGTGTTTTGCTCCTTGAATTCCCTCATTTTGACTTGTGTTTTTCCTCTATTTGTAGGTTTTAAAAGTGCCTAAATTCATCCCTCTAGGGTTTCTGGCCGAATAGAAGTAGGAAAATACCAAAACTCTAAAAATTGCCAAAAATGGGTATGAAAATCGAGGCACTACCTTTGTACCAGTGTACAACCAGCGCCGCCTGTCCTACCTAGGGCTAGCGCCGGTTGCATTCTGTCCCTCTATCCGTTCACCGATTTTTCTCGATTTTCATGCCAATTTCTCCAGGTTGCAGCCGGCACCACCTCTGGGCTCCCAACCGGTGCCGGCTGTGTTCTGTTCAGCTCCTGTTTCGCCGATATTTCATCGCCTCGAAGTGCATGTCAACAGCACGTGGCCGGCGCCACCTTTAGTCTGTTTAGTGGCGATTTTGCCTTATTTTACTCCTAAAATCTGAAATAATGCACAAAATACCTTTCAAAGGTAAAATCTCAAATATGAAGGAATATGACCAGTTATTATACAAAATATATCACAAAATGGCCTCAAATAACTAGAAAATATATGACAAATTTAGGCCCTATCACATAGACTATTATATTTTATTTGATAAATGTGAACTAATTTTGTGAAGCCTATGTGATTTAAGTGCTTGATGTTTCATTGAGTTATTTATTTGGACAAAGTTGTATTATATGAGGTGGTAGAGTATTTGTTCTTGTGGAGTAGAATTTAATGAAAAAAAAAAGAATGAAGTGAGTTGAATTAGATTGATGGGAATTTATTTGATGAATATTCACACAAGAAGTATTGTGGAATATTGGTTAGAGTTTGGTGTGTATTTGTTGGTGACTTGAGTTTGAATCCCAACTCTTGCAAACCTTTTCCTTCTTATCTTTGATTAAACACCTTTTCCTTTAATTTTCCTCCCGTTGGCCGAAAAACCCTAGAGCTGCCCCTTCTTATTTTCCTACTTCCTAAAATATATGAATATGATGATTTTGGGATTGTTAAAAAGGAATTATGGTAAATTAAATTCCTAATATTCTTTAGTTAATATTTTATTCTAATCTTTTAGGAAGTTAAATATTCCAACATCTAGAGTTTCCTAAAAGATCTTATTCAAAAGATTTATTATGGAAAGAAAAAGATAGAACTTTGATTTTGGAAATTAGATTGTATCATCAAAAAATAATTACGCCTTAATCAATTATTTTTTCAGAAAATAAATTAGGATATTACCTAAATTACTTCTTAGATTAATAACTTGATTTCTTGGCTTAAAATTTTTGGAAAAATCAAAGCCCTAGCCACCACACCCATAGCTATTTTATAGCAAGTAGAACTCCTCAATCTTAGCACAATCCTACACAAGATAACCTCCAACTAATCAAGTTTTGTTTTAGCAAAATAACACCAGAAATTTTTCTCTTCCCCTCTCCAAGTTCTGGCACACACACACACACACACACACACTTATGAAAATTCCAGCTTCCATTGTTCTCAAGGACTTATCTTGTTTAGCTAAAACCAAAACACAAAAAACCCTATTTTTCTTCTCATATTTCTGCCCAAAGTTGAACCAGAAATCAGCCTATACTCTTCTCATTTTCCTCTCATTATCTAGGCCACTTGAACACCCTAAAACAAAGCAATAAACTCCTTCTACTTATTACACAGTTTCGGCCGACCAAGAAGAGCAAAAACTGCCATTTTTTCCTTGTTTGTTTAAGAGTCCATAACAAGGTGTAGTTCTTCCAAACATCAAAACACCTAAACCTAACCTATTCTTTACATCAAAACAGCCATCAAACCAACCCTAAAACCCTCTTCTACACCAAAAAAAAAAAAAAAAAATCCACCTTTTCTCTCCAAGATTTCGGCCATCACACTTCCAATCCCCACCAAAATCAAAACCTAAGGGCAAGGTAAGCAACTCTTCAACTCTTCATCAACTTATCTTCAATCCTTCTCATCTTCTTCTCCAAATCTCAATTCAAAAGGGATTGATTTACCTCTCCTACTTCTGTGATTTTTGAACAAGAAGAATTAGATGAACTGATTATCTTTCATTGACAAGTGAACTAAATCGATCACTAAGGAGCCACCTTTGCTTTGTGGTCTTGTCCATCTAAGAGGTATTTAGAGACTCAATCCCTATTGATTTGAATGAGGCTAATTTTATATGATGTATTATGTATAAAGTATAGCACGAAAAGCATGAATGGATAGGCTAATTGAGTTTAATGGAGCAATAGTTGATCTAGGTGAATATGGAGTGAAATACTATGATGTCATGTTATGTTGGACTTAGATCCATTTTATGTTTGGTTAAAGATGAGATCTCTTGATTTATATGGAGTTATTACATGGATTTAATGATAGTTGAGTATGGGAGCTATCATGCTGATGATTTAAATTGAGTATATGCTTGCTTGATGATGAGTAACATAATGAGAGAAGTTTATGGGCATAGTTTATTAAATTGATTCATTTAGATCATGGTGGATCTATGGGTTCATGGGGAATCATGTTGCAAGAAATAATAGTGGCTATGCCATGTGCACTATTTCGATTCTAACCATAGAATTATTGATTCTAGATAAGGAGGAAGTCTAAGTAGAGTGCAAGCATTGGCTTTAGTTTGACTAGTTGAGTATTCAATTAAGTTCTTGCATAACTGTTTTGCTAAATATTACATATTTGCAAGTCTTTTGTACAATGGTATTGGAATGGTGTCACTATGATGATTGAAATGAGGGTTGAACATGATAAAATAATATTGTGGTATTTTGATACTTAGATTGAGAATGTAGATTTTAAACTCCAAATGAATTTGTCAAATCTCAAGTTTCAAACTAAAAATGGTTTCTTTTCCTTTATGACTAAAATGTTTTGGAAAGCTTGTTGTGAAAAATCACGTTTTACAAAGACAAGGTAATCAATGATTGTGAAAACAAGAAAAATAATTTTGCTTCTAAATGGAGAGCGTTGAGTACTCAACGGGGGTAGGCTAGAGGTACTAGCCTTGGAGAGTTAGAGTGAGTCTTCTGGCAGGCAACCACCTCTAGAAGATAAACTCTACTTGAAGAGATGTGCTACTTAGTAAAGCTAGTCCGAGCTAGCATGTTGGTCCATGTGGACTTTATTCTTCCGGATTAGACAACTGGTGTGTTGGGTGTAAAGATTGAGGAGTATCTCACCTTAGTAGGAGCATCCCCCACAGCCCATTATTAAACGGTTACATTGGGATGCTATCATGTTGGTATTCATAATATGGATTATGATATTATTGGTCGAATCATTACTAATCCCTAGTTAATGAACTTGTGGTTTTGATGAGTTGATGATTTATTGAGAACTGTTTTGACTATGATGAGCAGTGCTCCTCTGAATGACTGTTTATTGATGAAAGTTAACTTGCACACATATTTTGCGGTTTTGATAAACCTACATGCATGAAATGTTTAAATATGATATTCGCATGCACAGGACTTACTGAGATTCTAATCTCCAACTATTTTATATCATGTTTTCAGGGGAGTACTTTTATTGAGTAGGTTGAAAAAATAAGAGATGATCGTTCAGTTTATTTTATTTTGCTTTATATTTCTTTTGAGAGACAATTGTTAGTTTCTAAAATTTTAGACTAGTAAGTTTTTATTTTGGATGTAATACGATTATCGTTTGTATTTTATCTAGGCATTCTCCTTTTATACCTCATTATAAAGACCACTGGTCTATTAGATGGGGCGACATCCCACCTTATTTGGATACGTAGGTAGTGGGGTGTTACAAGTGGTATCAGAGATTAGGTTTAGGCAATTGCTTGATTGAAAAGTACCTAAACCCTAGGAATTGAGATTTATTGAATACTACTTGAACACTAGGAATCAAGATTCAATTCTGACTTCTTTATGTTTTATTTATAGGATGATTAGAATATCTGCAACTGTGACTAGAAACTGGCTTTTTATGTGTGGTCCAGTGAGTGGTAGAGCACCTAGCCTCATCCCCGTACCAAATTCATCATCATTTGATTCAGAGACAGAACGCAAGGGTGGATGGCTTTTGGGTAAGGACAAGGTAGACTATAAGCCACCTATGATAGAAAACTTTGGAGTAAAGGAAAAACCCGAGGACCCAATACTTGAGATGCCTACACTTGAGGAGAATGGGGATATAGTAGAGTATGAGGGGGATGATGAGGGGGAGATAGGGGATGGAGGAGCAATGGGTGATGAGAGTAAGGACGAACTAGGACGACTTGGGATTGAGGGGGAGATAGGAGAGCTTAAGAGCGAGGGTGAAGCAGAAATGATCGAGGGGGAGGATAGAATTAATATACCTACGACCCCATCAATAGAAGAAGGAATCCTGATGCTTTTGGAAAGCGAGTTATATGAGTCAGAATCTGGAGGGCCTAAGAGTGCATTGATGTTAGCTATGGAAAAGCTTAAGGATGCAGAGTTGAGGGCCAAGATGAGGGGTAGGGATAATGATGAGTACGTTTTAGGTCAGCCTAAGAAGAAGCCCCATTCTTGTGGTTTTGGCAAGGATTGTGTAAAAGATCATCCGAACAACAGTGTAAGAAGGATAGTGGAACCTTCTCCTGAGGCTTCTAAGGATTCCAATGACTCTAGTGAAGCTTGGAGTTTATAGGGCCCTTAGTGGTTATTCTTTTATTTTCATGAAGAGATATTTGTTTATTTATTTGATTCAATATTTATTTCTTATTATAAATTTTGTTTTGCAAGGATAAAAGGAGTACCTAGTAGGATACTCCCTTATTTTGTACTAAGTTAGACTTGGTTAATGAAAGCATGATGTTATTGATTTCTCTATACTATTTGGAGTGTAATTCGCAAAATTTATTTTTCATCGAATTGCAAATTGTTTTCAATCTATGAGCCAATTCATTGCGTGTTAAGAAAATTTTCCCTAATGAACCTTGTATTGGGTGCAAATAGATGGCACCAAGACATATGGCTACAAGAAAAGGTAGGGCTGCTTGGGAGAGTGAGTCATCAGCTTTAGAGTAGGGACAACAATCTACACTAGAGGTGGAGAAGGATTTCGAGCAAAAGCAGGAATTGATATTAGGAGGGTCTGGAGAAGTGACCATGGGGCAAGCCTTTGACAAGATGGCTACCATTCTTCAAAATTTAACTGAGAAGGTGGATAAGGTGGATAAGAAGGCACCTAAGGGTGAAGATGAGGTACTGAAATGATTCTTTAAGTTTCAACCTCCAACGTTCCAGGGAGAGGTGGAACAGGACGAGAAGGCAGAGCAGTGGATTGAGTAGATGGAGGATATTTTTGTGACTCTGCAATATACTGAGAAGAGGAGGATGAAGTTTGCTGTATTCAGGTTGAGAGGACCTGCCCGAGCATGGTGGCAATGAGTCCAGAAGGACTGGAAGAGAGAGGATTAAGATTGGACGTGGGAGAACTTTGTTGAGGCTTTTAGAGCAAAGTACATACCATGATGGATAGCCGAGAAGGGGGAGGATGAATTCCAAACTCTTAAGTAAGGAGATATAACTGTGGCCTAGTATGCTGCACAGTTCATCCAACTGTCTAAGTACTGTAAGTACTTGGTGGACACCAAGCAGAAACGGACGCGACAATTTGTGAAAGGTCTTAAGCAGGACCTAAGGAAAGCACGGGCTCCATCTTCACCGGCGACATATACGGCCACAGTAGACGTAGCAACTCGAAAGGAGAATGAGGATAGGAACCGACCGATGAACCGACCCTTTCAACCAAGTCATTCACTAATGAGACTTCCAATTAACAAGCGACCTGCTGGTCCAATGTAGTGGGGAAACAAGGGGAAACAGTTGAGGACAATCCTACTAGGTCCCATGCTAAATGCTTCTACGTGCCGAAACTACGGGAGACATAGTCATGTAGAAAGCAATTACTGGTTAAAAAGAGTAACCAAGAGATGCTTTAATTATGATGATCCAAACCACCTGAGAAAAAATTACCCTAAACCATTCAGGATGGGGCAAGAAGCTTCAACCCAACTAGTTGGGACGAACAGAGGTGCACTTGCTGGGACGACTAGAGGAGGAGGTCAAAAACCTTAAGTGAAAGCTAAGGCCTTCACTCTGAACTGGGAAAAGGTTGGAGCTGATTCAGCTATAGTTGAAGGTGGTACGCTTTCTGTTCAAGGTCAATCTATTTCTGTTTTGATAGACCTCGAATCGACTCATTCATACATGAATGATAGGTGTGCATATCATTTGAGTTGGGATAGAGTAGAATTGCCTTATACTATATTAGTGAGTACACCCTTGGAAAGGCAGAAATATGTGAGTAGGGTAGTGCAAGAGTGTAACATTATGGTAGGGAAAAAGATTTTGAAGGTGGACGTTATAATCCTACCTATCGATGACTATGATTTAATTCTGGGTATGGATTGGTTAGCGAAACATAGAGCAAGAGTGGATTGTAAAATTAAGATGGTGTAATTTGTTAGACCCGGACGTGATGTATTGGAGTTTAGCAGGAAAAAGGTGAAAGAGTTAAAATTTCTGATAGCAGGAGCGAATGTACGAAATATACTAAAGAAGGGTTGTATAGAATAGTTAGTTTACTTAATCAATAAGCTAAATGATCAATGTACCTTGGAAAGCACCAAGGTGGTGAAGGACTTCACGGATGTATTCTCGACTGAACTTACTTCTCTTCCTCTGCTGCAAGAAGTTGAGTTCACTATAGATCTAGTCCTTGGAGCTGAGCCAGTATCGAAGACCCCCTATCGGATGGCACTTTCGGACTTGAAGGAGTTGAAAGAACAATTAGAGGAATTGGTTAAGTAAGGGTATATGAGACCAAGTACTTCACCTTGGGGAGCTCTGGTGTTGTTTGTAAAGAAGAAAGATGGGACGCTGAGGTTGTATATAAACTATAGAGGATTGAACAACCTCACGATCAAGAACAAGTACCTCTTGCCTCTAATTGATGAGTTACTTGATCAGTTGCAAGGTTCTTGTTACTTCTCTAAATTGGATCTCTAGCAAGGTTTTTACCAAGTGCGAATTAAGGAGGAAGACATACCCAAAATAGCCTTCAACACTATATATGGGCACTACGAGTTTGTAGTGATGCCATTTGGAGTAACCAATGCAATCGCTGTCTTCATGGATCTTATGTATAGAGTTTTCCAGCCATACTTGGATAAGTTCGTAGTGGTGCTTATCGACAATATTTTAATCTACTCTAAAAGTCCGGAGGAGCATGCTAAGCATTTGAAGTTGGTGTCGGAGAAGTTGAGAGTGCATAAGCTTTATGTTAAATTTAGCAAATGAGAGTTTTGGTTAGATTCAGTGGCATTTCTTGGTCATGTGATATCTAAAGATTACATTAAGATGGATCCAGCAAAAGTCAAAGCTGTCTCTAATTGGAAATAATCAGAAAGTGTAACTGAGATTAGGAGTTTTCTTAGATTGGCTGGGTACTACCGTCGATTTATCAGGAACTTCTCTATACTGGCTACAATAACCCCACTGCTAAAGAAAGACATATCGTACGTCTGGAGCAATAAGTGTGAGAAGGGTTTTCAAGAGCTTAAGAAGAGATTGATGACGTCACTGATATTGAGTTTACCTGAGGAAGGTAAACCCTATTCTTTGTACACGGATGCCTCGAAGGAAGGACTAGGGGCAGTGTTGATGTAAGATAGGAAAGTTATCACTTATGCATCAAGGAAGCTAAAGCCGCACAAGGTTAATTATCCAACACACAACTTGGAGTTGGCGGCAATAGTGTTAGCTTTAAAGAAATGGCGACACTATCTATATGGAGAGAAGTATGAAGTCTTCACAGATCATAAGAGTTTGAAGTATATCTTCACCCAAAAGGACTTAAATCTAAGGCAGAGAATATGGATGGAGTTTTTTGAGGAATATAAGTATCCAATTAATTATCACCTAGGGAAGGATAACGTAGTAGCTGATGCACTGAGTCAAAAGGTAAGGATGGCTAGTATGAGGATGCAAGAAGTCTAATTAGTACAAAAACTTTTGGGGCGAAAAGCAAAGATTGTAAGGTGCAGCGAAACAACCAAGACTTTCAAACTTTTAAAGCAAAGAAAATCAAAAGTGGAAATAAAGAGTTTCAGATTGATGAAGCTGGAGTGTTATATTTCTGAGAACGGATATGTGTACCAGATAACCCAGTGTTGAAGAGAAAGATAATAGATGAGGCTCACAAGAGTAAGTATACTATTCATCCTGGAGAAGTGAAGATGTACCAAGATTTGAAGAACGCCTACTAGTGGTTGGGGATAAAAAGGGATGTGGTGCAATACGTCTCTACTTGTCTGACATATTAGAAAGTAAAGGCGGAGCATAAGAAAGCAGCTAGGTTACTACAACCGTTGCCTATTCTCGAGTGCAAGTGGCAGGAGGTGATGATGGATTTTTTTACCGAACTACTGATGTCAAAGACTGTGAAGAATGTTGTTTAGGTTGTGGTTGACAGACTGACGAAGACTATCCATTTTATTCTGGTAAACGTTAAGGATTCTATGGAGAAGCTGGCTAAGACTTACATTCGAGAAGTGGTTAGATTGCATGGTGTACCGTCAAGTATCGTATCCGATAGAGATACCAAATTTATTTCAAGGTTTTGGACTAAGTTTCAAGAGCCAATAGGGATGACTCTGAAGCTCAGCACTTCTTCTCATCCGCAGACTGATGGACAGTCTAAAAGAGTTATCCAGATATTAGAGGATATGCTTAGGTCTTGTGTGTTGGATTTTGGAGATAAATGATTAGATTGTATACTTTATGCTGAGTTGGCATACAACAACAGTCATCAAGCGTCGATTAGGATGGCATCCTATGAAGCATTATATGGATGGAAATATCACATACCGTTATACTAGTTGGACTGAGGATGGGCAAATCAACAAGTCTAGGGAGGTAAACCTTAAAAAGATGGCAGACAAAGTAAAGATGATAAGGGAAAGACTGAAAACCGCGCAAAGGCGACGAAGAGTCATGCGGACAATAGGAGAAGAGAACTAGAGTTTCAATTAGAAGATCAGACTTTTCTGAAGACAACGCCTAGCAGGGGATTCTGAAACATCCCAAAGGTAGAAAGTTGAGTCTTAAATATTTAGGACCATTTTCAGTGATTGAAAAGATTGAACCTGTAGCATATCGATTAGAGTTGCTGGAAGGGTTAACAGAAATTCACGACGTGTTCCATGTATCTCAGTTGAAGAAATACAACCTTGACCCAGAGCATGTATTGAATGAGGAACCATTGATTCTACAACCTAATTTGAGCTACGTTGAGAAACCGACTAAGGTTCTAGATCAGAGTGTCAAGGTGTTGAGGAGTAAGCAGATACCTATGGTGAAGAATTTGTGAGATCATCATGGTACTTAGGATGCCACATGGGAAACTGAAGATTGGGTAAAGAAGAAAAATCCGAACTCGCATTAAAGGTATAATACTCTGAATTTTGGGACGAAATTCTCTTCAGGGGGAGAGGATGTAATACCCCGTCTTGGACCACCCTTAGTTCATAGGAAAAATCAAGCATAGCATTGACTATTATATTTTATTTGATAAATGTGAACTATTTTTGTGAAGCCTATGTGATTTATGTGCTTGATGTTTCATTGAGTTATTTATTTGGACATAGATGTATTATATGAGGTGGTAGAGTATTTGTTCTTGTGGAGTAGAATTTAATGAAAAAGAAAAAAGAACGAAGTAAGTTGAATTAGATTTATGGGAATTTATTTGATGATTATTTACACAAGAAGTATTGTGGAATATTGGTTAGAGCTTAGTGTGTATTCGTTGGTGACGTAAGTTTGAATCCCAACTCTTGCAAATCTTTTCCTTCTTATCTTTGATTAAACCCTTTTTCCCTTATTTTTCCTCCCCTTGGCCGAAAAACCCTAGGGCTGCCCTTTCTTATTTTCCCACTCCCTAAAATATAGGAATGTGATTATTTTGGGATTGTTAAAAAGGAATTATGGTAAATTAAATTCCTAATATTCTTTAGTTAATATTTTATTTTAATGTTTTATGAAGTTAAATATTTCAACATCTAGAGTTTCCTAAAAGATCTTATTCAAAGGACTTATTATGGAAAGAAAAAGATAGAACTTCGATTTTGGAAACTAGATTTTATCACAAAAAATAATTATGCCTTAATCAATTATTTTTGCCTAAAATAAATTAGGATATTACCTAATAACCTGATTTATTGGCTTAAAATTTCTGGAAAAACCAAAGCCCTAGCTGCCACACCCATAACTATTTTATACCAAGTAGAACTCCTCAATCTTAGCACAATCCTACATAAGATAACCTCCAACCAATCAAGTTTCATTTTAGCAAAATAACACTAGAAATTTTTCTCTTCCCCTCTCCAAGTTTCGGCCACTCTACACACACACACACACACACACACACACACACACTCACAAAAATCCAACTTCCATTGTTCTCAAAGACTCTCTCTTGTTTAGCCAAAACCAAAACACAAAAGACCCCATTTTTCTTCTCCTATTTCCGCCCAAAGCTGAACCAGAAATCAGCCAATACTCTTCTCCTTTTCCTCTCATTATCTAGGTCACTTGAGCACCCTAAAACATAGCCATAAAATCGTTCTACTCATTGCACAGTTTTGACCAACCAAGAAGAGCAAAAGTTGCCATTTTTTCCTTGTTTGTTCAAGAGTCCACAACAAGGTGTAGTTCTTCCAAACATAAAAACACCTAAACCTAACCTATTCTCTGCATCAAAATGGCCACCGTTTAAACTAACCCTAAAACCCTCTTCTACACGAGAAAAAAAAAGGCCACCTTTTCTCTCCAAGATTTCAGCCATCACAATTCTAATCCCCACCAAAATCGAAACCTAAAGGCAATGTAAGCAACTCTTCAACTCTTCATCAAATTATCTTCAATCCTTCTCATCTTTTTCTCCAAATCTCAATTCAACAGGGACTAATTTACCATTTTTGAACAAGAACAATTAGGTGAACCGATTATCTTTCCTTCTCAAATGAAATAAAGTGATCACCAAGGAGCCACCTTTACTTCGTGGTCATGTCTATCCAAGAGCTATTTTGAGATTCAATCCCTCTTGATTTGAATGAGGTTGATTTTATATGATGCATTATGTATAAAGTATAGCATGAAATGTATGAACGAATGGGCTGGTTGAGTTCAATGGAGCAATAGTTGATCTAGGTGAATATGGAGTGAAATACTATGATATCATGTTATGTTGGACCTAGATCCATTTTATATTGGTTAAATATGAGATCTTTTGATTCATATGGGGTTATTACATGGATTTAATGATAGTTGAGTATGCGAGTTATCATGTTGATAATTTAAATTGAGTATATGCATGCTTGATGATGAGTAGCATAACGAGAGAAGGTTATAGGCATAGTTTATTAAATGATTCGTTTAGATCATGGTGGATCTATAGGTTCATGGGGAATCATGTTGCAAGAAATGATAGTGGCTAGGCCGTATGCATTATTTCGGTTCTAACCATAGAATTATTGATTTTAGATAAGGAGGAAGTCTGAATAGAGTGCAAGCATTAGCTTTGGTTTGACTAGTTGAGTATTCAAGTAAGTCATTGCATAACTATTTTGCTAAATATTACATGCTTGTAAGTCTTTTGTACAATGGTATTGGAATGGTGTCAATATGATGATTGACGCGATGATTGAAAAACGGGTTGAACATGATGAAATAATATTGTTGTATTCTGATACTTGGATTGAGAATGTAGATTTTAAACTCCAAATGATTTTTTCAAATCTCAAATTTCAAACTAAAAATGGTTTCTTTTCCTTTATCACTAAAATGTTTTGGAAGGCTTGTTGTGAAAAATCACATTTTACAAATACAATGTAATTAATGATTGTGAAAACAAGAAAAATAATTTTGCTCCTAAATGGGGAGTGTTGAGTACTCAGCGGGGGTATGCTAGAGGTACTAACCTTGGAGAGTTAGAGTGTGTCTTCTGGTAGGCGGCCACCTCCAGAAGATAAATTCTACTTAAAGAGGCAACAGCGCTACTTAGTCAGGCCGGTCTGAGCTAGCATGTTAGTCCATGTGAACTTTATTCTTTCGGATTGGACAACCGGTATGTTAGGTGTAGAGATTGAGGAGTATCTCACCTTAGTAGGAGGATCCCCAATGCCCATTGTTGAACGGTTACATTGGGACACTATTATGGTGGTAACAATTATATGGATTATGATATTATTGATTCAATCATTACTAATCCTTACTTAATGAACTTGTGGTTTTGATGAGTTGATGATTTATTGAGAACTGTTTTGAATATGATGAGCAGTGCTCCTCTGAATGACTATTTATTGATGAAAATTAACTTGCAAACATATTTTGTAGTTTTAATAAACCTGCATGCACAAAATGTTTAAATGTGACATCCGTACACATGGAACTTACTGAGATTCCAATCTCACACTGTTTTATATCATGTTTTCAGGTGAGTGCTTTTATTAAGAAAGTTGAAGAAATAAGAGATGATCGTTTAGTTTATTTTATTTTGCTTTATATTTCTTTTGAGAGACGATTGCTAGTTTCTAAATTTTCAGACTTGAAAGTTTTGATTTTGGATGTAAGACAATTATCGTTTTTATTTTATCTAGTCATTCTCCTTTTGTACCTCATTATAAAGACCTCTGATCCATTGGACTAGGTGACATCCCGCCTTATTTGAGTACATAGGTAGTGGGCACACACACTAAAATCACTCATGCTTGCAGATGGAGGAGGGCAAGCTATTTATCATAGTTGGACCCCAAAAACTATGAACTAAATTGCATACATACTTGTAATTCAAAGCTAACAATCATTCAAACCTAATAGTACATGATTGTAATTCCAAACTAATAGTCTTGTCTACTAATCTTGTCAAACCTACCAATCTCATCTACCCATCTTGTAAAACTAACCATTCTTCTCTTGTAATTCATACCTTCCAGTCTTACTTGTAATTCATAACCACTGGTCCATACCTACCATTCCTGTAAAAGCTGAAGATTCCCAATGATGATGATATTGAAAATCTAGTAATGCTTTGCTGTAAAATAAAGATTCCTGATAATATTGATATATTAAAATTTTGGTAAATACAATGTTATGTTGTAAAGGAACTTTATGGTATTTGACTATAAGTAGCGCTGTTAGATCCTGTTGTAACAGTTTCATATTGAATTCTAGGAATTTCTTTTGTAAAATCTACTCCTTCCAAATGTTTTGGGATTGTTTTAGCACTATATGATCGTGTAATATGAGGTCTGGATGTACATGGTTAAGAAAAAGACTGTCTAGGTTTTGCAAATTTAAGTTCTACAGTACCATCTTGTAATTCTATAACCTTTTCTATTTGAAAAGATTCTCCTACTAGTTTAGGACTAAGTAGGTTTTTAAATTGTGAAGTATTGTCGGTCATAACTTCCTCCCATTTTAGTAATATAGGAATAAATGTAGATGCATGTTGTAAGTTAACTTCTAATAATATAGCAGATCTTGGTTTACTGTAATTAATAGCTTTTGGATTTAATGTAATTTTCATTAATTTGTAAGAAACTCTATGAATGTGTGTGTGTGAAGATACACAATACATATATATATGAAGAGTATATATATATATATATATATATATATATATTCATATGAATATACATACACAATACATATATACACATACATAATACATACATATATATGATTGATTTTTGGGTAGAACTGGATGTATTGGGAAGTATCTCTGGTCTTGGAGGTGGTGGTGGAAAGTGAGCTAGTAAAAAATATCTATTGGGAAGCTATGGTGAATTGGGTCTGGTTCTCCTCATTGGTACTATTGTGGTTGGTTGCATTTTTCCTATAAAATTTCTCTTGTAAGAAAATCAGGTAATGACAATTAACTCTGAAATTAAATTTGAATTAGATAAAAATTATTTAAGGCAATTATAGAATAATCCTTCAAATAAACTAAATAGAGATTGCTTCTTTTTCTAATTATGACAAGATTAACAGAGAAAGACTAAGAGGTAAGTGGTATTTAGATATGTGTAGAATGCAAACTTATTTAGATTTTTCTAATTTTTTTTAGTATTCAAGAGTATTTAATACCCCGACAGACTTTAGAAGTTATTACATCTTAATGGCATACTTCAACTAACAAAATTACAGAATCACATGTATTAACCATGTATTACGAAAAGACTTCAAAAAAATTGTACTCAGCTTCAGGTTCAAACTTTGAAATTAAGTATAAATTATCAAATGCTCATATATCCAATGAAAATATTTGTTTCAAAAATTATTTTATTTTAATTAAAAGTTTATCAGAAACTGTTATCTTACGAACTCCATTTCTTACTCAAATATATCCTTTTGCGATAGATAGTTCGGGTATTTATACAAAAGTTTTAGGACAAAGAATTACCTTTGAATTTTTATCTAGCCCAAAACAAAGAGATATATATATTTTAAAGAATAACAATATTTCTAGAATTCAACTATTAACAGTTCAAATTAATTTTTTAAAGGAAGAAATACGTTACAAATGAACATAAGAACAGTTAAAGGATCTATCTATTCAACAAAAGATATTAGATTTTCAAAAATTATTAGAAGAACAAGTTTGCTCTGAAATTCCTAATGCCTTTTGGGATAGGAAGAAGCATACAATTAGTTTACCATATATTGATGGCTTTAGTGAGATAGATATCCCTACAAAAGCTAGACCCATACAAATGAATCATAAATTAATGGACTATTGCAAAAAGGAGATGAATGAACTATTAACCAAAAAGATTATTCAACCATCCAAATCCCCTTGGAGTTGTCTAGCCTTTTATGTTAAAAAGCAAGTTGAAAAAGAAAGAGAAGCACCAAGGTTAGTAATAAATTACAAGTCTATGAATAAAGTTTTAAAGTGGATTAGGTATCTTATACCTAACAAAAGAGATTTACTAAAAAAGACTCACACAATTACTATATGTAGTAAATTTGATATAAAATCAGAATTTTGGCAAATACAAATAGAAGAAAAAGATAGATACAAAACTGCCTTTAATGTACCATTTGAACAATATGAATGGAATGTTATGCCTTTTGAATTAAAGAACACACCTTCTGAATTTCAAAATGTTATGAATAGTATATTCAACCCTTATAGGATGATGTTCTATTTTATTCAAAAAAATATAGATCAACACTTTTAAGCATTTAAAACAATTCTTTGATATTGTTAGAGTAAATGGATTAGTAGTAAGTGCAAGAAAGTCAAGTTCTTCCAGACCGAGGTAAGATTTTTAGGACATAATCTCACAAAAGGGACATATAAACTTATCTATATAGCTATAGAATTTGCACCCAAATTTATATATATATATATATATATATATTCAATATATATATGTATATATGAGTATATATGATGATATAATCTGTTAATAATCTAACTCTTGTTGTGGTACTATTATCTCATTTATGATCACAATTTCTATATTCTCATTATACATATTAGATTTTAATAATATTCCAAGATAATCAACCTAGAAATGTATTTGTCCTGAACCAACATTTTTCGGCATCAGAAAATGGTATCAGAGCCATACTGGAATTAGATAATTTAGATATTGAATTAATAGAATCTTCTACTTCGCTTGATTTTCACATAACATTTTATGATTTAGAAATAATAGATACTAATTTTGAGAATAGATATGCTCAAGAATGGGATAATAATACCGTACCAATAAGATTTTCATCTGACAATTATATAGATGATATAGATTGGAGTTATAGATCTGACTAAAAATTATAGATCTGACTATGCCTCAAAGACCCCCTGGTAGATCGATTATTAGATAGAAACCTAATTAAGAAGATCTTGAAAAGATTGAAAGACAATTTAAAAGAAGCAGAGAAGAAATAAAAGTTATTTTACCTGTATTTCCCCTAAGAACTTATATGCTTACTAAGATATCAGAAATATTAAGCAATAGTGTAAGATATAGAAAGGAGCGTAGTCTTAGACTAGAAGATTTTAACCAATTAGATAATATTGAAGAAATAGATTTTTTAAACTATTTAGAAAATTTTGATGATTTAAGTTCACTTGATATGAATTAAGGAGAATCTAGTAATATTCAAAAGAATGGATAAACAAAAATTTACAATTTTAACATAATCGGATATGGCTACAAAATTGCATATTTAAGATAATACAAAAAACTATTATTAGTTATGGAGAAAAAATAATCTTAGAAATAGATAAAAATGACAGTTTTGATTAGGACTTTGTTACAGCAAAAAGATAGAGAAAAGAAAAAAGAAATAATCACCGAAACAGAAAAAGAAACAAGAATTATAATACCAGATGAAAAAAAGAGTCCATTACAAAGACATTTAGAGAAAATGAATATACCAAAAGGTTATAAAGGAAATGAGTAATATTGATACAGACGAAATCCCCTCTGATATGGAAAATTTAATAACAAAAATAGGAGACATAGATATGAATGACTCGTTTATAAATTTAAAACCTGAAATAACTGAAATAAAGCCAGAGTATAATCCAAAATATAATCCAAATATTTCAGATATTCCCAGTATTAGTAAAAATCCATCACAAGCATTTGATAAACCTATAAAAGGATATGTTGGAATTAGTTCCGTTATGCAAAAACAAACTAATAAATTTACTCCTTTAGAAAAATGAGAGCTGAACCTATTAATCCATTTGGAATATATTTAGATATATGCTGTATTGCAAATGTTGAAGAAGCCATAGATAAATGAGAAACAACAATGAGACTAGCTATTACTGTTAACAAATTAGATAAGGAATCTGTAAAACATTTTATACCCAAAAGTCTACTTAATAATGCATTAAGATATTAGCAGAATCTTTCAGAAGAAGTCCAATAGACTGTATTTGATACTAATGATAGTTTGTCCAATATTATTACTCGAGCCACGGAAGTATTAAAACTTGAATTTCTAGGAGAAGGTGTTTTTTCAAAGATCCAGCAACTACACAAAAATATTTAATAGCTTTATTAAGATTATAATTATGTGATATGTGTGAAATAGATAGATATATATGTGTTTTTCAAGATTATATATTATTATCATATTTATAATCAAGTACCTAACACATTATCATACTTAGCTTTGTTTTTTACAAAAATACCTAACCATTGGGGACAAAAGCTAATAGATACCTATAAACCAAGAGAAAATGATACATTAGGGAAAAGGATTGTCCATTGTAGAGATAAATTAAGTGAATGGTGTGGAGATGCTATTTTAGCTAAATTAATTAGAGGATTAAGGAAAAAGATTTCATTATGTTGTGATAAACCAAAATTACCATTAATGATAGGATGTGATAGCCCTTATTATTATAATAAAGTACAAAGAAAATATAAAAAGAGAAAAGAATATAAGAAAAGATATTTTAAGAAAAGAAAACCTCGATATTATAAAAAGAAACATATATAAAAAACCTAAAAAAACCAACCTTTAAAAGAAAGAAGAAAAATGTTAAAGAATGTCAACGTTATTGTTGTAAAGAGTTAGACCATTATGCTAATAGATGTCCTACAAAATTTGATAAAAATAAAAAGAAAATTGAAATTGATGAGGATATTCAAAAAATGATTGAAGAAGAAGAATTTATTCAGATAGATAATTTTGAAGAATTAAGTACAGATGAAAGTATTTTTATTTTAACAGATATAGAATACACAGAATCTTCTGAAGATGAATAATATAGAAATAATTGCTATAGATCCAATAATAGATAACACAGAAGAATCTTCAGGAGAGTATAATGAAGAAATATTAATAGATAAAAGAAAATTAAAACAAATACAACAAGAAACTTTCTCATTAACCAATTACTCAGGATTTCATGTAAATACACTAGAAAGATTAGGAATAAAACCTAGAAAACATCATCTTTATTATGGATTAAATATTTAGGAAAGAGCTTTAGAGATATCTTTAACAAATAATACAGTTATTATACCATTATTAACGAAAAAAGATATTGTTGATAAAATACAAAAGTTAAAACTAGAAATTAAAAATAGTATTGGATGGATACATATAGAAGCTATACAGATAATTATAAAAGTAACATTTAAAGAAGGATTAGATACACCAATAGATTTAGCAATAATGGATAACAAAATTCGTAATAGAAAAGAAGCATGTTTGGGAATTTTAAGAGGAAACCTCCAATATGGAAAACTCAAATTTAATATTTATCCAAGAATAGTTTATAATATAAAAGATAAAGATTTTGATAAAACATTAAGCTTATTACAAAATTTTAAAAGAAAATATTTCTTCTATAAAGATAATAGACCTTATTCAATAACTTATGCAATAACATATGCCATCTCAAATACACATCATTCCGATTGCTTTCATATAAAAGACACAATAGATTATCCTTACTTATTTAATGATGTTTGTCAAATTCAAGTACCTAGTTTGCCTATAATAGAAGAAATAGATTCAACACCCTTAAATCTAGATTTCCAAGAAAAACCCTTAATAACAAAAAATCATTTACCACCAAGATTATCATTTACTAATATTCATGTAATAAGTAATCCTATAAATAAAACAAATAGTAGAATTATTATACCTCGAAATTATGAATTAAGTAATTATAAAATAAAATGAGAATATTTTGATGGAATATAGTTTAAATCTATTAATATCTTAATAGATACCGGAGCCAATGGAAATTATATAAGTCATAAATTATGTACAAATCTACAAAAATTTCCTCTAGATAATCCACATCAATATACAAATTTTAATGGAGAAATACATGAAATAAACGAAATTGTGGAAACATTATTAAAATTTGGAACAGAGATTATTAATATTAGATTATTAATTGAAAATGAAGGAATGAATGATACTTTAGAAATTATGTTAGGAACTACTTTCCTTGAAATAGTTAAACCTTATCAAATAACCTCATATGGATTAAAAATAACATATAATGGAAAATTGATATACATACCAAAATGACAAGTCCTTATAGTATTTATATTCCAATAGGAATTACATATAAAAATTATAAAGCAGAGTATTTTGCTGCATATATTGATACTGGATTAGGATCATGTTTATGTAGGGCAGATTGTTTTTCTAAAAAATGTCATCAATCATTAAAACTAATTAAAGGAAAAGATATTTCAAATAATCTTATTGAAATCTCTTTAGGGATAGAACAACCCATAATATTACTAGGATCTTGTCTTATTAAATGACCATTTTATTTTTATAATACTGGTTTAGACATTTTACTTAGAAATAATTTCTTACAATTATTTCATAAAGTCATCTTAGATACTCTTGCTTATCAAATACATTTTAAAACTCCTTGTCATCATTTAATTGTTGTTAAAAGACTTAAAAAAGCTTATGTTAAACCATTCCCCATTAATTTTATTCCCTACACAGCTAAGCGTAGTGATATAGGATATAGTAAAAAGCCAATTTTTCCTAAAGGAACACCTTTATTACAATATCAAATTGAGTTGAGATTATTAGACATAGATATAGAAAATGTTAAATCAAAACTAAGACAGTGTTATGTTGATAATCCTATTCAATTCCGGGATAAAAATAAGATAACTGCTAAATTAGAAATGATAGATAAAGATAAAATCATTAGGGTAAAACCTATGAGATATAATGAAGAAGATCAAAAAGAATTTAATATACAATTAAAAGAATTATTAGATGCACATCTAATACGAGATAGCCATTCTCCTCATAGTTCTTTTGCTTTTATTGCAAGAAAACATGCTGAAATTTTTTGAGGAAAAGCTAGAATGGTAATAAATTATAAAAAATTAAATGATAATACTGTGTTTGATGGCTATTTCCTACCTCATAAAGAAAGTTTAATAAATTGGACAAGAAATAAAAAAGATATTTTCTAAATTTGATTGTAAAAGTGGATTTGGGCAAATCAGAATGGAGCCAGATAGTATTAAGTATACTTCATTCTCTACCCCTCAGGGACAGTATGAATAGTTAGTTATGCCTTTTGGATTAAAAAATGCACCTCAGATATTTCAAAGAAAAATGGATAATATATTTAAACCTTATGATTTTATATTTGTATATGTTGATGATGTACTTATTATATCTAACACGATAGAATCTCATATCAAGCATCTAAACGTATTTTATGATTTATGTATTAAGCATGGATTAGCTTTATCTAAGAAGAAAGCTAAATTAATTCAAGAAAAAATAGAATTTTTAGGAATGATGATTGATAGTACGGGAATAGAATTACAACATCATATTTTGGAAAATTTAAGTAATTTTCCAGACAAATTAATTTATAAAAAACAATTCCAAAGTTTTTTAAGAATTTTGAATTATGCCTCAGATTTTATAGAATTGTCAAATTAAAGCAACCCTTACAAAATTTACTAAAACAAAATAAATTATTTAGTTTCGATTCTACATTAGAAAATCATGTTAAGAAAATTAAACAAATATGCAGTACTTTATCAAATTTACAATTGCCTACAGAAACAGATTACTTGATTTTAGAAACTGATGCTTCTGAAAATTATTAGAGTAGAGTATTGAAAAAGAAAGATGAAGATAAAGAATTGATATGTAGATATTGCTCAGGAACTTTCAATGATACACAAAAAAGATACCACATTAATGAAAAAGAATTATTAGCTGTTGTTAAGAGTTGTCAGAAGTTTTATTACTTTCTTTTACCAAAAAGATTTTTATTAAGAACTGATACTACACAAGTAAAAGCCTTTATAAGAAATAATTTACCCTCTAAACTTGAATATAAAAGATTGATCAGATGGCAAACTTTATTAGCAGAATATCAATTTGATATTGAGATTATAAATCTAACAAAAAATGTTTTAGCAGATTATTTGACCAAAGAGCATGGTATCTGAATCAGCACGATGTTATTACGCTCTTCAAGAGTTAATTATTCCTGGATGCTATCATTACTTCAAAGGAATGGCTGATACTTTAGAGACTATAGATCAATGCTATGCTTATCTTGATATTGTTGACTTTGAACTTAGAAAACTCAGGAGATATCGCCCACGGTCTTATCTCGTGTACATTAATCAAGCTAAGAAAGATTTGATCTGGCAAAGGTATTTTGAAATAAAATCTAATATTTGAATAAGATATGTCTTCATGTTTATTTCAGGATGGCCAATTCTAAACAAAGGATCTTTAAACTCTTAGAAGACATGGAAAATCAGATTCTGAGCATACAAGATAATATCTCTGACATCATTGATATTGCACAGCTTCCAGATATGACAACAGAAGTTGCAATGTATCAATGTCTGAGAGTAAAATGATAAAAACTAGAATAAATAATTTTGATATGAATAATAAGTTGCTTAAAACCATCATAGAAAAGTCAGAAATAAAAGATATGGGATCTTGCTCTAAAGTCCCACAAAAAGAAAAAGAGGAAGAAATTTGTCTTCGACCTCAAAAAGAGAAATCTATAATCTTCCTTGAAAAAAAATACCCTCAAAGATACTCTTTGTCGTGGAGATATAACAACAGATAATGAGAGGGATATACAGTCTCTCTAATACTGAAAATAGATACTTGGATTTTATTGGAGTATATCCAATGATAAATTATTTATAGGATTCTTCTCCCAAGAAGATAAGATACTAGTATGATTTTGGTGCTATCAATGTAATATATCTTTCACCACCAAGCTTTTTAGAAATATCCCAGTTACCTTTTTGGGTACAAGAAGGGGTAAAAGATTTCTTTCTTCACAATCCTACAGTTTCTTTAAATGATATATTATACTTGAAATTTGTATCTGCTGGACCGAATTTCTTCGAAGATGAAAGATATCTAGCATTTCATTTTATCCAAGTTGGGAAAGTTTATCCCTACTCTATTCAGACTGATAATAAAAAAGAATATTGAAAATTTGAAGAAACAGATATCCATTACAGAAGGGCAATTAGAATAACAGTTGTACTACAAAATATGGAAAGTGACTTCAAAAAAGAATCTCGCACATACGGAGGGAAGAAAATGCATTCTTCTGTCATAATCAGTCCAGCCAAAAAGACTCCTCCAAGTGCAGAAAAATATCTACAGGCAAAGATAAAATTCCTTGAAAAAAGAATTATTTAATCAAGTCCTCAGGCACAAGCCAAAATATGTCAGTTCAGAAATCATGAAGGTGGCATTTGTCTTGCTTGCAATGCACACAAAAGAGAAGTGGGTCTAGTGAGAGTGACAAGCACTCAGAACAATCAGAGACCACTGAGACTCTACTACTTAGTGCTTACGATGATGAATAAAGATAGCTGGAAGATAAGGCACAGATGGATATGAATAATTGAAAGAAGACAAATGACTTAGCAAAAAAACAACTGACTCTACATTAATAACTACTAGACGACAAATGACTCACGGATCAGATGCATCCATAATTGCTCTTTGAAAATGATTTCTTAAATGTATTAGAATAGATTTTGAAGTCCGTCAGATATCATACCCTCTATAAATATGTATAGAAATGAGAAGTAGAAGGACAAGAGATCCTTAGCCCAATTTTAGAATACTCTTTGTATCACTACTCTCTTGTAAAATATCATGAAATAACATCTTTTTTTAGTATCACAATTTGAGCCAAAAATATTAACTTTTATATCTTCAGAACTTAAAAGTCTTACTTTGCTTTCTTACCTTAAGCCTCGTATGCCGAAAGTAGGAAACGACCTCAGTGCTGTGCTTTGTAATGCTGAAGGAGCCTAGAAAAGTTACCTGTTTGCAGACACATGTAGATTGGGGCTGAAATTTCTGGTAAAAGTCCTAAGGTGTTACCCGGTATTATTAAGGTCAAAGAGAGGTTCAGGTATGGAAGCATAGTGGAACCTTTCTGTTTTGATGATATAATATGTTAATAATCTAACTCTTGTTGTGGTGCTATTATCTCATCTATGATCACAATTTCTATATTCTCATTATACGTATTAGATTTTATTATAATATTCCAAGATAACCAACCTAGAAATGTATTTGTCTTGAACCGACATTTTTTGGCATCAGAAAATGATATATATACATATATGTACATGTATGTATATATATATATATATATATATGTATATTTATGTATGTATTGTATATATATGAATATGCATGTATATTTATGTATGTGTTGTATATATATGAATATGTGTGTGTGTATATATATTATGTGATTATTATTTTATATTACATTATAAACAATAATGTTTTAAAAAATTTGAAAAAAAATGTTTAGAATAGTTTAAATAAAAAAAAAAAGGGTATGAGCAGACAATCAGCTTGGCCTAGTGGCTAAGCCTTACCTCATACATATGTGAGGTCACCGGTTAGAAACTTAGTGGAGAAAAAATTCACTAATTAATTAGAGGGCAATAATCTGGTATGAGTTGTCTCCATCAAGAAGGATGCGATTTGGTATGAGTGGTCCACAAAATTCAATAATTTTTATTTTTAATAAAATTATAGTATTGGCAAGAAAGTATTTTGTCACCATTGACCCTTTTTTTGGTGACGAAATTAGTTGCATCGGCGAGGAAATGTTTTTCACGAAACGTAAATTTTTTTTCTCAAAATAGTATTAATTTCTTGAATAAAATTATATTTTTGTGACGAAACTTTAGCAACAAAATGTCTCAGCGACAAAATAACTTTTGGTGTCAAAATTCCTTAGCTTTAGCGAGGAAGCTTTTCCTAGCTAAAAGTGAAGTCTTTACTGAGGAAATATTTTGTCACCGTTGACCCTTTTTGGTGAGGAAATATTTTGTATTGGTGAGGAAATTTTTTGTGCGAAAGGTAATAATATTTGCTCAAATCGTATTAAAAACTATCATTAGCAACAAAACTAAATCCTTTTTTTACAAAATATTTATAGCTTTAGTTAGGAAAATTTTCCTTGAGGAAAGTAAAGACTTTTTTTCCTAAATAAGGTACTCTTTGGCGACGGCACTTCAGCGAGCAAGTGGCGAGGAAGCCAATTTTGTCGCCATTGACCTTTAGCTAGGAAATTTTGACTTTTATCTAGGATATTTTTTTTTTATCACGGAAAACTATTTTTTTTGTAGTGAGCCGAACTGGCTCCACAGTAGTAGGCCGGTCCATGCTAGGCTAGGTATTAAAATCCCTAGCTTCAGGACTGCGGTTCGCCCGTGGGCCAGCTTGTAATAGTTTTTTTTTTTTTTTTTTTGCTATTTGGTCCCCTAATAGCCAAATTAAGTTTTTTTTGTTTTTTCCCGTTTGGCTTCTGAACGGCTATTTCACCCCCCCTAAATCCCAAAACTCTATAAATACCCCTAATTGTTAGGATTCGTGGACTCCTAAATGCGAAAAACATCCACGAATCCCTCCCGAGGACCCAAGTAAACGATTAAGATAATCTAAGGTTTAAGAATTATCTCTGGTTGCTGTAATCGAAATCCTTCGATTCTGGTTGTGCTGTTGTACGATCAACCCGAACAATCACCAGACGCTGCAGTATGCGAATGTCCTCAATCGGATACACACCGCGAACTCACTCGATACCCGGGGAGTGCTAGCGCCTAGGGTTTGAGAGGGTTTTTTTTTTTTCTTTTCTGGTAGAGAATGGCACGAATGTTCTCAACCGAAAAATTGGACTTGTGAAAAGACAGCTAGGGTTTTCTTAAAAACCCCCGAACCTCTTAGAGTCCAATCTAATAATATCTTATCATATTATAATTTAAATTCAAATTAAATTAAAACTGATATGATAAGATTCTGCCATTATCTCAGTAATTTAACTAATTAATTTACCGAGTCAGATTCTTATAATCTGGATATCATCCAGATTCATCGAACCTGGTCACCAGAAAAATAACCTAATAAGTTCGCTTATTGTGTGACCCTATAAGTTCATTTAACACTGGCAGTGTGCCTAAATCATATTTAAATGGCCCACAAGTTATAAGCGGTTTCTAGCAAAACATTATAACTATCCAGGTTAAATGAAGATCGGTGATCTCTTTGAACCAAACCATAATTTTATATTTAGTCCTTTTGTCACACGATATCCAGATTAAGCATAAGGCACGGAGCATGTCATCCTTATTAAGCTTAATCAATTATTTCTTGATTTCATAGTAGATTGTTCAAACAAATGATATCAATATCTTAGATTGATATATTTGAGCACGGCCATGCATTTTTAACAGTCTAACTTATCAAGGGGCCCATGGATATCTCTCCCATAACTGAGAGGGACAAATTCCTTCACAATCAATCATATTCCTCTCCTTGATTTATTCTATATCCAACAATAGTCTAATTTATTATCTGGTTAAAGACAACTTTAGACAATGTCAAAATATAGAATTTATCAAGTAGGAAACTATGATGAATTTAGGTCGAAGGATTTTCAATATTATTATGGCTAGAAAGTACTTATGACATATTCCATGAAGTACTCTCACAGTGGGTCATGTCCAATACAATGTTCTCTAACATTTATTTATGTCTTGACTCGATATCACAAATATCCATGGCCAGTAAAACATAGCCATCAAGTCACAAACATACTAATCTTAATTTATTATTATTCCAATAATAATAATCGATCAGGGACAGTTTTAGAATAGTCATTGTATTCATTGTAGGGTTTTACTATCAAGTCACGTACTTGATGACCAACAAAACAAAACTCACTATTCATGAAAAGGAAAGCCTCATATTATTATATAAAACATAATGACAATTGTATAAGTACAAATTGACTCTAGGGCATATCCCCAACAGTCTCCCACTTGCACTAAGACCAATTTGGCATAAGCCGTAATCCCATTGATCTGGTATGACTATCATGTTTAGACGATGGGAAAGGCTTTGTCAGTAGATCTTCAACATTGTCATCAGTTGGCACTTTGCATACATTGACATCTCCTCTATCAACAATTTCTCGAATGAGATGAAAACGTCTAAGTATATGTTTGGATCGCTGATGTGATCTTGGTTCCTTAGCTTGTGCAATGGCTCCATTGTTGTCACAATAGACATCCACTGGGTTCATAATACTAGGAACTACATCTAGTTATGTAATGAACTTTTTAATCTAAACTGCTTCTTTAGCTGCAGCTGAGGCAGCTACATACTCAGCTTCTGTAGTAGAATCGGCCACGGTGTCTTGCTTTGAACTTTTTCAGCTTACAGCACCTCCATTCAAACAAAATAGAAAACCTGATTGCGATCTATAATCATCTATGTCGGACTGAAAACTAGCATCAGTGTAACCATTTACAACTAGCTTGCCTTCTTGTCCTCCATAAACTAAGAACATATCTTTAGTTCTTCTTAAGTACTTTAGTATGTTCTTGACAGCAGTCCAGTGTGCCTCTCCAGGATTTGACTGCAACCTGCTTGTCATGCTCAATGCATATGATACATCAGGTCGAGTACATAACATGGCATACATGATAGACTCTATAGCGGAAGCGTATGGTATCTTGTTCATGCGCTCTTCTTCATCCTTCGTAGAAGGACTTTAAGTTTTGCTGAGCTTAATGCCATGTGACATTGGCAAGAATCCTCTCTTAGAGTCTTGCATACTGAACCTTTTCAGTACCTTGTCAACGTATGCACTTTGACTTAGTCCAATTAGCTTTCTAGATCTATCTCATAGATCCTTATACCTAGAATATAGGCAGCTTCACCTAAGTCTTTCATTGAGAAACAATTTCCCAACCATGTCTTTACACTTTGTAGAGTTGGGATGTCGTTTCCAATGAGTAAGATATCATCAACATAAAGTACCAAAAAGACTATTGCATTCCCACTTGTTTTCTTATAGACACAAGGCCCATCTTCATTTTTGATAAAGTTAAATTCTTTAATTGCTTCATCTAAACGAATATTCCAGCTTCGAGATGCTTGCTTCAATCCATAAATGGATCTTTGAAGCTTGCACACTTTATTAGAATTCAAAGGATCATCAAAACCCTCAGGTTGTGTCATGTACACATCTTCAAGTAAGTTTCCATTAAGAAACGCGATTTTGACATCCATTTGCCAAATTTCATAGTCATAATATGCTGCTATGGCAAGAAGAATTCTGATAGATTTAAGCATTACACTGGTGAAAAGGTTTCATCATAGTCTATACCATGAGTTTGTCTATAACCTTTTGCTACCAGTCGTGCTTTGTAAGTATGCACATTTCCCTCCATGTCTGTTTTCTTTTTGAAAACCCACTTACACCCAATTTTGTCGCCATTGACCTTTAGCTAGGAAATTTTGACTTTTATCTAGGATATTTTTTTTTTATCACGGAAAACTATTTTTTTTGTAGTGAGCCGAACTGGCTCCACAGTAGCAGGCCGGTCCGTGCTAGGCTAGGTATTAAAATCCCTAGCTTCAGGACTGTGGTCCGCCCGTGGGCCAGCTTGTAATAGTTTTTTTTTTTTTTTTTTTTTTTTTGCTATTTGGTCCCTTAATAGCCAAATTAAGTTTTTTTTTGTTTTTTCCCGTTTGGCTTCTGAACGGCTAGTTCACCCCCCCCCCTAAATCCCAAAACTCTATAAATACCCCTAATTCACCCTAAAACTCACCAAACACTCTTTAACTCTCACCAATTCTCTTCAACTCTATATTTTCATTCTTCTTACTCTTATAATCCTTAATCCTCTCTATTTTCTCTATAAAAAGTGTTAGAATAGAATTTATATATATATTTTTTAAATTCTTCAAGCAAAGTCTTCATATTTTGAAAGATTATTAAGTGGTGGAATAATGGATAGTTCAAGTCTTGAAGAAGATAAGAAGTAAAGCTCAACAAAATGTTATTGTTTCTTAGCCATCAACTAGTTAGTATTTTTTTTAATCTAATATTCTTATATTTTAGCTTTATTAATTATTTTTTAAATTTTAAGTTAATTTACAAGTTATTTATATTTTTTAATTCTCTTATTTTATTATTTTTTAATACTTTATTTTTTATTTGAACTATTATTTATTATTTGAACTAGTATTTGAATTTTAGTTGATTGTTCTTGTTTAGTTTACATAATAAATATTTGAAAAAAGGATCCATATCAATATCATCATGTTTTCTTCACAATCATTTGCACTTTTTAAGTTCAATATAGATCCATCCTTGAATTGAATAAATAATGAAATAGGTAATAAAAATAAAGACCCGAACGTTAGTGTACAACAACTAACTCCAAGTATTAATTATGATGAATCTAATATGAGTGTGCCTCAGGCTAATGGTGAATCTTCGGAAGCTGTAGCTAAAGCAAAAATATCTATGGTTTTGAATCTTTTTGAAAGAGATAATGATATTAATATGCCAATATGTAAAATTTGTAAGCCAGTATACACACATAAGAGGGGGAATGGACAGGAATGTTAGTTAGACATATGAAAAGGTCACATAATGATTTGTTAGAAAACCTACTTAAACAACAACAAATGCATACTACAAAAGTCAAATTATAGGCAATTTTCAATGCGATCATAAAAGAATTAGAATTGGGTTTGCTGAAATGATTGTTAAAACTAAATTATCTTTTAATTTTTTTAAAAAAATTCACACTATGAACAATTCATGCAATACAATTGCCAACCTGCATTTAAAAGGATTCCTGAAATAATATTAAAAAGTGATATAATAAAAAATATACAAAGAGATGAAAGAGTATTTTATTTCCATATTTGATTCTTATAATTAGAAATTTACTCTTACTTGTAATAGTTGGAGAGCACTTACTAAAGAGGTTTATTTATGTATTACATGTCATTAGGCTGATCATGATTAGTTAATACAATATTGCTAGAATGATTATTCAAATATATCATGAATATAGGATATTAAATAAAATTATTTTTATTTCTTTAGATAATACTACAAATAATGATTCTACAATAACAATTTTAAAAAATAATATGAATCATATATTAGATGATATTTTAGTTCATACTAGATGTGCTTGTCATATACTTAATTTATGCGTTAAGGAAAGATATAAATATATTAATAATACTATTAATATAATTAGTAATGTTGTGTTTATTATGAGTGCTTATTTTATACATATTTTTGTATAAATTGTACAACACGTATTATAGAATTTAGTTTAAATGACCACTCATCCTTGAATTTTGACATTAGTTTATATATGAATCATGTAATAAAGGTTTGGTGAATGATAAGGATGAAAAGACTATAAATAGTGTCATTCCTATCACATTACACGGTGATGTGCATAATCAGTATTTAGAAACGTCCACACATTTGAGAATTAAGGCACCGTGCATATTATATTGGACCCTGCCATGGAGGTTGACAACACATAATAAAAGCCACACATCACAACGTCATTTAAGAGTTAGAACACTTAAATGAAGCGTGAACAATGCCGTGTATATCATTTCACGCGGCGTCGTTTAAGTTTGCAGATCAAAATTCTATATAATTTCAGCTGCGATTTTTAGGGCATTCTTAACCCTATAAATAGAAACAATGTAGACAATAAGTGGCGGCAACACTGAGAGAAAACACCCAATCCAAGAAGAGAAAGGAGAAGAAAGATTTAGAGGTTTCTCAAGGGAGGATTGAAGATTGAAGATGAAGATTCTTGTTTATGAGTTTATCTTTATCTCTCTTTCATTTGATTTCTCTTGTCAATTGGTATTTATATGCTTTAATTGTTTGTGAAGGGATGAACCCTAATTAGTTGATGTATTAAATCTACCATTGATATGTTGATTTCCAATTCCTATTGAATGATTACTTTATTTTATTGTGTTGGATTTGTTACTTGGGTTGCTTGCTCCTAATAAATTCGAGAGATGGGGTTAGGAGCTAGATTTTTATTAATGGATTCAATGTGGGTTTTCCTTCGATTAACTAGAGAGAGAGGTTGGGGGATTAAAACTTGGCAATCGTTGGAGATTTGATATCACCTAGAGATAGGGGTATTAGGTTCTTCCGAATAATTAGGGTTTGGGCTTAATATTTCTTGGGTTCAATTGGAGAGGTAGAGATACCCTCTAATTGTCTCAAGAATAGGGAATCTATAACTCGAGAGAGAGTGAGTTTTACATTTGTAACCTTTACCAGTTTTGAAATTGAGAATTTAACTATCTTAGGCTCAATTCCATGTCTTTCACTCATTTTCTCATCTTTGATTTTCTCATGGCCAATTTTGTGGGAGTTGTGTTTATTCTCCATGTTCATGCTCATTGTAATTAATATTTTTTCATTAATTTGTTAGGCTAAACAAAAGAAGAAAAGTTAATAGTGGTAGTTTTATCCCTCCCCCAAGGATCTTCGATGCTTACCATTATACATTATACTACACGATGGGTATACTTGCTCAATTGTGTGGTTTGATTGTATTTGACATTTTAATTTAAAACTTGATTTTTTTTTTTTGGGTGTAATTGTTGGTAGTATTTCCCACACTCCAAATCCCACAACAGTTTATTTATTAAAACTTTTCCAACTAGGCATCAAAATGTTAAAACTTTATGCTGAGAATAAGTTTTTTTTAAAAAATTAGATTAGATTGTCAAACTATATGGAATTCAACTTTTAATATGTTTGAAAGTGTTATGCCTTATCAAAATCAACTTATTAAATTTTGTAACAGTAATAATTTTAACCTCAACTTACCGATGAGGTTAAAAATTGTTATTGTTAAAAAGGAATTAGTGAAGCGGTAATATTCTCTCTGCTAATCGTTCATTTTTTAGACTAGTTTCCACCTATGGCAGCTGAGTCTCCTTAGCCACCACTCCTGACCTCTTCGCCGGCAGCTCCAGATCCATGGAGTCAATAGTCCTTTGCTTCTCTTTTATCTCACGCTTCTTCGCCTGTTGCCTCCCTGAAACCTTTATCTCAATACAAAGGCGAGCCTGCCATATTTTTCTCCTCTTCTGAGATTAAGGAACTCTCAGTTCCTTTCAAGTATGCTTTGGTTGGTAAGTTCCCACAAGGGAAACCCTCAATAGAAGCCATCAAGAGGGAGTTTCAAACTATTGGTCTCAAAGGCAGTGAAAACATCGGTTGGCTTGATCCGAAGCACGTTTTGGTTCAGCCTGATTTGGAGGAAGACTACATTCGCTTATGGCTCAAAGGATTGTGGTACCTTCTTGGTTTTCCCATAAGAATACTCAAATGGACACCGGATTTCTGGGTCTCTGCAGATCCTACAACTGTCCCGATATGGATTGTCTTAGAACATTCGCCCATTCACATGTTCACTAAACAAATCCTCTTCCAGTTGGCCTCCGCTGTGAGTAACCCTGTGAAGATAGATGATTCCACTGTTACGCTCTCCAAACCTAGTGTAATGCGGATTTATGTCAAAGTGAATCTGCTCAAGGTTAGCCCTTCACAAATCTGGGTTGGAGTTGGCGTATTAGGGTTTTATCAGACAATAACATATGAAAACATGCTATCATATTGTTCGGATTGTTGTAGGATTAGCCATGACGTTGCAACTTGCAGATAGTCTTTGGCGACTCAAAAAAAGGTTTCTCATCCGCCACCCCCGAAACCCACGGAACAATAGATTCCCAAGGAGGTAACAGAAAGCAACAGTCGCCCATTTTTTGCTTGTAACCCTATTATGACTACTCTTTCTTCTAGAGATGCGGATAACCCTAGTTTGGGTATTGGCACGTCTTGTAATAATGAGATCAATATTTGGGAGAACTAGTTGGGTGATTCACACATTGCTAAGCCAAACACATTTGATGTTCAGGCCAATATGCAACCTTCTGATTCAGAGATGTCATTGACTAGTATTGTACTAGTTAGGGAGACAGTCAAAGAGCAACCTTCTCCACCAGTAATCAATGTGACCAATCAGGATTAGGCACCTTTGGCCTCCAGTGATGGAATCACATTAGAGGTAGTCCTTCAAGGGTCGGAATATTTGATCCCAACGGAGCCTATTTCGATTTCGGCAAACTGGATTCCCACTTTGGTTCCTCAGAAGGAAGGGCTAGTGCCTAGGTTATCTACTTCGATGCCTTCTGTAAGTCACATGTTAGTTGATCAACATACCATAGATGAATTAGACGTTGAGCCAGGTTACTTCTTTGATCAAGATGACATGAGATTGCATCCTGAATTTTTAAAACTGCTTAATGATACAATCCTCTAGAAGCAGGCACGCCGCAACCTTAACATTGTGCAGGCCTTTTTGAAAACCTCTCAGCAATGGAAGCAATTACCAACCCGTAAGGCTAAATTGTCCTCCACCTATTATCGTCCATCTAATTAATATGCATACTCTTATATGGAATATAAGGGGTGTGGCTGATAGATTTTCCAGCAGAAGATTGAAGAGGTTAATTAGTAAACACAATTTGCATATTTTAGTAGTTTTGGTGAAGGTACGAAAAGCGAGAAAACACAAAGCACGCAACGGAAGTGAACATTAAAAAAAACTGGAAAAACAAGAACAGGGATTCCAAGGCAGGGCCAGCACAAGCTCTGGTAGCCTAGCCCGCGCTGGTTGCGCCCTGTCCCAATCCCGATGTTATAAAAATTTTACCTCTTTTTCTTATTCTAAGTGTTGGCTATACCGGAACGTGTGCAACCGGTGTAGGTGTGTTGGTAGAAGCCTCTGGTGCAATTCCTATAAGCCTCCTACTCCACCTTTGCATGTATGTCAACGCTGAACCCTCGGTCTTCCAGTATATGGCCTGCCTAACTACCGTTTGGTGAACAGCTAATAAGCTAGGGAATTTTCTGGAGAGAGAGAGAGAGAAAGACGTCTGGCTCTACAGAGAAGAAGCCGTCACTCTTGTGTGGTAAAACAACGATGATTATTATTAACCCTAATCCCCTTGTTTAACCTAAAATATAAAAAAAAACCTAGGTTAAACTGGACTGGGCCATTGGACTCTTAATTTAACCTATTGGGCTTAATTAATTATTCTAGTTAGAACCAACTTAATGGCCCAACAAATAATTAATTTTTTCAGCCCAAATAAACTAGTCCAATTAAATGAGTCTAAATCAGTTTAGTCTCAGATTAATCCCTAATTATTCAAATTGGGCCAAAGCCCTGAATATTTAATTAACTCACTAAACTAATTTAATTAATTTTCTCTCCATGTACCTTTATTTTATTCTAGCTCAATAATTAAATCAAGCTACTTAAATAAAATAAACTCCATTTAATTTAAGATCAATTCATTAGCCCGTATTTAATTAGGACTCACGGTCTATACTAGGGACCAAAAGACACACCGCATTGGCTCCTAAAATGACCAAAATACCCTTGCCATATAAATAGTTGTATTTTGCATTTTAAATATTTGCTAATATCACCATAAGAAAATATTGACCCCAATGACAATATTGCGTTAGCAAAGTCTCCGACCTACAGGTGTAATGACTAAAATACCCCTCTATACATCGTCGTATATTTAGAGAGGAAGAAATATACTAACACCTCTCTAAATGACATCTATCATCCTTAGGCCTCTAGTCCAATGATCCACAATCTCCTGGATTGTTTCTGCTTTCCAAGGGAGCTACCCTAAAGTAAACATCCAAGTCATGTTTCCCAAGGCCCTGGATATTTAGATCATTCGGACAACTATAAGGGGCGATATAGTATAGAAATTATCTTGTATAAATCTGTCTTAACCAACTAGTCACACATACCCAACATGCAAGTATATTGGCCCTACGATAGAACCTCAACTATAGCATATCAAAGTATTTGCTTCCAGCTTCGTCAGACCACCAACTTATACTCAAGTCGTAGAGTACTAGTTCACGCTGTAGCGGTAGTAGTTTAGGTTTCTACCATATAGTACTTTTAAGAAACCACTACTACAGGTTCTATTCTATATATTCGAAATATGCTTATGTCATGAAGTGAGTGGACTACTCACTGGCTAAAGGTAAGCCATTCCCCATTTAGAATTCACAACATAATAATCTAAACATAATGAGATTCTCATTCTCATCAATCGGTTAAGAACAAAAGTTTATGTGCTAAGTAATCCGTGATACATACCTTACTGTGAAAGACCTCTATTCACATAGACCACTTACTTAAATACAATGGGTCTTTTCCAAACGTAATTGTGCACAAATAAAATTGTAAATTCACAAATAATTTTTGAAAATAAATTCTTTTATTAAAACATTCAATTTTTACATTAGAAACCTAGTCTAAGAGGGCATACATTTGGAACCAATGGTTAGTGCGGATCAGATTCACAGATTTGCACATAAACTTGGTTTTCAGTAGTGTTTTTCATATTACACAGGTAAAGTGTGGCTATTTTAGAAGGACTTTATTGACTCTACTATTCTCATGATCATGATCAATTTGTACATTTTAATCTTATAATGCCCACTGGAGCTGTTTGCCATTCCACAATTATTTATGCTTCCTGCACCCGAGCTAGCCACTTTCCTCTGTGGACAGCTCTTATGGATATTTCTGCAACATTGCAAGGTCCTTGGCTTGTCGGGGGGAGACTTTAATGCTATTACTAAAGTATCTGAATACTCGGGTACCTCAACACCTAATTATGCGGCTATGAATGATTTTACTTCATTTATAGAGATGCTTGTGTTCTCTACAGTCCTCATTTTTCAGGAAATCGATTCACTTAGGTTTGAGGAGGTTATCGCCCTTGCTATGAACGATTGGACAGAATCCTCCTAAACTCTTCATGGATTTTCTCGGTCTTCTCCACAAAAGTTGAGCATCTCTACTGATCTGGCTCTGACCATTCTCTCTTACTAATACCCTTAACTTTTATGGCACCTACGATTAGTCCTTCTTCTTTCAAATTTCTGAAAATATGGCTTCATCACCCATCATTTCATTCATTAGTCAAGCAGGAATGGAGGAAGCCTTTTGAAAGGAACGGTATGCAAGTCCTTCTTGGAAAACTTAGGCTAGTCAAAATAGCTCTTTGTTCTTGGAACAAGGAGGTCTTTGGCAATGTCTTCTCTCATGTCCAAAAGGCAGAGGATGAGGTTATTCAGGCAGAAGCTCGATTTGATCAGTCTAACTCCCCTCGACACAGGGAGCAATTACAGGAGGCCAAGGCTTATCTAGCCTGTCATTTGAAAGCGGAAGAGGGCTTCTGGAGGGATAAATCGCGGCTACGTTGGGTGAAAGAAGGCAATTCTAACACTGCTTTTTTTCACTCATACTATCAACATCGTAGATCCAAACTTATTATTGCTTCCATTACTAGTTCAAATGGGATGGGGCTGACTCAGCAATTAGATATTAGTGCAGAAGCAGTGCGATTTTTTTCTGAGCTGTTATCACGTTCCAATGCTACATCACCTTCGAGGTCTCCCTTTTTGATTAACATCCCTCAATTGATTACTGATCAAGACAACTTAATGCTCTCCAAAATTCCCAGTAAAGAAAAGATTAAGCAAGCAGTATTTAGCCTTGGCATTGATAGTGCTCTGGGACCTGATGGCTTTTCGGGACATTTTTTCACTGCATGTTGGGATTTGATTACCACAGATGTGGTTAATGCTATTGGAGATTTCTTTGCTGGTGTTCCTTTTCCCAAAGGTTTTACTAGCACACTTATTATCTTAATCCCTAAAAGAAGTCCTCCTAATTCTTTAGGAGATTTTCGGCTAATCAGTTTGTGCAACTACTGTAACAAGATTGTGACCAAAGTTTTAGCCTCTCGACTGGCTCAAGTGTTACCCAAAATTATCTCTCCTAATCAGTCTAGTTTTGTGCAGGGGCGAGACATTGTTAACAATATTCTTTTACCTCAAGAGTTGGTTCATTCCTTAGATAAAAAAGCTAGAGGTGGAAATGCCATCCTCAAATTAGATATGCAGAAGACCTTTGATCACATTTCTTGGTCTTCCCTTTTCCACGTTATGTCTTGGTTTGGTTTTAATCAGCACATCCTTCTTCTAATAAATCATTGTATCTCCAATTGTTGGTTTTCTATCCTGGTTAATGGTCGGCCTCATGGGTATTTCAAATCAACTAGAGGTCTTTGGCTGGGTGATCCTATTTCTCCAACTCTCTTTATTCTTGCACAAGAACTTTTTTTCTAGAGGATTGAATCATCTTATAGAAGGGGGCGCCTTTTATAATGTTCCTCATTCCTGTCCTAATATTTCTCATTTAAGTTTTGCTGATGACTCTATTATATTCTCTAATGCTTCCAATGCTGCTCTCATGGCGATCTCTAATGTCTTACAAGATTATCAAGATTTCTCTGGCCAATTTATTAACATTGACAAAAGTTCTTTTATTATGTTGGAGAAGGCACCACCGACTGCTATTGCTCGACTTCAATAGGTTCTGAGTTTCTCACAAAAGCACCTTCCTTTTACTTATTTGGGCTGCCCTGTGTTCCAAGGAAGAAATAAAAGGATTCACTTCCAACCAATTCTGGACAAACTGCATAAACGCACTCAAGGATGGAAATTCAAATTTTTTTTCCGATGCGAGGCGTTTGCAACTTATTCATTTAGTTCTATTTTCTATGCCACTACATATTTTTCACATAATGGAACCTCCTTAGGTTATACTAAAAGTGATGGAGAAGGTTTTCGCTGATTTCTTTTGTGGCTATTCTCTTTTTAGGAAGAAATGGCATTAGAAGTCCTGGAAATCCCTATGCCTCCTTCAGAGTGAGAATGGATTAGGGGTTTGATCTTTATTTGACGTAAGTGTTTCTTTTGGGCTAGGATTATGGTGGAAGTTTAGACAAGGCAGTTCTCTTTGGTCCCAGTTCATGTATGGTAAATATAATCCTAAGGGACTTCATCTTATGCTCTTATCTACCAACTATTCTTCTTCTCGAGTTTGGAGAAGGATGCTCAAAATTAGGAAGATTACAGAGGACAATATCAGCTTCAGTCTTAGTAATGGCTCGTCTTCTTTTTAGTTTAACGATTGGACAGGTTTTGGGAAGTTTTGTAATTTGAATTCTGAGGTTGTCCAACCAAACCTGAAAGTCTCACATTATTTATCTAGTGGTTTATGGAATGTTAATATGATCAGTCAATTGTTGGATCCTGGTTTGGCGTATAAAGTTACTATCTTATTGCTGCCTTTACTTACTACAGGTGCCGATGACACTATGATTTGGAAACTTTCTGAGAATGGGAGCTTTTATTCCGTTTTAGCCTGGCAAGTGGTTCATCACAAAGGCCAGGCACATCAAGCAGCACCAGACGTTGGAGACCTCAAAATCTAGCCCACCATTAAGGTGTTCATGTGGAAATTGCTTAATGGCAACCTTGCTTTAGATTCGTAGCATAAACGCCTGGGTTTTGAGTTCCCATCATGCTGTAATCTGTGCTGGGCAGTAGAGGAATCTGCCACTCATTTGTTTTTTGAGTGCACTGCGGTGAAGGAATTTTGGGTCCTTGCTTCTACTCATCTTCCAAGTTGACGAACTCCTCATCATTGGCGCTCCTTTGTCGAGTTTTTTAATTATTGGTAGAAAGGGAGATCTTCTAAGTTAGCTATCCATCGGCGTTTCTTTGCTATTTCACTCTGGGAAATTTAGAAGTACAGGAACAAATGCAGGCATGATAATCTACATTTTCATTGTCAAAACTTTGTCTTGTAGTGGCTAATACTTTTGCAATTAATATGCAAGCTTTTCCTGTTCGCTTCTGTGCAGGATTTGAGGACTTTTCTCAGTTCTTTCCCATTCATAGAAGGCTTCAAAAACCAAACAGGTAGAGGCAGTCATTTGGCTGAATGGAGGACACAATGAGGTCGTTCTGAATATAGATGGAGCATGCAAAGGGAATCTCAGTTTATCCAGTGTTGGAGGCATTCTGAGACATAGTGACGGTAGCTTTATCCATGCTTTTGCTCAAACTATTGGTCACTCGGATAGCTTCACTACTGAGCTTTCTACACTAGTTGAGGAACTTCATTGGTGTCACAGGTTGGGTCATTTCGATATTTTAGTACAATCCGACTGTCAATTGCTAGTAAGACAGATTGCTGATGGATCTCGTTTGAGCTAGAAAGGCCTTCAGCTTAGATGTCTACTTGAACTACTCCTAGGGAAATTCAGATGGTTCACTGTTACTCATGTTTACAAGGAAGGGAATCAGATTGCAGATCGTTTGGCAAACTACGCATTGGATCAAAATGGACAATTTTCCTTTTCTAGCTCTTCAGAGTTACCTAGGCATATTCACGGATTATATCTTATGGATAAGATGCAAGTGCCTTCCATTAGAACTTGTTTTCGAATAGTTTGGAAGTCAAGCTAAAGCCCCCCTCCTTGTATTTTATTTCCCTCCAATTTTCCAATAATATATTACACTCCTCGAGTGGTTTAAAAAAAAAAAAAAGCCTCAACTCACTGATGCTCATTTTGAAAATTATATTGTGTTTTCATTATTTTTAATTACTTTAAAGAAGCAACAGAGTTTTTATCGAGATCTTTTTACCCAACTACTCATCATATTCTTCCTACGCTTGCTAAAGTAGTACATATTTAGCCGATGTGAATGTTAAATTGGAGTTATGGTGACAGATATTAGAATCTATGGGCTTTAGAATCAGTAGAAGTAAAACAAAATATATGGATGCAAGTTCAATACTAGTAAATGGCTGCTTCTAATATCTAGGATCTATTATATACAAAGATAGAGAGCTTGATAGTGACATGGCACACTTAGTTAAGGTAGGTTGGTTAAAATGGAGGAGTGTAATTAGTATTTTATGTAATCGTAAATACACCTTTGAGCCTAAAGAAAAAGTTCTATAAAACAGTTATAAGACGTGTTTTACCATATGGTATGGAATGTTTGATAGTTGAAATGTGTCATATTCACAAAATGAAGATAATTGATATGCGTATGTCATGGTAGATGTGTAGACATATTAGAAAAGATAGAGTAAAGAATGAGACAATTTGAGAAAAAGTAAGAGTAGCATCCATTGAAGACAAGATAAAAGAAAATCACTTGCATTAGTTTGGACATATATGGAGAAAACTAAGAGATACTTTTGTTAGGAGAATTAAAGGATAAAGGTAGGATATGTTAGACAGAGGTAGAAACAGTGTACCACCCCAGTACCTACGTATCCTATTAGGTCTGGGGATGTCACCCTGTCCACAAGACAATGGGTCTTTATAATTAGGACTCACAAAATAAATAAAAAAAATAACTCAACATTAAACTTTTTACAACCTAAGCAATACATGAACAAATTCTAAAAATAAATAAATGTCTACCAAAGTCTCTCAAATGAAATACATAGTAAAAGAAATAAGTCTTCAAAACATAGGCAATATCTACTCAATAACCTTTACAGTAGGACCGACCTGAAAATATGGTATAAAAGGTGGTGACACATAAATCTCAGTAAGCCCGTGTGTGCTTTGAGTGTTTTAGGTAAAATAGTTCATGTATGCAAGTTGAGAAATTTTCATAAGAGAAAGTGTTGGCAAGTCACAAATAAATTTCACAAATGAAGAATGGTGTTTTCCTTTCAAATCACACATGTATGCAATAAATACAACTACTCAATAGAGGTAGCCATGGCACCGTACTTTGTGCACCATGACAAAAGAACGTTCAAGATGCCACACTTTGTGCATACTGACACAAGGTAGGTGTATGGCCTACCAGATGAAATACTCCTCCATCTCTACACCCACACTTATCAGTTGTCCATTCCAGAAACACACAGTCCACTTGACTGAACTTGCTAGCTAGGACCAGTATGACATACAGGACTGTCATCCTATCCGAGAATGACTCACCCCTCACAGATAGCCACCTACTGAAAGACTTACCCTAACCCTTAAAGACTAGTCCTAGTAGTCTATCCTTATTGAGTACTCAACGTTGTGTTCGTCCCACTTGGAAAAAGAAAGATCATAGAATGATTCCTTTTGAAATAGCAATTCTGGTTTCCAAAATCCTTGCCAAAGTTGATTTTTATGAAAAGTTTAGCATTTTGAATAAAATTGCTTGTTCAACTTCAATTGGTTTGCTTGATTGAAAAGAAAAGGAAAATTGCCCATAATTGCATTTACAGTACAAATTCTCGCTTGCATGGTATTTGACTTGCTAAGGTAGCTTTGATCTTCAAACAACTTTATGCAGGAACTTACCAGATCTTTTGCTCCTCTTGGTACAAAAGCCTTCAAGGTAATTTCAAGTCAACCTAACCCCGCCTGAGGTAAATACAAGATATAAGTCCAACATCCAAACAATACTTACCTTAAATAAATAATTCTTAGGTTAACTAGCCACAACAATATCTAACTATGACAGCAATGCCTTAAGCGTTAATACTAGTAAAGTATTTTATAAAAATTAGTTTGATAAGTAAATAAATAGGTGTTATAAATAATAAATGAATAATAAATTATAATTTTAACTATTTATTACCAAATAATAAATAATGAGTAATATTGATAATAAATAAAATTAGTAATAAATAATGGGTAATAATAAATCCTAAATAATATTGGTAATAAATAATATTTAAATAGTATTATTATAAATAATAATAAATTATACTTAATTTTAATTAATAAATAATAATAAAAAATAAAATTAATAATAAATAAATTATTATAATAAAAATAATATTTATGAGTGTAGATAAAAGTTTTAGTAAGGCTAACTAATAATAATATGATTTTAAAAGTCATTTGATATTAATTAATTCTAATATTTTATTATTTATATTTAATAAAAAGTTTATTTATTTAACTAATAAAATAATAATATTTTAAATAATCTTCTATTTCGAACTTACTTAATGTTTTTTGAATTTCATAAATTACATTAAATAATAAATATTAATTATATTAATAACAATAATGATAGTAAGAATAATTCTAAAAATAATAAAAGTAGTTCTTTCATTAATTTTTATTGCTAGAGAAAATCCATGTACATATTCATACACACAAGGATTCAATAAATAACATGTTAATCTATCCAAAAACATAGAATTGAATTAACATATACCACAACAAGGCAGGTATTTTACTAGGTATAATATTATCTATAGCTTTATTGAAAAATAATATCATGAAGGCCTGATCAACAACGGCGGCATAATGTCTAACATGCAAAAAAACATCCATAAAGCTCTTAATCATATTGAACATATAGTGATTCTAGAGCATAATCCATAAGTCACCTCATTCATTCCAATTTTCATGTCTTAAATCCACTTCCTTTATCCATATACATATCTTCAACCCCACTTTATTCAATCAACCTATCATCATCTAAGAGTCTTGATTTTGAGAATTAAAGAGGAGATCAAGAAAGAAATACTTGATTTGATGAACGTTTGAAAAAGGTTTCGTCTTGCTTAGTGGAGATCCTTGAGTGCTTGATGGCTTTGATGAACCGAAAATTGTCCATGGTTGTTCATCACCATTTCGGCCAATAGAGAAGGAGAGAGTGAGAGAGGGATGAATGAGAGTAAGATGAGAAGAATATATAGAAGTTGAAGAAAAGAAGAAGAACGACAAGATTGTTCTTATTTTACCCTTTTAGTGTTATTCGAATCTTGAACAAAAATGGTGGTTTGATCCGTTTGAAGGTTCAACTTTCTGTGTTTTGGTGTTATAAAGTACACCAAGGAAGAATATAGGTTGAATACTAATGGTTTTGAAAGTTTGGGAGTGAGTAGAGATGTTTAGAAGTGATTTAGACTTGAAGATGTGTAGTGTATGTTCTTGGTGTTCTTGGTGTTTTTGAGAGAGTTTGAGAGGAAAAGGAATTTCGTGTGTGCTGTGTAATTGATGGCCGAATGTCCTAGCTTAGGGGGAGCTTTCAGTTATCCAAGAATGAGAGAGAGAGTTTCAGCTTTTTCAAAATTCAAATTGAGAGAAAATTGGAGATGTTTGAGGTATAGGATTGAGTAATGGTGTTTGCTCTTGGAAGGTTTTTTGTCTTTCAATGGTGTATGGCTAAACTAGCTATATTTTAACCAAGGAATAAAGAGTTATTTCAGTATTGGGCTAGCCAAAATTGGCTATGGAATGGTAGAGAATTTTTTGATTTTATCAATTAGCTAAATGAGTGTTAAATGAAACAAAATCTGGAATTTTTAATTTGAAGTTTAAATAAATTTGGATAGAGTGAATATAGGAGCGTTTTGAGGTATGTTAATAGAGTCCTATTGTTCAAGATAGGTGGAGAAGCCAAGAGGTTCTGTCCATGGCTGTATGAGGGTCGAAATTTGATCAAGTTTGCTGAAGAATTTCGGCCTTAGCATGAAAAGGTAAGCTGGAAAAAAAAAACCTAGAATTAAAGCTTAAGAACACCTAGAATTTGAGATGTTTTTGGTGCAGAATTTTTGGTCTTCTTTGGAATGATTTTGCTGCTAGAATTTAAGGATGTTTGAAGGTCCATTAATGGTGGTTTTCTAGCCATCATTTCGAAGAAGAAAAGAGAAAGTTTCAACTGTTCATGAGTCCTAACGGATGGCTTCAAGATCATGTTCAAAGGTGGCGAGCTTACTGGGAAAAAAATTCTGGTTTGGTATTGTTTGTGAAGCTGCGAAAATTCAAGCAATTTCAGCCTTTATCCTCACACAAGATGGTTGGTTCCTTGTAAGAATTAGGTAGGAAAGGTTGCTGCAATTTTTCAAAAACAGCTTTGAAGGAAATTTGGAAAATTTTCTAGATTTTTAACCAAAATAAGAACAAGAGAAAGATGGAGTTTTTTGAAGAAATAGCTATGGTGATTTCATTGAAACCTCTACCTATTCTTCCTCCTTATTTTCGGCCAACCCCTATCCCACAAGAGCTGGAATTTTGAAATTCTAAGCAAGGTAATTGTCCAAGAATTTTATGGATATAAAAATAAATTAAAGAATTAGAAATAGTTTATATTCCAAGAGATTAGGATAAGGCTGGATGAATATAAATAAAACTTAAGTGCTAGGATTTGAACTCAAGACCTTAGAGATTAAACCATAAAGCTCTAACCACTTAACCACATTAAATCTTGTTCTTATTTTCTCAACCGAATATTCTTCTTATCTAAGCCTCAAGCCATCTTCCTATTTCGACCTCAAGTAAAATTACCTTGTTACCATTTCCACTCAACAAGCATAAATAAATCATATAACCCATAAACCACAATTCTAATGCACATAAAATTATTTAAGAGATATATTTTATACATAATGATATGATATGCATCTCATCCCTCTTACTCTAGGGTAAGTTAGGTGGGGTTTTACAGGCAGGCCTAAGACAATATAAAGGGGAAGTGTTAGAAGAGATATGTCTTTATTAAATTTGAATAAAATAGGGTTTGCATGAATGACCACACATAGTCCTGTATTGGTTCATGTAGCCGTCCCCAAGTTCTTAAGACTAGACTTAGTTTTGTTATTGTTTTATTTTTTCTTGTACCTTTAGATTGTAGTATGATGAAGGTAGCAAAAGAATGTAATCCCAAAAAAGTAAGTACTTATTTGTGCAGTAGTAATAGAAGAATAATTCTCTCTCCATTGAAGTGTAACACTTCTACCGAAGCTCTTTGATGCTATTGCTACGACTACAAATCAAGCCTATCATTTAAATCAAAATGTGAAGTACAAAATAAGAATTAATGGATATCTAAATCTAATCCCTTAGGAATATCCATTTGGTGAGAATTGGCATGAATTATCATTCTCATATACTATTTATTCACCAAGGAAATAAAATTTATTCCTCTGTTCAAATATGCAGTATTGAATGAATGAGGTCTTTTTAACGTTTTCAGCTTGCATTGAGAACACTTATTTAACTATCATAAAAGAACTTAGACCTGGTTAAAATAATGAATTTTGAAAACAATATCTATAGTCAACAAAAAATCTATATAGATTTTATTCATAAACAATTTTGCATTCAGAATACCATAATTTGATAACTTTACAACTAGCATAACTTATTCACATTTAAAACTTAAATAACTTTCATTTTATTTCAAACATAGAGAGCACATAGTAACCCCAGTTCCACCTACCAGCCCATAACTAGGCTTAAAGAAAAAAAGCGCCCTAGAAACTAAGGTCTCGCAACAATATGTGAATATGCTTTTCTAATGCAGTCTTGAAGAAATTCAAAACTTTGTACACTAAATACTTGACTATGCCATAGTTTTTAGAAAACTAACTTTGAGAACTATCTAATTTTTCACAATTAATAAGTTCCTTGGAAGCATTCTTAAAATCGGCCAATAATTTAGCTAATACATTTAAACACTTCCATGAAGCTATAACAAAAACAACCGGGTCATCCACAAAGTTCAGATGAGTAATCAAAGGACACGTCCTTGGAAAATGTAAGGAACAAAAGAAGGAGAGGATAATTACAAAGAATTAAGACTTTTGCCCAATAACTCTTGAGCTACAACAAAGAGAAAAGGAGACAAAGGGTTAGTCACCTTGACGAACACCCTTTAGTGATTTGAAAAAGCCATAGGACTCACTATTTACATGAACTAAAAACAAAAAATGATCAACACAGTTTTGCACCAGAGTCTAAATATGAGCATTAAACCTAAGCAATGCAAGACCTTTAACAAAGAACTCCAACAGACCTGGTTAAAAACCTTGGCCATATCTAATTTGGAAACTGCATTACCACCCAGCACCCCCTATCAAGAGAGTGTATTAACTCACAAGCTAATAAGATGTTGTCTGTTATATTCGCTCCTTGATAAAACCTATTTGATTCGCTGAAATAATATTTTAGGTAATGTTGAAGATAGCCTAGAAGCAAACACCTTAGTAACAATTTTGTTACAATAATTGCACGAGCTAATAGGAATAGACTCCTTAAAAGATCTAGAGGAATCTTTCTTGGGAATTAGAACTATTAGAGTGCTAATAAATCCTTTAGGGAAAGGTAATCCTAAAAAAAAAAAAAAAAAACCTTGACTACAAGGTGAACATCATAAGCAATTAAATCCTAGCAATGATTGTAAAAAGTAACAGAGAACCCATCAAGACCTGGAGCTGAATCCAATCCCCCCCCCTTGTGAAAAAAATAGCCTCCCTCACTTCTTTCAATGAAGGCACATAAGATAAAAAATGATCATCCTTAAGAAAAACCTAAGAGGGAATGTTAGAATATAAATGTGATAATAAATTAGCCTCCGCATCTTGAGATAAAAGACTGGAGGAAAAATTAACTACACTATCCTTAACAAATTGTTATCATGATGCAAGGACCCAGTGTCATCCTCAATGGCAGAAATGAGTAACTTTTTCCTACAACTTTTACAATAAGAATGGAAAAAAGTCGTACCTACATCCCCTTAATCTATTTGATTCTTGGATTTTCTCACCAATAAAGTTCTTCATTCTTAAGCTCAAAAGCCAACTTTGTAAAAGTTTCTTGCCATGCACAACAATCCTTCAGAATGCCCAAATGATCATATTTAACTAGAGCAACTAGAACACCATCCTCATGAGCCTTGACATTATTAAAAATATTGGCGAAACTGATCTATTGCAAGTCGTCAAAGCAATTTTCACCTACTTTAACTTGCTTAGAAATATATGCATACCACTGTCTTAAGCTGGAATCATCCATGCCTTATCCACAACTGATTTGAAATTGCCATGCCTCAGCTACATGCTCTGAAATTTAAATGATTTTGGATTTGTGAAGGTGAAAAAAATAATTAGAGATCAGCAATGGGGAATGATCAGAGCCCCCTTGTGCAAATGCTGAACCTACATAGAATAAAAAGAATCATCCCATTCCTTGTTCATCAAAATTCTATCCAACCTTTCCCAACATGGCCTTGTACCGAAATGATGCCATATAAATATTTATTTCCTGTAAAAGAAGGTTGAAACATGAGGGTTGCATTGATGAATGAAACAAAAATTTCTATCACATCAATGTTAGGCGAGGAAGTCCCTAAATATTCCAAAACTTTAGCCACCACATTAAAATCCCCTCCAATAATCCATGGGTTAGATATATTAGATGAGATTTCAAGTAGCTTAGCCCATAAAGAAAAGTGACACATCCTAGGGCATAGAGCATAAACACTAGTACTATATACAACATCCCTATTAGGCAAAGAGCATTTAAGGTAGAGAAACTGCTCATGATTATTAGCAACAGAAATATCCACAAACCCCTTCCAAAAGAACCAAATCTTCCCATTAACATTAGATGATAATGAGAAAAACCAATTTAAAAGCAAAAGAACCAATTTGATCACCCAAACCAATGGCTCAATAATAGCAAAAAGATTTAAAGAATGAATCCTAACTAAAGTCTTCAATCTCCTTAAAGATATATAATAGTGATGTAATGCCCTTTACATTCCAAATCAATAGATTAATGGAGTATTAAACTATAGAGAGATAAAGCTATGTGCAAAACCTTTAATGACTTACTCATGATTTTTATCTTCTTTTTTGCAACCATTCTCCACTAGTTTTTTTTTTTTTTTTCAAGTATGAAAACCATTTAGGAATCGCTAGAAATCATTTGACAAAACATCTGGCTTGTCAGAACATGAAGAGTAGACTCTTTGTGACTGAACATGATCAGAAGCAATCCTATAATCATCAACTATATTTGCTAGAAGCCCCAAGGATTTTTTATAAGAAAGGCCATTTTTGGAGCCCAAATGTATCAATTGGCCCAACCACTAAGGATTGTCCTCAAATGGCATGAACGCATTTCAGTAATGTATTTCTAAACAAATAAGGATATATTACTAAAATGCGTCCTATATGAATTCTTCTTCCCTAACATCGCGACTCTCTGCTCCTACAATTCCTTCTTCCATCCATCATCTCCTTTGCTAGTGATATTCTTCTTACTGTTGCAAGCCCTTTAGCCATCTTTCTAACAACTTTTAGCTTGCATTTTTCAACATCTTCGAGTCCTCATCCCTTATTTGGGATTTTTTTTTCCATCTCAAAGTCATCATTTCTCCCTATGTCTTCATCAGAGTATTCATGGGAAGATGCATTTGCCGTATGCATCCTTATTTAGATAGAACGCATTACAAAAGTGTGTTGAAGCCACTTGAGGACCACCTTCAAGGATGGGGCTAGTTGATGTGGAATAACCCCAAAAGGAACTATTCTAATCAATTACCCAAACTGCAATGGATGATTCAATTTAGAAAGCACTATTGAACTCCTAAATTAGGCTAAGAAGACGTCTTAGACACCATCGACATCTGGTTATTACCATAACCAATCGACTCAATCGAATGATATTATGATGAAATGCTCCACAAGCACTACAAGAAACACTAAGATTAGCAAATGGCAAATCGGTTTCTCATCAATTGCTAATTCTAATTTAACGATTGATTAGCGACTGATATGTATTGGTTGTAATATTACTGGTTACTAAAAAATTTGTGACTGGAAAGTGAAGTGATTGCTAATTTGTGATTGACAATTCATCACTAAACCACCAATAAAGAATTTCTAGACCAACGAAAATAACTAATTTGTAGAAATAAATTCAATCGGTAATTAGTCATTAATTAGTGGCCGAATTTTAGTAGGACTCACTAATTATCAGTCGCTAATTCTAATTTTTTTTTCCTAAAAATGATTCTCATTGTTTAATAATAAAATCCTAAAAATTGAGCTCAACTACTTGTGCAGGTCACAAAAGGCCAATGCCTTCAAAATAACAAAATGATATAGTGCCACCGTTGAAGAAGAAAAAAAAAAGGAAAATATAAAATGATTAATATATGGATAAAGATAAAACATGAAAAATAAATTCAATTTTTTTTCTTCAACAATGCTGCATAATTAACAATGTTTGATTTTGCCTCGGAATTTTGAAGCCTTAAGGCTTCAGCAAAAAGAAAGGCTTCAGCAAAATTGAAACAACACAGGCTAAACACAGGCTAACAAAAAGAAAGGCTTTTTCAGGTTTTTATGAAAATGAACAAAAAAGAAAGGCTTCAGCAATATAGATTCCAAAGGTCAACCTCATTCTTTTATCCTTCTAAACCACACACACACACACACACACACTAAGTTAATTCAAGCATTTTACTAAGCCACACACACACACATATACACGAGACTATGAGAACATCTCAAACTGAAACAACACAGGCTAACATCAAAATTGAAATAACAAAACTGAAACATCCTGAACATCAAAACTGAGTTAATTCAAAGTTCAATCCAAACCCCACACATTCAAAGTTCAACTCCACACATTCAACACATTTAAAGTTCAATCCAAACTCCACACATTCAACATCTCCTATGCAGTCCCATCCAAACTCCACACATTCAACACATTCAAAGTTGTCCACAATGTTATCCATCGATAAAAAAACATATTTGTCCCAAAGTTGTCCCATGTAATTATAAAGAAAGGCATATTCCAATAAAACAAAAACTATTGTTTCATGTGTACAATTACCACTGCACACGCAACATAAGAGTTGGAAGAAGCTCCATTAGCATCCGTGTAACATTTCTTAAACATTTGTATACGAGTTGGAGACTGGCCTTGCTCCTTTCTTTGCATCATTCAATTTATGTAAGTAGTTAATAGAGGTAAATGGAAATAGCACTTGAAATTGCTCCTAAATCATAAAGTTACCATATCATCACGAATTTGACAGTGTGGCTTCTTCCCTGTCCTATGATTCATGTTCTTCATATTCCTATTCCTTTTATTCTTTTCTGACATTGCCTGAATTTAAAAAATTTATGAGATTAGTCAATCAATCAAGAAAGAGTATAAGGACAAGTTCTTACCTTTCTTTTAGTTGAATCCCACCATTGAAGGAGATTGGTCCACTGAGCGTGAATCACACAGTCATCGGTACATGGAGTTTGGTGATGGATGTCTTCTCCTGCATCATAGCATTGGTTCTTCAGTGATGCTTTCCATGTCCTCCATTTATGCCAATTGATCTTAGGATAGCAGGCTTAAGACTGGGGTGTACATTAAACTTCTCCTGCACATGGACAACAAAATAACAAAACTCAAACACATATTACTATATACTGTACTTCAATATTAAATAAAAACGTAAAATACCTTCACAACATTGAACATCTCATTCTTGTTGTCTTGAGGAATCTGGGACCATGTTTTGATATCTATCAGAGTGTACAATTCATTCCTTGCTATGGTTCCTAAATATTCAGTCAATTTAGTACGGTTTGGTCCTACCGGCTGTCCAAACTTGTTGAATTCAACCTCCAAAGGCTTCCCATTTCGAGAGCGGCCCTAAATAGAGGTCATATATGTTGGTCCTCTTACGAGTTGCCTCACTTCTTCTAGTACTTACTGCCCCTACAAAAATTTGAGTGAAGACACATTAGGAGGTACAAAAACATATAAAGCATATTACAAGCCAACAATATAAATATACCTTGACTTTCACTTTGTTGCATAACTTAGCCCTCAACCTCTTGTATAACATGCACATCAATAATTTCCCTAAATACCTCTTATACAACATGCGCATCGGTACGGCCATCAATACATTAGTTTCTTTGGCTGGTACTTCTTCTTCTTCTTCCCCTAGTTCTTGCCATACTAGGATTCAAATATGGGGTTCAAATGTTCATAGAAAGATCAATTATTTCATATCCAAAAAAATCCTTTGAAAATAACACAAGACAAACATCAACTATATTAAAAAAAAAATAGCAAACAAACAAACAAAATGCAAAGGCACATATTATATTGCTTGCAACATGGCATAAATAATGGAGTCGTAAAACTTTGTATCTCATATTACAGCCAATAAGTTTGAACAACTTGGCTTGAATAGAAGGATTCTCAAAACAAATAGAAGATAACAATGGTAACTAATAAAGTAAAGATTTATGAAGTAGATGTCATTTCAACTTCAACTCCATTGACCCCTTCATGAACCTAACTAACTTCCTCACTACCCAAATCTGCCTGGATGTTGCAACTTTCACTCTACAAATAATTCTCAACATCATCTACAGACCCCAAGTTATAGACAGCTCTTGGAGTTGTGGTTATAACAATTTTCCAATTACTTTCAGTCAGGTCTCCAACGTAAAAGACTTGTGTTGCTTGAGAGGCTAGAATGAAAGGCTCTTCATGGGGCCTAACATCAGTGAAATTGGCCAGAGTAAAGCCCTCATCATCTTGTTTCAACCTTTTCCCTATTGATACCCAGTCGCATTTGAACAACACAACTCTACGCCCGTCTCTATAATCTAACTCAATCACATCTGTTAATTTTCCTAAATAAGACACATCACTTGAAATTGGATTTTTGTCCCTAACACTTGAAAAACTAGTTGTTGTTGCATTTACAGAAACGCCACTATTTTGAGTTTTTCTTTTACATTCAACTTCTGTAGTATGAAACCGAAAGCCGTTCACCAAGAACCTATCATATTTAAGACCAATTCCATTGGGTCCTCTGGCCAAATGTCTCAAATCCCTAGAAATTATATCATCATTATTAAATTGCAATGCCTTCACCTAGGAAATCATGTAAGAGTTAGTGTAAGCGTAAGCATCATTAAAGCATAACTTAAGCATGCTATTTAAGTTCAACCTTACATGATTGCAAAACCAATTCGCAAATTCTTCACTATGAATGCGCTCAATTTCATGCAAACTTGCACGAGGATACATTTGCTACACTAGTCCATGATGTTGGCTGCATATACATACTATGCATTAGTTAGGCGTGGCTTCATGAGCATAAAATAATGAAGAATATAAATCCCTTCTTCTCATACATACTCTATGTAAGGTTTTACAGTTTGAGAATTAAACAACACATATTGATGTGCTATCTTCAATATGTCCTCATCGAATTTTGTAGGGACTCCTTTTCCAAGTGAGTGTCCAGTTGGTTTGAAAATATCTAACCCAGCATAGGAATTGGTTTCATGATCGTCATTCCTACTTGGTTGGTTGAACTTTGTCTCCACATAGTCAGCAAGATATAATGAGCAAAATTTCAAACATTCCTCTACCAAGTACCCTTTAGCAATAGAACCCTTTGGGCGACTCATATTACGAACATAGGACTTTAACGTTCTCAAATACCTATTTAAATTTAACTTTCTCACATTAGTTTCGATGTCATTGCTGTACATGTTTGAAATCACAAGAAAGAATAAGCTAAATATGAAATGAATGAAACATGTACCTCTCTATAGGATACATTCATCAATAATGAACCGGCCCAGCTATCCTAGCTTCGGATGCTAAATGGACAGTTAGATGCATCATGATACTGAACGATGAAGGAGGGAAGACTCGCTCCAATTCACAAAGGATAAATGTAATCTATTGCTCTAATTGAAACACTTCATTCGGATGAAGCTCAGTACAGCACAACTTTCTAAAGTATCTACTGAGTTTTATTAAAGGATAGCGTACAGTCTTAGGTAAAACTTTTCTTAGAGCGATTGGCAGCAATTGTTGCATCAAAATATGATGGTCATGGCTTTTAAGTCCAAAAATCTTAGGTGGATTAAGGTGTACGCACTTAGACAAGTTGGCAGTGTATCCGTCCAGCACCTTAACACCTTTCAAAGTCTTGCAAAATGTCACTTTCTCCTTCTTAGGTAGTACAAAAAAAGCCGGTGGCAAATACACCTTACCATTATCCCTCTCAACGGTATGAAGGTCAGATCGAATACCCATGTCCTTTAAGTCCAAACATGACTTAAGGTCCCTTTTCTTATCCACCTCCAACAATATTGCACATATAGTTTCAGAAACGTTCTTTTCAATATGCATCACATCAAGATTATGGTGCATCAAATTGTCTTTCCAATACGACAACTCGAAGAATATACTTTGTTTCTTCCAATTATGGGGCAATTGCTTGTAACACTCCGCTACCAAGGCCCGCCAGGGCCAGGGATGTCGCCCCATCCAAAGGACAAGGGGTCTTTATAACTAGGTTACACAATCAAAATAGCGGAATAAAAATGATATTTTAACTTAAAATTTATTACAACCCAAGAATAAACCCAAGAATACAAAAAATAAATCCATAATAAAATTTATCCACTCTCATCTCCCTAAAGCATTACACAAAATAAATTATCAGACAATCTTCCAAAGCAGGCAATATCTAGCTACTCATCTCCACAGCAGGATCGACCTAGAATCATGGTAAAAAGAGTGATGAGACAAAAATCTCAATAAGTCCGTGTGAGCTTTGAGTGTCGAGTGAAAACAGTTCGTGAATGCAAAGTATAAAATCTTTATAAGAAAAATACTGGCAAGTAATAAATATTAGTTAAAATCAAGAGTGGCGTTTTGGCTTTTCCCGCCATACACAATAATTAAAATCAACCACTCAAAAGAAAGGGTCATGGGTTACCACACGTTGGGCCCCATAACCAGTCAGAATGCCGACACTTTGTGCAGATTGACAAAAGGTAGGTGATCGGCCTACCGGGTAAGATACTCCTCCATATCTATACCCAAACAACAACTGGGTGTCCATTCCGGCAAAACATAGTCACTTGACTGAAATAAAAACTGCTAGCTCGGACCGGCATGATTAAGTAGTACTGACGTTTTTCTAAGTTGAGTTTAACTTCTGGAGGTGGCCTCCTACCAGAAGACTCACTCTTACTCTTCAAAACTAGTACTACTAGCCTACCTATATTGAGTACTCAACGTAACTTATCCCACTTGGGAAAAAAATGAACAAAACATAGTTCCACTTGAAAATGGCAATTAAGGGTTTCCAAAGTCTTTGACAAAAATTAGTTTTAGAAAGAGTTTTAAGTTTGAGTAAATCTGCTTATTGATTTCCAAATAATTTGTTTGACTAAAATAAGAAAGGAGTCAATCCTCAATTGCCTTTACCGAAATGAGTGTCCTTGCACTCTACATTTGGTTTGCCATTAAAAAAAATCATTTTTGCATCAAACAGGTTTTATGCAGGAGCTTACTTGATTCTTGCTCACAATAAGAGGTTTCCAATAGCCAACCTAACCCCGCATGGGGTAAATATAAACCACAATCAAACTCAAGCCAAAATCCACTTTCTCAATTTAAAACTAACTTAACTCACTACTACCATGATCCTAGTGTCTCAAGCTTTAAGGCCAAATAATAGAGGAAAAGGGTTTATAAGCCAAGGCTAATTTGATATTTAAAATAATTAGTGTTTTGGGAAATAGGTACTAATAAGTTGAAGATTTAAATCTTGCTAAGAAAAATTTAGAGTTTATTTTATGAAGAGCCCTAGGCAGTATTAGGAAAATAATGATTTATTAATAATTATTTGCTAAAAAATAATTGATAACTAAAATTAGTTGAAAATAAATTTTAATGAGTCTTGATTGAAAGATAATAAATAAATTTTAATAGGTTTCGATTAAAAGATAATAATTAAATTTTAATAATAAATATTTTACTTGATATGATTATTTTCATAAAAGGCTTTATCATTTTATATAATATCTATATATTTTATTTTTCTAGCAAAAGCTATTATTTATTTGACTATAATATCCTTATTATATATATAATAATCCAAATCTATCCTTCCTGGGGTTTTTTCAAATTTACTAGAAAAATTATAATATTAAATATTTTATTGATGAAATAAAATTAGCTTAGGGACAACTAGGTCATGATTATAATTCTATTACTAACCACAATCATGAACATATTCACCTCTTCACATTATCAAATCATCCAAATCATGAATATAAGCATAGATCCAAATTTACTAAGGCATGATCTAACCTTTACTAGCATAAATATAACCATGGATTTAATAATCACACAAGAATATAAATCCTATTAATCATAGATGACATAATCTCTAGCATACTTAATCATGGCGGCATGCATTAAACCCTAAAACACCATACATTCAACCAAGATAATCAACTCATGCATAAATCCCATCTCCATCATATTCATACATATATTCATGCTTCAATCTCAACTCATCACAACAATACATACTCAAATACTATTCATAATCCATCTTCTATCAACATCATCCTAGAGATATGAATCTAGAATTTAAAAGGAGGGTTAAAAAGGCTTACTTAATTGATGAATACCTTGAAGGAGTTTCGAATGGATTTCAACTCCTAGATGACTAGATCCGTCCAAGGAAGATGAAGAAAGTATGGCTATTGGTGAAGAAGCCATTTGGCCAAGAAGGAGAGAGAGAGAGAGAGAGAGAGAGAGAGAGAGAGAGAGAGAGAGAGAGAGAGAGAGAGAGAGAGAGATTCCATTAGCATGTTTATTCATATACATATTCATTAGAGATCAAAGATTAGAGAAGATGAAGTTGATTGAATAAACCTACCTTGAAGGTGTTCTTGAGCTTTCATAAAAATTCTGATTTTTTTTATCTAAAAGAGCAAATTGGATTTTGGAATTTGATGTTAAAAATGGTATGGATGGACTCACGGGAGTGAGTAGATGAAATCTGGAATTTTTGAAAGAAGTTTGAAGTGGTTTGGAGAGGTATTAGGCGAAAGAAGGAGTAGGTGTTCTATGTGTGCTTGAAAGTTGAAGAGAATGGAGAGAGTTTTGGTTGAAGCTGCCAAAATTCTTAGGGATTAGGGTTGCCGAATTGTTTGTAGGGTTTTGGTAGATGATTTTCTGGTTTGAAAGGAAAAAGGAAAGGCTAGTTGTTGAAATCCTAAAAGAATATCTTAAGGAATCAAATTTGGAAACTAAATATAGTAAGAATATCTTTGATCATTGGAAAGCTTTTGGGAAGCTTTTATGGCTGAATTGTTGTGCAGTGTTTCTGCTGGATGAAAGCTGATTGAAGAGGCTAAGGGTGGCCGAAAATAAGGAGTATAATGGTGAAGAAAATGTCTGGTTGTTTGAGGGATATTTATGGAAGGTTGCTAAATTATGGTGGTGGAATTTTGGTATCCAATCAAGGTATGATTGCGGTAATTTTTTTTGGAAATCTTTTAGGGCAGCCATGATTGGATTTTCATGCAAAAGCTTGGGGAAGACAATGGAGTTCTGATCACGGCTGTTTAAGAGTGGTTTGTGCAGAAGAAAGCTGAAGTTTCGGCTAGGGATGAATTAGGAAACAAAGCTAGAAATTTTTTTGCACAGAATTTTCGCCATTGCTAGAATTTTTCTGGGCAGTTTCGGCTGCCATTTTCCAGCCAGGTTGCAGAGAGTTTGAAGGGGATTTCAGAGGCCTTTCATGGTTGGTTTCCAGCCTTCTTTATGAAGGAAAAATGTGGTTAAGATGCTGAGCAAAAACTGAAAGAAAACAGCTTGGTTTTGGACCTCCAAAGCTGCGAATTCAATCAGAAATTTCTCTGGTTTTGCACAGCATTTGTGCAGTCCGAAAATGGCCAAAAAAATTCAGATCTCAAGCTGATCAAAAGGCCATTTTTTGGCAGCATTTGGGAGGGAATAATGGCTAAGAATTTCGACACCTTGAAGGCACAAGAAGCTAGAAAATTTTCATTTCATGCCATGAAGAAAAATGAACTTAGCTAGAGTGCAATTTTAGAAGGTTCACTAGAGGGAATTAATTCTCTTGGAATCCTTCCCCATCTCTTCCACATTTTAGGTTCATAAGTTGTCTTTCACTAAGACATTTTGAACTTTCAAAGCCACAACACTTTACTAAAATTTTTGGAATGAAATTGGCTAGAACAAATGTGACCAATCTAACGAATTGAAAATTAAGGAAAATTAAGGATCAAGGAAGAAAAAATTCCCTTATGAATTTTGTGTAGGGTACAAGAATAGGATTAGGGTACTCCTATCATGTCTCCCCTAAGACAATACCTCTACTCTACTCTAAAGCACTTAAGACCGAAAATACAACCTTCCAAAGCAAAAATAAAATTTAATCATGCTAAAATTCCAATGATGGAATTTGAATCCTAGACCTCAAGAATTAATTCCAAAACTCTAACCACTACATCACAACAACTCTTGCTCTTATTTTCTCTCTAAAATATTTTTTCTATTTAATCCTCGAGCTATCTCTCTATTTTCACCTCAAGCAAAAATTACCATTTTGCCCTTCTTACTCAATACTCACAATTAAGCCTTCTAGGCCACAAAACACAAATCCAAAGCACATAATTTCATATAAAAAATATATTTAAGCATGCAATAAAATATGATATGCATCACAACCCCCTTACTCTAAGGTTGGTTTCGACTGAGGTTTCACATTGTTGGTTATCATTGACAGCCCTTCCAAATTTAATCTGTTTTCCATTCAACTCATGCAATATTGTATCTCCATTCAATCTAGGAGGTGGCCTTCCATGTTCTTGCTGACCATCAAATGACCGTGCATCATTTCAAAAACGATGATTAGAAGACAAAAACCTACGATGCCCCATGTAGCAAAGTTTGGCACCATTCTTCAACCATTGAGATTTTGTTTCCTTATGACAAATAGGACAGGCTAGCTGCCCTTTAGTACTCCACCCCAACAAATTTTCATAACCAGGGAAATCACTAATTGTCCACAACAATGCAGCACGTAGTTGAAAATTTTGCTTCGAAGATGCATCAAATGTTTGCGCGCCTATGTCCCATAATTCTTTCAATTCAGCAATTAGAGGTTGTAAATAAACATCAATATTATTACCAGGAGCAGATAGACCAGGTATCAACAATGACAATATGAAATATGGTTGCTTCATGCACATCCAAGGGGGCAAGTTGTAAGGCATAAGTATCACACGCTAAGTACTATGAGCAACATTTATATTTTTAAATGGATTAAAATCATTGGACGCTAGTCCCAACCTCACATTACATGCATCTTTTGCAAAATCAGTATTTATAGCATCAAAAGCTTTCCAAGCAGGTGAATTAGTAGGATGCCTCATCCGACCATCATCTATGCACCCTTCTGTATGCCATCTCATGGAAGCCGAAGTCTTGGCTGACATGCATAGACGTTGTAGTCGAGGTTTCAAAAGAAAGTGTCACAAAACTTTCTTTGCAATCTTCCTCTTCTCTCCCGTTGGGTCATTTTCAAAAATGACCCACCTAGACTCTTTACACGTTTCACAATCCTTCCATCCTTCCTTATCTCCCCAGTACAATGTACAATCGTTAGGACAAGCATCTATTTTTTGATAGCCGAAACCCAGTTGCTTCCTCAATTTTTTAGCTTCATAAAAAGATTTAAGAAGTTCAACACCCTCGGGTAATGCTTCTCTCAGCAAATCAAGTAGCATATTAAAATGCTTGTTAGACCACTTCCTTGCGCACTTGAGATGAAGTAACCGAATGATGAAGGCAAGTTTAGAGAATTTCTTACAATTTGGATACAAATCTTGTTGAGAGTCATTAATCAGTTTGTAAAATTTTTCAGCATATGCGGCAGTCGAAGTACTTTCTTCATATTCATTTCCACAAGGTGGGACCCCAAAAGCATCATGCAACATTGCTTCCATGTCATCAGGCATAGAGGCTACATTATTTGAAATAGGCTTGGAGTGTGATGTACTTAAACTAGGTGTAAAAAGTTCTCCATGTGCTATCCAATGTGTATATCCCTTAATAAATCCCGCGTCAATCAAATGCTCCCTGGCCTCAATTTTTGTCCTCATTACTCCATTTCCACATTTTAGACAAGGACACAATATCATTCTATTTAAACTTGCATTGTTCATTGCAAAGTTTAAAAACCTTTCGACTCCATTTTCATATTTAATGCAATTCCTTGGAAGTTTCATCCATACATTTGAAACTAATTTTCCAACTCAAATGGCAGTAGTAAATGGAAGAGAATCTACCTATGTTAGCATCATGTTAGAGTACAAGTGGAGAAATCCCTAAAAAAACAGCTTGCAATACCTATTACAATAAATAGGAAGAAAGTTCTAATATGTTAAGTAGTGCGTGAACTTTCTAATTTGAAATAGGAAGAGGCTCTACTCGAAGATAAGTGGATATGATACAATCCTGGAATTAATACAGAATATGACAAAACATATACTACTATAGAAAAAGCATCCTACTGTATTGAGCAGGATGAGCAAGAGGTAGACTTAGGAGTTTAGTTAATCCATTCTTTTTTGTGCAATTGAAAGCTGTCATAGTCGTATATAAAGAAAACATAACTTGGATCCAAATTTACAGTTGAAATCCATATACAGTTGAAACATGGTTATAAAAGTGATATAGGCCTATAGAAGAGGTGGCCAGTATTTAGAACATTAGTGAATTCTCTGCTTAAGTGTTCCTTCCGGGTATAGGTAGGCTAGCTTGGCTGGTAAATTTACTTAATTAAATTCTGAACAGAGTGAGATTTGATTTTCATGGTGTGACTATAAGAATTGCTGCTGACTACTGTCCACTGCAACTTATTCGAAGAAAACGAAGGAAATGAGATGAAAGGCATACTAGAAGAATGAAAAAAATAGGAGGAAGAGTATTAGGCCTTTTGAGAAAATAGGTTATATTGGTTTACTATTTATTGCTAAAATGGTAGCAGCAGGAAGTCTAGAATAGTAAAGCATGTGAATTCATCGACATCATCCTCACGTCTCTCAATATCAGTGGTACTTAGGAGCATGTGTTTGACAAATATGTTGATACTCTACTAAAAGACAAACGTCCAGAACTTAAAGATATCAAACACGAAAATTAGAGATATCATCAATTGGCTCATGACTTTCTCCTATACCACATTCTCAGAGAATTAACTCTCTCTTGAGAATTTATTAGCAAAAAATGGAATCAAATGACCGTGCACTACAACATTAGGATGGAGAATTGAAGCAGACCATCTGATGGCATACAAACACACAAGTTCTTCACTAGTACTTGATTCTTGACTTATTTGACAAATCAAGGGAGTCCGCAAGAGGCTAATCAAAATCAAACATTAAGGTTCCGAGTATTGTTTATTGATGCCACTAACCATGTCCATCATTATGCAGCCACCTCATATTTTCTCAAATGTCAATTCTCAAAATAGTCATTGCTTGTATCTTTCAGCCCCCCCCCCCCACAAACAACAACAAAAACACAACATGCAGTAATCCATAAATTACACTTAAATTCAACCACCAAATATGCAACACACAAGTCAAGGTAACTACAATAAAATGAGAACTGTGCATAGGAAGAAGAGTAGAAAACTAAAGTCTCAATCAGATAGCATCTATTGCTGAAATAGAAAATCCACAAGCATCCACAAATCTACACTAAGCTTCCATTACCCATGAGTCACTTCATTTTATGCCAAAACCAACACTTAAAATCACTATTGATAATTATGAATAACAAAGAATGATGGTAACAATTGCAAGAACCCATGTAGAAACACAACAAAATCAACTAAAATAGAATAACTTCATCTCAGAAACACATACACATAAAGGGAGAAAGTTGAACTGTTGAAGCACACTAGCAAGAGCCCCGATACAAATCTCATTCAATAACTCTTTTTCAGAAGAATCAGACAGTAGGAATATAAGAATAAGGTGCAAACCCAAATGTAAACAAATTGCACAAAAACCAACAATGCAAGGACTGAAGACACAGACTTGCACCCTTCAAGAAAATGAGTCGGTTCTGATTTATTCAGAGAAAAAAAGTACAAAATACAAAATAAAATTACCCAAAAAGCCGAGGTTTCACAACAACAACCCACCACTTTTTTCACAACAACAATATGCACAGAAAACCAAATTCAACTTGGCCAAATTTAAGCCTCCGAATTTCAGAGGTAAACTGCCTCAACCGCAGCAAAATTAAACAAACAGATGCACATAAATGCAAATCGACCTAAGAATACTTACCAGTCTAAAGAGCAACGTGCAGACCGCAGAGAAATAATGCCCCTCTGCAATGCCGATACCGTTTCACACAGTAGCAGAGCCGACAAAACCACTTCAACCGGTTGTGCAGAGAAGATGCTGTGACTCGCGCATAGGAGTTTGGGCTGAAGAAGCTGCGAATCAAGCTCAATTTCGTCCGATTTCCTTCACTATCCGCCATTGTTGTTGCTCGGCGCCTTCTTGAAACACAGCCCTCGTTTTTTTTCCTCCTGTCTAATGACTCGCGCGATTTTTTTTTGTCAAAGTGTTATGCGAGCCTGAGGATCCTAAAGTGTTAGGAAAAATCTAATTTTTTTTTTCTTGACACAAAATTGTGTCATAACAATATATCACTTAAATGAAACTAATAAAATTACGTCGTATTGATTCAATATGATAACATTTAAAAAACTAGTGTCATTATAAGTATTACATTATTACACTTTGTAAAAAGTGTCATTAAAAATATGTTAGTAAAACTTTTTTTCTAGTAGTGCTTGCCCATGGAATTCCAATCAAATCTATTAAAATGTTGAATCTATATCCAATCAATTAATTTCCTTTGGGCAGGTCGTCTGGGTCCCCGAAAGTGGGCGCCCTCGATCTCTACTCTTGGATAATCCTTTCTCTCCTTGCGAATCTCCAAATCCCAGTTTGTTCCTTTGATTTTGCTGCAATTGTGCTAAGCTTGTAAAGAGAGAAATGACTATCCAAGAGCAGAGATTGAGTAAGTGAAATAGGGATAGACAATTTTTTCACCCCCAGGACAAGCAGGAGGATGAAACGAGACATAATTGCTTGGATGAGTTGCGTAGAGAGGGTAGGGGGAAGGATTTAATTGTTGGGATATAGATTCCAAGTTTTGATAGATTTTAGATGATGTATTTGGGGTAAATATTTTTATGCAAATAGATAATATAGAAAAGTTCTCCAAATCACTTGAGGATAATTTTATATGATTTTCGGTATATCTCAATTTTTATAGATATCTCATCTAATCCAAAATTAATGTATACTTGGAGTCACATGTTTCGAATCCTATAGTCGCATAATAATAAGAAAAAAAAAATTATGATAACTTTTGATTTCACAACTTTTATCTATAGTGAAGGGTGTATTTTCACCAGGTAAGAGTCAATACTTTACCATAAATCAATAGTATTAGGCTCAACCATGCTTTCATGTTTTAGATTATCAATCTAAAAGCGTTTAATCCCTTGTGCAGTTTTTCCTGAGCCTTGAAGGTGTTTGTGCCAACTTTCATTGGGAGAGCATCAAGTTTGGATTTCGCAGGCACTGGTTTGTCTCGGGGGGAACCTATGTAGGTATTTTAAGGAGAAAAGGCTTGACATTAGAGCTTGGATAGATTTGGCTTCAGCGTTTGGAATGGAACTCTGGCGGGGATTTCGAGAAGGGCATACTTTTTCTTCGTGAATGCTAAGTGCCCCCGTAATCAGCATCCATCACTCATTCCTTTGGCCAATATCCCCTCTCATGTTCAATGGTTTTTTGATTTGCTGGCTGGAGTAGATTTGGCAAATTAATCTCTATGTAGTTAATGTTTTAGAACCGAATATTGAATCGAAAAATTTATTAGTTTACGATTCAATAGTTTAAGCGTAATTAAATTATAATTGAATCGTAATTGAGTCAGTAATATTATAATTTAAAAATAAAAAATATAATTATTTTTAAAAATAAAAATTAATCAATAATATAGTATAATTCAAATCTATAAAGACATAAATAATGAAATTAGAAGAAAATTGTGATATTTTTTTATTACTATAAATTATTTAATCTATTTGTGTAATTTATTTTTTTTTTCTGAATGGTTTGTATAAAATAAGATGGTTTTTGAGAATTATGATTTAAAAGAGAAAATTGGATTAATTTGGAGTGAATCACGGTTTGACCGGCGGTCCGGTTGAATCCAAAAACCAATAGTTAATTCTTCCCTAAAGGCTAGTGATTGTGTTGTGAATGGGTTTTGGGATATTTATCATCTTCTTACAATGTTGGATTCTCAAAGTATTTTAATGTTCTCTCCTATTTGCCTCCTCAGCAACCGAATATGGTGAGATGGTTTGGAAAGGATCTGGTATGGGGTATTTCACTCCCTTCCGCTGTAGATGTGTCCCGGTTAAAGAGGGTGATTCATCCTCTGCTAGGGTCCCGGTGACCGTCCTTTATTCCTACAAATGTCAAGTTCTTCCTAAGGAGATTGTACAACAGCCTATTGCCTCTCGATTCTTTGTTAATGAAGTTGGGGTGTGGTGTCTTGGTGTCCATTGTGTTGTCAGGCTTCCGAGACCATGCTGCAGCAATTTTGTATGGTGTCCTGTGGTCCGAATTATCTGGCAGCATTTTGCAGTCATGAGGCGCCTTCATGCTGACGATATTTCCTTTAGTTCGCTCTAAGAATTTTTCGCATTGTGGTGGCATCAGGCCGCTGGCCGGAGGGATGTTTCCAGGACATTTATCTTGGGCTTTCTTTGGGAAATATGGGAGGAACGCTATTCAGCTATGGCAGGGGATGGAGGGGCTTCATCTGACAAAATTCAATGGCAAGTATATGGCTTGATGCACTCTTTGTCACAGGCTCATCCGTTCCTGGGGGAATTCATTGCATCTCCTTACCTGAATGGACCTGGCTTGGGCATGTGGGAGAGGACCATCTCTTAGCATGGCCTGTTGGCCAAAGGGGGATGGTTTTTCTGATATCATTCAAATGTGATGCGGACTTCGTACGGGTGCAGGAAGATTCCTGCATGCATTTTCAGGTTTTATTCGCTTTGCTAATAATAACATAGAGGCGGAGATAGCAGCATTTGAGGTGCAATCCGATTCAATAATTACGGTCGAGCAGCTCTAACGTGGTGTTTCTATTCCATGGAAACATCATAAGAAATTTTGTTATTTTTTTCATCATTGTAAAAGATTTAATTCAATAGCGTTGCCACTTGTTTTGAGAGGGATTGGTTCCTTGTCAAGAGAAGCTCGAGTATTATGAAATTTACAAGGCTCAATTTCTATCGATTCATGTAATATTATTATAAATTTTGCAGCAGGGTCAGGTCTGGTCTCCTTCATAGTATTTGTTTATTTTTTTAAAATGAATAAGTAGAAATCGGTCAAAATATAAGAAAATAATCAAGAGGTATTAAAAAATAAAATATGTGAAGAAAACTACAGTTAAATCAAAAGTAAAAAGTGATTAATTCTAAGTAGAAAAGTACAATAAATTGTTTTCCAAAACAAACACAAAAAGTTACAAATAAATAAATTCCATACTAAACAATTAGGTAAGAAATAATAACAAGACATTAAAATATTAATCTTTAATATCAAATAAATTTTATAGGAATTTTCTCTTAAAAAAATAATATTTTATAATATAATATATTTTTATAATATTATTTATCCGCACGATAAAATTATTTTTTTTCAGAATGTCACGCTCCTGAATATTATTTTTAAAAAAAAAAATCAAACAGCAAGGAACCCTTCCCCTCGCTTCAGAATCAGAGGTATTGTTTGATTTCTTCCATTTTCACCATCTCTACGTATATGTGTTCATCAATTTACTAGTTGGTCACTTGAAAATTGTGGTTATTTTAGTAAAGGCCAGTTCTCATTTCTTGATTGGTACGTGTCTGCATTTCTTTTCTTATTTGGGACGACTAGAGCTTCAGCGTTTGTTTTCTTTTCGGTTGATCTGTGTTTTTGCGTATATCATCCTGCAAGGATTTGAAGCGATGATTAGAAAAAGGAGTGCATGTAGGGAGTGTACGCAGACTTGTCAGTTGGTTCATGGGAGCAAGAAGGAGGAGCCCAGGGTGACCAGTTTCTTCAAAATCATAATTGGGCATGATTTTAACAAGGCTCTGGTGGGTAAAACTTTCATGATTTTTGTTCTTTTGTCTCTGAAATTTTTGGTTTTGCTTGGGGAACTGCATGGAGGTCTTTGATTCAATTTTGGCGGTGGGAATCAGATTCTGAATGATTAACGACGTAATCGGGGTAGAGATGGATTTCTTTGTGGTTTAATGAACTTTTGGCTTCGGTGAATAGGTTGGATATGTTTTCCCATTTTCCCTTTTTCTTCCTTTCTTCCTGCCTAAACCCTGCGGCCACCTAACAGTGCATTGGAATTGGCTTTTCTAGTGAAAATCCATTTCTATAATTGAATAAAAACATCACAAGGTGGCCGGAGTCCTTCAAACTCAAAGCACAAATGATCTCTCCTCTTTGCCTGCAGCGAGGAGCTTGAATCTACAAGCCTAGCTCTTTTTATGGTGTTCTCGGGTTCCTTCAGCATTTCGATGTATATCTTGACTCTTTGGACATCTTTTTGTTTCCCTTTTGTACATGCCTATGAGTGTTTCCCCGTGCAATATTTTTGAATCTATCTTTATTTCTCAAGAAAACCACACGGTTGTCGATAAAATGTCACTAGGGGGTCCTTACAATACCTGCAAGACAAGGAAGCCAATGAATTGGAGCCAAATATTATTACAGTTCCTTCCAATACCAACACGACAAGGAGGCTAATAGGGGTGGAGACACCATTTAGATTCCGATGCTTAAGTCAAAAATGGACTTAAAGAAGATAATAAATATGAGTTGAAGGGATTTACTAAATATAAAGAACTCATGCCTTTACAAGTGTCATATTCTTAGTATATGTCATATTAAGTTCCCATGTCGGACTTTGACCTTCTTAGTTATGTCATATTAAGTTCCCATGTCAGACTTTGACCTTCCTTTAGTAATGTCTCTTGTATTGGGAACCATATCATTAGGCCTAACAAATATTGGATGTATCCATATCCATTGTTTTGTGGGAACGATAGATGCTAACTAGTGGTAGAAAGGTATAACTGATTCCCGGTTTCCTGGGTCGATAATGATTTCAGACTGTTGGTTGAAGTGCTGAAAATTTTTCTTGCCATCCTTCATCCTCTTTCTCTTTTCTCAAATGATGAGATTGGCCATCCTTAAATTTAGATTTTACTTGCCCTTTTAATTTTGTTATGTCGATGCACCTTTTTTTCTTCTACCACTTGAAGTTTCAAGTAAATTCCATAATCGCATTTGCAGTTCTGTATAAATATTAACTTTTACTACTTGCTGAAATTTTGACAGTTTTTGCCTCCCAAATTTGCTAAAACTGTGAAAGATTTGGTAAATCAAGAAAGCAAGCTTGAGGATTCAAGCGGGACATGTTGGACTGTGACATTATCATATTACAAGGAATTGCTTGCTTTCTATAAGGGGTGGTATGAGTTTTCAGTTGATAAGGACCTAAAAATAGGAGACCTTTTGGTAGTTAATCACATAAAGAGAGGTCATTTTCTTGTTCAGGCTTTTGGAAGAGATGGTTGCTTGAAACTGAACGCTGCTAGAGAACATCCATCAGTTAGAAGAGCTCAGAGCTGTGAAAATGTAGCTTCTGATGATATGCTGTGTCAAACAACTTGCTACAGTGTGGGGAAAAAGAAGTGTCTAAGCACTTCAGCTCAAATTCAACCAACAAAAACAAAATGCAGTTCAAATTGTGAAGGTGAAAATTCAAAGCAGCTCTGCAGTGACAATGAGGTTTATTTGATGGTAGATCGAGATGCAGAATATGATAATAGTGAATATAGGGCATGCTTATATGACTTGTCAAGTTTTGAAGTGCCGAAAAATATATGCTCTGCTGGTAAGAATGAAAAGCATATAGATGGACAAGAAGGAAGTCCTGATCCTGCTCAAACAAGTGTGAAATTTCAAGCAGGTGGGCATTTAGTGGGTAAAAATTCTATTGAAACAGTGGTCTTGAGTACGGAAACAGCAATTAATACTGATACAATCCAGAATAACAAAGATTCAGGACTCAATGGTAACATTGCTTTTGAGCGTGATGAAGTTCACCTAGATGGGCTCTCCAATGATTTTTCTTTGGCCCCTGCTCCTGTAAGAATTGCCAATAATTGTGTAAAGGGTGATGACACATCAAATGTGGCTATCCCGCCCCAGAATCCAGAGAGGAACAGCAGTAATTTGCCCCAGAGTCACCAGAGAAGCAGCAGAAATTTGAGTGAGCTACTTTATTGTTCATCTTATGTTAATGAAGTATTCTTTATTTGTGCTGAATATTTTCTTTGGTTAAATCAAATAATGCATTTTTTTAGGCAATCTCTGGAATACTCCATATTGTGATCAAGTTGCTTCCTTTTAAGTAGCAGGGAACTCTGGACAGGAGTTTATTATTATACCCAATTTTCAGGCTCTCAGGTCTTCACTGAGATGCTCCTCTATCCACTTGAGTATCTGTTTGCTCGTTGCTTCTTTATGGCCTGTTTTATGCATCCGTTTGTCAGACAAAGTTCTTCACTAAGTTCTAACTATAATTTTGGTATCATGTCTAAGAGCTTTGGTTTCTTTGTAGTACTCTGTCTGCTTTTTATAATCTGTTGATGTCAATGATGTCTTCCATTTCTCCATTACATCTCACTTGAACACTCGCCATATGTGCACTTCATTAACAAGGGATCACAATTACCATATCATTTAATTACTGCCCCTTCGACATTTTTACTTCTTTTGATCATTTTGTTTGCAGATCCATTTCTTGTTCTTCAAATCCTTTTATTGCTCTGGTTATTTGATTCCAAAGGTTCAAGAAATCTCTTCTTTGGTACTTTGTAAATCTGAATTTCAAGTTCTAGTAAGAAGTTTAAAAACATTTGCAAATGTTATGGAAACAAATCTCTCGTATTTTGAGAATAAGATTGGGCTCAGGATTGCCCTTTTCATTAATGAGTTTCTTCGAATTTGAAAGTCATCACTCAGTAGGTTTTCATACCAAGACTCGGATGAATCAACACACAGTTTGGGTTGCCATAGGGACGTGGCACGAATACTTCACTTGGGAGACTTATTTTCTTTTATCCATATCTGCAGTCTTATATTCTTTCACCCATATCTGCAGTCTAGTCAAATAGATCCAGCCATGGATCAATCGGTTTCCGTGGACTGGGATTTCAATTTAATGTATCAAACTACAAAAGTAATATGCCTTTAAACATCAACTTGTATTTGTTTTTTTTTCTTTTTCCATCTTTTTACTGATAATTAGGAGTGTGATGCAGGACAACCGTTAGGCAGTCCAAGTAACTATTGAAAACTAGAATAGCTAATTTAGTTGCTGTAAATCAGAATTTCAACAAAGAAACTGATCACAAACGTGAAGCAACACACCGAGAGAAGAAGGGGAAACCCTAGGCATCATACCTTCTATAGGAGAAACCCTAGCCATCACATCTAGGACCGTAGGCATCACATCTTAGGGTTTAATTATGTCTCACAATAAGAAAATATAAAAACAATATGTAAGACTCTTATTGATTGAATGATAAAAGCATACATAGGTAATAGAAAACTTCTCCTAACTTCGTCTAAGTTAAGTAGGACTAGACTCTAAAAGTCTAAATTAATAATGACTAAGATAATAGAATTCTTAAACCAATCAAATTAGGATTCCTAACCAGAATGGAAATTTAAAACTCTCTGCAAACTTACAGGTTACCCAAAATACTTTGTATTCTAACTCATAAAACAAACCATCTAAACAAAAGACGTAATATTATTCTAACCCTCATATAAGCTATTCATCCTCTAAGATGTGCCAAATTAAGGTTCGAAAAATAGAAGTTCACCTCTTATCTTCCCCTTACCATAAAGGAGAACCAAGAAGATGCCTTAGAACTGAAAGTAAAGATGTGTCTATCTCATCTTTCTCAAGATCGTCGTCTTCAAGCTCCGACATATCTTCTATGATGTCAGCCTCTTCCACAATCCCATATGCCATTATGTTTGCTTTACCTCTTCAATCTCATATGCTATTGTGTTCTCATATGCCATTATGTTTCCTTTACCTTTTCAATCTCATATGTCATTGGGTTTGCCAAAGCAAAAAAGACTGATTTTTATTATTGTTTTTTTCTGAGCTATAAAGATGAAAACTTCTACAAAAGAAATAAAGATGAGATGATGGTTCTAATACCAAATTGATGCAGGACAAACTTGTTAAAGCTTCCCACAAATATGTACTAGAATATGCTAAGGTTATGTAAAGAAACTAGGCTGAAAATAGTAATTAAAAGCAGGAAATCCGTATGTTAGGCCAAACAAAGAGATTCTAGGAGTCACACCTAGGACCCTAAGTCATTGCACTTTAAGCTTTGATTGCATTATCGCACCTTAAGTTTTGATTGCACCACACAGCTGAGAACATTTTGTAGATTCTTTATTAATTAAATAAGATAGGCAAACATAAGTAATAGAGAATTTCTTTATTTACTCAAACTTATCTATTTATAGACTCTAAATTATTACAATGAACATTATGTAGACTCTTTATTAATTCAATAATATATATAGGGTAATAGAGAACTTTGCTACTTGTAGATTTAAAATCCTAAGCTAACTAGGATTCTTAAACCAATCAACTTGGGATTCTTAACTAGGAAAGAAATTTAAACTTTCAAGATACTTTTGCAAACTGTAAAGTTACTTAAATACCCTCGATCTCTAAAAGACTCATAAATTTGATTAAACTAATTATTCCCAGCTATGAACTCATAAGCCAGAATTTACAAGACTAAAGTTAGATTGTAGAATCATTGCTTGACTTAGAACTTTTCAATTCTTGGACCCTTTTGTGTTCTGTATCATAGTGCTCATGTTAACTTAGGCTTGTTTTGGTTTGCGAAGGGGAGGGGGAGAGGAAAGGGGAGGAGGAGTGACACATTTTACTTCCACTAGGGGAAGTTAATATATTTACTCTTATCTTGTTTAGTTAAAGTGAAAATAGGAAGGGAAGGGGAGGGAAGAAGAGAGAAAATAATTAATTTAGTTTACTATTTTATCCCTCATTATTCATTTCATTAAAATTTTTAATGTTAAAAATGTTGTCAATACTGTCATTATTAGACCCATTTTATTTTCTCTCTCCCAATCCCTCCAAATTGGGTGGGGAGGAAATGCTGATGTGGAGGGGGAGTGGTACCCCTCCTGATTTACTTCCCCTCTATATCTACATCCAACCAAACGATGTAAATGTCCTATTTACCTCCACATTTACTTTCCCTTCTTATTTACTTCTACAAAACAGTCCAACCAAATCAAGCCTTAATAAATTAATATATTATAATTTGATGATACTTATATTATCACTTTGGCTCAGTTTTGGATCTAGGCGGTGTTTACCCTGAATAATCCTTTCTAGGCTTGTAATTATGATTTTTTTCCCCTTATTCTTGATTTATTCATCTATTCCAGTTTTTGTCAATATATATATATATATATATATTTAATTTTATTTTGTGTGCATTATACTTTATGCAGACAAAGAAATTGAAATGGTAAAGAAGGCTAAAGGTAAGATGAGAGAGCAAACATCTGGTTGTGGCCGAAAGAGAGGTATCCATCACTTTCATCTTTTCTTCATCTTTCTAATTGACATCTAGATTGCATTTCTTAATAAATGCACCTCAATGGTAGTATACAATTTTTTTTCTCCCAATGAGAGTGAATTTGGCATTGAAAGCTTCCAATTTCATCTCAAATGCAGCACTGGAGCCATCTATCAGGCAGGAGAGTGGCAGTTCTTCTGCAGCTCCAGAGATTAACAAAGTTGCAAAAACTGATCCGGTTGGTTCGCTTGATATGCTCTCAACATTTGCAACCAGCTTCACCTGTGTGGCGGAGACAAATGGCCATGCCTACATGGTATTTTCTCATTGACTGTATTCTTTTTTTTTTAATTATTTTGCCACTTTGATCCATTGCTTACACAAAACATTGGTTGCAGCATCTTTATTAATGTATTTGAAGTACAGTGTAATGTACACTTTGTTGAAAGTAAGTTTCATGTATCAATTAACTCATAATATTTGCCTGCATTGGCCAATAAAATTTTCACATTCTGATGTTTATGTAACTTTTCTTTGCCTACTGATGAGATGTTGAAATAACATTGGAACAAAGAACTGTATAGTGTTGTCAGAACCCTCTCAACTGTGCAACCCATGGTTTTTCTATTTTGATATTTTGTCATTCACACATCAATTAGGTTCAGCAAATAATTGTTCCCATGAGTTTGTACTTGCAGGTTAGAGTAAGTTTATTTAAGATATCTGTTTGTGCAGCTTTGGTTAGTGAGGTTTGAGACATTTTCAACCTATTCCAAATTTTTTATCTAGGCTCGACACAAAAAACTAAGTCCTGGGGGTGATCTAGAATTTTGTTGTAGCCTAAAGTGATCATCCAAGAATTTACAGTCAATATGCCATGAAGGACTGCCTGTATGAATTCATGTTAGCATGGAAACATCTCTAGAATAAACTGAATGTGAAAACTTTCTTAGTTGTCATTAAGTCAAGCTTTAAAGCACATTTCTGGCTGATGGGATTATACAGAAAATGAAGGGAATGAGCAGAAATGTTTTATGTAGAGGAAGCCAAACAGGTCAGGTTAAGGTGCATAAATAACGGGAATTTTTTATAAACCTGCTTAGGAAGAAATACCTAATTCATTAATTATCATTTAGGGTAGGCTTCTGCTTTATGCTGAAACACATATTCATATTCCCGGTATGGCATCCAGTTCACCTTGCTGCAACTGGTCAAGTTTCCGAGGAAGTAACATAATCCGCTTACTCGTATGCCAAAAGAAAAAGAAAAAAACTGATATTTACTGGTTTATTAACTTTGTACTTCATCTGATCCAGGTGTAAGTGATATTTTGCCGAGAACCAGGTGCGGGGTTATTTTTCTGGACACAGAATGGCTAAGACCTGTTGTTTAAGTCTAAATTTCCATAAGCAATTATTGCCGAAGTGTTTTTCATACGAAGAACTTAAAGCAAGATGCGACTTTTGTTAGTCCAAACTTCTGGAATGTGATTAGTCAAACAAGACTTTTTGTTGAAGCCTGTTGGGATACAAAATGCCATTTCTAAACAACAATGTTACTATGGCATCTGCATTACTTGTGACAATAATTTCTTGTGCTGTTTCAATCCAACTAACCCCCTTTTAGATCTCTTCTTCTGCAATTAGTTCTTGATGTGAAAACACAGCTCGTTAATCAATGAACAGTATTGAGTAAGATCACAGAAAAAGATCAAAAGAAGGATCCTAAATGTTTAGTTTGTTGGTCATATGACACCATTGTCTAGTAAATGATATGCACATTTGTAAAAGTAACAATTTTTTTCTTTCTCATTCTATGTGCTTGTGCAGAATTTGCCAGATCACTTGCCATCAGTTGCATTCAACAAGGGTGGACAGGGTATGGCATACCTCACCCTTGAAGATCCAGAGGGAAGAGAATGGAAAGGTACTTATCATGAGAAACTTGGTTTACGTGTTTTGGTAGCACCATGGCGCAAAATCAATGCAGAAAATGGAATTCAGCTAGGCGATCATTTGGTATTCAGCATGACAGATGTATCCCTGAACAAGTATAAGTTTGATATTGTTCGCAACCAGTAGGAGAATTGAAACTATCAGGTTTCCTTTTCCAAAATGTTCTGTTCATGCATTGTTATTGTAGACTATAAAGGCAGGGTTCTGCCAGATATTCTGTTATAGCTGACTGTTGGTTATCTTGTGTTATTTTGACGTAGCTAAGACAATAGATCTTGCTTCTATTATTTAAATTGTTAGTATGAAATATACTGATACCTTACGGAAAAGATATGAAACTTGTTCTGAGCTACTTTATTTGCCTACTTTCTTGCTTCGTCTTAGTTCTTGTTTATCCTTTTCATTGCGGTTAGCAAAATGTTTCTTGATTTTGTTTAAAAACCTGAGATATCAATTTCCCTCCCTCTTCCTCCCTTCCCTGCCTGATTCTCAAGAAATTATTCTTTCAAACTACCAATATTTATCTGACTGCAATTATTATTACAACCGAAATATCTCTTCCAATCTCAAAGTATCACTAAATTCTTCAAGTAGCTTCTCTAACTCGAGGAATTTAGATGATCTATGTTCTACTAATAAAACAATCAAATTTTTTTCTTCAACTTATTATTGTATTGACTGGAAACGACTAGGACAATTTGATAATTTTGAATGGCAGACCCATGCGTCCTTCGCCCTGAAGGACATCTTCTACCTAGCTGGTACCTAGTTCACTTCAAGATCAATCGTGATTGAATTGTGATAATCAAAGTGAGTATGAGGTAAACATTTCTCCTTCCCTAAATAATAGTCACCTTTGAAGACTTTCCCCCCACAAAATATTACTCATTTTAGGAAATCAAGGTAGTATCTTCACTTAAGAGAAAAAAAAAAGAAAAAAAAGAAAGGAAGCATTAAGGATATTGTTTTTTTTTTTTTTTTTGGTCTTACCCTAATTTACCTTTAGTCATCCTATGAAGTAAATATGAGAAATAAAAGCACAAAAAAAGTCGTAGGAAGGGAGTGATTATCAAATTATTTAGCTTAATATATGTTGATCCCACAAGTGACTACTTCCTCTACTCTCTAAAATATATCACTTTTGAATATATATGTGTGTTTCTATTATATAATGCATTATTTTTTCCCTAATTTTACCCTTTCATTTATTAATCTATTTGATCATTACATAATTGATTTTTAATTTGCTATACTATCTTCAATTTTTTTTTATACAGTCCTTAGTAAGGGAAAAAAGAGAGGAAAAAAAAAAGAAAGAGATGTAACATCATGGTAAAAACTATTAACGTCATGGTAAGAAGTTTAGTAGAACTCTTAATAATTTATTACATAAAACAAAATTGGTATAAGAAGTGAGACTTAAAACCTAACATCCCAATGAATGCGTACAATAATTCCTTATCAAAAGAACATGCTGCTTATCGAATTGACAAATGCCCTTAGTATTGGCTGGCAATATTGTCAGAGCAGCTTCCCTCCTGCTAGGGCAAATTTTGGTCAATTGTCAAAGCTATCTTTCTTGGTCAATTACTATCGTTTACATAGGACCTACTTATGTTTCCTCCGTCATCTTTTTGTTTTTTTACCGAAATTCATTTTCTCCTCTCCAAAACCATCGCACAACGATTTCGCTTATCCAATTTCGAATGTTCTCCTCTCTAGACTCCATATCCCACCACAAAATGATTTTGCCTATCCAATTTCGAATGCTCTTTTAGCCATTTTAGCAAAACCTTTCTGTGGTTTCTTCTTTATTTCCTCCCCTTTCTCGCCGCTACTTATTAACAAAAAACAAAGGCTTTTTTCTGCATCTGCGGAGTAACATTACAACTAATACAGTAATTTTGTTATTTTGGCCTCTTATGGCCAACTTTGTCTTCTTCTTGCTTCTGGTAGGAAGTGGGTTTTTCTCCTTTTGTTTTCCTCTTCTTGTTTTAGCATTTGTTTATTAATTTGATTTTTAGGAAATAGCAAAGATGAAAGTTGATTGGCTTTTGATCTCTTGATGGGTATGTTGAATTTTTCGAGATTTGAGGCCAACCTCCTATCCTAAGACGATGCATTCATTCCTAATGATAATTTTCCTCTGAAGTACTAATTAATTACTAATATTATAGTTTATTAACCAGAGGAGCATTAATCTACTATTTCTTTCCTCCTTATTTCGGCAAAAGCTTCAACAGAAGTTTTCTTCCCCCTCTCCCCCCTACCTTTTTACAATAAATGTTGGCAGAAGTTTTTCTGACTTGGATGATGGAGGGTTTGTTTGTCTGGCATTTCTGGGAAACATCTTATGATATTTTTGCAATACAACATTTTAAGAGAAACTTTATTGTTGTACAGCAATGGGGTATTTCTGGAGAAGCCGAAGGAGGAGAAGGGAGGCATAAAAAGAAAGCGGACTCCGCATGAAAAGAAATATTTTAGTAGTTGACTAGAAAGGATAGATTTGACAATTGAACAAAAATTGCTCTGGCAGGAGGGAAGCTGCTCTGGCAATATTGGTAGCCTTTAGTATTACAAAACAAGTTGTACCGTATATAATGTAAATTATATGATATAATTTATTAATGTATGCAATTTACGAATCTATGATCCATTCAAGAATTTCTTCTAGCATTATTAGGCAACTGATAAAAACTAGAAAAGATAGTAAAGCCACTTGAACTACAAGCATAGCATACTTGGTTAAGCTGTTAGTTGTCTCATTCCCTTGACGAAGTACATGTCGTACAGAGAGACCTGCAAACTGCCATGTAGTCCAAATTAAGATGGTACTTGGGAAGAAGCTCTTCTCAATCCAATCTAAAATGTTAATTTAAAATAATATTAATTTAAATAATTTTTTTTCAAAGAGCTATTATATATTCAAAATATATCATTTTTTTTTCTCTCATTAATGATTAGACCCTACATTTAAAAATATTATATCAAATTCTAACAAACTCATCTCAATCCAATTCTTATATAAGTATAGTCTAAATTTATATATTGCTATTCTTATCTAAGTATAGTCTAAATTTATATATTGCTGATACTTCCGAGGGATTTCTAACTTATGATGTAACGCATTCACCAGTCGATGCCAACAAAGTCTCTTGCCCTTTGTGGAGCTTGGTTTGTTGCACTATCCACATTCTACACTAGCTGACTAACAGTAACATCGCCACCAATCCAAGACACAGGCTTAAACACCGGGAATTCTGAAAAATGGTGCCATTTTCTTTCAAAATTTTGACAGTGGTGTGCCCCGATACAATATTCCGAATGTAGTGAGGTCGTATTTGTGAGGTCGCATTTGCAAAATGCGACCTTTGACGGCATTTTTTAATTTAACTTGAAGGAGACGGTGTGCAATACAAGGTAAGGTCCCATTCCAGAAATGCGACCTTTGTCACCACTTGGTTGATTTTTGCATGGTTGTTACTGTATCGAAAAGCTGTTACTCAAGTCACAACGGAACAAAATTGTTTATCCATCACCAGCTTAAACCATTCATAATATAGTAAATAACATAACAATATTACAACAAGGACTAAATAGTTGTCCAAATTCCAACATCCCAAGTACAGTAAAACAGAATACGAAGGAATAGTTGAATCAATGAGCTAATCTCGTGAGTCAATAAAAGTATTATTAGTACAATTTCTCCTAATATGTCCATTCCTATGACAGTTGCTGCATCATGGAGGAGAGTTGGGTGTGCGATAATCTATATCACAAGGTATTCTTGAAGTTCGCGGATGGCCAGGAAGTTCATTCCTCGTCATTTCTTCCACAGGCGCAAGCGTAAAAGTTGAAGGCTTCCAATATTGTTCATCCGCTACAGGAAAAAACTGTCCCTCATATGTCAACTGGTAATTCCTTCTAGTATAGAACTCCAAAACAAAGTCAATGGGATTCTAATCTCTGTGATGACATACTGCAAACCCATGCGAATAAGGTATACCATATATACTCCACTTTTGGCAACTACAAGATCTCTCTCTCAAATTGACACTGTAAATATTTGGAGCCCTATGCCCCTGTTGTACTAACAATTTGATCCCGAATATTCCAGCTTGTGTATTAAATTTAGTTCCAACATGCCCTCTAGACTTTTCCTCAAAATAACAATACAACTTCCACATTTCAGATGGTAAAGGGTGTCTTAAATTAGATGCTTCATTTCTATAATCATTAAAATACTTAACTAACTTCATAAATGAAGTTTCAACTAAAATTTTTAGTGAAAGAGATCTTGCTTTCTTAAGCACACTATTAATGCATTTAGATAAACTAGTAGTCATTGAACCATATCTATGCTCGTCATCATATGACAAAGTCCATTTCTCCAAACCAATTTCCATTAAATAATTAAATGCTTCTTCCTTTTGAATTCTGATTTCATCCAAATATGATTGACACTTAGTCTTTTTACGCTCTAGACCTGTAGCATACATCAAATTTGTCAGATTAGTGTCCTTAAACTTGGCATAAAAATTTCCTTTAATGTGCCCGAGGCAATATCGATGAACAGCCAAATGTTCTTGCCACTCATTAAAATGGCGTACAACATTGATTATTCCTTTATGTCTATCTGAAATCAGACATATATGTCTTTCAAGAATGACATGTTGACACAAGAGTTTTAAGAACCAACTCCAACTCTCTAATGACTCCTCATCCAATATGGCAAAAGCAAGGGGGAAGAGGTGACTGTTTGCATCCTAAGAGGACGCAACCAACAATTTGCCCCAATAAAAGTCCCCGTATATGAGAGCCATCAATAGATACCATTGGACGACAATATTTGAACCCAATAATTGAAGGCTTGAATGACTAAAAAAGGAAATCAAAAGCTTTCAGATCACCCACATTAGTCCAATAGTGTCTCTACTTTACAATAGTCCCATGATTGGAATCCTGCAATGCAAGCATGTATTTTGGTAGGGCAATCCATGTAGAGGGCCAATCTCTATATACAAGTTCCATAACTACTTTTTGGGCTTCCCATGCTTTCTTATAAGAACAACTTGTCCTCCGCAATTTTTGAACTTCAGCAATAACATCACTCACATGGTATTCAGGGTCATTTAAAACCAAGTGTGTTACGTTACGTGCTAAAAAATGATGATCCATATTTCTATGCACATTGTTCACAACTGTAATAACGCATGTATGTTCTTTGTTCAAAACTGTTATCTGCTATTCTCCATGAGTTTTCTTATGAATAATATGAATATGCTAAGAGCAAGGATTGCTGGGACCTGCATGCTTACATTTGGCATACCAGTAGTTACTCTTACTCTCCAAAATCCTGAATTCCCACCCAGCTTGAATAGACCACTTTCTTATTGCATATATCGCCTCCTTATTCTTAAACCTCATGTTTAGCTGCAAATCAATGTCAGTGTCAGACCAACTTCTTATGAGATCAACCGATCGCCTGCTAAGTAATTCATTAGCACACACACCAGATCCTATATCATCAAATAATGGAAATCTTACAGATTCCCATGTGGTATTGGAAGGCCCTGCCATATCATTCCTATCCTTTGACAAAGGGTTGTTGGGTTCATGACATGGAATGTTTGCTGGAACATCCTTTTCTTCACTCTTATCTGTGTTACACCAATTCATTGGTCCCTCGGAGCTCATGAAACCATAACTATTAGATGTATGTACCATCGAGTCAATATTTACTACACCTATGACCACACATAACTGTAACATCCTGTTACCTACGTACTCCAAGAGGGGCAGAGATGTCGCTCCATCCTTAGGATAAGGGGTCTTTATAACTAGGTAATAGAAAACATAGAAGGAAATAACTTAATAACAGATTTATTATAATTCCAAAACAATACTTTTCCAAGTCTTGAAACAAATAAATGGTAACCAAAATCTCTAACAATTAAATACATCAAGATAAATCTTCTAAGCTCATGGCAGCATAAGTAAATTGACCTTCTAAGCAGGATCAACATGAAGACATGATATAAAAGGTGTGAGAAATATTTCTCAGTAAGTCCTGTGTGTGCTCATGGTATTTTAGGAAAAACAGTTCACATATGCAAGTTTTGAACAAGTCATAATAAAAAGTCTGCAAGCCCAAAAATTTATTTTTAAACACTGAGTGGTATTTTATCAGTATTTGTAAAGTAAAAATGCTCAACTTGAAAAGAAATAACCACTTTAATAAAGTTGACTATGAAGTCATGCATCATGAATGGACATGGCACCACACTTTGTACACCATGTCAAGAGAACAGTTAGGATGCCACACTTTGTGCATCATGACAAGAGAATGATCAGAATGCCACACTTTGTGCATGTTGATACAAGGTGGGTGTACGGCCCACCGGGTGAGATACTTTTCCATCTCTACACCCAAACATACCAGTTGGCTACTCCAAAAATAAACAGTCCACCTAAACTGTACTGCTAGCTCGGACCGGCCTGATCAACAAGAATTGTCGTCTTGTCTAGGCAGGGGTTCACCTTTCAGAGGTGGCCTCCTACTGAGAGACTTACCTAACCCTTCAAAGACTAGTCCTAGTAGTCTACCCTTATTGATTACTCAACGTTATGCTTACTCCATTTGGAAAATGTAAAATTAATGAAGAGCTTTCTTTGAAGTAGCAATTATGATTTTCAAACAACTTTAGGTAAAAATATTTTTTAAGAAAAATTTATTGTTTTGCTCGGAAAATTGTTTGTTTGACAAAAATTATTTTATTTTAGAAGAAGGAATATATTGTCCATAATTGCATCTCAAGGTACATCTTCCACGAAAATCAGTGCATTTGACTTGTAGAAAAGCATTTGTTCACAAACATCTTTATGCAAGGACTTACCCAATCTCTTGCTTTTCCTTGATACAATAGCCTTCCAAGAGAGTTCAAGGCAACCTAACCCCGCCTGGGGTAAATACAGGGTATAAGTCCCAACATCCAGGCAATACTTGCTTTAAATAAATAATTCTTAACCTAACATGCATAAGCTCAACTAGATGCAACAACATCTAGTTAAGACAACAACGCCTTAAGCTTTAACACTAGTTGATAAGGTATTTTATAGAATAGATTAATTTGATAAGTTAAAATAAATAGGTTTTATAAATAATAAATAAATAATAAATTATAATATTAACTATTTATTAACAAATAATAAATAATGAGTAATATTAATAAATAAAATTAGTAATAAATAACGAGTACTATTAATATTAAATCCTAAATAATATTGGTAATAAATAATAAATAATACAAATAATAAGTAATATTAATAATAGATTATAAATAATTTTAATAATAAATAATAAATAACAAATAAAATTAATAATAAATAAATTATTCTCATATAAATAATATTTAAGAGTGTAAACAAAATTTTTAGTAAGGCTAACTAATAATAATATGAATATAAAAGACATTTGATCTTAATTCTAATTTATTAATATTTATATCTAATAATGTTTAATAAAAATATTCTATTTATTTATCTAATAAAATACCAATATTTTAAATAATTATTAGTTTCAAAAATATTTGTGTTCATCGAAATTAGTCAATTAAATTAAAAAAATAATATTAATTATATTATTAATAATAATGACAGTAAGAATAATACTAAAAATAATAAAAAAAGTTCTTATAATATTTTTTAATGACTATAGTAAAAAACTAGAGAAAATTTATACACATATTCATACACACATGGATCCAACAAATAACATGTCGATTTATCCAAAAATATGCTTGTATTAACATACAACACAACAAGAGTGATCTTCTACTAGCCATAATAAATGTAACATCATGAAGGCATAATCAACAATGATGGTTTAATGTCTATCATACATCAAACATCCATAAAACTCTTAATCATAATGAACATACAATGATCTTAAAGCATAATCCATACTTCTTGAGTCACAACATTCATTTAATGCTTCATGTCTTAAATCTATTCCCTTCACCCACATACATATCTCCAACCCCACATTATTCTATCAACCTATCAAATCCATCATCTAAGAGTCTTGATTTTAAAAATTTAAAGAGGAGATCCAGAAAGAAATACTTGATTTGATGAACATTTGATGAAGGTTGCACCTTACTTAGTGGAGATCCTTGAGTGCTTGATGGCTTTTAGTGATTCGGAAATAGTCCATGGTTGTTCATCAACATTTCGACCAAGAGAGAGGGAGAGAGTGAGAGTGGAACAAATGAGAGTAGAAGAGGAGAATAGAAGTTGAATAAAAGAAGAAGAGCAAGAATGTTGTTCTTATTTTACCTTTTGGTGTTCTTCGAATCTTCAACAAAAAAGGGTGGTTTGATCCGTTCAAAGGTTCAACTTTATGTGTTTTGGTGTTATAAAGTGCACCAAAGAAGAATATAAGTTGAATACTAATGGTTTAGAGTGTTTGGGAGTGATTGAAGGTGTTTAGAGGTGATTTAGGCTTGAAGATGTGAAGTGTGTGTTCTGGGTGTTTTTGAGAGAGTCTGGGAGGAGATGAATTTCATGTATGTTTGTGAGTGTGATGGCTGAATGGCTTAGCCTAGGGAGAGCTTTTGGTTATCCAAGAATGAGAGAGAGTGTTTCAAATTTTTTTAAAATTCAAATTGAGATAAAAGTGGAGTTGTTTGAGGTATAGAATTGGGTAATGGTGTTTGCTTTTGGAAGGTTTCTTATCCTTCAATAGTGTATGGCTGAACTAGCTATGTTTCAACCAAAGGATGAAGAATTGTTTCAGACTAAGGCTGGCCGAAAATAGCTATGGAATGGCAAAGGATTTTCTGGTTTTATCAACTAGCTAAAGGAGTGTTTCAATGAAACAAAATCTGGAATTTTAATTTGAAGTTTGAACAAGTTTGGATATAATGAAGATAGGAGCTTTTTGAGGTATGATAATGGAGTCCCATTACTCAAGGTTGGTGGAGAAGCCAAGACGGTTTAGTTTATGGCTATACAAGGGCCAACATTTGGTGAAGTTTGCTGAAGAATTTGGGCCTTAGTATGAAGAGGCAAAGCTGGACAAAAATTTCTGGAATTGAAGCTCAAGAACACTTGAAATGGAAATGGTTTTGGTGCAGAATTTTTGATCCACTTTGAAACAATTTTTCAGCTGGAATTTAAGGGTATTTGAAGGTCCATTAATGGTGGTTTTCCAGCCATCATTTTGAAGAAAAATAGAGAAAGTTCCAGTTGTTCATATGTTCTAACGGATGGCTTCAAGTTCTTGTGTAATGTCGCTAGTTTGTTGGAAAAAAAATTCTGGTTTGGCATTGTTTGTAAAGCTACAAAAATTTAAGGAATTGCAGCCTTCATCTTCACACAAGATGGTTGGTTTTCTTGCAAGAATTGGGTAGGAAAGCTTGCTGCAATTTTTGAAAACAGCCTTGAAGGAAATCTAGAAAATTTTCCAGATTTTTGACCAAGACAAGAATAAGAGGAAGATGATGTTTTTGAAGAAATAGTTATGGTGTTTTGCTTGCAACCTTTACTTATTATTCCTCCTCATTTTAGGCCATTCCTATCCCACAAGAGTTGGGATTTTTGAAATTTCAAGCTAGAGAATTATCTCAAAATTTTTATGATTAAAAGGAATTAAAGAATCAAGAGTAGTTTAAATTCAAAGATGTTAGGATAAATATGAATAAAACTTAAGTGATGAGATTTGAACTCAAGACCTTAGAGATTAAATCACAAAGCTCTAACCACTTAACCACATTAATTTTTGTTCTTATTTTCTCAACCAATATTCTTCTTATCTAAACCTCAAGCTATCTTCCTATTTTGACCTCAAGCAAAATTACCCTTTTACCCTTTCTACTCAACAAGCATAGATAAATTATATAACTATAAACCACAATTCTAAGACACACAAAGTCACTCAAAAGATATATTTTATGCATGACAACATGATATGCATTCCATCCCCCTTACTTTAGGGTAGCTTTTACATGGGGTTTCACACGTGACTGAGATGCTATACCATCCAGATTCATGGTAGCTAGTTGATGATTGTCGTCTACCTGATATGTACCCAAATCCAGACTTCGTGTAGGAACTAGTAGAGGTTCGGGGTTAATCATGTTATTTCTTCTTCCTAAACCTTTAGGTGTGTGACCAACATCAACTGTCTCAACATTACTACTAGTCAAACTTATGTATTTAGTACCTATAGGCTGGTAAAATGTCGGGGGATCCAAGTAGTTTATGTTTTCCATTCTCATGCCCATGGGGAGATGGGGAAATAAATTGTACTGTTCATTTATCGATGCACCCAATCCACTGACCTGGTTAAGCATTGCCATGAATGAACCCGTTGGTGGGGATACCTCCGATAAATGACCTGGGCGTTGAGAAGTGACCTCAAAATAACTCACATGCAATTGAATACTCTGTAACTTAAGTTTGTTTGGCAACATCCATAAAACCTCCATATCATCATCATCGCTTAACTTATTTGCAGCGTATTGCTGGTCAAATCCATAAAGAAAAGGATGCCGAAGTGTAATCTTAAATGTCACGTTTCTCCCTCCTAATCCAAGATAGGTTTAGACCTTGTCAACCAGTTCGGAGTAAGATATCAATCGTTGGAGTATCCAAGTTTTTTTTTTAATTACCCCATCAAACCATATAGTGTAACACCCCACGACTACGTACCCTAAAAGGGCGGGGATGTCGTCCCATCCCGTAGGACAAGGGGTCTTTAGAACGAAGTATAAAATATAAAGGCAATCTCCAAAGGAATCAACTTAGATAAATAAAGAAATACTCTTATTACATCAGGCTCAACTTGGAGCAAAACGAAATAAAACAAATATGGTTCAGAAGTATAGACGACAAAAGTCCCCTAGAACAGCATAGGGAAAATAGCCAAAGCCTCTACTATCAAGCCCTGCTGCCTCAACACAATCTATCTCCTGAAAACATGATGCAAAACAGTGTGAGAATAAATCTCAATAAGTCCTGTGTGTGCACATGGTGTTTTGAATAGTACGTGTATGCAAAGTGCAAAACATTTGTAGAAATAATTTGGCAAGTCATAAACAATCTCTTTTCGCAAGGAGTGGGTTTTTCTCATTGTCACACTTTGTACAAAATAAATCCTCCACTCAAACAAACAGTCATGTCACCACACGTTGGGCTCCATGAGAACAAAATGGCCAAGGCACCACACTTTGTGCACCTTGTCCAGACCAGATTACCACACGATGGGCGTTCTGATCAAGGTGAGTGTACAGCTCACCGGGTGAGATACTCCTCCATCTCTACACCCAACAAAACCATCCGGGTGTCCATGCCGGGAAAATAAATAATACCATACCAGGTACACATGCTAGCTCGGACTGGCCTGACCAACCAACACTGTTGCCTTTTCAAGCAGAGTTCATCTTCTGGAGGTGGCCTCTTGCCAGAAGACTTACGCTAGCCCTCCAAGACTAGTATTGTTAGCCTACCCTTTTTGAGTACTCAACGAACATATCCGTCAATTCCTGATTCAAAATTTCCATACCTTGCCATCACAAAGTGGTGTTTTTTTAAAAGAGACTTCCAAAGATTTAAGGAAAAGAATAGTTTTCTTGATAAAATCATTAGTTTGACAAAATCGTTTAAAGAATAAATATCGACGTTTACAACCCAAGCAAACATAGTTCAATAATAGCTTTACAAAGCTTCACAACATAGACTTGCCATCACAACATTTAACCAAAGAGTTTATGCAAGGACTTACTTGATATGCCTCAGATAAACGTGATAAATTCACAACTTGCTTTCCTCAATTATCCTCCTGATCTAAACCATATAATATCATGATCAGGGTCTCAATTAATTCAAACATGCTCTAATCTCATTTATTTCACAACAATTCGCAATCCCCTATTTAATTCCAAGTAAACTATCCAATCCCCAAAGATTATACACCATGACCACATGTTTATCCTACTAATAGACATCATTAAACTTTACTTTCGGCATCAAGGGCGGGTATTCCCTTACCTTGCAACAACCGGGTGATGAGGTCTCGACGCTCCTATGGTGGTCGTCCCGAGTTCTCTTGAGAAGAAGAGAAAAGCTACCTCCTTTGCTCCTCTTGACCGAAAATTAAAGAAGAAGATGAAATCAACCTCTATGGGGCGTGATTTAAGGGAAGAAGAAGGAGAAAAGAATCATCAGAGAAAACGGCATCAAGAGGTTGAAAGGATTTTTGCTTACCTTAAGGTGTGTTCGATTTTTGCTTAGAATAGTTCTTGAGTTTTCAAAAATTTGCAGAGAGAATTTGCTGGAATTTTCGTGTAGAATGGAGAGGATAGACGGCTGCTATGATTTAGAGTTGGAGAAGATTGGTTTAGGGTTAGATGGTGATGTTTAGAAAGACTCCTAATGGCTTTAGGTTTCTTGGACAGCACGGGCAAAAATTTCAGCTTGTGATGTCTCTCCTTACTGCCGAATCTAGGTGAGTTTAAGGGGGAGAAAATAATCTGCAATTTGCTCCCTTGAGCTGGCCGAAGTATTGGGCAAGAGAAGGGCTGATTGTGTTCAGAATTTTGGGCCAAACAAGGAAGAGTTTGAGAAGGCTTTGGAGACTAAAATTCTGTGCAAGTGCTGTGCGAAATTTCTGTGCAAGAGTGGCGAGTTTTGGACTGTTTTGGCTGCTGTAGTTCTGCCAAAATTTCTAGAGAAACAATGAGGGTTTTGGGTGCTGAAAATAGCTTGATCAGCTGGGGTTTTCGGTGGGTTATGTGTGTAGAATTTCGGTTGGAATAGGAGCACAACAGCTGGCCGAAATTTCCTGCACAAAACTGCCGAAAATCCTGTGCATAAGCTGGACGAATTTCAATGGTTTTCTGTGAATAAAATTCTGGTTTTGTGCAGCTAAGGTAACCTGAATTGATGAGGAGTATTTAGGTGTTTTGAGCTAGGGTTTGAAGAGTTGGATTGTAGTTAAAGGTGCTGGAATTTTGGACAGCTTGTGTTGACACAAAGCTGCCGAAATTCTGCTAGGATAAGGAAGAAAATCCTAGTTGAATTTGGATTGAAATAAAAGTCTGATTTGCTAAGGGATTTAGGATAAGATTTCCTAGCTTTGGAAGAGTTTGAGTTGAGCTAAAGTTCCTCCAAGAAGTGGCGGCACAATCTGGAATTTTTTTCCAGATTTTTAGCTAATATTCTAGGGTTAAAATCAACAAGGTTTCCTACTAGGAAAAGGACTCTTTAATTCCAACTATCCATGGTAACATCCATTAAGCTAAAATCAAGCTGGAATTTTATTTATTAGCTAAGGTTTTTTTGAAAATCCTAAAGGATAAAAGCTGAAAATTAAAAGTGAACTTTATTCACATCAAAGTCCTTAAATTTAGGGAATAAATATAGAGACTAATTTCCTTGGAATAATGACACTAAAATTTCTCTAGGTTTGCTAGATCTCTTTTCGGCCAAGACATGGAAACTCTAAGGGAAGGAATTTTCAAAAAGAGGAACTAACTTCACAAAAAGTAGGATTTGAACTCGGGTCACCAAAGGAAATCACCAACCTCCCGCTATTCCAAAACAACTCCAATACTATTTTTTTTTCTACAATCAGTTCTCACCACCCCAATACTCATCCTTCCAAATCTTCGACCAAACCTCCCTTATCCAAATCTTTAACAACACAACTATTTCACATCAATTAATTCAAATGCAAGAGCAACGGAAAAATTCTCATGCATCCATGCAAATAAAATAATTCTAAGCTACCACATAAAATGCAAAATGCTATGCAATGCATGACTTTTCCCCATAGTCAAAGGTAGTTTTGGGCGGGGTATTACATATAGACCCTCGATAATCACGCTGTATATAACAATCCCAAAAAAAATATATAGCATAATAGGGGGCTCCAATGCATTCATTTTAACAATATGGCACAACCTGAGATTGAAATGTAATTGTTATCAGAAAATATGGCACGAGTATAACCAGATTGAAGAAAACATGAAAAATAAGCATACTGAAGCTGTACATAATCAATATACATACCTTTCACCTTCTCTTGCACAATCAATAATCAACACATAATGCCCATTGCGCTACCACATTGTCCCCTTTTGTCTGGAGATAAAATTACTTAAGTCTGATCCAGATTTGTCATTGCGCTGCCGATGCAGATTTGGGATATATTTCGTCAAGGTCACATTACAAGAATGTGACCTGGAGGTTGCATTCTTGAAATGCGATCTCGAGGTCGCATTCTAAGAATGCAACCTCTACATTCATAAAAAAAAAAAAAAAAAAAGAACTTTGTTGATTGATGATCTACACCCGACAGCCAATTACAACCCAAAAAACTATACACACATTCACAAGACATTAATTCACCAAGCTGCCCAGCTAAGATATAAAATCACCATACAAAGTTCACATGCAGTTATATGTAATCACATGTAAAAATCACCAAGCCTACTAGAATGTAGCTATATATATAAACAAAATGAAGTAGGCTTAATGGGGTGAATAGGAACAAATGACAACTAATACGGTGAGAGTACACATGGCCTGTGAGGCTTGATCTTTTTCTTTGGTCTCCAAGCAGCGGTAGCATCGTCGGCGTCGACAACAGGGTCGGGCTGTGGGTTTTCTTGGACAGCCGATGCAGGATCTGAATTTTGTTGATGAGGATGTGGAACCCGTCCTCGCTTGTGGTAGACTATCTTACGAAATGGTCGAATCGGGAGGTCCTCAATGTGTGGTATCGGATACTCTTGTGTCACACACTCAGTAGGCTGCATACTTCAAGTAGCCGGGTCTACTGTGGTGCGTAGATCCTCAACATACTCAATGCCTTTCTCCAAACATTGATGTAGCCTCGTCCTCATAGTCACCATATGTTATCCATGGAGATTGAATCGGAATATCCATAAAATCATCTCCTGTTCCCTCGTGAATCTCCGACCCGGTTGCCTCATCAACCTCAGCGGGGTGTGATCCCACAAGATGGTCTGGTCCAGTAGCAGCTTGCACTCAGGTTCTTCGGCCCTCGCACCTCACTCCTATGTGTGCACGTCCATCAATAGGCGCTCGGGGCCTCAAAGTAGGCTAAACTAGCGGTACAATTTGTGCGCTTGAATGAATTGGGGTTGGACCAGCATAATTGTCGTGTGCATGATGACATGCTGTAAATCCACGAGCACATATATCTCGTATTTCTATAAATGCCATTCGAGAAATTAAGTTGGCACTTTGAATATGACGATTAGCCACTTACATAGCACGTCACACAATATCAACCTGAAAAAAAATATACAAAGGTTTGTTAGATTTTTCACTGTAATGAATAAGTTATTAACTTAGAAATTACGATAAAAAAGCAGTAAGTACCAAGATAACTGTACTCAATCCAGTGGGTTGATATCCCAATGATAGGCCTCGGGTAATGGGGTTCTCGATACGAAGACAGGTACAATCCCTATACCACTGAATATAGTCCACAGCAAGTGAAACACCTATCAGACTGGTTTGTATATAGTCCATGCATTGTGCCTACATCTGAAGAAACGACGCATGATATATGATATAATCTCTGGAGGGATTGCTTCACCTATCAATCTCGTGTAGGTCATCCCTTATATTGCAATCTACCAGTATAGGATGAAACAATCCAAACTGCCGTATCACTCGGTCTGGAAAGTATAGCTCAACCACCTCCCAACTGATAAGCGCCGTGCATGACCTCCAGATAACATATCCATCCAAATAACTTGGGGGCAGCCTTATCACCAAATCTGACTGATACGGCTGCCAAACAAACTGACATACGAATAATACATATAAGGATTCAAATAAATGATGACTTGTACATAAAACAACAGCATAGCTAAAAAAAATATGCATGTATACTCACATCCTCATCTGAGAGGGCATTGAGCTGGGATCGATAAGATATGAGAACATGTGTTGACATACGAAAAAGTTGTAAATCTACATCCCATCTAACACCATATGGTGCGAGTGGTGGAAACTTATCATGAGGTATACTCCGCTCTGGTCGGACAACCAGAACACGCTCCCATGCCTACAGCTGTAATGCAGTCCAAAATGTGTTAGTCGCATGACACATGTATTATGAAATATGAGAAAAACTAAACATAAATCAAAATCTTACTTGAAGTAAGACTATCGGGCCACAAATCTCTTGGGCCGACCCAATAGCAGCTTGACACAAACATCTATATAGGTATGCTAGAACACCACTACCATAGCTAAGCATACCATATGCCTCCAAATCTTTTAGGATAGGTAAATATCTCAAGTGAAGTAAGTTCCCTGACTTTTCAGAAAAAAGTAACCCCTCGATCAATATGAAAATAAGACAATGAGCGCGCTGCATGGCACTAACATCGGTTGCATCCTTTAACAGAGGTATCTCCAAGAATGCCTCAATAGGGCCCTTCTCAAGCCGATTTCCCCATATGTCCTCAGCCCTTTGTCTGAAGCCAAGCAGTCTATCGTAAAGGTTTATCCAATCTAATTTACTGTATTGCATGGGATGCCCTATTACTGGATTCCCATCTACCTTAAGGCCTCATAACAACGCTACATCCTCAAGTGTCACGGTAGCCTCTCTTAACGAGAGATGAAACGTGTGGGTCTCCTGTCGCCATCATTCTACCAATGCAGTAATGAGAGCACGATGAACTTGAATATGTCCAACTCATCTAACTCCACCAAAACCAGCCCTATCCACTAACTCCGATACTCTACCAGAAAGGGGAGTATGATCCCAGAATGCGGAATCGTATCGTCTATACACTAATAGAATCTCACAAGAACGTTAATCTCTAGACCATACTAAAGAAGAACGATGACTCGACTGTAGAGATAATAAACTGTCTACAAGAGGGTTGGGATGAATATCTATGTGTATGTGATGCATCGTTCCTATTTGAATTAAGTTAACATAATTAAATATAAGAATGTCTATATGCCAGTAGTATAAATGGAAGGTTAGAACATGATTGATCCAATCAAACAATTAAAACATAAACTTTAATATATGTCAAATAAGTAACCACACTGCCATCATTAATAAAGAAACTGAAAAGTTAAGAACTGGAAAAAGATTTTGAGGCTGCTATCATTAAACTGGAATAATCAAAATTTACCTCCCGAAGAGCTAAATAATGGAAAGAGCATCGTTGAGCTCTTTGGGAGGCATATTTCTTTTGTTCACTTTGTCTTAATGGAGAAAGCTATAAACATGTCAAAATATAAGACTTTAGTGTCGCATTAAGCTAAATGTGCTACCAATAAAACCTAAATAATGCATCCATAGACCTAAAAAATAAGCATAATTCAGGTTCTCATCTTGCTATCCCAGTCATGAATCCTAAGGAAATATGGAACTCGAGCCTACCAAAGCTAAGTGCTTTATCAAATTTAAACAACTTAAAGAAATGAAATCTAAATTCCAGTGTTAGTTTCACACCAGAATATTCAACTAAAACCAATTCAACAAATTCAGCACGTCTAACATCCCACCTCATTCTTCAAATTCGAACTGTAACATATGATGAGTAGTAAAGAAGAATGACCTGAGCAAGAACTTTTCTAGGTAAATTGGATCCTTGATAGGAAGTGACAGCCTCGTTTCCACTAATCTAACTGTCCTTCTCGAAGAGCTTGACGATGCTCTTTTTCTTCATGAACTTGGTGCTCGAAAGCTTTTCTATCCTCAGAATCGAAGCAGCAGATGGCTTGAGCAAAAAGCCCTTCTGCAGATGGCTTAACGAAGTCGGCATTGTAATACCCTTACTAAAGGTAACAACGGAAGCATATCAATACCGGGTGTCGCTCCGTCTAGTTAACCAGAGGTCTTTATAACAAAAAGCCAACAGAGTATGTAAGGCCTAGATCCATAATACAACCTATAATGATGGTCATGTGCACATATATAGTAAAGAATTTCATACATGAAAATTCCAATTCAATATCATTTATAAGGTACGTTATCCAAAAAAGAAACGTCCGGACCTATTCTACTGTCACTTTGGTATCGTCCTCTATTCGTAGGTCTGCTCAACTTTGGATTCTACAAAAAGGTAAGATAAAAGACAAGTGTGAGTGAAAAATCACCCCATGAATCCCATGTGTACTAGTGCTTTATCAAAGAGGCAGAGTACACAAAACTTTTTGTGGAAAGCATATCATTTGTTCATTAGAAATGAATCCAAAACTCTTTAACGAAAAGTTTATTAAGAACTCAATCATTTTTAGAAAACTGTATTTTAATTTCAAATCATTGCCCCAATTTTAAAATCACAGGCGCTTCTCCAATAGAAGGTCGGTCTGTATCCACATGTAAGTCCCGCAGTCCTTGCCTTCGATGCCACATATCATTGTACTGAGGCCGCAGCCTCTAGTACTCAATGTGCGTCGTTGAAAAAAGTACACCGCAACGTACTTCTGCTTAGGTATACCACAACATACCTAGTGTACAGTAGCACACAATCTTTTACTTACCACCAGAAGCCAAGGATCCCAATCTTGATGTCAATCACCATTAAGGCAGTAAGAAGTTAAACGCACCAAGTGTCCCCACTCAGCATCCAGCGAATGACTTAAAATCAAGAAGCACCCATAGACGCGGCAATTGCCAGGTGCTAAACAGCTAGCCAGGACGACTCATCTCAATGTCCTGTCGCCCTATTTGGAGTAAGACAATCCCCAGAACTGATCGGGTTACTTGGGGTCGTCTATTTCTAACATGAGCTAGTACAAAGATCAAAGTCCTTGCTAAGTACTCAACGTTAATAATACCAACCCCGTCTAATTGATCAGGCCAGAGGGTTATCTGATCCCGCAAGATTAAAAAATCAAAACATTATGAGGGCAAAATCACATTTTCCAGAATTTGATCCCACTGACTTGCAAGTCAGATCATCATTCACATAGACTCCATAGAGCCAATCAATTCTTTCCATGGTGTATTAGACCAATAAAATAATTTCAGGGATCAAAAGGTCGTTTTACAAAAGTCATTCTCATCACGAGAGATTATTTTCCAAAATCATGTTGAAATAGGATAAAAAGTTCTATTCACACATCAAAACATGTTTCCAAGAGTATTTGGGTCATTTTTCTCGTACTTGATCACAAAATTTATTTTCAAGGGTATTCAGGTCATTTTAACCATACTCAATTTCCAAAAGACTTTTTGAGGGTATTCGGGTCATTTTACCCTTATTCAATTTGAAAATATTCACAAGAGTTCCAATAAGGATATTTCGGTCATCTACTGAATACCCGAGTTCCAAAGGTTTTCATAAAATATTCTAATAAGGACATTTAGATCATTTTCCAAATACACGATTCCAAAAAGGAACTCATTTCAAGAAATTTAGAATTCTAATCCCAAAAGGGGATTAAATTCAAATTTTCCAAACATATTTCCATAAAATGTTCCAATAAGAGCATTCCAGTCAATTTATGAATACCCGATTCCAAAATTTACCATTTTCTGAAAATCTCAAATATTTAATCCAAAAAGGACTAAATTTACAAAATTCATGCTTTAATCATTCAGTAATGTTTCCAAGCCAATTATGATGTTCAATCAAGCCCAAAATGGCATAAAATAATTCTTGCTCAGATATACCTTAAAAATATTCAGGGATTTCCAAAACGGTATATAATATGGCATTTCATGGAAAAACAAAGAACACTAACTTTAGAAAGAGTTTTAGAAATCCAAGAGACTTACTTTGTGTCCTAAGCAAATCTTTCCGTTTATGGCCGTGTAACCTTTGTTTCTACCGTTTTCGACGTTCCGTTGGCCGTTTGTCGTTAAACCTACACCAAATATCGTTTTCAGGTCAATTCATGTTTGGCCAAAAAATAGCCAACGGGTAGCCAACGTTCAGCCGACGTGCTCGACGGGTAGCTGACGTCCAACTGACGTTTAGCCGACGGTTAGCCGACGAGGCCGATGGTTAAGGAAAACGTTCAACTTTCGTTACGTCGTTTTTTCTTCGTTTGTTTGATTCTTTCATTTTCCTTTTTCCACATCCTTTCTCCCTTCATAAATAAGGGATTTGCTACATATTTCCCCAATTATTTCATCCAAATCACACAATTAATCATCCTTAAATTCGTCCATGTTCCAAGCAAAATTCTGAAATTTTGCAGCTTTGACACATGATTTTGTTTTGGATATAATTTTCAATCCATAATTCCGTTCTGGCTCTATGATATACCAAAACGGCTGTAAGACTCTTAAATTTAATTTGGTACAGCCCATTTTTAGAGTTATGGTTCCATTAACATGCTACTGGGCAAAAACAGTCCCAGTAGTTTTCTAATTTTTAGTCCATTTCCACAAAACAACTTCACCTACTTGTGCTTCTTGATCCATAACACCTACTTAACCCCCTAATCCACTTCATTTCCCTTCAAACAACTTTAATTCTCCATATTTTCAGGTTCAAGAAAGCCACTAAATTCTTATGCAAATAACATATAACTAACATCAACATTCAAAAATAAATCATAATCTATTTTCTTTAACGTTTAACCCATTTTTATCCCAACTCTACCATTTTTCTTCTCAATCATGAAAAACCCTTTAAATCACCATTAAAATACTCTTATTCACCATAAAAAACATCGCCTATGAATCCTTTATCCAACCGGTACACACACTTGCACAAAAAAGTCTCACATAGTACACAATAACCATTTTAATCATTACAAATCTCACGTTTTCATGTTAAAATTCATGTCAAAATGATCACCGTAATGAAATCTACAACTTTAATTCTTGAAGTTTGAATTTTTTCCTTGTGTGTAGCTTGATTTGGCTGAAAAATGCTTCAAGTTTCCCTTTTTCTCTCCAAGAACTCTTCTTCTCTCACTTTTCCCATTTTTCTCTATGTTTTTCTAGCTTTTCTTTCATTTCCATTTCTTTTCTTCCTCTCCTTCCTTTTGTTCTTCTCTTGGATGAATTTCTCACTATTTTACAGCTCTTCCACCACCATTCTAGGGTCCAAAGTCAACCAACATTAATTACATTGTGGGCTATCCATTTTAAATCTAAATTCCTATTGGTGGATTTAATTTAAATGGATAATTCTTAAGCTTATTCAATAAGCTTTTGCAATTTAATAATCCCACAAATATTTTACTCCCCCAATGGTATTTATCACTTGTTTTCATCCACCATTCACACAATGCCACACATCCATTTTTAACCGTGATTTTCTATTTTCTTCAGAAATAACCAAAATCCGGTCCGTAACGGAAAAATATTTTATTTTACTATTCAACTCCAAAAATTTCACTGAATCCATTGGTAACACTTAAATTCTTCAATTCCCTCTCTACTTGGTCAAATTTGCGGTCAAAGTCGTGGGCGCGGTCAAAATGACGAAAATACCCCTGATACCTTGGGTAGCATAAGTGGCACCAAAATGTGCATTTCATTGCACTGATCAATTTCTCTTTTTAGAGTACCCTTAAATTCTTATTTTGTTAATAATAATAGCTTCCTAAAAATTTAGGGTATAGGTAGAATAAATTCAATAATTACACCTGGGTCCTGACAAAATATTATTTCACCAAAATATTCGTCTCATTACACCGATCAACTTTTGTTCTGGACATCGGTACAAATTCTCATCTTATTACAAATAGTAGCCATTCGAAAGTAAAAAAGGTGGGGTGTTACAGGCACTGTGAAATGGGCATAGGATGAAGTCGGCATTGTGAAATGGATCGGAAGATTGTAGTAGCATGAGTGTTGTAGCTTCAAATGGGCAAAATTGCTCTGTCGCACAAGAAGAAGTTGCAATTCGTGCTGAGCTTGCAGAATAAATTGTAGAATCGAAGCTGAAGACGAAGGATATCAACCAGTAAGGTCGCATTCATGTAATGTGACCTTGAGATCGCATTTATGGTATGCAATCTTAAGGTCACATTTCACTAATGCGATCTTAAGGTCGCATTTCTTAATTGGTTTTCCAGAAAATATTCCTTTTTGTTGTAAAAAAATGCCATCGAAGGTTGCATTTGCAAAATGTGACATCATTTTAGAAGGTCGCATTTGTAGAATGCGACCCCACTACATTCAGAATATCGTACTGGGGCACCCCTGTGTTGGAATTTCGAAAGAAAATGGCACCATTTTCTAAAATTCTGGCTCAAACACTGGCTTCCTTCTCGGCCTATAAGTCAGAGGAAACTTTCAAGAACCCGAGATTGCCCTATTGAAAAATGGAATAGATATGCTGATCAAGCAACACATTCTACATCAAGAGTGTTGATGAAATAGCCTTGCCAGCAAAATAACACAAATTTCAACAGATTCAGGAAAAATCTAGTAAGGGAAGCTGCCTATCCAAGTAAAGTCGAATACCCAACCTTGCTGTCGTGTTGCCCTGAACCTCCTGAACCAGTGGGCAACTTTCAAAAAGATAATGATCCGTCTCTTGGTCAGCAAAACAGAAATCACACCTAGAGCACAATGCAAATCCGAACCTTTGAACCGTAGCTTCAATAGCCATACCGCCAAAGAATTTCCTTTAAAAAAAAAAACCTTGACTTTCAGCTGGATGCCAATCCTCCGGACCTCCTTTATGATAATATCTGAATGTCTCCTTGCCTATATCTTATCCCTACCTAATTTAATAGAAAATTAACCATCTGACTGAGATTGAAACAGTGACCTGATTCTTAACACCAAGAAGACTAGAGCTGGATCCAATTGATTAAAAATATAGTGCACATCCCAAAAACCATTCTTTGTACAATCCATGACACAAATTCTTAAGACAATGGAGGAATTTAAATCAGCTAATTTACTGTGACCAGTCCAATAATCAAATAAGAATGAAGATGAACCTGACTTTAGTGCAAAAGATATCAAGGACTCAGCTAAATGACCAACCTTCATGATATGTCTCTACTGGAGAGATGGCTGCGGTTTTAACTCCATTTGTGACAGTAGAGAGTGATTTTCTCTCCCTAAACCTCCACCATAAACTTAAAGAGGAGGCAATATTCAAATAATCAAAACTTCTAATATGCAGGCCATTCTCTTCAGAAGGAGAGTACAAGGAGTTTCACGCTTTCCATTGCAGTTTACTCCCAAAATCCGAATAACCCCAAAAGAAACTAGAAATATACCTTTCTATATCATAAAAAATAGCCTAGACGGATCAATGACATGCAACAAATGCATTGGAATGTTGGGAAAATAGCACACACTAATTACTATTTTCCCCGGTGCAGTGGAAGGGTGGACCAATAGGACATGCGAATGCAAAATAAATTAAATACGAGCAAAGTAAATAAAATAAGGAATTTAAAATGGCACTAGAAATTTAATGTGGTTCACCCTCAATTTGGGCTACGTCCACGAGACAAACTCTGAATATTTTTTCTATTAATAAAATAATTAGTAGGCTTACAAGAAGAACTTCTCTAGAAAAATACTAGAGGCATAACCCTGAGATTAACCCAAAATAGTGACACTCAAGTATTTTCCATACATTCCAATTAACTTCACTGTTTTGTCACTCCCCAATTATTTTTCCCTCTCCCCACAAACTCATCAAAGCTATAAGCTTTGGACTCACTTGCACTCATTCACTTAACTATGCTTGTATTATTTTTGTCGATGATGTATTTGCAATCTAAGAAGCCTATTTATAGGCATGTCAGATTGTTGTAGACTACTCCTTTTAATTGTGTAAAATGCATCCAGGTTTTCTCTTTTTATATCACAACTTTTGCTCTTCTTATGAGGGACCACAACAATCTCCCCATTCCAACTACATGGAGGGCTCCATCAGTCCTGCTGCTTGTCGATAGTATTCTAATTTTTTCTCGGAAGGGTCTTGGTCTTCATGTCTGATCCATTCTAATCTATGTGAATTTTTTCAAGCTATAGTAGCTTCCTCTTCAATACATCCCTGATCTAGTGATATCTCACATTAATATATTTCGATCTAGAATAAAAGAGGGAATTCTTCCCAAGGTGAATTGCACTCTGACTGTCACAAAACAGCTCATACTTATCCTGGTGAAAACCAAGTTCACTAAAGAACTTCTTCACCGACAACAACTCCTAACATGCTTCAGTTGTTGCAATAAGCTCTGCTTCAGTTGTTGAGAGAGCAATACACTTCTGTAGTCTTGAATGCCATGACACAACTCCCTCTGCAAACGTAATAAGATATCCTGATGTAGACTTTCTTGAGTCAACATCACCAGCCATATCAGCATCTGTGTAGCCCACTAACACAGGTTTTCCATCTCCAAAACACAAACACATTTTAGAGGTACTATAGAGATACCTGAGAATTCACTTAACTGCATTCCAGTGTTCCTTCCCAGGATTTGAAAGGAACCGACTTACCACTCCCACTGAGTGAGCAATATCTAGCCGTGTACACACCATCGCATACATCAAACTCCCAACTGCTGAAGCATATGGAACTTTATTCATTTCATCCTTCTCACCCTCTGTAGAAGGGCACTGCTTGTTACTTAACCTAAAGTGATGATTAGCAAGAGGACAACTAACTGCTTTAGCTTTATCCATGTTAAACCTTTGAAGTATCTTCTCAATGTACTTCTGTTGTGATAACCACAATTTCTTGGTGCCTCTGTCTCTAGTTATTTTTATCCCAAGAATTTATCTTGCTGGCCCTAAGTCTTTCATGGCAAAAGACTTGCTTAACTACTTCTTTAAGCTATTTATTCTGAAAATATTCTGGCCAACGATCAACATGTCATCCACAGAGAGCAAAGGAATAATGAAATCATCATTAGAGAATTTTTGAATGAACACACAGTGGTCTAAAGTAGTCTTTTTGTAGCCTTGCTCCCCCATCACTAACTCAAACTTCTTGTACCAATGTCTCGGTGCTTGCTTCAAGCTATATAAGCTTTTCTTAAGCTTATAGACGTAGTCTTCTTTTCCCTTTACTTTTGAAACCCTCTGGCTACTCCATGTATATCTCTTCCTCTAAGTCACCGTGAAGGAAGGCAGTCTTCACATCCATCTGCTCGATCTCCAAGTCGAGGCTTGCTGCTAACCTTAGCACTATTCTGATGGATTTCATCTTCACCACCAGAGAGAAAATCTCATCAAAGTCAATCCCTTATTTTTGGTTAAACCCCTTGACAACTAATCTAGCTTTGAATCGTGGCTAGAGACTGTTTTTTGATGCTTGATCCTGAACACCCACTTGTTCTTCAAAGCTCTCTTACCTTTTGGAAACTTCACCAGCTCAAATGTTTTATTCTTATGTAAAGAATTCATCTCGTCTTGCATAGCTTCAATCCACTTCTTACTGTGTTCATTATCCATAGTTTTTTCAAAGCTTTTTGGTTCTCCCCCATCGGTTAGTAACACATACTCTGTTGGAGGATATCTTGTAGTGGGTTGTTTGACTCTACTAGATCTCCACAGAATTGGAGAACCTACTGGAACTGGTGGTTGATCATCAACAACTTCAACATCAGCATCATCTGATGGTATCTCAAAGGGAGCAATTGGATCACCTGCCTCAGGTTGATCATGAAGTGCTTCATCTTCAACTTCTCTCTGCACCGTCATTGAAAGAACTAGCTCCAAGTTTGTTAAACCACTATTGGATTTGGAAGCATTTTCCTGAGCTTTTGCAATGTCTTCAATGGTCTCATCCTCAACAAAGACTGCATCACGGCTTCTGACAAGCTTCTTCTGAATTAGATCATAGAATCTATAGCCAAGCTGATCTTGACCATAGCAAACAAACACACACTGTCGTATCTTGACATCAAGTTTGGATCTCTCATCATTTAGCATATGCACAAAGGCCTTACAGCCAAACACTCGCAGATGATCATAGGAAACATCCTTTCCCGACCACACACTCTCTAGAAGATCATACTGTAGAGGTACATAGGGTGAAAGGTTTAATATGTGAGCAACTGCTAGTATAGCTTTACCCCAGAACATCTTTGGTAACTTTGCATGTGAGAGTATACATCTAACTCTCTCCATCAAATCTTGTTCATCCTTTTAGATAAACCATTCAACTGCGGTGTCTTTAGTGGTATCATTTGATGTCGAATACCATGCTCCTTACACTAAGCATGAAATGGTCCTATGTACTTGCTACCATTGTCTGTGCAAATGCACTTCAGCTTCTTGTTGGTCTGTTTCTCCACCAGAGATAAAAACTACTTAAAGACCTCTAGCACCTGGTTTTTAGTCTTCAAAAGATACACCCATATCTTCCGAGAATGATCATCAATAAAAGTCACAAAATATTGAGCACCACCAAGTGATTTTGGCAGTGGTCTACATAAGTCTAAATGTATTAGATCCAATACATTCTTCATTTTGGAAGGAGCAGAACTCTTGAAAGTAACTTTGTTTTGCTTTCCCGCCAGATAATCAGCACACTTCTTCAACTGGACCTGATCCTATCCAGACAACACATTCTTCTTGGCTAAACAGGTCATACTTTTCTCATTCATATGACCTAGCCGCTTGTGCTACAACTCAACTGTACTATCATTCTCTACTATGTTCATAGCATCTTGGGAGATCTTCTCTTGCATCATGTATAGTTTTGAGTACTTTTTCCCTTTGGCCACCACCAACGATCCTTTGGTGAGCTTCCACTGGCCGTTGTAAAAGGTGTTGCAGTGACCTTCATCATCTAACCTTCCGGCTGAAATTAAGTTCAAACACACATCTGGAATAAGCATTACATCCTTCAGGACTAACTGCGTACCACTCTCCATCTTTAAGCAAACGTTTCCTTTTCCTAGAACTTTTGAGGAATAGTAATTTCCCATTCTAACAACACCAAAATCCCTTGGTGTGTAAGCAGAGAACAATTCCCTTCGAGATATCATATGAATGGTCGCTCCACTGTTAACTACCCAACTAGTCTCATGGGTTGCAAGGTTGACAATGTCTTCTTCAATGACGATGTTGAACTTCTCAGCAATATTAGTCTACTCATCATCACTGATGTCATTTTGGATCTTCCCCCTGCTTTTGTTATTCTTCTTATCTTTCTTGAACTTTTTGCAAAACCTTTTTATGTGACCCTTCTGTTTACAGTGATGGCACTCTACATTGGCATACTTATTGACTTTCCTCGGCTTTTGTCTCTGGACATTGAACTTCTGGTCTGACTCCTCCCTCTGGATTCTACAACAAGAACATCCTGCTGCGATGAAGTGGATCATTGTGCTTTTCTTCTCATTTCTTCATTTAGGACTCCATTTTTTACAAATGCTATATTTATTACACCATTTGTTGCTGAATTGGTGATTGGAATCTTCAAAGTCTCCCAAGACTCTGGTAGGGAAGCTAGCACCAAAAGAGTAGGTACTTCATTATTAAATTGAATGCCCATCCTTGACAGCTACTCCACGATCCTTTGCATATCAATTAAATGATCTGCCATCGACGTACCCTCCCGGTACTGCATCTGGAGTAGCTTTGCCAAATAAAATAATTTATTGTTACCTATCTTAGAAGTGTACAACTCCTCTAGCTTGTTCTATAGCGTACATGCATGAGTCTCACTACAAATGTGATTGTACACATTGTCTTCGACAAACTGTCAGATGAAGCCACAGACTTGCTCATGCTCAAATTCCCATTCCTCATCTGCCTTGTCCTCGGGTTTAGTTGTACTAAATACCGGTAGATGCAGCTTCGTCACAAATAGGAGATCCTTCATCTTGTTTCTTCATATGGGGTAATTCATGCAATTTAAATTAATCATTTTACTCATCTTCACCTCTATGGTCCCCGTCTAGACTTTAAAAGAGTAAATAATAATCTAATTTATTTTTTGATATGGAGGGTCCACTTCAATGGCAACCACAGAGCATACGATAAGTAGATATTATTACCCTAATCAAAGCTTTGATACCAGTTGTTGGGAAAATAACACAGATTAAGTACTATTTTCCCCTGGTGCAGTGGAAGGGTGGACCAATAGGACAGATGGATGCAAAATAAATTAAATATGAACAAAGCAAATAAAATAAAGAATTTAAAATGGCACCAGAAATCTAACGTGGTTCATCCTTGATTTGGGCTACGTCCACAGGACAAACTCCGAATATTTCTTCTACTAATAAAATAATTAATAGGCTTACAAGAGGGACTTCTCTAGAAAAATACTAGAGGCATAACCCTGAGATTAATCTAAAATAGTGACACTCAAGTGTTTTCCAAACACCCCAATTAACCCTACTATTTTGTCCCTCCCTAATTATTTTTCTCTCTCCACAAACTTATCAAAGCTACAAGCTTTGGATTCACTTGCACTCACTCACTTAGCTGTACTTGTATTGTTTTTGTTGATGATGTATTTGCAATCTAAGAAGCCTATTTATAGGCATACCAGATTGTTGTAGACCACTCATTTTGATTATGTAAAATGCATTCATGTTTTCTCTTTTTATATCATAACTTTTGCCCTCCATTATGAGGGACCACAATATGGAAGACCTTATAAGAGGTAATATTCCAGCATTACTAAGAAACTTGTACCTCCATGCTTGAATTTTGTCCTTGATTTTATCAACTAGGGATAGAAGGTAGGCCGTCTTCTTCCAACCTTTAAACCCTGGACACCCCAAGTATGTGAAGGGCAAAACTATTGTCGTAAATCCCTTCATGCTATGAACAAGAGCTGCTCGACTTTGAGGAGCTTTCTCCGAGATAATGAATGGGCTCTTGGTTACATTGACCAACTGGCCAAAAGCATCATGATAATCATCCTGTATTCTCAATAAAAATTAAATTACTTGATATTTTAATTTTCATCAAATTAAGAGAACTAAATAATTTTTTTCTGTTAAAATCTTACAATTTTTTAATTGCTTAATCTGTATGAATGCTCTATACACTATCTTTCTCAAATTTGTGGTGCAAGTAGCTATTGCTCCATACTTGACCTAATATTTTCTGACATTATCACCCTCTTATGTTTATTTGTGAGGTAAACCTAGGACAAAAGAACCACTAAGTCTATAAAATTCCAACCCTTTAGTGATTCCCATTACCACTGTACCCAATTCCACCTCATATGCAAACCTCCCCATTTATTTTCATGTCCAACAACCTGATTAGAATCCATCTTCAGAAGCAAAGGAAGAAGGATACCTAAACCAAGAAGACCTAATAGGAATTTGGTTTTGGTAATGTAAAGCATAAATTGTTGACAACAACCACTGCACTTTATTACTCTTTTTAATTGCAACATTAATGGTCTAATCATTCAAACTCAAGACCTATATTTCAACAACAGATCTATCCAATAGTACACAATTAGATTTCCCATAAAACCAAATGTTTCCATAACACTATTTGAGCTAATTAGGGCTTTGAATAATCCATCCCCCATTTGAGAAAATTAGAACTATTTGAGATAGTTCTAATCTTGAACTGAACTACATGGCATGGCAGGGTGTGTGCTAGTTTAATTCACTACTAGTAGTTCAAATTCTTAAAAGGCTCTTAACTCCATCACGAGAGCACTTAAATCGGATTCGTATTATTAACAAACACTGCATGCTTTCAAGGAGATTTGATTCATGAATGTTTATCGGGAAAGAAAAACGCTAGCAGATCCCTCAGCTAATTATTCATGCCAGACACGCCAAACTTTACTTTTTCCTTCCTTTGCATCCCTGCCTCTAGTGGCACGGGGAATTTGTAATATGGATAGGATGCAAATTCCATCTTTTGCATAAGATGCGGTCCTATCTTGGGAGGCCAGGTCTAGCCCTTCTCTTTGTGTTTTGCTTAATTTAATCATAATAAACGGGTAGAGGTCCTCTAATCCCCTCTATACACTAGCTCCTTTCTTGGGGGAAAAAAAACTCTGATAAGTGCAGAAATGTCATGATTTTATATCCTATTTCACTTGATTTTTTGGTGTTCTTTTGTATAATTTAAGGTAGTTTCTACTTTGTATTCTTATGCATTTGTAGGTATTCTTGGTGAAAAATGAATGAAATCGATGGTTTAATGATGAATTTGGATGAATGGATTATTGTCAAAATTACAACTCTCAGAAGTTATGTACAATTATGTCACAAGTCTTGCAAGAGACCAACAACAAAACCGTAGAAAGGATGCATGGCATCATGCATAGTTGTGCATGAAGCCATCAGACCTTTAGATTTTTAACCCTAAGGTAGTGGAACAACAATATAATGGCTTTGGAGGTGCCATCTTTAGAATAGAACACATAACTTCTGATAACTTTTAATAATTCTTTCATTCATTCAAAGGAGAAACACCCAAATGAAAGTCCAATGGCGAGAATCAAAATCCAAAGGCAAGGATTAACAAGAGATTGTGGACATACCAAATTTTATTATTCAATCAATCTCGATTTGTTCCTTATTTCTTAATTCTTTTTTTTTTTGTTTCTTCTATATTCAAACAATTAGATTCTTTCTATTTTTGGGTCTTGTTTTGAATGTTTGGTTTAAAAGCTTTGAGATCATTGAACTAAAGTATTGAATTTTGATTATCTAAAGATTATTTCTTGAGTATTTATGCAATTCTTGATTTCATTCTTATCAATCATGTTGATTTCAATTGTGTTTGGCCAACATACTTGATTCATGATTATATAGTTAAGATAATTGATCTTTGATTGATTTTCTTTAGGTAGTATCTATTGATTTTATTAAATTACAGCTAATAGCTTGATTTAGATTGATAGGAAATTGTGTAGTTCAAGTTGCATATAATTGAAGCTAATTGTTATTTGTGATTTAATATTAGTGATGTCTTGAGATGCTTATCAATCCTTTTGTTTTTTTAAATCTAAGATACGATTAATGTAATTGGTGCTAAGTCTTTAGTTAATCAGGTTAGATTAGATTAAGACTTGTGTAATTAATTTAAGGCTCTAAACAAGGTTAATCCAATTTGGCAAGGATAGAGATTTGGGACACTAAGTATGAATCTTAAAACTAATTGCTCTAGAGAGTAATATTTTCTATGATGAGTTTCCTAATTGATTTTCAAGCCATATTCCTACCAACTAGTCAGTTTCCTAATAGGTTTGGATTTATATTCTTATTTCTTATTCATGTTTTATTAGTTTCCTAATTCTTCTAAAATCAAAATTTCTAGTTTCCTAATTGTTTCCTTCTTATTTTCTATTTAAATAACCATACAATTGATTAAGATTAGCTATTCAGGAGGTTATTCATAAGATTAGAGAAAAAGATTAATCCTTTGCAATTAATTTGAAGTTCCTTGTAGGATCGATCTTGACTTTCCACTATTACGTAGCAAAAAGGTTAGGTCTAATATATTGATGTTTGCCAACTATATTTTTATATTTATATTTATGTATGTCTAAACTCAGCAACAAATTTTTGCACCGATGCTAGGCAACTTGACTAATCTTTAGGTAATTCTTGTGATTGGTTAACCTTGGTTAATTCTTTGGTGCTGAAAATTTTCTTTTACTTTTTGATTTTGAGTTTTATCTTTGTTTGCAGGTTGCTCATCTTGGTGTATGCATCTTAGAAGTGGAAAATGTTCTAAGGCTTGTATCCCATACGGCGTAGCAGAAAATAAATCGAGATACCCTCCCAGGACTCTTCTATGTGTGGAAAACAAGACAACGACAATAAAGGCAACAACTTTTACCTTTAGGTGATCGTGCAAAGAACAAAATTTTCTTCTTCAAGTTGAGGCGCGATCCAGCAATCCTCGTGATCAACCTCCACGTGAGTTGAACGTCTACCCACTATAATCATAGTGTGTGATTATCTCTAATAGTAATCCACATAGAGGAATACTCAAGCACGTAGCTTTCTATGCTAGCAGAAATTCGAAGTAGCGGCTAGGGTTCCTCTTCAAGATCAAATCGAAAGAGAAGAAGAAGAAGAAGAGAAGGTGTAGGTGGTTGCTGTTTTTCTCATGTGAATCACCCTTAGGGTTTTTTGGTTATATCATCATAAAACCAAAAAAATCACTGAAAATTTGGAATTCTAAAACAATTAGAGTTCCCTAATTGTAATTGAAAACATCAAGTTCTCACAATTACAACTTGTACCACAAATTATAACTAATTATAATTTGTCGACAACAACTTCTCTTTCTCTCAATTAACCCCACAATGTTATCAAATAACATCTTGAGTATATAATCCTCTATTGTGTGTGACCTATTAGGTTTCCCAGTCAATTGGTAGAGAATATGAATTAATCCAAACGTCTTTGAGATTAATAATCCATAATTAATTAGAATTGATCCTATTAATTCTAATCAGGATTGGTTTATTAATTCATCAATTAATAAACCCATATTCCCAGATCATGAGCGGTATCTAGCAACACATCATGACCACCCAAGAGTCCAGGAAGTCAAGTGGCTTGACATGAACCCTTCAATAACAAACTTCAGTACAATTAACTCCTTTCACCATACAATATCTCATTCGGTTTGGAGTACGGAATTAGTGCCAACTCTCTCCAGAAATAATTCTGGCCCAAATACAATAGTACTTGTACCAGAATCCCACTACTCTAGATGTGTATCAATTAGAACTGTTTCCAATACACAATCACCTTGGCCAAGGACTTTTCGAGTAGTAATTCCTATAAGTGGTCGTAAGATATTAGCCCTTACTATTAGGAGTGGTGAATCTTTTATTGACCATCTCAACTACTTTCGTTTACCTCACAATGTACCTAATATCAATTCCATAGGCGGCCCTCGATTGAGCTCCGGAGATTGTAATCAAAGTACAAAGCTCAGCAAACAAAGTACCTTGGAGATCTCAAGTCTAAGGATACTTGCACATTTGCTATATTGAGATTATATCACTGGCACTAAATAGTTATCCATATGATTATCTCAAAGCTAGGTCATCCAATGAATTGTTCCATTAACAAGCATCCATGTGTTAACTTTGAGTATCTCAATACTCACGGTTATGAGAACCACCGCCTGATCAAATCAGAAAGTCTAACATATGCTAGTCTTAACGCATTAATGATGTCCTGTCTCATTAATACTATGACTAGGGACTATTTAAGTACTAACACCATCCAGTGTAGTAGATATCTCATATCATGATCTCTATCATGATTTCCTTAACACAGTGTTGTACTAGGGACTTTATCGAACAGTTATATTACTTAAAGTAAACAAAAAGAAACTGTAAGATAAATAATGCATTTTATTAAAATAAAATGTGTCATATACAATGTACAAGTGATTGCCTCTAGGGCATAACACTAATAGAAAAATGATAGAAAAATGAGACAACAAGAATAACAAGAAATCACAGCCAAAGAAGATAAAGATTTATAAAGAAGTAGCTTCATTTGAAGGTGATACTTCAACTAAATTTGAATTTGCTGATGTTTGTGAACAAAAAGAGGTTCAAATTGGTGAATTCTTTCATAATATTGCTTTTAGCATTAGATCCAAACCTTTCTCTTGAAGAACATACTGCACTTCGTCTTCATGATCAACCCTTATGCATTATTTTTCCTGAAGTTACTATTGCATTTGAATTATATTTGGGATTTATTCAATTCTTGCAATCTTTCCATGGGTTACCGAGGGAAAATCCACATAGGCATTTAAGGGAATTTCAGATTGTATACTATAATATGAAAACTAAAGTATTCATGATGAAGTAATAAAGTTGCATGTATTCCCATTTAGTTTTCAAGGACTAGTTAAAGATTAGTTATATGACTTATCTACTAGTTCTATCAATAATTGATTAATGATGCAACGGTCTACACTATTTGGGACTCACGAAACCGCTTGATTTTTGACGGGCTGCCAGCCTCGGCAGAACGCATGACCTCTAGGGTCAAAACGATTGTATACAGAGCCATCTTTACTTTGTATCCCTCCGTTTTGACTCAATTTGAAAACAATGGATATGCCCTTGAGGCACTACTTGTTTAGATGATAGGGATATAGCCAGCTTTCGGGCGGCTACTATGTGTATATTCTCACCTCATATCTATAAAACATTTACATTTCCATAAAAAAAAAAAAAATGAGCAACGACTTTTTCTTAAAAAATATTTTCCTACATCTAGGGCTGCATGTATTTGAAAAGAGATATATGGTATAAGACAATTGAATGGTGAGTCATTATATGATTATTGGTAAAGACTTAAAGATTATGTGCCAACTATTCATATTGATGCGTTAAATTTGGGTATATAAAAATCATGCAATTTTGTATCCATTCCCAATCAAGTTTAGATTAAAATATTAATCCCAAATTATATATATGAGCAAGTGCACTCATCATTAAGCATAGTATAGGGAATTAACGAGTATTGATCCTCAAGGAACAAGTATATTCTAATTACTTTTCATTCAATATTTAACGTACCAATTTGATTGATAAAGAGAAAGTAAAAATAAAGATAAAAACAAAATATATACACAACTCTTGGAGAGAGAAACATGGAATTAAATAGTTATTCTTGAGAATATGACATGAACTATCCAACACTTATCACAATCAATCATTGTCTTGGCATCATGAAGGAATACAAATAGAATCTACTTTTTTCACAATCCATGGAATCACTATTTTTTGATCAAATTAGCAGATTTTTCAATCAAACCAACATAACCAAAGAAATGAATTAAACTTATTCCCCATGAATCTCCTTATACAATAGACAATATAAATATAAATTTAGCCAATGACCCATTGCTCTAAGTGAAATTAACTAACCTTTGATTACTTAGGTTCTATTCTTAACATTCTTTTCCAATCCAGTTAAGATAACAATTATATAGAATTAATTAAGTTGAACTCAATCTAACTTTTTTTCCAAGTCCATTAGAAAGAAAATTCAACTTCATCAATCCACCACAGAAAAACAAGTAATCAAATACCAAGAACAACAATTAATTGATAAAAAATTGAATAAATTACAATATCATGAATCCTAAAAACAACATTTACAATTAAAATATTAATCTCATCATTGTTCAAAGCAAAAAAGAAAACAAAGGTCTTAGAAAGAACTCATAAACAAGCCCTCTTCTTCCTCCTTTGATAACCTCCTTGACACAATGCTCCTTTAAGTGATGAATTCCCCTTTAATGAGTGATTTTAGCTTTTACTCATTGAATGCATACATTAATATTCACTTGTTCTTGGTTAAATAGGCCCATTGGTTGCTAAAAATCATCCTCCAGAAGTCCTAGGCATAGTACAGATTGGAAACAAGTGAACCTCTTAGGCAATTCCCACTTTGATGTGAAAAAGAACTCTAAACCGCCTTGACAGAGTTGGGCTGGTGCTTTCGTCTGGACCAACGCTGGTCTAGCACTGGTTCTCTCCGGTTTTTCTTCGTTTTCCTTTATTTTTCTAGAATAGAACCATAGCTGGTTCAACTTCTTTGGGCAGGCGCTGGGTCTCTTCTAAAAATCTCCAATTCTGCTCTAAATTGTCCAATTTATATACAATTTTACCAAAAACACTTTCTACAAGCAAAATATCAAATAGGAAGGAAAATGGCTAGTTATTGAATTAAAAGTATCACAAAACAACCTCAAATAACTAGAAAAATGTAGAAAAAATTAGGCCATATCACATTTCCTCACACTTAAGCCTTGCTTGTCCTCAAGCAAAAAAGAGTTAATCATTAAGCAAATAGCTTATGAACAAGGCCAAACAATTTATTAAACTTATAGCAAATTCATCTATAATAAAGCATAACATTCTTCCACCTTAAACATAAACTTGTCATCCATTCAACCCTTTCAAAACCTTGCAAGCTCATGTATTAAAATCAAATAATCCTAAGGCCATCAAAGTTAAGTTAAACAAGCTGATATCCAATACAAGAAAATTATTCCACCCCTTAAGCAAAAACATAGACAACATAAACCTTACAAGTCAAGCCATTTAACCAACTCAAGCATCATGAACTCAAATTTGCACAACTCAAGTAGTAGAACAAGGAAACACTCCATTCTTTTTCCAATGACTTAGGGAATTAATAGTTTCAAGGGAATGGATTCTTTTCACACATCGTATTGGTCCCCTTATAATCATTACCAATTTTTCAGCATTTGTCCCTTCTTTTTTTTTTTTTTTTCGCCTTCTTGCCTTCTCACATTCTTCCCTTCAGGATAGCTTCAAGAGAGTGCATCGAACAATACTTGCTATTTCTCTGTATCTTAATCCCATTTTCAGCAAAAGGTCTTCACAATTTCAAAAATAAGAGCATTGTTTTTGCAACTCGTGTTTTTTTTTTTTCAGCTCACATAACAATGATTTTTGCACTGATTGCTTTTCTACTTTTTTACATTCCTTATTCACAATTTAAATTCAAACAAATCATAAATCCACAATACAAGAATGAATCAACAAATTTTCCCATATTCATCATATCATCCATATTCAAACTCAAAGAATAAAATAAAACTCAAATACCAAATACAACCAATGTTAACTTAAATTCTCAAGACTTAGCAAAATCCAACTTAATACATAAGGTTACTTGTTTTTAATAAAAATCCAACCATAATGAATGACAAATTCATATATAAAATTAAAAAGAAAATCATAACTTTATTGTAGACAAATTACTCAATTGTAAGCTCAAAAATCAATTTTATGCAATTCCATAGAAAAATAAAAAAAATTATCCCAAATATCATTAAAAAAGAAATCAAGATGAAAATCAAGATGAAAGCATAGAAAGCATAGAGTTTAATCCCTCCCCCACACTTAAATTGGACATTGTCCTCAATGGCTTAAAAGAACACAATAAAGCATATCCAAAGAGACTATTAAAGATAAAGGGAGAAGAAATTAAGGCAAAGAGATATTTTCCATACTCAAGAAATATGTGAACAAAATTGAATTCATCCCAAGAGCATGTTTCTTTTGATAATGATAGAGTTTTCCTAAAACAAAAGAAAAAAAAAAGCATAAAACTTGAATAAAAAAAAATAAACAACTAGCTAAAAGATAACTAACACCTAAGAAAAGTCATTAAAATTCAAAGAGAAGAATAACCAAAAGAAAAAAACTAGGAGTAGAAAGAAAAGTAGAAGATAGAAAGTCAATTATCCACATTATGAAGTATCATATCTGGTTGGTCCACCTCACTTGCAACTTCTCCAAGGTAGGGCTGAATTCGATTACTATTCACTTTGAAAAGCCTTAGTTGGATGGGAGATTTTGATAACGCTAAAAGGGCATACCTTATGTACCATGTATAGTCCTGACCACCTTGATTTTAGTTTACTTGAGAAAAACCAGAGTGTAAAATTGAACAATAGCATCTTATCTCTTTCTTTGAGAGTATGAGGATGGTGAATGTGCTTATCATGCCATCGCTTCATCTTTTCCTTGTAAAACTTGGAATTCTTATAGGCATCACTATGCTATTCAACCAATTCATTTAATTGAAATAGACACCTTGGTCCTACAAGCTTAAGATCTAAATTAACAAGTTTAATAGCCTAATAAGCTTTGTGCAATATTTTCACGAGTAAATGACAAGACTTCCCATAAACCAATTTATAAGGGGATTTGCCTATTACAGTTTTGTAGGCGGTCTTATAAGCCCAAAGAACATTGTCTAATTTAAGACTCCAGTCTTTCCTAGTGTAACTAACCACTTTTTCCAAAATTCTTTTGATTTCTCTATTAACCACCTCAACTTAGCAACTAGTTTAGGGGTAATATGGGGTAGCAAACTTATGATTCACACCTAAATGTTTGAGAATTTTTGCCATTTTTTGATTACAAAAGTGAGTACCCCTATCATTCATAAGTACCTAGGGTACACCAAACCAGGTAAAAAGTTTTTTAAGGAATTTGACCACAACCCGGGCATCACTAGTAGGCAAAGCTTAAGCCTCTACCTATTTAGACACATAGTCAACCACAACCAAAATGTACTTATTGCCCAATGAATTAGAAAAAACCCCCATAAAATCTATCCCTCAATAATAAAAAACCTCACAAGTTTAAAAGAGTTGTAATAACATCTAATTGGATTTAGAAATATTGCCTGTACATTGACACCTATCACAATGTTTAACAAACCTATAGGAATCTTTGAAAAGTGTTGGCCAATAAAATCTAGAGTCAAACACCTTGCATACAGTGTTGTTGGCTTGGTAATATTCTTCAGCAAGTCCTTCATGACATAGTTGAAGAATATGTTTGCTTTCCATGGAATCCATGCATCTTTGAATAACTTGATCAGCACAACACCTAAACAAGTAGGGATCTTCCCTATAACACCCCACAGTATAAGTGCCCAAAGGGGCAGGGATGTCACCCCGTCCAAAGGGCCAGGGGTCTTTATAACTAGGGGAAAAAAAAATATCTTAAGCCAAAATAAATAAAATCTTATTACACCTGAAAACAAAGTCTACAAATCTCTCAGATTACATAAGATGAACAACCCTCAATCAAGAACCAAAAATAAATAATTCAAGATAGAAAATCTTCTAATAATGCACAACCTTGGTAGAGCTGGCAGTTCCTGAAACACGACATCAAAAGAGTGTGAGAAGTACATCTCAGTAAGCCCTGTGTGTGCTCATGATTGAGTTAAAATGAATTTCATGAATGCACTTTGAAACCAAATATCAAAAGTTGATTGTAAGTCATACATTTTCCATAAACAAAATGAGTGGTAATAATCATATCAAAATCACAAAAGCTTGTATCATACAAAACCACTTTAAAAAAATGGCGATGAAACCTTTCATTATAGCCTTGCTATGAAACTATGCATCATGACAAACATTGTGAAACCCTACATCATGGTGCAGTAGGTGTACGACCCACTGAGTAAGATACTCCTCCATCTCTTACCCCAACTTACCAGATGTCCACCCTGAAATATCAATCCACTTAGATTGAGGTACTAGCTCAGACCGGCCTGACCTACAAGGACTGTCACCTTTTTTAAATAGAGTTCACCTCTCAAATGTAGCCGCCTAATGAGTGACTTGCCCTACTCTTCAAAGGTTAGTCCAAGAGGCCTATCCTTATTGAGTACTCAATGTTTCAATAGATCGATCAGAATCCAATCTCAGTGGAAATAATTCCAACAAACTTGGATATGCAAGTATGAATTCCAAAAGTTTAGTTGTAAACTCGTTTTGCAATCAAAAGTTATTTTCTAATAAAATATTTGTTTGACGGAAAACTTTTAATAAGAAACAGTCAAGTTTGCATTCCAGATATCCACGTCATTGAGATAATAAACATTTCCAAAATGACTTACAATTCAGAGCTTTTATGTCAAACATTTAATGTAAGGACTTACTTGATTTCTTAGTCTCACAAATAAGAAGTTCTTCCGATGGTCCGTTCAACTGGACTTAGTCCCGTCTAGAGAAAATACAAAGATCATGTCATAGCCTTCTTTATGACCATTACACTGACATAATCCAAAATAGTCTAACTACTATCATCGAGATATCAAATAGTTCAGACCAGCTAATTTCTTCACCTCAGATATAGCATGCCAAACATGGAATACGTTATGCTACCCAAACAGAAAAGGTTAAGACAATTATCAAAGGATAGGCTCCAAAATTAAAAATCGGATAAGCAATCGTGCTACTGGGGATGTGTTTAAAAACATTAGCCAGAAAGAAAAATGAAGCTTAGTCCACGCAAACAAGTAACCAAATAATTAATTTATTGAATAAATAAATAAATAAGTAAATGAATAACTAAATGTATTATTAAATAAATAAATAAGTAGATAAATAGTTAAATAATTAAGTAGATAAATAAATAAATAGATAAATGATTAAATTAATTAATTAATAATTAGATAACTAAATAATTGACTAAATAAATAGTTAAATAAATAAATAATTAAATAATTATATAGGTAAGTAAGTAAATAAATAAATAGATAAGTAAATAAATAAATAAATAAGTAAACAAATATTTAAGTAAATAAATAATGACTAAATAAATAAATAAAATAAGTAAATAAAAAACCAAGTACGTAAGTCATTAAATTAAAATAAGTTAGTAAATAATTAAATTAATTAGCAGCAACTAAATACTTAAAGGATGAATTTTAACATACGTTTTTATCTTTGAAAAGGGATTACTAAACATAGATTATATGAAACAATTATTAACAAAGGCTGCACTCAGATATTAGCAAAACAATTTAGAAGCCTTGTGTTTTAAAGTATTGATGACCACATTAACAAATAAATAACAGTTTTAGAACTAATTTTCATTCATAAATGGTTTCAAACACAAGCTTCGTTAAATTGCAGATTTCCAAAATCATACAACATCAGAAAAAATGACTTTAGAGATAAAGCTAATTGAATGCATAGCCATTAGTTACAGAAATCGATAGCTGCTTACAAACCCAACAATCTAGGAAGACTTCACAAAATACAATTAACAATCTACTCCATAAGAAGCCATGACATCTCACCCCCCCTATTGCCCGCATGCTTTAACTCCAAAGAAAACCCGGAGCCTTAAACAACAACCCATAAACCATAATCATACTCCAGTAGCAAAACAACAATAATCGCAAATCAAGTTAGGTGAGTCATTATAAAACCTCATGCTAAACTACTCGGTCACAAATATAAATTAACAACCTATAATCTAGAGGGAAAGAAAGAAATAGAAAGGATTCACAATATTACTTGCAGATAGGAGTCTTCTGGTCACGAAAGTTTGTTGGTCCTAAGACAAGAATAGGAAGCAAACCACGGCCTCAAAAGCTTGTTGATTAGAGGAAAAGAAAAATTTGTAGAAGAGCTTTGGTTGTGTGTGGCTTTCGTTCGATAGAGAAAGAGAGTAATATATTTCTGGGGCTCTCCATGCTTGTCTATGACTAGAAGAGTTACTATAGCTCCTGAACTCTGTAGTCCCAGGTTTTTGAAAATCAAACTTTTGATTGGGATGGAGTTTTATAGGCTTTTGTCTTTGTTTCCCCGTGTGAAGAACCGAGAAGAAAAGAATACACTAAGACAAAGCTCGGTGGGCTGGCCTAGGTCTAGGCATGGCCTGACTGTGCCCAGGACATGGCTGGGCACGGCCTGGGCAAGCCGTGCCTGGCCATGTTGGCACAGCTTTAGCTTGTTGTGCCTGGCCATGCCTAAAGTAAAGCCAGGCACGGATAGTGCATAGCCATGCCCAACTATGCACTAGCCAGTCACAGCTTAGATACAAAAATTTATTTTTTAATTATTTTTTAACTACAAAGAAGTAAAACCTTTTTATATGTAAAGTAAATTCCATATTAAATGTTTTATTGAATTTCGAAAAGTTTAAGGGATTTCACCTAAATATTATTTTTGTTTTCTAAAAATTCAACAATTAAATATCTCCAGTGTTTTATCCATGATAAAAGAAATTATTTAAAACTATAAAAATAAAATATTTTTAGAATTCAAGTTAGGAAAAAAAAGAAAAAACCATTATTATTTTTATTATTACAATAATAATTAACAAAACATTACGTTAATATTTTGGAAAAGGAGAATTAAATTTCAAACAACAAAAGTATTGCTTAAATAAATCTTATGGGGCCAAAAAATAAAGGAAGTAATTTTTATAAAACCTTGAATAAATACTATAACGTAAAAATTAGCTCACTAACTATCTTTAGGCCAGAGGGAACAAAAAGGAAAAGAATAGGAAGGAATTTTAGAGGAGTTGGGATTTGAACTCCGGTCCCTTGAAAATAAACACCAAGCTTTATCCACTAGATCAAAACAACTCTTTTGTTCATTTTCCCTAACTAAATTATCTTCACTCTCACCTAGGCATTTCTCTTGCTGATAAAGGTTCTAACTCCTATAATAAATCAACAAACTAAAACCAAGAATTACTATGACCTTACTAAGCAACCCACATACTCTTAAAAAAACACAAGTTTAGCTATACACAATCAAATACACACACCCTTCATTCGCGTAGACAAATGTTTAAAAAAAAGAACCATGCACAGGCAAGACCATACCCACGTACTTAGAGCAGGGTTTAGATGGGGTATTATATTCCCAAAGATAGTGCTTTACATCAAAAAAGAATTTCTTCCTTTGTTGTACTATGAATTCCGTGGGGATTATACTTGTAACCAAATAGTTGGCAAAATCTACTAATCATGGAGTTTGAGAAGTATTATCTTCAATAAGCATAAGTAGTTCATCTAGAAATGTATCATTGATTTCTTCTTCTCTTAAAGGTTCTAGGGCAGGATTTTCCAAACTAAATAAGTGATCTGCAACCAAATTCTTAGCTTCCTTCTTGTCCTTAATTTCCAAGTCAAAAGCAAACACTATGGGCAAGCAATTCTTTTTCTGTTATGGTGTAGTTTCTTGCGCAGCCGTTAAAGTCTTTCTTGCATAGTAGTTGGGCTAAAAATGCTTGTTCCTCCTTTGTCGAAGTACCGTGCCTACTGCATAATCACTTGCATCACACATTAGTTCAAAAGAAAGAGACTAATTTGGTGCAGTTAAAATGGGAGAATTGATCAATTTTTCTTTGAGCACATTAAAAGCATTGAGATATTTTTCATCAAAATTGAAAATAGAGTTTTTTTCAAGCGAGGAAGTAAGAAGTTAGAAAATTTTGAGAAATCTAGGATAAACCTCCTATAGAAACCTACATGACTAAGGTAGCTTTTACAAAAGTAGGACGAGAAAGTTTCTCAATTGCTTTAATTTATGCTATATCAACCCCAATACCTTTTCTTGAGATTTTATGTCCCAATACAATACTTTCTTGAACCAAAAAGTGGCATTTTTTCCCAGTTAAGCATAAGGTTCGCCTCCTCACATCTTTGCAACCCTTTTCTGAAATTTGTCAAACATAGATTGAAGGAATCACTAAAAAATAGAAAAATCATTCATAAATACCTTTATAATATCTCCCACAAGCCTCTTAAAAATAGCCATCATGCATATTTAAAAAGTTCCTGGACTGTTGCAAAAACTGAAAAGCATGTGATGATATGCAAAAGTACTAAAAAGACATGTAAAAGTTATTTTTTCTTGATCCTCTGATGCTATGGGAATTTGGAAATGTCTAAGAAGCAATAGACTCATGTCCAACTAACTGATGCATGTTTTTTAGTGTAGAAAATATTACCAACAAAGTTCACAATCAATCAAGCTTTAATTAAAATGCTAATCACTAAAACTACACATACAGGCAAGCATACCCATCAAATAGTATAGGGAATAGCAAGTATCGAATCTACGAGAACTTAGGCTCCCACCTTAGTTTACCCAAATCTTTATTGTTTAGCTAATAAAATAAGAAGAGATAAATAAAACACTAATCTAATATACTAGAGAAAAGGTCAAGTCACAAGGATAATCAATGAGTGAGAATAAGGAGAAAATACATGTAAATAGATAGAAATCCTTGAATACACAATAATGATTGACTAGCTATTATCTCAATTAATTATTATCTTAGTATCATGAATGATTAAAGTAGACCCACTTTGTTTGTAATCGATGGAATCACTATCTTCTAGTTAAATCAGTGAATATATTCTATCTCAATCAATTTATTCAAAAGATGCATTAAAATCAATCTTGAGACAAATCCCTATATTCTGATTTAGAGTATGAAATTAGCCAATAAATCTATATTTTAGAAATCATCAACCAATATTTGATACCCAAGTTCTTGAAAATTAACCCCTTTTGCAAGCAAGTTAAAAGATAACAAATATGAAATTAATTAAATTGAAATCATTATCAACCTCTTTTGTAAGCAAGTCAACAAGAAGAATCAATCAATCAATTTCTAGCAAGTCAACAAGAAGAATCAATCAATCAATTTCTTAATTAAAACAAGTAATAAAACGCCAAGAATAATAATCAATTGATCAAAAGAAAATCAATACAAAATCATGAATCCAAAAGAATATCCTCTAAAGACAATTAAAACATTAATATCAAATTGTCAATAAATTACAAAGAAGAGAAAAAGAAACTACTCATAGACAAGTAAGCCTTTTTCTTCTTCCTTGAAACCTTCTTGAGTAACCTCCTCTTCTTCTTCAAAAATTCTTCTTTGATCCTCCTAAATCTTAGTGTTTCTTTAGAAGTTTTTTAAAGATATTACATTAAAGAATTGAAAACCATAAACTAATTTGTATAATGTTATTCTCTTATATTTATTAGAGTTTTGGTTACCAAAAAGTGCCTACAAGAGTCCTTTTCCACGGTTGAAAGAGTTCCAAAAAGAATCCAACTAAAATTGCCAAAATCTGCTTGAAAATGAAAATTTGCCGCCTTATGAATAGTAACAACTGGCGCCAGTTTAGGCAGAATAGCCGGTGCTAGGTCCCTCCTATTTTTCTTTCGAAATTCCTTTGTTTTGTTCTGTTCTTCTAGAAGTGACCCTCGGCTGGCTTAGGTATATCGGCTAGCGCCGGTTCAACACTGTTTGGCCCAATTTTGGACATTTTTCACCATCTTTTCAGTATTTATCCCATTTAGTCACTTCTACACAAGAGATAGCAATTTAGTAGGAATCAATAGTTATTTGAACATAAAAGGAGCACAAATGACCCTCAAAATATAGGTAAATATAGCTCTTATCAGTAACCTTTTCAACATTTGGTCAATGCAAAGGAGAGGCAAATGGTCCTTCCTAATTGCGTCATTCAATTGCATATAATCAATGCATACTGATGGGAATCAAGCTAGCCAACTGGTTCAATCTCAAGAAGGGGAGAATGACCTTGAAAGGACCAATGACAAGATCGAGGACCAAGAGATTCCAAGGTGATATCCAATTTTACCTACAACTATGTTTGAAGATGAAAGAGATTTGAAAGGATGATGAAGGTAGCCAAGAGCTCAATTTGATGGCTATCCAAAAGGAAACCCAACAAAAACTCAAGCCTGTACTAACGGAGGGAGAAAATGTTGAAGTCCAGCGAACTAGTTCTGAACTGGTGCCAGCTGCACATTGCTAGCAAAACTACTGGCCTCCAGTGAAGAGCTAGTACCAGCCTTAGTGCTAGAATTGGCGCCTGGCCATGTGGAGCTCAGTCTCTGTTTTTGTTGATTTTGATGATTTTCTCCGATTTATTTCTACTTTAAACAGTATATAAAGACCTTTTAAGGCCTTAATTTATCTGAAGACCTTAGTAATCACTTAGCTAGGGTTAGGATAGTATATATACAACTTCTTAGTGATTTGACAAGACAATCTACTTACTTTATTGAAATTTAAATAAGAGTCTTGAGAGGTCTTCATCTCCTTGTTCAAGACCATGCATAGGGTATAGTCCCCCATTTGAATAAGTCTCTAAATGTTGTGGATAATCCAATGTGGTTTCTTTTGATTGGGGCTTAGTTGTTTTGTTTTTCTAAGGTTTATCTTGAATTCCATTATTTGGGTACCTATAGTTCTATTTCTCTTATTTTTTATTATCTTTGTTATTTCAAGGATATTTGGGTGATTTTATAGTTGATCTTACTACTCTTCTTGTGGGTCTTTTATGCTTAGTTCTTCAAGAGTTTGCTAGAGTGCAGATAGGTAGTTATTTTCCTCCATTTTGGCCACAAAACTCTATTGCTTTGGTTCCAACGTATGAGCTAAGTTACTAGACCATTTGATATGAATTCTTGGTGGCTTTTCTTGGTGTTGTGGGTGTTTTTGTTGGCTATGTTTCAGCTCAACTCAAAGGAACAAAAAACAGAGATTCTTGTTACCAAAAAGGAGAAAACCAAATAACTATCTACACTCTTTCAAACCCTTGAAGAACAAAGCCTCAAAGACCCTCAAGATGAGTAGAAAGTTCTACTATAATCTTACCCTAATATCCTTGAAGCAACAAAGGCAAATAAGAACAAATAGAATAGATAAAATAGGCACCCAAATATTGGATTTTAAACAAATCTTAGAAGAACAAAGCAATTAAGACCCATTCAAAGAAATAACATTGGATTATCCAAAAGATTTATAGACTCTTACAAAAGGAGGACTAACCCTTAAGCTTGGTCTTGAACAAGATGAATAAGGAGGCTAGGGCCTCTCAAGATTCTCTCTCAAATTTGAATTAAAGTGAAGTGAATTGTCTTGTCAAATCACTAAAGGTGCTAGTTATACTATCATAACCCTAGCTAAGTAATCCCTGAGATTTAATTACAATTTTGGGTCATAATAAGTCTTTACAAACAATTAAAATTGAAGAAAACTGGAGAAAAGCATTAAAACGCGGAGCAATCGTCGGTTGCCCAAGAGGAAGCCGGCGCCAGTTTGGATCTGTCTTTGGCCGGTTCAAGTTATGTTTGAAGTGTTGTTGGACAGAATGGAGCCAGCACCGGTTTGGCTGCATGGAGCTGACGCCGGCTGTCCTCTGGAAAGCCTTCCTTGTCAAGTTTTGTCCCCATTTACTCCTGGTTTGAGTTCTTCTTGGGGTCCTTCACGGATGGTCATCAACATGAACTCTTGGCTATCTTCCTCAACCTTCCAATCCTCCTTCATCCTCAAGCATGGTTTGATGATAAATTGAAAATCATCTTGAAGCTTCTTGGTCCTAGCTCTTATTATCGGTCCTTGTCTTCCATGATGAAGTGGAGTCTCATCACCATTGTTCCATCAATTTAACCACTCAAGATCATATTAAAGAGTTTGGTATTAGAGCAAGAAAAGCATTGATTCCAATCAAAGCTTGAAGTAAAAAAAGGAGCCCTATAAAGTTGAAGAAAAATAGTGGAAATCTCGTAACTAAAAAAAAATGCTTCAAAAGGACATGATATCTTTGTTTTTTTCTTGATTTTCCTTGAGAACATTGCTCCTTGATGTTATTACCATGCTTGGGAACAAATTTATCTTCTGTTTGTGGTGAAAGTGGACTTGAATATAGGTGAAAATATTGATTGGTTTTTAAGTGATGTGATTGCAACCAATGTGTTTGATGAATGTTCTATGAGAATGTTTATGGTTATAGTTGGGAGTTTTGACTTTTAGTTTTCATTCCTTGGGATGTTAGGACTTGATATATCACTCTATTGTTAAAATCTATGCTCATTGAACTCATCTTTACTATTACACACTTGTGATTATCTTGTTCTTCATATTCCTATTCGCTAGTAGTTCTTGTTTCTTCGTTATTGCTAACTCTTGTTATTTCTTGTTGAATGCTTATGCCTTTAGTGTTAGTTCTTGAGTTAATTGAGTCCTTATTTCTTAAAATTTTTGGTTGAAAATTTGTTTCTTAAAGGTGCCCAACAAGTGTTTGTTAAAATTCCCCTAAGACCCCCTAATTGAAAAGTTCATTGGTTTTGTTGATTCACTTAGTTGGACTAAATCTTTAGCTATTGGGGAGTAACTATCTTTGAGAGTATATATGCAAGGGAATGGTGAGAGGACCTATTTCTTTGTTAATTTCTTTTGCAGGTATAACTCATTGAATATCCCATCGCGATGGTCCATGAACAAGAAATTTCTAAGCCTAACCTGAGTGGACCTAGTAGGCCATAAGAAGAACCACTTGATGCAAGGGCTTTGCGAGAGGATTTAAATATTATGATGAGAACAATACATAGTAGGTTTAAAGACATGATATAGGAGATCACGGGATTGAGACATCACTTGGTTCAATCTTCTACTGTGGCATAAAGAAGGGGCTAAGAACGATTTGAAGCTTCTAGCCCTAGAATGAGAGATGGTGATGCCCATATTCCTCTGTTAAATATTCAACAAGGTGAAGAGTAGGATGAGCACTCTATTGGGGGATTCCAAAAAGTTCCCATGAGAGGGAGAAGACATGGTATGAGAGGAGAATGAGGTAGGGGCTAAGGAAGGAATGCTAGAAACAATCCAAGGAGGCTGGAAAGAGAGTTTGAGGGAGTTGATGAATGGTATGAAGGGGAACATGGTGATGCATATAGGACACTCAATAGAGGATGGGGTAATAAAGGAGGTAGGAAAGAAGGAAATGAAGAGGAGAGAGAGTTGAAACATATCAAAATGAAGGTGCCTATATTCTATGGAAAGAGTTTCCCGAAGTTTATTTTGAATAGAAGAGCAAAATGGAAATATTTTTTGAGTATCATACTTATAGTCAAAGATCAAATGTGAGGCTAGCTATTTTGGGTTTTTCAGAATATGCTTTGGTTTGGTTGGAACAAGTTAGCGCTCAAAGAAGGCAAATAGGAGTAGAAGTTGTGCTAAATTAGAACTTATTGAACAGGATATTATAAGGGCTTGGTTTGTTCCACGCCACTATTACCATGACTTCTACCAAAAACTTCAATCACTCAAGTAAGGGAATAAGAGTGTGGATGATTATCATAAGAAAATGGTAGTGATATTGATGAGAGCTCAAATCCAAGAGGACCTTAGAGCAACAAGGGCTAGGATCTTGGGAGGATTGAATCAGGAAATAGCTAATTTAGTAGAGTTGCACTCCTATGACTGATTTGAGGATATGTTTTATGCTGCTATGATGATTGAAAGGCAACTAAAGAGGAGGGCCTTTGCTAAGCCTACACTTCTAAATCCAAACACCACTAGTAAGATACCAATTAAGAGGGACGATGCTCCTAAACTTTTTCAAAGGGAGTACAACAAGTTAAGTGAAGGATGGAAGCCTAGGGAAGATTGGAAACCTAGGGAAGGCTGGAACAAGGATAAGGGAAAAGCTATGGAGAGGCTACAATGGAATAGAGACATCAAGTGTTTTAAGTGTCTAGGATATGGGTATACTTCCAATGAGTATCCAAGCAAAAGGGCTATGTATACCAACCCCTATGGAAAAGTCTCAACCAACGAAGAAAAAGAGGGAGAAAGGTATCAAAGAGACCAAGAAGAAAATCTAGAAGGGGAACGTAATGAAGGGGAAGTGGTTGGCCAAGAGTATTCTTTAGTTGGAGTCACAAGAAGATCATTAAATTCTTAAGTAATTGAAGACCAAGATCATCAACAAAGAAAGTACATATTCTATATAAGGTGTTTAATCAACAAGACCCTTTTAGTGTCATTGTGGATAGTAGGAGTTGCACTAATGTGATTAGTACAAGCTTAGTTGATGAATTGGGCATGAAGTAGATTAAACACCCCAAACCCTACAAGTAACAATGATTGCATGATAGTAGGGAATTGAGGGTTAGGATGATGTGCTATGTGATGTGATGCCTAAACAAGTGGGTTACTTACTCCTAGGGTGGCCTAGGAAATATGATAGAATTGCGAAGTATGATGGGAGGAAGAATACTTATTCCATCCTCAAGGAGGGATCTAAATTCACCCTGACCCCTATGCTCCTAAGTGAGATGAACAAAGACCAAAGAATCATGAGGGAAAGAGAGAAGAAAAAAGGAGCAGAAGATGCCAAACTAAAACAAGAGTTAAAGAGAAAAGAATAAGAGAGGAATGAGAAGAAGTTGAGGGAGAGAATGGGAAGATAAATGCCTTTGGTCATCAAGGATGGAAGTGAGCAAGGACAGGAGAGGGGAGGTAAAAAAGAGTGAACTACTTTGCAAAAGGTGTGAGGTCATAGAAGCCGTAGAAGTTAAGGAACCGATTATTCTTCTTATTTGCAAAGATCTTATGTTTCTGTTGTTGATTTTACTTTGTTTTTGCCTAATGAAATTGCAGCTATTCTCTAAGAGTTTAACGATGTTTTCCAAAGGAGGTGCCCGGAGGATTACCACCCATAAGGAGAATCCAACATCAAATAGATTTTGTGCCTAGAGCTGTCATCCCTAACCGACCGGCCTATAGAACCAATGCGAAGGAGGCCGAGGAATTATAAAAGCAAGCGGAGGAATTACTTGAGAAGGGACATGTGAGAGAGAGCCTAAGCCTATGTGTGGTTCCGATTTTCTTGTTTCCCAAGAAGGATGTGACTTAGCGCATGTGTGTGGATTGTTGTGCTATCAACAATATTACGGTTAAGTATCACTATCTCATTCCTAAACTAGATGACTTGTTTGATGAGTTGTTTGGTACATGCATTTTCTCTAAAATTGATTTGAAATTCAGTTATCATCAAATTAGAATTAGGGAAGAGAATGAGTGGAAAATGGCTTTTAAAACTAAAAAAGGATTATATGAGTAGCTTGTTATGCCTTTTGGGCTGTCAAATGGACATGTAGTTTCATGTGTCTAATGCATCATGTTTTAAGAAAATTCATTTAGAAGTTTGTTATTTTGTACTTTGATGATATATTGATATATAGCAAATTATATTTAGATAATTTGAATCATCTTCAATGTGTGCTCGTTACTCTTCGCAGAGAGAGATTATATGCTAACTTGGAAAAATGATCTTTTTGTATGGAAAAGGTTACTTTCCTTGGATATGTTGTGAGTGCTAAGGGGATTGATATTGATGAGGAAAGTGAAAGCCATCCAAGATTGGCCTACTCCTACCACCATTATCCAAGTTCCTAGTTTTCATGGGCTAGATAGTTTCTATAGAAGATTCATCAAGAACTTTAGCACCCTAGTAGCTGCTCTAACTGAAGTAGTGAAGAAAAAAGTAGGATTTAGGTGGGAGGAAGCCTAACAACAAGCCTTTCACATCCTCAAGGATAAATTGCGCTAAGCTCCAATTCTCATCCTACTTAACTTTGAGAAGGCATTTGAGATAAAGTGTGATACAAGTGGGGCATGAATAGGTGCGATTCTAACCTAAGACCGAAAGTCCGTTACATACTTTCGTGAGAAATTTTCTGGGGCGGCCATCAATTATTCCATTAACCATAAAGAACTCTTTGACTTGGTTAGGACCCTAGAGTATTGGCAACACTACCTATTACCAATAGATTTTGTGATCTATACTAACCGTGAGACCCTTAAACACCTTAAAAGCCAATAAAATTCAAACAAGAAGGATGGAAGGTGGATGGAGTTTATTAGGATATTTTCTTATGTCATTCACTACAAAAAAGGTAAGGAGAATGTGGTTGCGGATGCACTATCTCGAAGGTATGCACTTTTAAACTCTTTAGATACTATACTTCTTGGTTTTGAACTTGTGAAAAAGTTGTATGATATTGATAAGGAGTTTGGGGATAGGTTTTCATGCTTGTGAGAAAGTGCATTTGCTAAGTACTATAGGTACGACGGTGTCTTGTTTTGGGAGACAAGACTTTGTGTGCCAAAGGGGTGCATTAGGGAATTGTTAGTTAAGGAGGCCCATAGTGGGGGATTAATAGGATATTTTGGTATTACAAAGGCCTTAGGCATCCTTAAAGAACATTTCTTTAGGTAAAAAATGAGAAGGGATGTAGAGAAACATTGTTCTTAATGCATAATTTATAGGTGGGCTCAATTTGGATTACTCCCACATAGTTTGTACACTCCTTTACCTTCTCCAAATGCTCCTTGGGTTGGTATTTCAATGGACTTTATATTAGGATTGCATAGATCCAAAGGGGGTAAAGATTCCATATTTGTGATTGTTGATCGATTCTTGAAAACGATTTATTTTGTGGCTTGTTCCAAGACTAATAATGATTCCCATATTGCAAATTTATTTTTCAAAGAAATGGTGCGAATACATAGGATTCCAAAGACTATTGTATCAGATAGGGATACTGATGTGTAAATTTTGGGTGTATAAAAATTATCCAATTTAAATCCATTCCTTGGTCAAAATTTAATTAAAATATTAATCTCAAAATACACATACGAGCAAGTATACCCATCATAAGTATAGTATAGAGAATTAACGAGTATCAGTCCTTAATAAAACAAGTATACACTAATCACTTTTCATTCATAACTGACCAACTAAATTGATAAGATAATAAAAAGCAAAATAAAGACATGTACAACTCAATGATGTAAAAATATGCAATTTAGACAATTAGTCTAGAACACATGATGATGAATCATTTAGTAATTATCTCAAGTAATCACCATCTTGGCATTATATGAAGGAATATAAAGTAAAATTTAATCGTTTCCTAAGTCATGAATCCACTTATATAGACTCTACTTCTTTCATAATCTATGGAATAGCTTTCTTTTGATTAAATTAGCAAATTTTTCAATCAAACCAACATAACCAAAACATGTATTAAACTCAATTCCTTATAAACATAAAATTAGCTAATGACCCTATACTGTAGGCGAAATCAATTAATCTTTGATCACTTTAGTCCTTTAATCTTAACATTGTTTTCCAAGTCCATTAAGATTTGACAAATATGAAATCAATGCAATGAACTCCTAACATCGTTTTCCAAGTCAATTAAAAGAAAACGCATCAATAACCAAAGATAATAGGTAATCAAATACCAAAGATAGAAAATTAATCAAATAACTAAAGGACACAAAACCATGAATCCTAAAATAATGTTAAATTATTTTAAGAACAAGAAAATAAAAGTAAAAGAAATCACTCATGGACGAGCCTCATTTTTCTCCTTTGAAGACTCTCTTGAACAACCCTAATTGAATGGTGAATCTATCCTTCTTTGAGTGATTTGCAAATTTGATTCTTGGATTCACTCATTTTCTCTTATGTTTTCCTTGCTTTTATAGGCTTCTTTGATGCTAAAATAATTTGCTTGAGGAGTCTTGGACGAGTAGGATTTGAAAAAAATACCAAAATCTTTAGAAAATTTCCAAATTCGTGTATAGAATTTTTGCCTTTGTAGAGTGGACTTGGCATTGGGTCCAGTCGACCCATTTGGTGGCAGGTGTGTTCTATTTTCCCCCCCTGGATGTTGCTCTGTTTTCCTTGTTGTTCCAGATTGGACCTGGCGCTTGGTCCACTAGCCAGACTTGGTGCCAAGTGTGTTCTGAAAATTTTTACTTTTTGCTCGAAATCAATTTAAATCTGCACAAATTTGTCAAAAACACTTTCTACAAGTAAAATGTCAAATAGAAAGGAATATGTCTAGTTATTACATCAAAAGTATCTTAATTTAGTCTCAAATAACTGGAAAAATAGTGATGATTTTAGTCCCTATCACATACCCCATACTTGAACTTTTGCTTGTCCTCAAGCATAACGCTTAAGTCATGAAAATCATCAAGAAAACACAAGCTTTTACTCTTCCAAAAATCTAAAACATAACAAGGATTATAACTTCTCTTCAAACTTTAGATAAAACTATCTGCCATTCATCAAACCCTTTGAAAATAATTCAATCTTTAAAACATTTAACAAGACATTAGAAAACTCTTGAAGTCAAATTAATCACATTTATACATTAGTCTAAGAAAATTATTTCACCATTCAAGTAAAAACATAGCTAATATGAATTACACAAGTTAAGCTATCTACCAACTCAAGCATTGTAAATCCAAAAATTGCATAACTCAAGCCATAATGTAAGGAAAGTACTCCAATTTTTTCTCTCTATTTTTTCTAATGAGTTAGAGAATTGATAGTCTTAAGTGTATGGATTTCTCTTCATATACCGTATTGGTCCCCTTTTAGTCATCACTCATCATTTTTTTTTCAGCATCTTTCCTCTCTTTTGCTTTAGGAAATTAATAGCCTCAAGAAAGTGGATTTCTCTTCACTATACGTATTGGCCCCCATAATCAAGCAGAAAATAATATTTTCTCATCTTCAAAGAGGAAACAACAATAAACTCATTTTGCTCAATTTTTCAACTCACAAAAACTTTCAACAAATTTTCGATAATCCTTTATCTGAAAGATTTTTTATCTCCTCACTTTCCTTATCACAACTCAAGTTTAAACCCATAATATAAGAGTTAACCAACAAACTTTTCCCACATTCATCATATTCTCCATATTTAAACTAGATGAGTCAAATAATACTTAAACACCAATGCATAAACAAGATTAATTCAAATTCTCAAGTCTTGAAAAATATCCTATCAAATAAATCCATTTCATAAAAATCCACCAACTGAATGACAAAAATTCATCTAAGTAAGAAAAAGAATTACAACCTTGCTAAACAATGAAAACCACAAAAAAATTTTGAAAAATGAAAATTTTCAAACAAAAATGTTACAAAAATGATATGGAAAATATCTTCAATACCTAAACTCTTCCCCTACACTTAAACAGGACAATGTCCTCATTGGCCAAAAATTAACAAAAGAAAGCATCTTCAAAGGGACCAATAATGGTAAAAGAGGTAGAAAGTTAAGCCATACTTCCCAAATGCAATAAGTTCTAATAGATATCAAAACTAGAAATAGAGAAGAGAGCTTGTCCGAAAGGACTTTATTTTGACCTACAAAAGAAAACACAAATAAAAGCACAAAGAAAATAATAACAAAATAAAGACACACCTAATAAAAGAAAATAAACTAAAGAAAAGTACTAATAAAAATCCTAACAAAGCAAATAAAGACATGACTCACTCCCCCATACTTAAGATGAAAAATATTTTCCTTATTACTAGGGGGTAAAAGACACTTAACAACTTAAACAACACCAAGCCTAAGACAAAGATACAAACTCTACTCATCATATTTCCTCATCAAACCTTTGTATAAGAGATTAAAGTTCAAAGTAGAAGATAGACATGATGAACATAGAAAGGATGGAGGGTTTTGAAAAATGTAAGGTTCATGAAAATAATTATTGTTAGCAAAGCAAAACACATAAACAACATTTTCTATCATTCTTTTAGACACACAAATATTTTTGTCAACATATAAGTGTACATGGTATCTAAAGAGTGTATCAACATTGAAATCACTAATTAACCCTTCAAAAGAATTTTCACAATTGAAATTCCCCTTTAAACTTAGTATTTGAGTTCTCAAAGATGGGATAAAGAAATTTTTGCTTTGCACCACATCTACAAACACCAAATTACCTCCCTAAAATTGGAGTGAAGGGTAGAATTTGTTAATATCCTTCAAGGACTTCTTATGATGAATCATGGATAAATCTAACTCCTTAAGGCATGACAAACTCCATACATCATCATTTGGACTATTGCCCTTCAAGAATGGAGAGGAACCTAAGAAATCATATGGCAAATAGAGATTAGAATTATTAGCACATAGAGGATAATCGAATACTTTCATCTCCACATTGGGTAATTGTGCCTCATATCATCTCTTATTTCCTTGAGGATTCTCTTGTTCAAGTGTATGGGCTATTGGGCATCTTCAACCAACTTGGCTAGTTATGTTCTTGTAGAGCTCATTTGTTGGGATGTTTCTTTATACCACTAACAGATAAATTTGTATTGGTGACAAAAGAAAGCATTGAGGCTTCAGGTGACGTCTCACAAAAAACGTCAATTCGAGCTTGCAAATTTGTCAAATTCTTATCATTGTAGGTCCTTTTATTTTATGTCCAAAAGTAATTGTCCATAATGATGTGTATCTCATGCTTAAAGAAAAAAAAAATCATATTGAAAATAAAAATAAAAACAAAGAAAAATAATACAAAAAATAAAGAAAAAAAGAAAACAAATAATATAAAAATAAAGAAAAAAAACACACATTAGATATATTCACATACTACCTAAACACAAAAATCAGTGGTATTTACAAGTATAACATGAGCTATGCTAGTCAATTAAGTCACACAATGTTACAAACAACAAGATATAGCATCTATTTATACAAAGAACATATATACATATTCACATATTTACACATAGATATATAAATATATAAATATTGTTAAATCAATAAAATCCAAGCTTTCATGATATTATTCCCCGACAACGGTGCCAAAAACTTGATACATAAATTTTGGGTGTATAAAAATCATCCAATTTAAATCCATCACTTAGTCAAGTTTTAATTAAAATATTAATTCCAAAATACACATACGAGCACGTATACTCATCACAAGTATAGTATGGGGAATTAATGAGTATCAATCTTCAAAGGATCAAGTACACACTAATCATTTTTCATTTATTGTTTAACCGACCAACTAAAATGATAAGATAATAAAAAGAAAAATAAAGACATATGTACAACTCAAGGATGTGAAAATATGGAATTTAGACAATTATTCTAGAATACATGATAATGAATCATCTAGCAATTATCTTAAGTAATCATCTTGGCATTATAAAGGAATATAAAGTAAAATTCAATCATTTCCTAAACCATGAATCCACTTATATAGACTCCACTTCTTTCTCAATCTATAAAATCACTATCTTTTGATTAAATTAGTAGATTTTCCAATGAAACCAACATAACTAAAGCATGTATTAAACTCAATTTCTTATAAACATAAAATTAGCTAATAACCATAAGCTCTAGGTGAAATCAACTAATCATTGATCACTTTAGTTCTTTAATCTTAACTTTGTTTTCTAAGTCCATTAAGATTTGACAAATATGAAATCAATACAATGAGCTCCTAACATCATTTCCCAAGTCAATTAGAAGAAAATGCATCAATAACCAAAGTTAACAAGTAATCAAATACAAAAAATGATAGAAAATTAAACAAATAACTAAATTAACACAAAACCATGAATTCCAAAATAATGTCAAATTATAATTAAAAAATTGAATACATCATTATTTAAGAACAAGAGAATAAAGGTAAAAGAAAGCACTCATAGACAAGCTTCCTTTTTCTCATTTGAACACTCTCTTGAACAACCCTACTTGAAAGGTGAATCTCTCATTCTTTGAGTGATTTGCAACTTTAATTCTTGGAATCACTTCTTTTATCTTATGTTTTTCTTGTTTTTATAGGCTTCTTTGATTCTAAATTTTGTTACTTGAGGAGTCTCGACCAAGTAGGATTCGAAAAATACCAAAATCTTTAGAAAATTACCAAATTCATGCACTAAATTTCCATAGCGGACCTAACGCCGAGTCCAGTTGACCCACCTAGTGCAAGGTGTGTTCTGTTTTTCCATGGACATTGCTCTGTTTTCCCTATTGTTCCAGATTGACCTAGTGCCTGGTCTACCTGCCAGACTTGGAGCCAGGTGTGTTTTGAAAATTTTTACTTTTTGCTCGAAATCAATTTAAATCTGCACAAATTTGTCAAAAACACTTTCTACAAGTAAAATGTCAAATAGGAAGAAATATGCCTAGTTATTCTATCAAAAGTATCTTAATTTAGCCTCAAATAACTAGGAAAATAGTGATAATTTTAGCCCCTATTAGATACTAAGTTCATTAGTTATTTTTAGAGGTTCTTATGCAGTAAGCTTGGCACTAATCTTTTGTTTTCCATAACTTTCCACCCTCAAACTGATGGGCAAACAGAAGTTATCAACTAAACACTCATCACTCACCTAAATCTTGAGGACTATCATCAAGAAGTACTTAAAGAATTGGAAAGAATGCTTGCCACCATTGAGTTTGCCTACAATAGGGCTATTCACTCTACTATTTCTTTTTCTCTCTCTGAAATTGCGTATGGTTTTGACCCTCTAACTCCTTTAGATTTGGTTCCTTTGCCTGTAGGTGAACAGATGAATCTTGATGGAGCTAAGAAAGCAGAATTGGTGAAGACTCTCCATGAAAAGGTGAAGGAAACTATTGTAAAGCGAAATGAAGGGATCGCATTTAGGCAAAATCAAGGAAGAAAAAAGGTTTATTTGAGCTCAGAGACTGGGGATGGGTGTACCTTCGCAAGGAGAGTTTTGCCGTACAAAGAAGAAGCAAATTAGATCCAAGTGGCGATGAGCCTTTCCAAGTCATCGCCCAAGTTGGAGATAATGTCTATAAGATTGATTTACCCGGTGAGTATAAAGTGAGTGCTACGTTGAACGTTAGTGACTTAACTCATTTTTGTGCAGGTGATGATTCGTGGAAGAATCAACTTCAAGAAGGGAGAGATGATGGGAATCAAGCTAGCCAATTAGTTTAATCTCAAGAACGGGAAATGACCTTGCAAGGACCAATGACAAGATTGAGGACCAAGAGGTTCAAGATGATATCTAATTACTCCTACAACTATGTTTGACGTTGGAAGAGATTTGGCAGGATGATGAAGGTAGCTAAGAGCTCAATTTGAGGGCTATCTAAAAGAAACCCCATCAAAAGCCCCAACAATAACTCAAGCTTGCGCCAAAGAAATGAGAGAATGCTGAAGTCCAGCGAACCAACATCGAATCGGCATCGGCCCTAGCTAGCTGAACCGGCACCGACTGCATACTGCTGCCTCCAGCAAAGAGCCGGTGCTGGCCTTAACACTAGAACCGGTGCTGGCCCAGTCCCTATTTTTGCCATTTTTGATGATTTTCTCTAGTTTCTTTCTACTTTAAACCCTATATAAATACCTTTTAAAGTCTAATTTGTCTAAGAGCCTTAGTAATCACTTAGCTAGGATTACGGTAGTAAAAATACATCATTTTGGTGATTTGACAAGATAACCTACTTACTTTATTTAAATTTGAAAAAGAGTCTTGAGAGGTCTTTACCTCCTTATTTATCTTGTTCAAGACTATGCTTAGGGTTAGTCCTCTTTTTGAATGAGTCTCTAAATTTTGTAGATAATCCAATGTGGTTTCTCTTGATTGGGTCTTAGTTGCTTTGTTCTTCTAAGGTTTATCTTAAATTCTATTATTTGGGTACCTATAGTTCTATTTCTCTTGTTCTTGATTACCTTTGTTGTTTCAAGGATATTTGGGTAAGTTTATAGTTGTTCTTACTACTATTCTTGTGGGTCTTTGATGCTTAGTTGTTCAAGGGTTTGCTAGAGTGTAGATAGATAGTTATTTTCCTCCATTTTAGTTACAAAATTCCATCTTTTGGTTCCAATATATGAGCTGAGTCACCAGCCCATTGTTTCATCAATTTAACTATTCATGATCATATCATATACCCTCCAACTAGTTACCAATCTTGTGAGGATCAACTCATTTTTATCACTGGGAGCCACCGTCATTCCTCCCTTCTTTGGCACCACTTATGTTGGACTTACCTACATGCTATCTGAGATGGGAAAAATGATGCCTAAATCTAAGAGCTTAATTAATAGTAATCAAGCTAGCCAAGAAGTTCAATCTCAAGAAGGGAGAACGACTTTGCAAGGACTAATAACAAGATCAAGGACCAAGAGATTCCAAAGTGATATCCAATTACTCATAAAACTATATTTGAGGATGAAAGAGATTTGCAAGGATGTTGAAGATAGCTAAGAGCTTAACTTGATGACTATCAAAGAGGAACCCCAATAAAAACTCAAGCCAGCACCAAAGGAGGAAGAAAAAGCTGAAGAATAGCCAACCAGCGATGAACCAACACCAACCCAAGCCAGCTAAATCGGCAACGGTGCCGGCAGTGGATTGTGGGTGACAGGTTTAATCTCCAGCAAAGAATTAGCACCGGCCTTAGTGCCAGAACTGGCATCGGCTTCCAGATCTCCGTTTTGTGATTTTTGATGTTTTCTTTGATGTTTTTCTATTTTAGACATTTTGTAAAGACTTTTTAAGGTCTTAATTTGTCTTAAGACATCAGGAATTACTTAGTTAAGGTTAGGGTAGTATAAATACATCTTTTTATAATTTGACAAGACAATCTACATAATTAATTCAAATTTGAAAAGAGAGCATTGAGAGGTCTTTGTCTTCTTGTTCATTCTGCTCAAGACCATACTTAAGGTTTAGTCCTTTTTTTGAATGAGTCTCTAAACCTTTTAGATAGTCCAATGTGGTTTTTCTTGATTGGGTCTTAGTTGCTTTACTCTTCTAAGGTTTATCTTGAATTCCATTATTTGAGTACCTATAGTTTCTACTCTTTTGTTCTTGACTACCTTGTTGTCTCAAGGATATTTAGCTGAGTCTATAGTTGATCTTGCTACTATTCTTGTGGGTCTTTGATGCCTAGTTCTTCAAGGGTTTGCTAGAGTGTAGATAGATAGTTATATTCCTCAATTTTTGGCCACAAACTCCACTGTTTTGGTTCTATTATATGAGTTGAGATATTTATCCCTTTGTTTGATAAATTTAACCAAGAAAACCACTCAAGATCCTATCAAAGAGTTTGGTATCAGAGTAAGAAAAGCTTTGATTCCAATCAAAACTTGAAATCAAGAAAAGAGCCCTATAAAGTTGAAGAAAAATAAGAGAAATTTTGTAACTCAAAAAAATGCTACAAAAAATGTTATGATATCTTTGTTATTTATTGATTTCCCCTTGAAAAAAATTGTTTCTTGATGTTATTACAATGCTTGGTAACAAATTTATCTTGTGTTTGTGATGAAAATGGGCTTGAATATGGGTGAAAATGTTGGTTGATTTCAAGTGACGGGATCGCTACTAAGGTGTTTGGTAAATGCTCTATTAGAATGTCTGTGCCTATAGTTAGGAGTTTTGACTTTTATCTTTCATTCTTTGGGATGTTGGGACTTGGTATATCATTTTATTGTTCAAATCCATGCTTATTGAACTCATCTTTACTATTACATACTTGTGATTATCTTGTTATTCATATCCCTATTCACTAGTTGTTCTTGTTTTTTCGTTCTTGCTAATTCTTGTTTGTTCCTTGTTTGAAATTGCTTCTTTATGTTTTAGTGCTTGTTCTTGTGTTAATTAAGTCATCACTACTTGAAATTATTGCTTGAAAACTTATTTGCTTAAGGTGCCCAACAAGTGTTTGTTGAAATTCCCCTAAGACCCGTTAATTGGAAATCCATTGATTTTTGTTGACTCACTTAGATGGACTAAATCTTTTGCTATTGGGGAAAATTGAGATTGAACAAGAAGATTTGAGGGTTGAGAAAAAGGTAAGAGGGTAAGATTATTATCAAAAGAGCCAAAGAAAGTAAACACGAATGTAGAGTGACTATCTTTGAGAGTAAACACGAAATGGAGTGAAGAGAGGATCTATTTCTTTTGCTAATTTCTTTTGCAGGTATAATTCATTGAATACTCCATCACCATGGCCCATGAACAAGAAATCTCTAGGCCTAACCCAAGAGGACCTAGTAGGCCAAAAGAAAAACCAATTGATGCTAGGGATTTGCTAGAGGATTTAAATGCTATGTTGAGAATAATGCATAATAGGTTTGAAGACATGACAAGGGAGATCACAAGATTGAGAAATCATTTGGTCAATTTTCTACCGTGGCACAAAGAAGGGGCCCAAACAATTTGAAGCTCTTAGCCCTAGAATGAGGGATAATGAAGCTCATACTCATCTGTTAAATGTTCAACAAGGAGAAAAGTGGGATGTGCACTCTATTGGGGGATTCAAATAAGCTCCCGTGAGAGGAGGAAGACATGGTATGAGAGGAAGACGAGGTAGGGGCCAAAGAAGGAATGGTGAAAACAATCTAAGAAGGTTGAAAAGAGAGTTTGAGGGAGTTGATAAATGGTATGAAGGCGAACATGGTTATACCTATGGGGAACTCAATAGAGGAGGTAGGAGAGAAGGAAATAAAGCGGAGAGAGTTGAATTATATCAAAATGAAGGTGCCTACATTTTATAGAAAGAGTGATCCCGAAGTCTATTTTGAGTGGAAGAGCAAAATGGAAATATTCTTTGAGTATCATACCTATAGTGAAAGATCAAAGGTGAGGCTAACTATTTTGGGTTTTTTGGAGTATGCTTTGGTTTGGTAGGAGCAAATTAGTTCTCAAAGATGGCAAACGTGGGTAGAAACCATTGCAAATTAGAACTTTTTGAAAGACATAATGAGAGCTACATTTGTTCCACACCACTACTACAATGACCTCTACTAAAAGGCTTCAATCACTAAAGTAAGGGAATAAAAGTGTGGAGGATTATCATGAGGAAATGGAAGTGATGTTGATGAGGGATCAAATCAATGATGACCCTAAAGCAACAAAGGCTAGGTTCTAGGGAGGATTGAATAAGGAAATAGCCAATTTGATAGAGTTGCACTCCTATGATATTTTGGAGGATATAGTTCATGCCACTATGAAGATTAAGAGGCAACTAATGACGCCTTTTGCTAAGCCTACACTACAAAATCCGAACACCAATAGCAAAATGCCAATTAAGAAAGATAATGCTCCTAAACCTTTGCAAAGGGAGTATAACATGCCAAGGGAAGGATGGAAATCTAGGGAAGATTGGAAACCTAGGGAAGGTTGGAACAAGAACAAGGGAAAAGCTATGGAGAGGTCACAGCAGAATAAAGACATCAAATGCTTTAAGTGTTTTGGCTATGGACATACTTTCCATGAATTTCCAAGAAAAAGAATTCTGTACACTAATCCCTATGGAGAAGTCTCAACCGATAAAGAAGAAGAGAGAGAAAAGTACCAAAAAGACCAAGAAGAAAATGGGGATGAGAAAAGTGATGAAGGGGAAGTTGTTGGCCAAGAGTATTCCTTAATTGGAGGCACAAGAAGATCATTGAATTCTCAAGTAATTGAAGACTAAGACCATCAATAAAGAGAGAACATATTCTACACAAGGTTTCCAATCAACAAGATCCCTTGAAGTGTCATTGTGGATAGTAGGAGTTGCACTAGTGTGATTAGTTCAAACTTAGTTGATGAATTGGGCATGCAGTGGATTAAACACCCCAAACCTTACAAGTAACAATGATTGAATGATAGTGGAGAATTGAAGGTTAACAAATAAGTCTTGGTATCTTTTGCGATGGGGAAGTACAAGGATGATGTGCTATGTGATGTGGTGTCTATGCAAGTGGGTCACTTGCTTCTAGGAAAGCCTTGGAAATATGATAGAAATGTAAAGCATAATAGGAGGAAGAACACTTATTCCATCCTCAAGGAGGGGTCCAAATTTAGCCTTACCCCCATGCTCCCAAATGAGATGAACAAAGACCAAAAAATCATGAGGGAAATAGAGAAGAAAAAAAGGAGCATAAGGTGCCAAACAAAAATCAGAGTTTGAAAGAAAAGAACTAGAGAGGAAAGAGAAAGTGTTGAAGGAGAGAATGTGAAGAGAAATGCCTTTGACCATCACAGATGGAAATGAGCAAGGATAAGAGATAGGAGGTAAAAGAAAAGTGAACTACTTTGCAAAAGAGAATGAGGTCATAGAAGCAATAGAAGCTAATGAATCGATTATTCTTCTTATTTGCTAAAGTTTTTTGTTTCTACTAACGATTCTACCTTATCTTTGCCTAATGAAATTGCATCCATCCTCTAAGAGTTTGAAAATGTATTTCCAAAAGTGGTGCCCGAAGGATTACCACTTATAAGAGGAATTGAGCAGCAAATAAATTTTGTGCCCGGAGCCGTCATCCCCAACCGACCGGCCTATTGAACTAATCCAGAGGAGGCTAAGGAATTACAAAAGCAAGCGAATGAATTACTTGAGAAGGGACATGTGAGAGAGAGCTTAAGCCAATGTGTAGTTTCGGTTCTCTTGGTGCCCAAAAAAGAATGGAACATGGCGCATGTGTGTGGATTGTTGTGCCATCAAGAATATCATGGTTGAGTATGGCTATCCCATTTCTAAATTAGATGACTCCCTTGATGAATTGTTCGGTGCATGCATTTTCTCTAAAATTGATTTGAAATTCAGTTATCATCAAATTAGGATTAGGGAAGGGGATGAGTAGAAAATGGCCTTTAAAACTAAATAAGAGTTGTATGAGTAGCTTGTATGCCTTTTGGGTTGTCTAATGCTTCTAGCACTTTCATGCGTTTATTGCATCATGTTCCAAGGTTTGTTGTTGTGTACTTTGATGACATATTGATGTATAGCAAATTATATGTGGATCATTTAAATCATCTTCAATATGTGCTTGTTACTCTTCGAAGGGAGAGATTATATGCTAACTTGAAAAAATGCTCTTTTGTTTGGAGAGGTTTATATTCTTTGGGTATGTTGTGAGTGTTAAGGGAATTGAAGTTGATGAGGAAAAAGTAAAAGCCATCCAATATTGGCCTACTTCTACTATTATTATCCAAGTTCGTAGTTTTCATGGGCTAGCTAGTTTTTATAGGAGATTCATCAAGAATTTTAGCACTAAAGCAACCCTTCTAACCGAAGTGGTGAAGAAATGTTAGGTATCTCATGTATATCATATATGGCGTAGCAGAAAAAATAAGAACAAGATACCATCTCAGGATCTGCATACGTGTGGAAAGTAAGACATAAAGAGAAGAAAATCACCTTTCTAGTGAGTCTCTGTCGTTAAAAATTTTCCTTTCTTGTCTGAGGCGTGATCCAGCAATCCTCTTGATCAAACACCATGAGAGTCGAATGTCCAGCCACTACAATCACAATGTGTGACTATCTCTAATAGAAATCCACACGGAGGATCACTCTCAAGTACCAAGATGTTTCTGTACTAGCAGAAACCAAAGTGGCAGCTAGGGTTTCCAAAGAACAGTGAGAGAAAGAAAGAAGAGAAGGGTTTTAGAAGATGTTGTTTTTCGTGAATCCTTCTCTAATTGGTTTTGTGCATATCTCTTATATGTCACCGAAAAAAGGGAACCGAAAAACCCTTCATCTTAGGATTCTAAAACAATTAGAATTCCCTAATTGTAATTGGAAACATCAAGTTCTCACAATTACAATTCGACCCATAAATTATAACTAATTATAATTTGGCCATAACTCCTTCTCTTTCTCGCAATTAACCCCACTATGTTATCAAATAACATCTTGAGTATATAATCCTCTATTGTGTGTGACCTATTAGGTTTCCCAGTCAATTGGTAGTGAACATGAATTAATTCAAACGTCTTTGAGATTAATAATCCATAATTAATTTAGAATTAATCATATTAATTCTAATCAGGATTGGTTTATTAATTCATCAATTAATAAACCCATATTTCGCAGATCATGAGTGGTATCTAGCAACACGTCATGACTACCCAAGAGTCTAGGAAGTCAAGTGGCTTGACATGAACCCTTTAATAACAAATTACAGTGCAATTAACTCCTTTCACCATACAATATCTCATTTGGTTTGGAGTATGGAATTAGTGCCAACTCCCTCCAAAATGTGTATCAATTCTAGCCCGAATATAATAATACTTGTACCAAGAACCCACTACTCTAGATGTGTATCAATTCGAACTGTTTCCAATACACAGTCGCCTTGGCTAAGGATTTTTAGAATAGTAATTCCTACAAGTGGCCTTGAGATATTCGCCCCTACTATTAGGAGTGGTGAATCCTTTATTGACCTTCTCAACTACTTTCGTTTACCTCACAATGTACTCAATATCCATCCTATAGGCAGCCCTCGATCTAGTTCCAGAGATTGGAATCAAAGTATAATGCTCAACAAACAAAGTACCTTGGAGATCTCATGTCTTAGGATACTTGCATATTTGTTATATTGAGATTGTATCACCGGCATTAAATAGTTATCCATGTGATTATCTCATAACTAGGTCATCTAATGTACTTATTCTGTTAACAAGCATCCACATGTTAACTTTGAGTATCTCAATACTCACGGATATGAGAAACACCGCCTAATCAAATCAGGAAGTCTAACACATGCTAGTCTTAACGCACTAGTGATGTCCTATCTTATTGATACTATGACTAGGGACTATTTAAGTACTAACACTATACAGTGTAGTAGGAATCTCATATTATGATCTCTATCATGATTTCCTTAACACAGTGTTGTACTGATGTGTCTGGAGTTGGGTGTAAAAATCATACAAAAACTAAGCATATTCCCAATCAAGTTTAAATTAAAACGTTCAACCTAAACCACACATATGAGCAAGTGTACTCATCATTAACCGAGCATAGTGTTCAAACGAGTGTTGATCCTCCAGGAACAAGTAGACATTAATCACCTTTCTTTCATTGTTTAACCGACTCAATAAAGTGAAAAACAAATAAAAATAAAAATAAAATAGAATTAAAATATATACATGTTAAGGATGTAGATTTATGTAACTCGAGCAATTGGTTAGACAAACATGATCTTGAAGTATCCAACCTTTATCATAACTAATTATTCTTTCGGCATCATGGAGAATTAAAGTAGATTCACTTCTTTCCCAATCTATGAATCCCTATCTTCTAGGTAACTTAATATCACATACTCTGTCTAATCCAATCTTACCCAAAAGATGCATTAAATACAATTCTCTGATTAAGTCCCATTTTCAGGCAAACTTAACCCATGAAATTAACCAATTGAATCCATACTCTGACAGACATCAATTAACCTTTAACTACTCTATTCTTAGCAACTAACCCTATTTTCAGGCAAGTTAAAAACAACAAATGTGAAATCAATAAATTGACACCGTCAACCCTATTCTCAAGAAAGTTAATGGAAAACAATCAATTAATCTCGCAATAAGCACGAGTAATTAAATACCAAAAATAACAATCAATTAATCAAAAGATCAAATAACTCTAAAAACCATGAATATGTAAACCAATGTCGAATTACAATAAAACAATTAACATATGATTGTCAAGAAAAAGAAAACAAAGTAAAGAAATAGATACTCATAGACAAGCCTTCTTTTTCCTCCTTTGAAAAGCCTCTTGTACAACCCTCCTTGAACTATTTATTTCTGGAAAATATTGGTGATACACTTTAAAATACATCTAAGTCCCTACATTGTGCATTTCCCATTTTCTATGTACATTGGCCTTTCTTTTTAGGCTTACAAAGTTCCTAAAAGAATCCTAAGAAAATAAGAAAAGGATTAGTAAAATTCAAAAATAAAAACCTAAATCAAAACTAAATACTTCCGCCTTTGGCTTTGTGAAATTGAATTGAATTTGGACTTCAATTGGGATTTTGTCATTTTCTTCTGAAGTAGAATTGAATTGAATTGGAATTATTGAAGTTGGGTTGCAATTTAGCCGTGTGAGATTTACTTGAAGCCACCGAGATTTTGTCTTTGTTGCATCAGCTTAATTGAAGCCGCATCCCACCGAAATTCCTTTTCTCTTGCTGTTAGACTCACGTGAGCCACAAAATTGAAGACCAAAGCTGCTTCTTGTTCTTTTGTTTTCCTTCTCTTTTTGCTTTTGTCCTTTCTCAGCCCCTTTTGTTGACTTTTTCTCCACCTTGGCCCCACCGAATTCTATCCTTTATCTTTTGCTAATTGCTGACCGAATCCATTCTTTCTTTTCTTTCCTTTGGTCTTTGTTTATTTGCTGACCGAAATTCAATTTCCCTTTTGTCCTTTTCTCAATTGCAAGTCATTCCTCCAATTGTTCTGCACTTCTTTGTTTTTCTAGTGGAAGACTGGCGCCGGCTGTCCTTCTTGGAACCAGCGCTGCCTATATTCTGCTTTGTGACGATTTTGCTTTATTTTACCCATAAAATCTGAAATAATACACAAAATACATTTTCATGGGTAAAATCTCAAATATGAAGGAATATGGCTAGTTATTTTACAAGATGTATCACAAAATAATATCAAATAACTAGGAAAAATATGACTAATTTAGGCCCTATCATGTACTAAGGACTTTATCTAACAGTTACATTATACAAAAGTAAACAAAAGAAACTATAAGATAAATAATGCATTTTATTAAAATAAGATGTGTCATGTACAACGTTCAAGTGATTGCCTCTAGGGCATAATACTAACAAGAAAAAGGTGGGATTTAGGTGGGAGGAAGCCCAACAAAATGCCATTCAAATCCTCAAGGATAAATTGAGCCAAGTTTCAATTCTCATCCTACCTAACTTTGAGAAGGCATTTAAGATAGATTGTGATGCAAGTGGGGTAGGGATAGGTGTGGTTTTCACCTAAGACCGAAAGCTCATTGCATATTTTAGTGAGAAATTGTTCGGGGCGGCCCTCAATTTTTTTCACTTACAATTAAGAACTCTTTTCCTTAGTTAGGACTTTAAAGTATTAGAAGCACTATCTTTTACCAAGAGAGTTTGTGATTCATACTGACCATGAGATCCTTAAACAACTCAAAAGCCAACAAAATTTGAACAAGAGCCATGCAAAGCAGATGGAGTTTATTGGGACATTTTCTTATGTTATTCAATATAAAAAGGGTAAGGAGAATGTGGTTGCGGATGCACTATCTCGAAGGTGTGCACTTTTAAACTCTTTGGATGATAAACTTCTTGGTTTTGAACTTGCGAAAGATTTGTATATTAGTGATGAGGAGCTTGGGGATATTTTTCATGTTTGTGAGAAATGTGCATTTGCTAAGTACTATAGGCATGACGGTTTCTTATTTAAAGAGGCAAGACTTTGTTACCAAAGGGCTCCATTAGGAAATTACTAGTTAAGGAGGCCCGTAGTAGGGGATTAATAGGACATTTTGGTGTTACAAAATACTAGGCATCCTTAAAGAATAATTTTTTGGCAAAAAATAAGGAGGGATGTGGAGAAATAATGTTCTTAATACATAATTTATAGGCAGGATAAATCTAGATCACTTCTACATGGTTTGTACACTTCTTTATCCATTTCAAATGCTCCTCGGGTAGAAATTTCAATGGACTTTATCTTAGGATTGCCTAGATTCAAAGAGGGTAAGGATGCTATATTTGTGATTGTTGATCAATTCTAAAAAATAACTCATTTTGTGGCTCGTTCCAAGAGTAATGATACTTCTCATATTGTAGATTTATTCTTTAAAGAAGTGGTGAGGATGCATGGGATTCCAAAAACTATTGAATAGAATAGGGATGCTAAGTTCCTTAGTCATTTTTGGAGGGTCATATAGAACAAACTTGGCACTAATCTTTTATTTTCCACAACTTATCACCCTCAAATACATGGACAACGGAATTGGTTAATTGGACACTCATCCAACTCTTAAGGACCATCATCAAGAAGAACTTAAAGAATTGGGAAAAATGCTTTCCAAACATTGAGTTTACCTACAATAAGGCTATCTTTTCAACTACTTCTTATTCTCCCTTTAAATTTGTATATAGTTTTAACCCTCTAACTCCTTTGGATTTGGTTCATTTGCCTATAGGTGAATAGATGAACCTTGATGGAGCTAAGAAGGCAGAATTGGTGAAGACTCTCCATGAAAAGGTGAACCATTGTAAAGTGAAATGAAGGGATTGCAAGTAAGTGAAATCAAGGAAGGAAAGAAGTTTTATTTGAGCCTGGCGATTAGGTATAGGTGCACCTTTGCAAGGAGAGGTTTTCCACTCAAAAGAGGAGTAAGCTAGACCCAAGAGGCGATGTGCCCTTCTAAGCCATTGCCTAAGTTAGAGATCATGCCTATAAGATCGATTTACCTGGTGAATATAAAGTGATTGCAACGTTTAACGCTAATGACTTAACTCTTTTTTATGTAGGTGATGATTCGTGGAAGAATCAACTTCAAGAAAGGGGAGATGATGGAAATTAAGCTAGCTAAGAAGTTTAAACTTAAGAAGGGGAATAACCTTGCAAAGACTAATGATAAGATCAAGGACCAAGAGGTTTCAAGGTGTCTAATTGCTCATAAAACCATGTTTGAGGGTAGAAAAGATTTGGAAGGATATTAAAGGTTACCAAGAACTCAACATGATGACTATCCAAGAGGAACCTCAAATTAAACTCAAGCCAACACCAAAGAAAGAAGAAAGTGCTAAAGAACAGCCAACTAGCGACGAATTGGCCCCCAGCCAAAGCCAGTGAACTGATGCCGACTGTGGACTACGGGTGATGGGTTCAATCCCCAGCAAAGAACCGACGGTGGATGTTGTGCCAGAACCGATGCTAGCTCATGTCGGGGCCCAGACCCCTGTTTGCGATTTTTGATATTTTCTCCAATTTTTTTTTTTCTATTTTAAACATTTTGTAAAGACCTTTTAAGGTCTTAATTTATCTTAGGACCTAAAAAATAACTTAGCTAGGGTTAGGGTAGTATAAATACATCTTTTTGTGATTTTACAAGATAATTTATATACTTTATTCAAATTTGAATAGAGAGTCTTGAGAAGTCTTTTCCTCCTTGTTCATCTTGCTCAAGATTATGCTTAGGATTTAGTTTTCCCTTTGAATGAGTCTCTAAAACCTTTTGGATAATCCAATGTAGCTTCTCTTGATTGGGTCTTAATTGATTTGCTTTTTTAAGGTTTATCTTGAATTTCATTATTTGGGTACTTATGGTTTCTACTTTTTTGTTCTTGACTACTTTGTTGTCTCAAAGATATTTGGGAGAGTCTATAATTGATCTTGCTACTATTGTTGTAGGTCTTTATTGCCTAGTTCTTCAAGGGTTTGCTAGAGTGTAGATAGATAGTTATATTCCTTTATTTTTTGCCACAAACTCTACTGTTTTGGTTCCATTATATGAGCTGAGATATTTAGCCCTTTTTTCTATCAATTTAACTAAAAAAACCATTTAAGATCATATCATTAATTACCTCACATTTTACCACATCTCTTATGTTAGGGTTTATCTTTCATTGGGGCTGTACTACGGGTTTTGCTCCTTTTTCTAGCAATATTTTATGAGTACAAAAGGAAGTCTAATTCCCTTAATATTAGTGATTTTCTATGCAATTATCCTCTTATATTTTCCAATAGGTCTACTAATTTGCCTTTTTGTTCCCTTGTAAGATCTTTGACTATGATGATTGGCAATTTTCCTTTATTAGCTAAGAATATGTATTCCAAATGGTTAGGCAATTCCTTAAGTTCCAACTCCAATGGGTCATCAATAGATGACTTTAATCTACCCATACTTGGTCTCTCAATTACCTCAAAATTACCCAACTCAAGCCCTTCTACCATATCCATGGATGATTATGTGTTCATTAATTCTAGAGAAGTATTATCCCACGATTCCTATACAAAATCCAAAATCAAGTCATCAAGAATATCAACTATGAAACAAGAATCATCAAAAAATATAGGATGTTTAATGCCTTGGTTAATGTGAATAATAACCTCTTTATCCCCAACTTTAAGTGTTAATCTTCCCCCATGAACATCATGGCAGTAGTTAGGAAAGGTCTCCCTAGAATTAGAGGGACTTTAAAGTCTTCATCCATGTCAAGAATTACAAAATCTACTGGAAATATAAACTTTCCATATTGATAAGTACATCTTCCACTATTTTCCTAGGATATTTAATAGATCTCTCACCTAATTAAATGCTTAGTCTAGTGGGTTGAGGTTCACCTAGACCTAGCTTTTTGAAAGTTTTATATGGTAAAAGGTTTATACTAGCACCTAAGTCAACTAATGCATTGCCAAATGTAAGACTGCCAATAAGGCAAGGAATAGAGAAACTCCTAAGATCGTTTTCTTTTTGAGATAATCTTTTTTGGTCTTGCAGAATAGCAGAACATTCCTCATTGAATACTATGGTGGATAGTTCTTCTAATCTCTATTTGTTTACAAGAACACTTTTGAGGAATTTTACGTATTTAGGCATATGTATTAAAGACTCACTAAGTGAGATGTTGATGTGCAATTGTTGGAAGATTTCCGAAAATTTACCAAATTGCTTATCCTTTCTTGCTTTGTGTGTTGTAGCAGGGTAAGGGACTGGTGGTTTAAAAATTGGATACTTTTCCTGTGTATAGAGCTGAGCTGGAGCCTGATTGGAATCCTGGACCGACGCTGGTTCATCTCTATTTTCTCCTATTTCTTGTGCAGGTGAAGGTCAGTGCCTGGTCTTTTTAGGCTAGTGTAGGTTCTCCTTTGTTATGTCTGTCACTTCTTTTCCATTCTTCAATGTGATGCCTGTGTATTTGCCCCTGTAAGGACCAAAAGTGGTTCTCCTTGTGGGTCCAGCACCACATCCGTTAAATTCCAAATCTGTCTTTCCATATTTTGAATCATGGCCGCAAGAACTTGAAAAGTCTTATCTATTTTTTGGAATCATATAGTGATAGTTTTTTAAAAAATTTTCAGTGCATTCTCCAATTGGCTATGGTACCTACATATAATAATCTAGTTAGATCCATGATAGAGTTTTGAAAGTAAGATCTAGAATGTATATTTTGTGCAAGGTAAAACAAAGGGTACGTCTTATACATTTCCTTCATCATAGAACAACAAATTATAGCTCCTACTTATACAAAGAACATATGTAAATATTTTCATATAGACATATAGACATGGCTGAATCAATGAATTCCAAGCTTTCATGATATTGTTCTCTGGCAACAGTGTAAAAAACTTGATGCGTTAAATTTGGGTATATAAAAATCATGAAATTTTGTATCCATTTCCAATCAAGTTTAAATTAAAACATTAATCCCAGATTACATATATGAGCAAGTGCACTTATCATTAAGTATAGTATAAGGAATTAATAAGCATCGATCCTTAAGGAACAAATATACACTAATTACTTTTCATTCAATATTTAGCCTACCAATTAGATTGAAAAGAGTAAATAAAAATAAAGATAAAAATAAAATATATACATAACTCTTGGAGAGAAAAGCATGGAATTAAATAGTTATTCTTGAGAACATGACATGAATTATCCAACACTTATCACAATCAATCATTGTATTGGCATCATAAAGGAATAAAGATAGAATCTACTTCTTTCCTAATCTATGAAATCACTATTTCCAAATCAAATTAGCATATTTTTCAATCAAACCAATATAACCAAAGAAATGCATTAAACTCATTCCTCATAAATATCCCTATACTCTAGGCAATATAAATATAAAATTAGCCAATGACCCTATGCTCTAGGTGAAATTAACTAATATTTGATTACCTATGTTCAATTCTTAATCATTTTCCCAATCTAGTAAAAATAATAATTATATAAAATTAATTAAATTGAACTTAATCTAACTTCGTTTCCCAAGTCCATTTGAAAGAAAATTTAACTTCATCAATGCAGTAAAGAAAGACAAGTAATCAAATACTAAGAACAACAATTAATTGATCAAAGATTGAACAAATCACAATAGCATGAATCTTAAAAACCACATTCAATTATAATTTAAAATTAATCTCATCTTGTTCAAATAAAAAGAAAATAAAGGTCTTAGAAAGGCCTCATAGACAAGCCCTCTTCATCCTCCTTTGATAACTTCCTTGAAACAATACTCATTTGAGTGATGAATTGAAGCCATGAAAAGGGAAAACATAGAGCACGTAGCGAAAGCAAAAGCAAAAAACTGGAAAAATCAAGAACAGAGGAATTCCTGTCCGGGGCCGACGCCTGCTCCGGCTGTCCTAGCCGGCGCCGGTTAGGCTCTGGCGGGACTCCGAGGTTAAAAATTTCTTACCACTTTTCCTTGTTCTAAGAATTGACTGGGCTGGAATGTGTGCAATCGAGGTAGGTGCGCTGGAAGAAACCTTTGGTGCGATGCCTGCAAGCCTCCTACTCAGTCTTTGCATGTAGGTGAATACCAAACTCTCGATCTTCCAGTATATGGCCTGCATAATTCCATTTGGTGAACAATTAATAGAATTAAGGAATATTTTCTGGAGAGAGAGAGAGAGAGAGTCATGTGTTTCTTTTCCCGCAGAGAAGAGTCTGTCAAAACAACGACGATCTCTAATCCTCCTGTTTAACCTAAATAAAACCCTAGGTTAAACTGGACTGGGCCATTGGACTCTTAGTTTAACCTTTTGGACTAAATTAATTATTCTAATTAGAACCAACTTAATGGCCCAACAAATAATTAATTTTCCCAGCCAAATAAACTAATCAAATTAACAAGCCTATATTAGTTTAGTCCCAAGTTAATCCCTAATTATTCAAACTAGGCCAAAGCCCTGAATAATTAATTAACCTACCAAACTAATTTAATTAATTATCTCTCTCCATGTACCTTTATTTTTTCTAGCCCAATAATTAAATCAGGCTACTTAAATAAAATAAATTCCATTTAATTTAAGTTCAATTCCTTAGCCTGTATTTAATTAGGACTCACGGTTTATACGGGGGACCAAAAGATACACCGCCTTGGCTACTAAAATGACCAAAATACCTTTGCAATAGAAATAACTGTATTTTGTATTTTAAATATTTTCTAATATCACCATAAGGAAATATTGACCCCAAGGATAATGCTGCCTTAACAAAGTCTCTGACCTATAGGTGTAATGACTAAAATGCCCCTTTATACATCGTCATACATTTAGAGAGGACGAAGTGTACTAACACCTCTTTAAATGACATCTACCATCCTTAGGCTTCTAGTCCAATGATTCACGATTTCCTAGATTGTTTCTGCTTTTCAAGGGAGCTACCTTAAAGCAAACATCCAAGTCATGTTTCCCAGGGCCCTGGATATTTAGATCATTCAGACAACCACAAGGGGCGATATAGTATAGAAACTATCTTGTACAAGTCTATCTTAACTAACTAATCACATATATCCAATATGCAATTATATTGGTCATACGATAGAACCTCAACTATAACATATCAAAATACATGCTTCCAGTTTCGTCAGACCACTAAGTCATACTCAAGTTGTGGAGTACTAGTCCACGCTGTAGCGGTAGTAGTCTAGGTTTCTACCATATAGTACTTTCAGAAACTACTACTATAGGTCCTGTTCTACGTATTCGAAATACGCATCTATCATGAAGTCAGTGGACTACTCACTAGCTAAAGATAAGCCATTCCCCATTTGGAATTCACAACTTAATAACCTAAACATGATGAGATTCCCATTCTCATCAATCAGTTAAGAACGAATGTTTATCTGTTAAGTAACCCGTGATCCATACCTTACTATGAAAGACCTCCATTCACATAAACCACTTACCTAAACACAATGGGTCTTTTTCAAACGTAATTGTGCACAAATAAAATATATATTCACAAACAATTTCTGAAAATAATTTTTTTTTATTAAAATATTCGATATTTACATCAGAAACCTAGTTTTAGAGGGCATATTTCCCAACAATCTCCCACTTGCACTCTAAGACTTTATAAGTTCATAGGTGCCCACCGCTATGGCATCTAAATGTCTCTTGAAGACTCTCTCAGTCAAAGGCTTGGTGAATAGATCAGCTAGATTATTCTCGGAGGCAATCTATTCCACCACGACTTCCTATTTCTGGATGAAACCCTGGATCAGGTGGTACTTCCTCTCGATGTGCTTCCCTCTTTTGTGGTTCCTGGGTTCTTTAGATTGTGATACTCCTTCAGTGTTGTCGCAATACATCACAATTGTCCTGTCCATGTGTGGCACGAATCTAAGTTCTGAAAGAAACTTTCGGAGCCAAACTATTTCCTTAGATGCCTCTGAAGTTACCACATACTCAACTTCCATGGTTGAGTCAACAATGTAAGATTGCTTGATACTCTTCCATGAAATAGCTCCTCTAGACAAGATGAAGATATATCCACTAGTGGATTTTCTCTTATCCTTATCCGCTTGGAAGTCTGAGTCTGTATATCCTGTAGGAACCAAATCATTAGCCCTGTAAACTAGCATTTAATCTCTCGTTCCCTTAAGGTACTTGAGAATATGCTTTACAACTTGCCAATGAACCTCCCCAGGATTTGACTGATATCTGCTAACTAAGGCTACGGCAAAACAGATAACTAGCCTAGTACACAGCATGGCGTACATGAGACTACCCACAGTCGAAGCGTAGGGAATCCTACTCATTCTGTCATTTTCTTCTAGAGACTTAGGACAGTCCCTTGAAGAAAATGACAACCCATGTCTGCAAGGAATTAGAGCTCCCTTGCATGAGTCCATGATATACTTGGCTAGCATCTTGTCAATGTATGTCATTTGGGAAAATCCTAACATTCTTTACTTCCTATTTCTAAGAAGTCTAATCCCGAGAATGTAGCCGGCTTCTCCCAAATCCTTCATACTGAATTAACTAGATAGCCAAACTTTTATAGATGACAATGACCCTACATTATTTCCAATGAGTAGAATGTCATCCATATGCAAGACAAGAAAAACTACATTAATACGTTCAAGTTTTCTGCACACGCATGGTTCATCCTCGTTTTGAATAAATCCATGAGACTTTATAATCTTATCAAAACGAATGTTCCATGCTCTCGATGCCTGCTTAAGTCCATAAATAGACTTCTTAATCTTGCAAACTATATATTTTTGGCCTTCAACAATAAAGCCTTCCGGTTGGGACATATAGATGTCTTCGCTAAGATGGCCATTTAAAAATGCTATCTTTACATCCATTTGCCATATCTCATAGTTATAATGACATGCAATGGCAAGGAGGATACGGATGGACTTAAGGATGGCTATTGGAGAAAATGTCTCCTTATAATCGATTCCCTCTTTCTGAGTATACCCTTTCACCACAAGCCTAACTTTGAAGGTTTCCACCTTCCCATCTACTTCCCTTTTTCTCTTGTGTACCCACTTACACCCAATGGGTTTTATCCTTTCAGGTGAAGCTACAAGATCCCAAACCTGATTGAGGTTCATAGACTCAATCTCGACTTTCATTGCTTTATGCCATAGATTTGCATCGGCATCAGCAATAGCCTCCTTGTATCTAGTGGGGTCTTGTTCTTGATGATTAGAGACTAGCTCGAAAGCTTCTCCAGTCTATCTCTCTGGAACTCTAGACACTCTCCCACTACGATGAGGCTCCAATTGTATAGGCTCTTGAGGCTGTGCCTCTTCTCGTTCCATAATCGGGTTAGAAGAAGTTGATTTTGAAGATAACTTCTTCTCCAGTTCTAACCTAGTTGAACCTTTAGTGGAGGTACTCTGATAATCTTCTAAGTATCTAGCATTGGTACTAACCAATACTTTCTGCTCCTTAGGATGATAAAAGTAACCACCCTTTGTCCCTTTTGGATACCCAACAAAATAGCATATTCTGATCTTGGCTCCAACTTGTCTCCCTTGACCAGTATATATAAGCTGGACAACCCTATATCCTGAGATGATTCAGACTTAGTTTACGCCTAGTCCACATCTCATAAGGAGTCCTAGGTACTACTTGGAAGGCACCAAGTTTAGAATGTATGCCGTTGTTTCTAGGGCATATTCCCAAAAAGATACTGGAAGAGTAGTATGAGACATCATGCTTCGGACTATTTCCATCAATGTCCTATTCCTTCTCTCAACTACTCCATTCTGCTGGGGCGTCCCCGGCACAGAGAGTTGAGATACTATCCCATAATGTACCATGTAGTCCTTGAATTCACCAAAGAGATATTCTCCACCACGATCCGATCATAAGGTCTTGATCAATTTACCTATCCGACGTTCCACCTCAGCCTTAAACTCCTTGAACTTATCAAAAGAGTCAAATTTGCCTCTCATCAAGTAAATGTAACCAAACCTTGTATAATCATCTGTGAAAGTGATGAAGTACTCAAAACCCCCTCTAGCTGGTGTAGATAAGGGACCACACACATCAGTGTGAACAAGACTCAATACCTCTTTATCTCTATTTGCCTTAGGGGTAAATGACCTTTTGGTCATCTTTCCCATTAGGCATGACTTACACTGAGGCCAATTTTCTAATCTCAATGAGCCCAAAGGCCTATTATAGATTAACCTCTGAATCCTGGTTGAGTTTACATAACCCAACCTTAGATGCCAAAGATAAGAGTCATTGACATTGGTCTTTCTCTTCCTTATGAAAGGTTCAGATTGAGCGTTATTTAATTGATTGTTAATAGGGTTTAAGAAAAATAAATTTCCATACATGTGCCCAGTACATAAAATTTCTCCATCTCTACTGATAGAAATACCAAAATGGAAAGATACTGAATATCCTTGATTTATTAGTTTCACAATCGAAATCAAATTCTCTCAAAATCCAGGTACATATAAAATATATTTCAAAACCACTATTTTATTACAAAAAAAAACAAGATCCAGCTCTTCTACTGCAAGAGCCCAAACTTGTGCTCCATTTCCGCCACGTAGTCCATGTTCGCCCTTCTAGAGTCTTCTAATCTTTCTAAACCCCTGCAAAGAGTTACAGATGTGATCAGTGGCTCCTGAATTAACAATTCAAGTAGAAGTTGATCCAACCATTGATGTAGACTCTAGATAGAAAACATTACCTGTGGGGTTTTTCATGGCTTGAAGATCTGAACACTCCTTTTTCCAGTGTCTCTTCAGTCCACATTTGAAGCACTTGCCATTGGGTTTGTCTTTGGGCTGGGTCTTGGGCTGGGCCGCTGCGTTCCCCTTCTTCTTCTTGAACTTCCTGGCTTGGGCCTAATTCTAGAAGATGAAGCCTTAGCAATCATAGCCTTAGATTGTGGCTTCATGACCTTCTCTGCCATCTGGAGCTCCTTTATCAACTCAGTTAAACTCATGTTTAACTTGTTAATGTTGTAATACAACTTGAACTGAGTAAAGGAACCCGGTAGAGATTCGAGAATCATGTCCACTTGGCTCTCGGGGCCAATGACAGCCCCTAAGATTTTTGCCTCCTCGAAAGCAGCAATCATCTTGAGCATATGCTCTCTGACTGATGCTCCCTCAGCCATCTTAGTGTTAATGATAGTTCAAAGAGCCTCCTGCCTTGCGGGCCAGCTCTTATTCGTGAACATCGTGGCTAATGATTGAGTTATATCATACGCAGTGGCCGTGTGCTCATGTTTGGATTGGAGCACATTAGACATGGAGGCCAACATGTAACAACGAGTCATCTTATCGGCCTTCTCAGCCTCACGCTCCTCAGTGGTAGAACCCTCCTCGATAACAAGGCAGGTTTCGTAAAGGACATACTTATACTCTTTCGCTGTGAGTATTATGTCTAAGTCCCTCTTCTAATCCACATAGTTTGGTCCCGTTAGCTTATTCTCTCTGAGAATAATGGCCAATGGACTAAATAAAAGAACCTCCCACCATTTTTGAAAAATCGAAAATAAAAGAAAGGATTTTAGTTTGTCAAAACAAAACAAATTTGTGTACTTTATCCTTATTATCAAAACTGATAATAATTAATTTAGCTCTTAGGAAAACTGACATAGCTTCTTGGGAAGATTAATAGTTCCCTAAGCTAAGTGTGTTGACCACTACAAATTAATTTCCTTTCTAGGTAATGATCCAAAAGATAACTCCATCGAGGGGATGGTTATTTCCTCTCATTCCTATGGACATACCTCGCACTATAACTTCCAACGAGGGGCTGGCCGATCATAGTACGTGTCTTTAGGTTATTAGTTACATCCCTCCATTAGATCTAGATTCTTGTGGTATCCCCATCCTATCCGGGTTCACTCCCAGGGTGACGTGAGGGGACCCACGATCTCTAATAAGGATCGTGATGGAAGCCGTGGGGCTGTTGGAACTCCTCTCCCACTTAATCTTTTAAAATAAGGGTTTTCTGAAAAATATCTTTTTGATAATTTCCATTAATTTTTTCCCTTTAACTCAAAAATAAAATGTCTAAATTCATTAAAATCTCTATGTCAAGGTGTATATCCTTTGAGAGATTTTTCCATGGACTAATTTTATTCAAGTTAAAAAACTTAATGATTTCAAAAAAATTTCAATTAAAACTTTTTAGAGACTTTGGTCTCAAGTTTATTTGACAAAACAAATTTTCTTGTGCCAAAAAAAAAAAACAAAATGCCTTTCTATTTTAACTTACAAAAATATTAAATCCAATATATTTTCTATGTCAAGGATTAAATCTTTTGAGAAAATATCTAAGGATTAATTTTTGTTCAAGTTAAAATAACCATTTAATTTGTAGAAAAATGTTTTCCTTGTCAAAAATATTCCCAAAGACTTTGGTCTTTGAGAGACCGTGCACAAAGGTACTTAAAAAAAATAGCATGCTAAAAAACAGTAGACGTTTTCATACTTTTCTATTTTTTTTAAACCTAAGTGCCCAGATAATAGAATTAAACACATTAATTAATTAATGGTATTGTTTAATCCTAAAATCCCTTACTAATATTTTTCATGCAAAATATTCCATGAATATTAATTATTGCAAAATTATTAATTTCGCTTGGTATGGACCCCAAAACAAAAAGGAAAACACAAGAAAAATTACAAGGAAAAAAATAAAAATTTCTCCTTGGTCCACTGAACCCGCCACACTGGATCAAACACCCATATGCACTGTGGTCCACTGCACCCGCCATACAGAACCAGGACCCATGGGCAACTAGCGCGCAGACCGGATTCTAAACCCGAGCCGACGCTAGTTCGGCCACCCCAGCCGGCGCTGGTTAGGCTCTGACGGGTTCTTCATGTAGTTTTTTTTTCTGCGATTTTTCTCTGTTTTTCTGTGCAATTTCTAGTACCATTGGCTCTTCGATTTCAATCTCAATACAATGAAATCAACCAAAACCAACAATCATCTATACCTTTTAATATCGGGCTTACACGAGTTGCTAAGAAAAACAGTAAATTACAAATCTCCTATACCTCCATCAAAGAGGTTTAACAAGAGAATCTATCCATACCAAAACAACGAAGGTTCACGGTTTAATCACACATATGTGTCCAGTTTTATTCAACTAGATGCATGCTCCCTATATTTTCACAAAACCTTCATGCTCTGATACCTATTGAAGGCATGAAAAAGGGAAAACACAGAGCAAGCAGCGGAGGCAAAAGCAAAAAACTGGAAAAACCAATAACAGAAGAATTCCCGTCCAGGGCCGGCGCTGGCTCCGGCAGTCCTAGCCGGTGCCAATTAGGCTCTGGTGGGACTTCGAGGTTAAAATTTCTTATCTCTTTTCCTCGTTCTAAGAATTGGTTAGACTGGAATGTGTGCAACTGGGGTAGCTGCGTTGGTAGAAACCTCTAGTGCGATGCCTGCAAGCCTCCTACTCCGTCTTTGCATGTAGGTGAACGCCAAACTCTCAATCTTCCAGTATATGGCCTGCCTAGTTCCGTTTGGTGAACAACTAACAGAACTAAGGAATATTTTCTAGAGAGAGAGAGAGAGAGAGAGACGTGTGTTTTTTTTCCCACAGAGAAGAGTCTATCAAAACCATGATGATCTCCAATCCTCCTGTTTAACCTAAATAAAACCCTAGGTTAAACTAGACTGGGCCATTGGACTCTTAGTTTAACCTTTTGGACTAAATTAATTATTCTAATTAGAACCAACTTAATGGCCTAACAAATAATTAATTTTTTTACCCCAAATAAACTAGTCCAATTAACAAGCCTATATTAGTTTAGTCCCAATTTAATCTCTAATTATTCATATTGGGCCAAAGCCCTGAATAATTAATTAACCTACCAAACTAATTTAATTAATTCTCTCTCTCCATGGACCTTTATTTTTTCTAGCCCAATAATTAAATCAGGCTACTTAAATAAAATAAATTTCATTTAATTTATGATCAATTCCTTAGCCCGTATTTAATTAGAACTCACAGTCTATACTGGCTACCAAAAGACATACCGCCTTGGCTACTAAAATGACCAAAATATCCTTATCATATAAATAGCTGTATTTTGCATTTTAAATATTTCCTAATATCACCATAACGAAATATTGACTCCACGGATAATGTTGCGTTAGCAAAGTCTTCAACCTACAAGTGTAATAACTAAAATACCCCTTTATAAATCGCCGTATATTTAGAGAGGAAGAAGTGTACTAACACCTCTCTAAATGACATCTCTCATCCTTAGGCTTCTAGTCCAATAATCCACGACTTCTGAGATTGTTTCTGCTTTTCAAGGGAGGAGCTACCCTAAAGTAAACATCCAAGTCATGTTTCCCAGGGCCCTGGATATTTAGGTCATTTAGACAACCACAATAGGCGACATAGTATAGAAACTATCTTGTATATATCTATCTTAACTAACTAGTTACACATACCCAACATGCAAGTATATTGGCTCTACGATAGAACCTCAACTATAGCATATCAAAGTACATGCTTCTAGCTTCGTCAGACCACCAACTCATACATAAGTCGTAGAGTACTAGTCATGTTGTAGCGGTAGTAGTCTAGGTTTCTACCATATAGTATTTTCAGAAACCACTACTACAGGTCCTATTCTACGGATTCGAAATACGCTTATGTCATGAAGTGAGTGGACTACTCATTAGCTAAAGGTAAGCCATTCCACATTTAGAATTTACAACATAATAACCTAAATATGATGAGATTCTCATTCTCATTAATCAGTTAAGAACAAACGTTTATGTGTTAAGTAACCCGTGATCCATACCTTATAGTGAAAGACCTCCATTCACATAGACCACTTACTTAAACACAATAGGTCTTTTCCAAACATAATTGTGCACAAATAAAATATAAATTCACAATTAATTTTTGAAAATAAATTCTTTTATTAAAACATTCGATATTTACATCAAAAACCTAGTTTAAGAGGGCATATTTCCCAACATGAATTCCCCTTCAATGAGTGATTCCAGCTTTTACTCTTTGAATTCATACATTAATCTTCACTTATTCTTGGTTAAATAGGCCTCTTGGTTGCTAAAAATCATCCTCAAGAAGTCTTAGGCTGAGTACATATTGGAAACAAGTGAGCCTCTTAGATAATTTCCAATTTGATATGAAAAAGAACTCTGAACCACCATGACAAAGTTGGGTCAATGCCTAGTCACTTCGTCTGGATCAGCACTGATCTAGTACTGGTTCTCTCTGATTTTGTTTTGTTTTCCTTTGTTTTTTTAGAATAGAACCATGACCGATTCAACTACTTTGGGCAAGCACTGGGTCTCTTTTGGAAATCTACAATTCTACTCCAAATCATCCAATTTCGGTACCATTTTACCAAAAAAAAACACTTTCTACAAGCAAAATATCAAATAGGAAGGGAAATGGCTAGTTATGGAATCAAAAGTATCACAAAATAACCTAAAATAATTAAGAAAATATAATCAAAATTAGGAACTATCACACACCATCAAATAAGTGATTAATTTCTTGTCCAATATTTCTATAAAGGTCTATTACCCCATGATAAGTCTATTATAGAAGCAACTAGTGGTGGTGCCCTTGTGAGTAAAACTCTATAGCTATCATGGATTTAATTTCTAATACGATAGCTAACACATAATCTTTTAGAATTAGAAATGATTCCATAAGAAAGGTGGTGATGTAGGAACAATGTCCTTAGAGCATAAGGTGGATAACTTGGCAAATTTGGTTGAAAAGATATTAGGAAATAATTTTTATCTTAATCATGTAATGTTTGCAATTCTTTGAGTAATTCTAGTGATTATGTCCTAATGTTGGTGCTAATGAATATGTAAATGTTGTAGGTTTTTCTAATTAGCCCCATAGATGATATAATCCTTATTCTAACATCTATAATAAGGGATGGAGAGATCACCCAAGTTTTAAGTAGGGAAACTAATGGGAAAGGTAACCAAACTTTCCTAATAACCCTGCAAATACACTACTGCCTCCAGAATAATCTTAAGGCATGTCCTTAGAAGATATAATTACATCTTTTACATCTAGTTCTCTTACCTTTCAAAATAGATGAGATCTAGTAAGGTAATTTGCCTCAGATGTAAGTCATATCAAGGCCCACCTCTCAAACAAACTTCTATCCTAACCTTTTAATCCTAGAGACCATACTAACTCATAACCATTATAGGGAGAGAGTGCGGTGGTAATTTGCAAAAGAATCCTTGCTAAACATAATCAGAAACCTGTAATTGTAGATGTGCCAAAGTAGAATTTAGATCACAAAATGCCTAAGATTAGCCCAATCATCATTCCCAAACAATACAACACCTTTTTAACATCGAAAACCTATTTGAGTCTTAGCCAAGTGTTTCTAGCATATATTTTACACCGTGAATGAGAAAGGCTTCTCCCAATCATGATAAGTGAAGGATGAAAATTTCCTTAATTATATTTGGCCTATAGGAATTTAGACCGTAATATGTATTGACTACGAAATCTTCACCATAACTTAATCCCAAAAGTAGCTGTCAAATCTGACAATAACCTAATACCTAGACTATTTTGCTTTAATGGAAAACATAAAGAGCTCCACTTCTTGTTAGTGTTATGCCTTAGAGGCAATCACATGTATTTTGTATATTGTGCATTATTAAATAAAATAAGACATTCTTTATCTTTCAATTTGTTTTATTTATGCTCTCGTATAAAATAACTATTAGATAAAATCCTAAGTGCAACATTGTGTTAAGGAAATCATGATAAAGATCATGATGTGAGTTTCCTACTACACTGGATAGCGTTCATACTTAAATTATCCCTAGTTGTAGTATTAATGAGATATGATATCATCAATACATTAAGACTAGCACATGTTATACTTCCTGATTTGATTAGGCGGTGGTTCTCACATTCGTGAGTATTGTGATACTTAAAGTTAACATGTGGATGACCTAACTATGAGATAATCACATGGATAACTATTTAGTGCCAGTGATAAAATATCATCATAGCAAATGTGCAAGTATTTTTAGACTTGAGATCTCCAAGGTACTTTATTGTCTAAGTGTTGACTTTGATTCTAGTTTCTAGAGTCCTAACAAGACTTCCTATAGGATGGATATTGGATACAAAATAAAGTAAATGAAAGTAGTTGAAGAGATCAGTAAAGGATTCACCAATTCTAATAGTAGGAGCGAATATCTCACGGCCGCTTGTAGGAATGACTACTCGAGAAGTCCTTGGCCAAGGCGATTGTATATTGGAAATGGTTCCAATAGATAGATATGATGAGTAGTGGATTTCGGGAATAAATACTAAAAGATTTGGGTTAGAATTAATTTATTATTCTGGAAGGAGTTGGCACTAATTCCGTACTCCAAACTAAATGAGATATTGCATGATAAAAGGAGTTTATTGCACTGTTGTTTGCTATTGAAAGGTTCATGTCAAGCCAGTTGACTTTTTAGACTTTTAGGTGGTCATGATGTATTGCTAGATACTTCTCATGATCTACTGAATATGGATTTATTAATTAGAGAATTAATAAATCAATTCTCATTAGAATTAATAAGTTAATTCTTAAATTATTAAGGATTATTAATCTTAAAGACGTTTAGATTAATTCATATTTTGCTACTAATAGACTGAAAAACCTAATGGGTAACACACAATAGAGAATTGAGTACTCAAGATGTTATTTGATAACATTACAGGGTTGATTGTGAAAAGAAGAAGTTATTGTGGTCAAATTATAATTAGTTATAATTTGTGGGCTATATTGTAATTAATAATAATAATAATAATAATAATAATAATAATAATAATAATAATAATAATAATAATAATAATAATAATAATAATAATAATAATAATAATAATAATAATAATAATAATAATAATAATAATAATAATAATAATAATAATAATTGGTAATTAAGAAATGGATTCTAATTGTTAAAAGATCAATGGATGATAAATATGAAAATATATAGAATCTGTGTGATGAGGATTTTGGTTTTTTCATAGAGAGTTTTCTTAAAAATTGTCGCCGTCTTCTTCTTCTTCTAAATTCACAAAACCTAGCCGCCAATTAATTTTTGCTAGCACATTTATTCTGGTGTTTTTCTTGAGCACCATTCTTGTGTAGATTTTGTTAGAGAAATCTCTATTATTGAGATTTAGTGTTTTGACGGAATGAAGGAGCATTTGGTGGATCGCACCACAAATTGAATAGAAGAAAAATTTTAGTTTCTTAGAGACTTCACGCAAAGTATGATCTCTACTGTTTTAATTCCTATTAATGCATAAACGTGATCCTCGATGCGAAATTCTTTTTTTTTTTTTTTTGCATTGCACAAATCTGATCTTTCCATGGAGAATTCCAAACACCTCTTCCAACACCTTGGTCCATATTCTAAACATCCATGTAAGAAATCTACCATGTTACTTTCAATGTTTTTCAACACTGATATATGTAAAGTAATAGATTAAAGAATGTGTATTGGTATGAGAGATAGGATTGATTTTACTAATACAATTTGACTAGTGATTTGTGCTTATTTATACATAATTTTAGAGTGATCGTAATGATGTTTTTACTTAGTTTTCTAAGCTTCTTACATGATTTGGAGCTAGTTGTGTTAAAATTTGTTTATAAAGCTTAAATGGATAAGAAGGAAGTTTAGGAATTTTTTTTGGGGGGTAGAGTTTCAATGCTTAAAAGGATTGAAAATCACAAGTTTCAAAGCTCCATGATACCAAAACAAACTACATATGCGGAAAAACAAAGTTCTCTGAAGTGTATGTGTGGGTGTATAACTTCAGAAGCGATGGCCTTATATAGCCATGCAAGAACTGCCCAAGAAATTATAAATTTGACCCTTGGAAAAAGTAGGGGTTAGATACTTCTTGCTTTTTTGAAAGGACAAATGACTCTTGCTTTTTCAAAAAGACAAACGACTCTTTAAATAGCAACTTAACCTTTTAGAAAAGAAGGGGACACAACTTCTTTCTGATTTTGATTCTTTTCACAGAGTGGTAATGATAAAGGTGAGAATCACAACTTTTACTGTTTCTAGTAGGGACTACATTCTACTTAGAAATGACATACTTTACAGACTCAAATTATTTCTAACTTTTAGATTTCCATGGCATTTACTAGATTTCCAAACTCATCATCAAGATCTTCTTCTGCTATTCCAGCATCTTCCATAGAATTGAAGTTGCCAAGACTACCTTGAATAGTGATCATACTATGAAGATGATGCCTTTGATAATATGCAACCAATTTTGGGTCCTCAATAAAAAGACTAGGAAAAGGAACATATATTTGAGAATATTTGAGGGGTGACCAGCTGTTTAGAAAAACTTTAAAATGTTGGGATTCACAAACCAATTTATGAGCCATGCCAAAAGAGGTGTCGGCCATATGAGTTTATTTTAGGGCCTTGTAATTGTAAATCTGATCAAGTATAGGAGTGTGATCTTTTGGCATGATGATTAGATTATTATAAACATAAGGGATAAAGGGCTTGGTATGAGGAAAGGCTGCGAATAGGACTTCAGTTCTGCAATCATCAGGATAATTGATATTGAAAGAGGGAGGAATTGCACAAAAGTCCATTTTTGCAAACCCTCTAGAATAAGCATCCATTTCAGTGAGCAGGGTTAGCACATGATTTAATTGTCTATCAGAAATAATTTTGTTAGCCAAATCATAATACCCATTAGGAATATAGACTCTTGCTAACATACCATGTTGAATCAGATTCTTTACAGACAAGTCTAAACCAAGAATCCTCTTATCTGTCCACTTTGATAATTTGATGACTCCTCCAACAAAGGTGAGACTTTTGGTAGGGTCCTTTTCATCTTTATAACTGACAATGTGGAAAGATAAGCCATCATAATGTTGAACTAGCTTGGTACATATTTTTCTTAAGAACTGTGTAATGCCAGTTGTTCAACCATTCTATTGCCAATACAAATATGTATATCTGTATCTTGATGTCTTATGGGAATTTGGAAGGACAACGTTTCCATTCTTTTTCTTTTTCCAAAAGATCATCATCCACAACTTTTATCAAAATTTCAATAGTTTCCTCTGCCAGCTTTTCTTTTCCTTTTAAAGAATTCTTAAGCATTTGGATCTTATTTTCTAATGCTGAAACAGATTTGGGCCTAAACTGTTCTTCAGCAGGGGGATTCGAAGAACTGGGCTTATTTGCTAAAAGGTGAATCTGTCCATTCAAATGGGCCAAATGTCTAGATAGGGCTTTGAGAAGATTAGCAAATGATTTGTGATTTTGGTATTTCCAAAGATCATCAAGAAGGTATTGTTGTTCTATAGTAACGGGGAAATCTGAAACAAACTTAGGTAGCAATTTTTGTAACAAATAAGGGCTAAAGGCAATATGTTCCGGAGACCCTTTTTGCGTTTCCATCTGCAAAACAAAAGAAACAAATATGACATTAAATATAATATCCTAATTTAGACTTTAAAGTCTACTATTTCCTTTTTGGATTGACCAATTCCAAAACCTATACTTGGGCTCCTAGGCATAAACCTAGTACGCAGAACAGTTTTGAATACTGTACTTTGGTCAATTTCAAGCATAAGGCTTGACTAAATAAATTTGGGTTTTAAAGCCTATTATTGTTGGGGGGATTGGACTAGTCTACTCAATTTATCAGCCTAAAAATTTTGGTCTCCATTAATATGTTCAATAAACACATTGAAGCCATTACCTACAAGGAAATCAACAAATTTAAGCCATCTTTGATAAGATAGCTTAGAGTTAGACATTTTATTATAAAAAGAAACAATAGGTTTGCAATTAGTGCGTAATGTAAATTCTTTGTTGTTTCTCACATGTATAGAAAATTTGTTTAATACATATATGCATGCAAGAATTTTTGCATCTGTTGCACTAACTTGGCTTTTATATAAACTACTACAATATCCAGCTATTTTTTCTTCCTTTTTAGGGGCTTCTTTGAAAGATTTCCACTTAAGAATACCTCCCCATCCTTCTAAGCATCCATCAACTTCTATTACTATATAAGCTGTTATGGGAGCTAAGTCTAGAGGTGGAAGATTTTTAAATATTTCTTTTATTTTGGTCACTAGTTTCCAATCTTGATCATTAAATTTACTTTGACCTTTAAGTCTAGTTTTTGCATAGAGAGGTCCAACTAGTTTACTATAATTTGGAATATACTCTCTACACCAATTTAATAATCCTAAGAAAGATCTTAATGATGTAACATCATTATCTATAATTTCTTTCTCAGCTACAGCTTTTGCAAAGTGTTCTTGTAATTTAATTTGACCTTTGCCTATAATTATTCCTAAGAATTCTATTTGGGTTTTACCAATAGACATCTTCTTCTTTGATAATACTAACCCATTCCTAATGCATTCACTCTCGAATTTATTAAGAAGAACAATTAATTAAAGAGAATCAATTAAAGTCCATACTAACCAACTTAATACAATGAATACAAATAATTAAATTTCATAGAATAACAACTATAGATAGCCTAACTATGGTCTCTTATAGAAGATAGGTAAGAAATCAAATAGGACAACCACTCCTGCATTGCCATTTCTTTTTGTTATTCCTTTCTACTTTTTTCAATCGTGGTCCTTGCGGGTCAGATCATCCATATAATATACAAAAAGAAACTCCAAATATTTGAGATCTTTCTCTTTCTATATATAGAAATTTCAAAAATCATCATATAATAATCCATAAATTGCAATAGAAAAGATTGGGGTTTTGAATAAGACAACCTTTTGATTTTTCATTTTTTTATTTTCATATTGAAAAAGTAATAAGAATGAGAGGTGTTAAGCTTTTTATCAAGGGACAGTCTTAGGTAGACAGTTTCTATGGGGCGTAGACCTCCCAAAAGGTAACGGAGGCATGCAAAAAGGTTTCCCAGAAAAATTTTGTGTATCATATAGCTTTGTATCGGCTAAGTTCACGAGTTGGAGATAAGCGGACCCAAGTTCCAAAGCTTTTGGTCTGCTATCCCTATCATTCTACCCCCATAGGGAAAGGCACTTCACCCTCGCAGGATCGTGACCCTTTGTCCCACCCACTGTAGCACGTGTGTTGCCCAAGAAGTGACTTGGACAAAAAGAAACGAAGTGGCTTAGAGAAATCTTTTTTGTCCACAACTGAAAGTATAAAATAGGGTACAACCCTGAAGATTTAAAAGGGAAGTAAAGCATATAGCAGAAGCAACGAACTGAACAAAAAAACATGCAACAGAACTCCAGACCGAGTCGGCGCCGGTTCCGACGGCCTTAGCTAGCACTAGTCACGGCTTGTCCGAGCTCCAAGAGGGAAAAAAATTTACCTCTTCTTCTTGTTCTTAAAGTTGGCTGGACTGGAATACGTGGAACCGAGGTAGGTGCACTGATGGAAACCTTTGGTGTGATTCCTGCTAACCTCCTACTCTGTCTTTGCATGTATATGAACGCCAAATACCGTCTCGATCTTCCAGTATATGGCCTACCTAATCCACATTTGGTGAACAACTCACAAGACTAAGGGATTTTTTAGAGAGAAAAGAGCTGTCCATTTTTTTTCTTTCTCTTAGATAAGAAGGAGAGAAAACAACGTACATCCTTATTCTCTTGTTTAACTTCAATAAAACCCTAGGTTTAACTGGACTTTTAATTAGGCCTATTGGACTCTTAGTTTAGCCTTTCGAACTAAATTAATTATTCTAATTAGAACCAAATAAATGGCCTAACAAATAATTAATTTTCCAGCCCAAATAAACTAGTCCAATTAAAAAGCCTTTATTAGTTTAGTCCTTGGTCAATCTTAATTATTCGAACTAGGCCAAAGCCCTAAACAATTAGTTAACCCACCAAGCTAATTTAATTAATTCTCTCTATGTGTGGACCATTATTTATTCTAGCCTAATAATTAAATCAGGCTACGTAAATAAAACAAATCCCATTTAATTCAAGACCAATTCCTTAGCCTGTGTATAATTAGGACTTACGGTCTATACTGGGGACCAAGAGACACATCGCCTTGGCTACTAAAATGACCAAAATACCCTTGCCATATAAATAGCTGTATTTTGCATTTTAAATATTTTCTAATATCACAATAAGGAAATATTGACTCCAAAGACAATGTTGCATTAGTGAAGTCTCCGACCTACAGGTGAGATGACTTAAATACCCTTCTATACATCGTCGTGCATTAGAGAGGAAGAAATGTATCAACATCTCTCTAAATGACATCTACTATCTTTACGCTTCTAGTCCAATGATCCACAACTACTTGGATTGTTTCCGCTTTCCAAGGGAGCTACCGTAAAGCAAACATCCAAGTTATGTTTCCCAGGGCCCTGGATATTTAGATCATTCAGACAACCACAAGGGGCAATATAGTATAGAAACTATCTTGTAAAAGTCTATCTTAACTAACTAGTCACACATACCCAACATGTAAGTATATTGGTCCTACGATAGAACCTCAACCAAAGCATATCAAAGTACATGCTTCTAGCTTCGTCAGATCACCAACTCATACTCAGGTTGTAGAGTACTAGTCCACGCTATAGCAGTAGTAGTCTAGGTTTCTACCATATAGTACTTTAAGAAACCACTACTATAGGTCCTGTTCTACGTATTCGAAATACGCTTATGTCATGAAGTGAGTGGATTACTCACTGGCTAAATGTAAGTCATTCCCCATTTAGAATTCATAACATAATAACCTAGACATGATGAGATTCTCATTCTCATCAATCGGTTAAGAACAAACGTTTATGTGTTAAGTAACCCGCGATCTATACCTTACTGTGAAAGACCACCATTCATATAGACAACTAACTTAAACACAATGGATCTTTTCCAAACGTAATTGTACACAAATAACATGTAAATTCACAAATAATTTCTGAGAATAAATTCTTTTATTAAAACATTCGATATTTACATCAGAAACCTAGTCTAAGAGGGCATATTTCCCAACAAACCCTTCGTTACAACTAAAAGTAAAGGTTTAACAAAATATTGAGAAACTATGATTTATAAGAGAGGGAAAAAGACAACCAATAAGCAAGCTTCTTCCTCTCTTCTTCTTGAGATCTTTTTTGCAACCTTTCTTCTTGCTCCTTGAATTCCAAGCTCCTTTTCTTTTTTCTTGTATGACAACCTTACTTTCTAGGATTCTTAGATAAGACTCTAAGTCCAAGAACAAGTTAGTAAGTGTACATATGGGTTTTTATAGCCAAAAACTTAAAAATCTTGAAAAATAGCTTATGTGTAAAGTTTGGGTGTATAAAATCATTAAATTTAAATTCATACCTTAGCCAAGTTTTACTTAAAGCATTAATCCCAAAATACACATACGAGTAAGTATACTCATCGCAAATATAGTATAGAGAATTAACGAGCATCAATCCTCAAAGGACTAACACACTAATCAATTTTTATTCATTGTTTAACTGACCTAATAAAGTGATAAGATAATAAAAAGAAAAATAAAAAAATATACAACTCTAGGATGTAGAAATATGCAATTTAGACAAATGCTTTTGAAAACATAACAATGAATCATTTAGCAAGTATCACAATTAATTATCATCTTGGTTTCATGAAGGATTAAATTAGAACCACTTCATTTGCAATCTATGATTCCCTTTCTTCTAAGTAACTTATTCTATCTCACCAGTCTTACTTAAAAGATGCATTAAAATCAATACTCAAATAAATCTCTATATTTACGTTGATTTAAAACATGAAATTAGTTAATATATTCTAGAAATCATCAACCAATCTTTGATTACCCAAGCTCATGACAATTAATTCTTTTTTCAAGTAAGTTAAGAGATAACAAATATGAAATTAATTAATTGAAGTTATTATCAACCCCTTTTGCAAGTAAGTTAATAACAAAAAACCAATCAACTTCATAATAAAAATAAGTAATCAAATTCCAAGACAAATAATCAATTGATCAAAAAGACTAAATTAATTTAAGAAATCACAAATTCCAAAAACAATGTCAAAGTACAATAAAAGCATTATTATATCATTATTTTAGAAAAAGAAAACAAAGGTAAAAGAAAAAACTCATAGACAAACCCTCATTCTTCTCTTTGGAAACCTTCTTGAATAATGCCCCTTGAATAATGAATTTCCTCCTTTTGTGAGTGATCGGCAACTTTGATCCTTGGATTTACACACTTGTCTCGTGTTTTTCTTATTTAAATAGGTTTCCAAGAGGCCAAAATTCGTCCCCTAAGAGTTTTAGGTCGAGTAGAGATTGGAAAATACTAAAACTCTTGGAAAATTACCAAATTCGCGCATAATTGGAAAACTCGCTGACATGGGACAGAGTAGAGTCGGCATCGGCTCCATTTGGTACTGCTGGCACTGGCCATGCTCTAATCGGTATGGTTGTGCTTTGTTATTTGACAATAAATTCTCTTCTTCTCCAGATCAGGGCCGGTGCTGGTTCCATGGGTCACGACCTATTAGTGTTATGCCCTAGAGGCAATCACTTGTACGTTGTATATGACATATTTTATTTTAATAAAAATAGTATTATTTATCTTACAGTTTCTTTTGTTTACTTTTGTGTAATATAACTATTAAATAAAGTCCCTAGTACAACACTGTGTTAAGGAAATCATGATAGAGATCATGATATGAGATTCCTACTCACTGTATAGTGTTAGTACTTAAATAGTCCATAGTCATAGTATTAATGAGACTGGACATCATTAATGCGTTAAGACTAGCATGTGTTAGACTTTCTGATTTGATCAGGCGGTAGTTCTCATATCCATGATTATTGAGATACTTAAAGTTAACACATGGATGCTTGTTAATGGAACAAGTTCATTGGATGACCTAACTATGAGATAATTACATAGATAACTATTTAGTGCTAGTGATACAATCTCAATATAGCAAACGTGCAAGTATTCTTAGACTTGAGATCTCCAAGGTACTTTATTTTTTGAGTATTGTGCTTTGATTCCAATCTCTAGAGCCAGATCAAGGGCCACCTATGGGATGGATATTGGGTACATTGTGAGGTAAACGAAAGTAGTTGAGAGGGTCGATAAAGTATTCACCATTCCAAATAGTAGGGGCGAATATCTCACAGCCACTTGTAGGAATTACTACTTGAGAAGTCCTTGGCCAAGGTGACTGTGTATTGAAAACAGTTCAAATTGATGCACATCTAGAGTAGTGGGTTCTGTTAGGATTCGTGGACTCCCAAACGCGGAAAACATCCACGAATCCTTTTCGAGGATCCAAGTAAACGATTAAGAAGATCGTAAGTTTGCAGAATTACCTCTGGTTGGTGAAATCGATATCCTTCGACTCCGATGGTGCTGCTGCACGTGCAACCTGAATGATCACCAGACATTGCAGTGCGCGAACGTCCTCTATCGAATACATACCGTGAACTCACTCGTCACCCGGGGAGTGCTAGCGCCTAGGGTTTGAAAGGGTTTTTTTTTTTTTTTTTCTGGTAGAGAATGGCACGAATGTTCTCAACAAAATTAGACTCTTGAAAAGACGGCTAGGGTTTTCTTAAAAACCCCGAACCTCTTAGAGTCCAACCCTAATAATATCTTATCATATTTAAATTTAAATTTAAATTAAATTAAAACTGATATGATAAGATTCTGCCATTATCTCAGTTATTTAAACAATTAATTTACCGAGTCAGATTCTTATAATCTGGACATTATCCAGATACATCAAATGTGGACATATTTCCAAATTCATTGTATCTGGTAAATTTTCTAAGTTCGATTAACTTAGACATATTTCCAAATTCATCAAATTTGGTTACCAGAAAAATAACCTAACAAGTTCGCTTATTGTGTGACCCTATAGGTTCATTTAACACTGGCAGTGTGCCCAAATTATATTTAAATAGCGCACAAGTTATAAGCGGTTTCTAGAAAAACATTATAACTATCCAGGTTAAATGAAGATCGATGATCTCTTTGAACCAAACCATAATTTTATATTTAGTCCTTTTGTCACACGATATCCAGATTAAGCATAAGGCACAGAGCATGTCATCCTTATTAAGATTAATCAATTATTTCTTGATTTCATAGTAGACTGTTCAAACAAATGATATCAATATCTTAGATTGATATATTTGAGAGCACGTCCATGCATTTTAACAGTCTAACTTATCAAGGGGCCCATGGATATCTCTCCCATAATTGAGAGAGACAAATTCCTTCACTATCATTTATATTCCTCTCATTGATTTATTCTATATCCAACAGTAGTCTAATTTATTATCTGATTAAGGACAACTTTAGACAACGTCAAAATATAGAATTTATCAAGTAGGAAACTATGATGAATTTAGGTCGAAGGACTTTTAATATCATTATGGCTAGAAAGTACTTATGATATGTTCCATGAAGTATTCTCACAGTGGGTTATATCCAATACAATGTTCTCTAACATTTATTTATGTTTTGACTCGATATCACAAATATCCATGACCAGTAAAACATAGCCATCAAGTCACAAACACACTAATCTTAATTTATTATTGTTCCAATAATAATAATCGATCAGGGACAGTTTTAGAATAGTCATTGTATTGATTGTAGGGTTTTACTATCAAGTCACGTACTTGATGAGCACAAAATAAAATACACTATTCATGGAAAAAAAAAACCCTCATATTATTATATAAAGCATAACGACAATAGTATAAGTACAAATTGACTCTAGGGCATATCCCTAACAGTCTCCCACTTTCACTAAGACCAATTTAGCATAAGCCGTAATCCCATTGATCTAGTATGACTATCATGTTTAGACGATGGGAGAGGCTTTGTCAGTGGATCTGCAACATTGTCATCAGTTGATGCCTTTCATACTTTGACATCTCCTCTATCAACAATTTCTCGAATGAGATGAAAACGTCTAAGTATATGTTTGGATCGCTGATGTGATCTTGGTTCCTTAGCTTGTGCAATGGCTCCATTGTTGTCACAATAGAGAGCCACTGGGTTCACAATATTAGGAACTACATCTAGTTCTGTAATGAACTTTTTAATCCAAACTGCTTCTTTAGCTGCAGTTGAGGCAGCTACATACTCAGCTTCTGTAGTAGAATCGGCCACGATGTCTTGCTTTGAACTTTTCCAGCTTACAACACCTCCATTCAAACAAAATAGAAAACCTGATTGCGATCTGTAATCATCTATGTCGGACTGAAAACTAGCATCAGTGTAACCATTTACAACTAGCTCGCCTTTTTGTCCTCCATAAACTAAGAATATCTTTAGTTCTTCTTAAGTACTTTAGTATGTTCTTGATAGCAGTCCAATGTGCCTCTCTAGGATTTGACTGGAACCTACTCGTCATGCTCAATGCATATGATACATCGGGTCCAGTACATTACATGGCATACATGATAGACCCTATAGCGGAAGCGTATGGTATCTTTGTTAGTGTTGTGCCCTAGAGGCAATCACTTGTACCATGTATATTGCATATTAAATTAATAAGAGGCATTCTTTATCTTTCATTTTGATTGTTATATGTAAATATGTGTACAAACCGTTAGATAAAGTCCCTAGTACAACACAGTGTTAAGAAAATCATGATATGAGATTCCTACTACACTATGCAGTATTTGTACTTAAATAATCCTCAGTCATAGTATTAATAAGATGGGACATTATTAATACGCCAAGATTGTCACATGTTATATCTCTTGATTGGATCAAGCGGTGGTTCTCATATCCGTGGGTATTGGGATACTCAGGATTAACGTGTGGATGCTTGTTTTGAAACAAGCTCATTGGATGACCTAGCTACGAGATAATCACTTGGATAATTATTTAGTGCCAGTGATAGAATCTCATTAAAGCAAGTGTGCAAGTATCCTTAGACTTGAGATCTCCAAGGTACTTTGTTTATCGAGCGTTGTACTTTGATTCTAATCTTTGGAGTCTTATCTAGGACCGCCTATGGGATGGATATTGGGTACAACGTAAAGTAAACGAAAGTAGTTGAGAGGGTCAATAAAGGATTCACCACTCCTAATAGTAGGAGAGTATATCTCAAGGCCACTTGTAGAAATCATTACTCATGAAGTCCTTGGCCAAGGCGACTATGTGATGGAAATGGTTCCAATTGATACACATATCGAGTAATGGATTTCTTGAACAAGTACTAAAATATTCGGGCCAGAATTAATAATATTCTGGAGGGAGTTGGCACAATTCCATGCTCTAGACCGAATGAGATATTGTATGTTGAAAGGAGTTTATTGCACTGATAATTTGCTATTGAAAGGTTCATGTTAACCATTTGACTTTCTGGACTTTTGGGTGGTCAAGAGTCATTGCTAGATGTCGCTCTTGATATGCTAAATATGAATTTATTAATTAGAGAATTAATAAATTTAATCCTTTATTTTATTAAGGATTATTAATTCTAATATTGTTAGAATTAATTCATATTATACTACCAATAAGACCAGGAAACCTAATGAGTCACACACAATAAAGGTTTGAATGCTCAAATATATTATTTGATAATATTGTGGGGTTAATTAAGAGAAGAGAATATATTTATAGGTGAATTATAAGTTTGTTGTAATTCATGGGACCTAATTGTAATTAAGTAAACTTCAAGGACCAATTTGTTGACAATTGGACGTTGAAGGATTAATTTGCAATTTATGGTAATTATAAATCTATAAATATAAGGAAACGGTTTACTTAGGGTGAGAGACAGACCATTCACGCAATAACAGAGAAACCGTTTCTCTGCCTCTCTCTTGATCAAAACCCTAGCCTCCCGAATTCTACTAGCATAGAATTATGAGAATGTGAGCATTCAACGTTGTGTGGATTATCATTAGAGGGAGTTCTTTCTTGGACTTCAGTTGAGCTGCAGTGAACGATTTTGGATAATCTGGATCGCGCCTGCGTTCTTGTTTCTGAAATTTTTGAATTCCGGCTTCACGAGGTAATAAACGCAATCTTCTCATTTTTCCCGTTTCTATTGCAAACCCGTGATCCATGGCTTGGATTTCTTGTTGTTTTCCGCTGCGCTTAACCTGATTATGCATGATAGAAATCCTACAATCTTGCTCATGCGCTCTTCATCATCGTTTGTAGAAGGACTTTGAGTTTTGCTGAGCTTAATGCCATGTGACATTGGCAAGAATCCTCTCTTAGAGTCTGGCATACTGAACCTTTTTAGTACTTTGTCAATGTATGCACTTTGACTTAGTCCAATTAGCTTTCTAGATCTATCTCTATAGATCCTTACACCTAGAATATAGGCAGCTTCACCTAAGTCTTTCATTGAGAAACAATTTTTCAACCATGTCTTTACACTTTGTAGAGTTGGGATGTCGTTTCCAATGAGTAAGATGTCATCAACATAAAGTACCAAAAAGACTATTGCACTCCCACTTGTTTTCTTATAGACACAAGGCTCATGTTCATTCTTGATAAAGTTAAATCCTTTAATTGCTTCATCAAAATGAAGATTCCAGCTTCGAGATGCTTGCTTCAATCCATAAATGGATCTTTGAAGCTTGCACACTTTATTAGAATTCAAAGGATCACCAAAACCCTCAGGTCGTGTCATGTACACATCCTCGAGTAAGTTTCCATTAAGAAACGCGGTTTTGACATCCATCTGCCAAATCTCATAATCATAATATGCTGCTATGGCAGGAAGAATTCTAATAGATTTAAGCATTACAACTGGTGAAAAGGTTTCATCATAGTCTATACCATGAGTTTGTCTATAACCTTTTGCTACCAGTCGTGCTTTGTAAGTATGCACATTTCCCTCCATGTCTGTTTTCTTTTTGAAAACCCACTTACACCCAATGGTTTTTGAACCTTTAAGTGGATTAACCAAAGTCCAGACTTGGTTATCATACATGGATTGCATCTCAGACTTCATAGCCTCTAACCATTTTCCAGAGTCAAAACTCTTAATGACTTCTTGATAGGAAGTGGGCTCATCATTAACCATAAGCTCCATATTGTGATCGTCAGTGATGAGGAATCCATATCTCTCAGGTTACTGACGAACCCTATCAGATCTTCGAGGTCCTTGTTCTATAGAAGTAGGCTCATCTTAGACTTGTGAGCCATCTAATCGAGGTTTATTATTTGGTTCAGGCACTAATTGTGGCTCTTGAATCTCATCAAGATGTATTTTACTCCCACTGATTCTTTTGGAAATAAATTCCTTTTCAAGAAAGAATCCATTTCGAGCAATAATTACTTTATTTTCTTTTGGGAGATAAAATTGATATCCTTTAGTTTCTTTAGGATACCCCACAAATATGCATTTATCCGATTTAGGTGCAAGTTTATCAGATAATAAACGCTTTACATAAACTTCACAATCCCAAATCTTCAGAAATAACAAACTAGGTTGTCTCCCAATCCATATCTCATATGGCGTTTTCTGAACCGATTTAGATGGAACTCGATTTAGTATGAATGCCGCAGACTCTAGGGCATAACCCCAAAAGGAGATTGGAAGATCAGTTTGACTCATCATTGATCGAACCATATCTAATAAAGTTCGATTTCTCCGTTCAGATACACCATTCCATTGAGGTGTTCCAGGTGGTGTTAATTGGGATATAATTCCACAATTTTTAAGATGTTCGTCAAACTCGTGATTTAAGTATTCACCACCTCGATCTGATCAAAGTGTTTTGATACTTTTGCCAAGCTGATTTTGTACTTCATTTTGAAATTCTTTGAATTTCTGGAACGATTCATATTTGTGTTTCATCAAATACACGTAGCCATATCTGCTCAAATCATCTGTAAATGTAATGAAATACTAAAATCCTCCTCTAACATGTGTATTCATTGGTCCACATACATCAGTATGTATTAGACCCAATAAATCAGTTGCCCTTTCATTTTGTCTCTTAAAGGGCGCTTTAGTCATTTTGCCTAATAAACAAGAATCACACGTTTCATAAGATTCTAAATCAAACGATTTTAGAAGCCCATCATTATGAAGCCTTGTTATGCATTTCTCATTTATATGGCCCAAACGACAATGCCAGAAGTAAGTCTGATTTAAATCATTGGATTTCAATCTCTTAGTATTAATATTATAGATAGACTTGCTAGAAGATCCACGAAGATTGAGAATATAGAGCCCATTTGATAATGAAGCATCTCCATAAAAAATGCCATTTTTATTAATGGAGCAAATGTTATTCCTAATAACAAATTCAAAACCTTCTAAATCCAAACAAGAAACTGAAATAATATTCCTACTCATAGCAGGAACATAAAAACAATCATTCAGTTCTACAACAAGCCCACTAGGCAAAATTAATTCAAAAGTTCCTATAGCTACTGCAGCAACTTTTGCTCCATTCGCAACTCGTAGGTCCACCTCACCTTTTGCCAAGGCTCTACTCCTTTTTAGACTCTGCACATTTACACAAATGTGAAATCCACAACCGATATCCAATACCCATGAATCAGAAGTAGACAAATTAATTTCTATAACATAAATACCGAGCTGCTAGCCTCACTGTCCTTCTTTTTCTTTGCTTCCAAATAGAGCTTGCAATTTTTTAACCAATGTCCTTGTTCTCCATAATGGTGGCAAGCTCCCTCCTTTGGTGTCTTAGCCTTAGGTTTGGTCTTGAACTTGGACTTTGCCTTGTCCTTACCCTTACTAGCCATGACTTTGCCCTTTTGGTTGTTCTTTTTCCCTTTCCCTTTTTGAACCATTAGAACACTAGGAGTACTCTTCTTAATGTTCAGTTCAGCTTGTTTTAGCATCCCATGCAATTCAGTAATGGATTTCTCCATGTTATGCATGTTAAAATTCATGACAAACTAGTCATACTCAGGAGATAATGGGCCCAAGATCAAATCCATGGCCATGTCATGATTAACAGGAGTACCAAACTTATCAAGATGATCAAGATAGCCCTTCATTTTAAGGACATGAGCACTTACCGAGGTGCCATAAACCATCTTACATGCATTTAACGCCTTGTGAGTTTCAAATCTCTCTTGTCGTGCTTGCTCTTGGAACATTTCCTTGAGATGCACAATCATGTCATATGCCTCTGCTTCTTCAAACTGTTTTTGAAGTTCAGAGTTCATAGTTGCTAGCATGAGGCAAGTAACATCGTTGGAGTCATCTTTATGCTTTCTATAAGCATCTTTTTCAGCTTTTGAGGCGTTATTTGCTGGAGCAGGGGGAATAGGATTTTCAAAAATATAGAGCTTTTTTTCTTGTTTAAGAACGATTCTTAAGTTTCATGCCCAATCAAGAAAGTTAGTCCCACTAAGCTTGTCTTTCTCGAGCACAGATCGCAATGAGTTATTCCAACTGTTTGTTGCCATTATCTACATACAAAATATGCAAAGTAATTAATTTTGAGGCTTTAATGAAAAGCTCCCACTAAAAGCATTTAAACCTTTTGAAACTTCAACATTTTGATGTTTCGAAGTGGGTAGAAATTTTTTTTTATAAATATTTTATTTTAATCATAAGTAAGCTTTGGCTTTAATCTTATAATTAAATAAAAATCAAATTTTAATGAGATAGGCATCAAATGTCCCGGCTAAAATATCTCATATAATGCCCTAGGCCCAAAACTATTTTGATAGCTCAGTTAAGTCAAACCATATCAAACATATGGAAAACTATTTTTCATCTTATCTCACTTAGATAATAAAAAACATCCTACTTTGGCAGGAATGGCCATATGATGATCCAAGTAATAACAAGTGTTTGATTTTGGAAGGCATTTAACACTTAATTTTTTTTAAATAAAAATCTGATTGTAGTAAGCATGAAATAAACATATCAAATATGCATGCATGACATAAATAAAAGTGGCATGGCATGGCCCATAACCTATGTTGATCATCACGAGCAAAATGAAGATCAAGGTGGTCAATCTAGGTATATGAATTTCTTCAGCATTCTCTAATGCCTTGAGCATACTCCTCCCTTGATTGTGAATGTTGGCCACCGTCTTCTTTAACATTAGATAGTAAAATTAAAATAATACCTATTCTAGGAAAGCAATACAATTTTACAACACTGAAAAATGACACGCAGACCGTATTTAAAAATTACAACTTAAAACAACCAGAATATAACCTGCCAATCACATTGGGATAAAACGGGTCATGCTATGCACTATTCAAAATAATCCACAACTACAATCAAAAACATAAATGAATAACACATAACGAACAGTTAGTCGGAGTTCCAAGGGGCAATGCCTTCCGATTTTTCCTTCTCTCATTGAATGAGATTTCGCCTTCCGATTCCCGAATATTAATCAAATTAACGTTCGGACCCCTTAATAACCATCGCCGTGAAATTTTCATATAACAGACCATCTGCGATCCCTTTTAATCATATTCGTATAAATAACATATTATCATGGCCGATTAATACAAACAATTTGCAAATATAGAACCACGGATAGCATGCTTACGATACCATATCATATTAAAACAGACTAGTTTATAGATAATCTGCAAATAATCTGGTCTGATCATGCCATTAAGACGCACATATTAAACCTAATTCAAGCTGTCTGCATGCTAAGTATTCTAAAATCATAATCATGCGAACATGCTGATATACACCATTTAAAATATATCATACATATACACAACAATACGATTAACACAGATGAATCAACCTAATCATTCAACAAGTTGCTCCGATACCACTGTTAGGATTCGTGGATTCCTAAACGCGGAAAACATCCACGAATCCCTTCCGAGGATCCAAGTAAACGATTAAGAAGATCGTAAGGTTGCAGAATTACCTCTGGTTGGTGAAATCGATATCCTTCGACTCCGATGGTGCTGCTGTATGTGCAACCCGAATGATCACCAGACGCTGCAGTGCGCGAACGTCCTCTATCGAATACACACCGCGAACTCACTCATCACCCAGGGAGTGCTAGCGCCCAGTGTTTGAAAGGGTATTTTTTTTCTGGTAGAGAATGGCACGAATGTTCTCAACAGAATTAGACTTTTGAAAAGACGGCTAGGGTTTTCTTAAAACCCCCGAACCTCTTAAAGTACAACCCTAATAATATCTTATTATATTTTAATTTAAATTCAAATTAAATTAAACTGCTATGATATGATTCTGCCATTATCTCGGTTATTTAAACAATTAATTTATCGAGTTAGATTCTTATAATCTGGACATTATCCAGATACATCGAGTGTGGACATATTTCTAAATTCATTGTATCTGGTAAATTTTCTAAGTTCGATTAACTTAGACATATTTCCAAATTCATCAAATCTGGTTACCAGAAAAATAACTTAACAAGTTCGCTTATTGTGTGACCCTATAGGTTCATTTAATACTGGCAGTGTACCCAAATTATATTTAAATGGCGCACAAGTTATAAGCGGTTTCTAGCAAAACATTATAACTATCCAGGTTAAATGAAGATCGATGATCTCTTTGAACCAAACCATAATTTTATATTTAGTCCTTTTGTCACACGATATCCAGATTAAGCATAAGGCACGGAGCATGTCATCCTTATTAAGCTTAATTAATTATTTTTTGATTTCATAGTAGACTATTCAAACAAATGATATCAATATCTTAGATTGATATATTTGAGCACGATCATGCATTTTAACAGTCTAACTTATCAAGGAGCCCATGGATATCTCTCCCATAATTGAGAGGGACAAATTCCTTCACTATCATTTATATTCCTCTCATTAGTTTATTCTATATCCAACAGTAGTCTAATTTATTATCTAATTAAGGGCAACTTTAGACAACGTCAAAATATAGAATTTATCAAGTAGGAAACTATGATGAATTTAGGTCGAAGGACTTTTAATATCATTATGGCTAGAAAGTACTTATGACATGTTCCATGAAGTATTCTCACAGTGGGTCATATCCAATACAATGTTCTCTAACATTTATTTATGTTTTGACTCGATATCACAAATATCTATGACCAGTAAAACATAGCCATCAAGTCACAAACACACTAATCTTAATTTATTATTGTTCCAATAATAATAATTGATCAGGGACAGTTTTATAATAGTCATTGTATTCATTGTAGGGTTTTACTATCAAGTCACGTACTTGATGACCACAAAATAAAATGCACTATTCATGGAAAGAAAAACCTCATATTATTATATAAAACATAACGACAATAGTATAAATACAAATTGACTCTAGGGCATATCCCTAACAGGTTCCTGGTACAAGTACTATTATATTTAGGCCAAAATTAATATATGTTTTGGAGGGAGTTGGCACCAATTATGTATTCTAAACCGAATGAGATATTGTATGGTGAAAGGAGTTGCTTGCACTGTAGTTTGTTATTGAAGGGTTCATATCAAGTCACTTGACTTCCTGGACTCTTAGGTAGTCATGATATGTTGCTAGATACCGCTCATGATCTAGGAATATGAGTTTATTAATTAATGAATTAATAAACCAATCCTGATTAGAATTGATATGATTAATTCTAATTAATTATGGATTGTTAATCTCAAAGACGTTTGGATTAATTCATGTTCGCTACCAATTGACTAGGAAACCTAATAGGTCACACACAATAGAGGATTATATACTCAAGATGTTATTTGATAACATAGTGGGGTTAATTGCGAGAAAGAGAAGTTGTTGTGGCAAAATTATAATTAGTTATAATTTATGGTTCAAATTGTAATTGTGAGAACTTGATGTTTCCAATTACAATTAGGGAATTCTAACTGCTTTAGAATTCTCAGATGGAGTATTTTTAGCAGTTTTTTTGTGGTATATAAAGGATGTATGCACAAAAATTCTTGAGGAGTAAGACACACGAAAAAAAAATCCATAACCCTAGGGGATACACGATCTCCTCCTCTTCTCTTTCCCTCTCTTGTTGATCTTCATCAAACCCTAGCCGATTTCTACTAGCACAGAAATATTTTGGTGCTTGAGTGTGATCCTCTGTGTGGATTTTTGTTAGAGATAATCACACACTGTGATTATAGTGGTTGGATATTCAACTCTCGTGGTGTTTGATCAAGAGGATTGCTGGATCGTGCCTCAAACTTGAAGAAGAAAAATTTTATTTTCAAACACTCAAAGAAAGTTAAAACTGTTACTTTTACTCTCTATATGTCTTGTTTTCCACACATATGCGGTTTTGGGATGGCATCTCGTTTTTCTTTTCCATTGTGCCATATATGATATGCATGAGATACCCAACAAATAGAACCAAGTGAATAGATTTCTCTTCACGCACCGTATTGGCCCATTTATAGTTATCACTCAACATTTTTTTCAACAATCTTTCTTTCTTTATTTTTTCTCTTGGGAATTAATAGCCTCAAGAAAGTGGATTTCTCTTCAGTATCTGTATTGGCCCCCATAAATGAGCAAAAATATTTTTCTCACCTTCAAAGAAATAATAATTAACTTAATTTTCTCATTCTTCAACTCACAATCAAATGTTTTTGCGCAATTTTTTTCATTCAAAGATATTTTTTTCCCTCACATTCCTTATCACAACTCAAAGCTAAGCAAAGTTTAAACTCATAATACAAGAGTTAGTTAACAACCTTCCCCACATTCATCATATTATCCATATTTAAACCAGATGAATCTAATAATACTCAAATACTAATTAATACATAAACAAGATTAACCCAAATTCTCAAGTCTTAACATATCTCATCCAATAAACCATTTTATTGTTAATAAAAATCCATCATGTGAATGATAAAAATCATATCCCAAGTAAGAAAGATGATTACAACCTTGCTAATGCAATGAAAACGACAAAAAATTTGGAACAAAATGTGTATAGATGGAAAATATCTTCAATGCTAAATTCTGCCCTACATTTAAACTGGACATTGTCCTCAATAGCAAAAAATATAACAATGAAAGTCAAGCCAAGAGACCAAAAATAAATAAAATGGAAGAATAGAGAAAAGAAAATACTTCCATTACAGATTAGTTCAATGCATGTGAATCCACCATAAGGAGTTCTTGGGGAAATTGCAGCTAAATAAAAAAAAATAGAAAACAGAACTCTAGAAAAAGAAAAGAAAATCAAAATAAAAGAAAGAAAAATCAACTGAAAAGAAAACCTAAGAAAAGTCATGAATCATGGAGAAAAATGTCCACGTGATCTAAAGTGTCGAAAGTCTTAGCAAAATAATGTTTTACCCTATTTCCATTTACTTTGAAAGTACCATTAATTGGGTGAGAAACTTCAAGAGTACCAAAAGAAAAAACCTTAGTCACCACATACGGCCCTGACCATCTTGATTTCAACATACCTGGAAAGAGTCGCAAGCGAGAATTAAATAAATCCCCTTGGTCACCTTCTTTAAACTCCCGGTGTCGAGTAATATGATTATCATGCCACCGTTTCACCGGCTCTTTGTAGAATAAAGAATTATCATATGCAGCCATGAGCAATTCGTCCAATGCATTTACAAGATCAAGATCAAAGTTAACTTGGATTTTTTAGCAAGATCAAGATCAAAGTTAACAAGTTTGATAGCCCAATAAGCTTTGTGTTCAATTGCCATAGGTAAACCACAAGATTTTCCATATATCAATCGATGAGGGATTGTACCAATAGGAGTTTTGAAAGCAGTCCTATCAGACCAAAGAGTATTATCTAGCTTCAAACTCCAATCCTTTCATGTATGATTAATCAGTTTTTTCAAAATTCTTTTTAACTCTCTATTACCCACCTCAACTTAGCCACTAATTTGAGGGTGATAAGGGGTAGCAAACTTATGGGTAACACCTAAATATTTGAAAATTTTGTCCAATTAGATATTATAAAAGTGTGTTCCCCTATCACTAATGAGTACCTTAGGTACACCAAAACGGGTGAAAAGTTTTTTAAGAAATTTGACTACAACCCGAGCATTATTAGTAGGCAAGGCTTGTGCCTAAACCTACTTAGACACATACTCAACCGCAACCAAGATGTATTATAATTAGGAAAATGGCCCAAGAAAGCAATCCCCTAACAATAAAAAATTTCAGAAGCTTGAAAAATTTGCAATGGCATCTCATTAGATTTAGAAATGTTACGGTATATTGACACCTATCATAATTTTGAACAAAATCGTGAGAGTCCTTAGAGAGTGTTGGCCAATAAAATCCAGACTTAAGCACATTTCTTTTTTGATGGAAATGTAAATGTTTTATAGATATGAGGTGAGAATATACACATAGTAGCCGCCCGAAAGCTGGCTATATCCCTATCATCTAAACAAGTAGTGCCTCAAGGGCATATCCATTGTTTTCAAATTGAGTCAAAACGGAGGGATACAAAGTAAAGATGGCTCTGTATACAATCGTTTTGACCCTAGAGGTCATGCGTTCTGCCGAGGCTGGCAGCCCGTCAAAAATCAAGCGGTTTCGTGAGTCCCAAATAGTGTAGACCGTTGCAGCAAGCGCCGAGCATTTGAGCTTGGTGGGCCAGGAGGAGCCTCGGGCCTCCTTCGTTAACCACTTCAGCGAGCTGGGCATGGTAGTCACCGCACGTTGGATCCGCGCCCAGCGCTTTACATTGTCCCATACTCGGCTAGTCACCGGGCATCGAAAAAACAAGTGCTGAGATGATTCTGCATGCAGAGAGCAGAAAGGGCATAAGGGGTTAGTTGTGACAAAAGGCAGTCTATCCTTGGTGCGTAATCTGCCCAGTGCAGCAAGCCAAAGAATGAAAGCATGCTTGGGCACAAGCACCTTCCCCCAAACAGTGTGTCCCCACGGGACTCTCGGAGACGGGGTTCGAAAGAAATCATATGCCATCATGGTAAACGACTTAGGGTCGACTGTCCATGACTCGAAGAGGCCAATGGCAGTTGGCACGTCACCCGTGGCATGCAGGATTTTGTCCCGGAGCTGAATAAGGCGCTTAAACAGACTGGACGAGCCCGGGCTTGAAGGTGTCGTCCATACTGAGCGAGTCCTTAAGTATCGATGGTGGATCCACTGGACCCATAAAGTACGCTTGTCCCGGTGAATGTCCCAGAGGGCACGAGCGAGGAGTGCAGCATTCCAAGCTCCTGGCTCCTTAATGCCTAAGCCTCCCTCACTTTTCGGTCTACAGCGGTTTGGCCAGGCTACCATTGAGGTTTTCCCATTCCATAAGAATTGTCGAGCCATACGTGAGAGCTCATTCAAGACCGCCTGGGGGGTGGGAAATATTGATAGCCAAAAAGATTCCACACCTTGGAGAACCGACGTAATCAGTTCCAACCGGCCAGCAAAGGATAGGGAGTTGGCTGTCCAGCCATTAACAGTCAACCCAATCTTATCGAGTAAGGGCTTGTAAAGAGAGCAACGCGTTCGCTCTATAGTAATAAGAACACCTAGATACCGGAAGGGGAAAGTCCCTAGCTGGAAACCCGAAGCTTGAAGAATGTCCAGGCGTTGCGCATCAGTAAGGCCGGCAGAGTATACACTGGATTTAGCTGCATTGGCAGATAGCACCGAGGTTGCCTGGAAATGATGGAGGCATTGCACTAAAATCCCTATCGATTGGCAGTCCCCGCGGCAAAAAAGAAGCAGATCGTCTGCAAACGCCAAGTGAGTGAGGCCTAGAACCTGACAGCCCGGGTGAAAGTGGAAAAAAGGCGAGGCAGAGGCTACCCGTAAGCTGCGAGAAAGGTATTCCAAACAGATAACAAAGAGGAGGGGGGAAAGAGGATCCCCTTGGCGCAGGCCTCTTCGACCCGGGAAGAAACCATGGCTACTCCCATTCAAAGAAATGGAGAACGAGCAGGTTGAGACACACTGTCGTATCCATCCACAGAACAGTGTGGGAAAACCAAGTTCCCCTAGTAGACTAAATAAAAAATCCCAGTGCACACAATCATACGCCTTGCGCAAATCGACTTTGATGGCACATCGTGGGGACACACGCTTACGAGAATATGACTTAAAGAGTTCTTGTGCCAGAAAGACGTTGTCTGCTAATAGTCTGTCCCCAATGAAAGCCGCCTGGGTAGAATCCACCAAGTGGTCAAGAACTCGGCTAAGGTGATTGGCCAAAATCTTGGAGATTATCTTATATAAGACATTGTAGCAAGAGATAGGACGGAAGTCCTCAACTGCATTTGTGCATTGACCCTTGGGGATAAGAGAAATGAGGGCGTGATTCCACTGCTTTAAAAGACGGCCTGAGGAAAAGAACTCTAAACAGGCCTGGGTGACTAGCTGCCCAACAATTGGCCACGCCTTCTTAAAGAAACATGCATTATAGCCATTGGGTCCCGGGACCTTAAGGTCCCCAATATCCCATAGAGCATCCCTGACTTCAGTAGGAGAGATGTCCGCTACGAGGTCTTGAACGTGATGAGGCAATAGCAAGGGACCAACGATGAGCAATAGTCGGGTCCAGCGGCGCACACGGGCTGCAAGTACCTAGAAGGTTTACATAGAAGGACACGAATTCGTCAGCAAGGTCATTCATCCCCATGGTCCTTGTACCATCAGGCCGGCATATACTAGATATAAAGTTGCGTTTAGAGTTCCGCCTAGCAAGTCCATGGAAATAGCTGGTGGAACGGTCTGCCTGAGAAAGATGCCTGGCCTTAGCCAGCTGCTGGTATAGGGACAGTTCTGCCTCAGCCATGTGCCATGCATGTTGCCTCGCACTGCGAACTGCATCCACGCAGGCCTGGTCGAGGGGAGAGGCCAAAAGGCTGGCCTGAGCAACCTTTAAGGCTTCCGATGCCTGAGAAACACGCTGAGATAAATGAGAGAAAGCAGCCCGATTAAGGGCCTTTAAGGGTCCCTTCAAGAGCTTAAGTCTCTTGGAAAGACAAAACTGGGAGGTGCCCTCCACATGTTCATCCCATCCACGGCGGGTAATGACCAGAAAATCCGAGTGTTGTGCCCAAACGTTCAGAAAACGAAATGGAACCGAGGCCCGAGAGGATGTGCCATTGTCGAAGCAAAAAAGGGCCGCACCATGGTCAGAAACACACCCAATGGGCAGAAATCTAACCGAACCGACCAAGGGAGACTGAAACTAATCAGGGTTGGCAAGCACCCGATCCAACTTAGACCACACACGGTTGTTAGTCCATGTAAAGAATTCTCCCGAAAACGGAATATCCTCCAATCCTAAATCAGAGCAGCATTGAGTGAAATCCTGAAGTGCATAAGGAGTGAGGGCTGACCCATTCAGCTTGTCCGTGGAAGAAAGATACGAGTTGAAATCCCCCAAAATTATCCAAGGGCCAGAGAGCATGGGGGCCTCAGACCGAAGGGTGTCCCATAGGCTACGTCTTTGTACCACCGTACAGTTACCATAGGCGAAACTGCAGCAGATGGAGATATTGGTGATCTTACAAGTGAGTCTGCACGAGAGGAGCTGACCAGATGTTGTAACTCCAACCAGCGAGACAGCACTTGGATTTCAAAGTACCAAAATCCGTCCACCCGAGGGATCACTAAAGTTGGAGCAATGAGCCCAACCAGGAAACTTAGTGCGGAGAATCCAAAGAAGAGAAGAGTCCGATAGTTTTGTTTCAAGAATACCCATTACGTCCACGCGGTGTTGGTGAATGAAGCTGCGCACCGCATGTTGCTTGAGGGCTTTATTAAGCCCTCGAATATTCCAGCAGGCAATCTTCATAGGGGACCAGCAGAGGCGCCAGGCGCCTTCTATCTATCCATCACAGTCCGCTTAGCTGCCTTTGGTGCACGCTGCCCAGGCTTTGCATCACCGTCCCCTAACCGCTCAGGTTGGGTCTCTGGTGGATTGGAGGCCCCTTTAGGCGCAGGGGCCTGCGGTCTTAGGGAGAGAAGAGAACGAATCGGAGCAGCCCGTGCTGCACCAGGATTTAGAGAGGGCATAACCTCCGGAATAGGGGGTTGAGTAGAGGGTCCAGGATCCAAAGGTGCCAAAGAAGAGGCACCGGCCTGTGAAGGATCATTCCGGACTTGATCATAAGGCATAGGTACAAAAGGGGGGATGCCCACCGGGGTGGGCAGAACGCCCGAGGAGCAAGCAGCAGTAGGGAGGTTTTCCTGTCCACGAGACGGACTTGATGCCCCGGGGTGACTAAGGCAGGGGGCAGGCAGGGGATCAGCCCCACCAGCATTTCGCTTACGGCCCCCCTTCGGGGAGGACGCTGGTGATCCCTGGCCTGCACATACTGCTGCTGATAAGCCTGTCGGTCAGCCACCCGGCGCGCAAGGCAGTTTCCTTCAGTGTGCCCAAAACGCTTACAAGATGCACAAAAAGCAGGTTCAACATCAAACTTGACCGGTTGCACTAAGATATCCCCAGATGGCATCCGAATACGAATTTCCTGAGTGAGAGGTTTCGAAGTATCCACCTCCACAAGAACACGAGCACAGGATAGCCGCTCCATCCGGGCAGTACAAGTATCGGACATAATGGGCTTACCCACAGCGGACACAATCTTGCTGAGTGCGAGTTTGTTCCAACAGACCAGCGGGAGGCAGGGGAGAGTGATCCAAATAGGAACTATGTTCACCTCATCCATAGAAAAATTGAACTCCGGAGGCATGAGCTTGAGCAGAAGGAATCGGCCAGAAATCGAATAAGGGCCACCATCCAAAACCAATTGCCTATCCTCAGCTGAATGAAATTTGAAGACAAGCCAACCGGTGTTGTGGGTATACCACTGACATTGGACACCCCAAGAAGACGCGAGCTCCTGAATGGCTTTGCTGCCAGGAAAGCGACCAGCGACAAACCCAAGTAGGCAAAAACCAAGCCGAGTCTCAAGGTCAAGAACATCTATACAATCCAAAACGACCGTATCCCCAGCAAACGGAATTTCCATAAGCTTGAGACCGACATCTGCAGAAAAGGAGTCTTTCTTGAACAGCCTCGCCCAAGACTTTTCCGTAGGAGCTAAATTGGGCGGGGACTCCGGTTGGGCGGGAAGGGTGCACGACTCTTGTCCAAAACTGAAAGAGGAAGATGGGCATTGCAACGGGCCATTCGGGGAGGCCGCTTGAGGAAATAAGTCCAGCCCGTGGTCGAGCAACCGGAAGTCTGCTAATGGAGACCGTGGGCTTAGCCAAGACAGCCCGCTTAGGATTGTTGTTATGCTTCTTAGCCATGGCGGGGACAACCAAGTAGGAACGAGGAGGCCCAAGCAGGCACCGGCTAGAGGAGGCCCAAGAAGAACGGGCTTGGGAGCAGACCAAAGCGGGAGAGATCACCAACGTTCGGAATTCAAATTCAAATTCAAACAGGGTATTCAAATTAAAACACTGTGCCCAGCCAACAGTCAGCGACCGAGGGATTAAACCAAGGACTGTACACCGTCCCAGCCAAGAACAAGAAGAACGAAGAAACCCCGTCAGGGGAACAAGGAACACAGAGAACAAAGGGCCAAGCACAAAAACCAAACGCACAACACCAAATTTAACTAAAAATAAAGAAATTAAAACAGGAGCCCGAGAATTAAACTGAATACCCTGGTTAAGAACAGCCAAAAGCAACTACAGCCCCCAGACCAAAATGCAAAGAAGGAAGGGTAAACCGCTAGCCAATCCTGGCAACTTCACTGGCCACAGAACACCGAAGTCCCAAACGTTAACAAACAGAGAAAACAAAGACAACAGAGCACTGTGCTGCAATGTGCACAGAACACCTCTAGCGCACAGCGCAGGAGGGAGGACACAGGGGCAGCTAGGAGAAACACGGGTAGCAGGGCAGCGCTAGAGCTGCGCAGGCACCTGCAAGCAACGTCACAACACTCACAGGACACAATCTGTCGCTGCACTACAAACCAGCGGAGGAAGACGATGAACAGTGCACGGACAGAAATAACCAAATCACACCACGACCATAGAAAACCAGTACGAAACAAGGCACCGGGGCAATGCCGAGTACACGAAGGCGCGACGTCAAGCAGCAACAGCGAACAACAGCGCACGGAGAAGAGGCAGCACCGAGACAATGGCATCGGTTGAGAGCGTCTCTCTCTAACTTTCTCTCTCTAGCGCATTTGGTGGTTCACATTATGGTGAGTAGTGATGCTGAAAATGCTTAGTAAGATTTTCATCTTTAGAACTTTTAAGCACATTTCTTGTAGTGTTGTTAGCTTGGTAGTGGCCTCCTGCAAGTCCTTCATGACAATGTTTCAAGATATTTGCACTTTTCGCGGAATCCATACATCTCTGAATGATTGGATTTGCACAATCTTTGAACAAGTAAGGATCTTTCCAAAAGTAATACTTTACTTCAAAAAGGAATTTCTTCTTTTGCTGTGTCGTGAAATCCTTCGAAATAATTCCTACAACTAAGTAATTAGAAAAATCCTCCTACCAAGGTGTTTAAGAATCTCACCATCAACAAGTAGATGTTGTTCATCTGGGAAGGTGTTAATGATGCCCCCTTTAGCTAATGGTTCTAAGTTAGGAATTTCCATTCTAGATAAGTGATCTGTAGCTAAATTTTCTGCACCCTTTTTATCTCTAATCTCCAAGTCAAATTCCTGCAACAATAAAACCCATATTATCAACCTTAGTTTGGAATCATGCTTGGCCAGTAGGTATTTAAGGGCGGAATGGTTCGTACACACAATGAATTTGGACAAAATAAGATAAGAACATAATTTATAAAAAGCAAATACTGTTGCAAGTAATTCTTTCTCCATTATGGTATAGTTCTCTTGTGCCGCTGTAAGAGTTTTTCTTGCATAGTAGATTGGTTGAAAATGCTTATTCCTTCTTTGTCCAAACACCATACCTACTACATAATCACTTGCATCACACATTAATTTAAAAGGAAGAGACCAATCTAGTGCGATTAAAATAGGAGAGTTAATCAATTTCTTTTTAAGCACATTGAAAGAATTGAGACATTTTTCATCAAAATAAAAAATATCATCCTTTTCAAGTAAAGAAGTAAGAGGTTTAGAAATTTTTGAGAAATCCAAGATAAGCCTCCTATAAAAACCTACATGACCAAAAAAGTTTCGAATGGCCTTCACGGAAGTAGGAGGAGGAAGTTTCTCAATTGCCTCAATTTTCCCTCTATCAACCTCAATACCTTTCCTTGAAATCTTGTGTTCCAATACAATATCTTCTTACACCATGAAGTGGCATTTTTTCCAATTAAGTATGAGGTTGGTCTCTTCACACCTTTGAAGCACTTTTTTTAAATTGGCCAAACATAAATCAAAATAATCACCAAAAATACAAAATCGTCTATAAATACCTCCATGATGTCTCCCACAAGTCCTTCGAAGATAACCATCATGCATTTTTGGAAAGTGCCTGGACTATTGTAAAGACTAAAAGGCATACAACGACATGCAAAAGTACCATAAGGGCATGTAATGGTAGTCTTTTCTTAATCTTCCTGAGCTATGGGAATTTGAAAGTAACCCGAAAAAATCATCTAAAATGTAATAAAACTCATGTTCGGCTAATCTTTTTAGCATTTGATCAATGAAAGGGAGAGAATAATAGTCCTTCCAAGTTCCTCATTTAATTTTTTATAGTTAATACAAACCCTCTAATTGGTTACCAATCTCATTGGCATCAACTCAGTTTTTTCATTTGGGATCACAGTTAGTCCTCCCTTCTTTGGTACCACTTGTGTTGGACTTACCCAAATACTATAAAAAATAGAGTAAATGATGCCGGAATCTAAGAATTTAATCACCTCACCTTTTACCATATCACTCATATTTGGGTTCAACCTACAATGGAGTTACACTACGAGTTTGGCTCATTCTTCTAAGAAAATGTTGTGAGTGCAAAAGGAAGGGCAAATTCCCTTAATGTCTGTGATTTTCTATGCTATGACTTTCTTATATTTTCCTGATAGACTTACCAATTTGGTCTTTTATTCACAAGTGAGGTTTTTTGCTATAATCACTGACAATTTTCCTCCGTTAGCAAAAAATGCATATTCCAAGTACTCAGGGGGGGGGGGTCTTTTAGGTCCAATTTCGGTGGTTCCTCAATGGATGACTTCATCCTTCCTAAACTACTTTTTCTGATTTTCTCAAAGTCTCCAAACTCATGGCCTTTATTTGAATCCTCCAAATATGTAATTGATTATTCCATTAGGTCCTTAGAGAAGTTGACAAATGATTCCTGGACAAAATAAAAAGTGGACTCATCAAGAATATCAATCGTTAAATAAGAATCATCAGAAGAGATAGGATGTTGCATGCTCTTGTAGATTTTGATAATGACTTATTCATTCCTAATTCTAATTGTCAATTTTCTCCCATGAACATCAATTAATGCTTTGGTAGTAGCTAAGAAAGGTTGACCTAGGATTAAAGGAATTTTAGAATCTTTATCCATATCAAGAATAACAAAATCCACAAGAAATATGAATTTATCCACTTTAACCAATACATCTTCAATTATTCCCCTAGGATATTTAATAGATCTAATCGCAAGATGAATACTCATCCTAGTGGGCTTAGACTCACCTAGGCCTAGCTTTTTGAAACTTTTGTATGGCAAAAGATTAATGCTAGCACCTAAGTCGGCTAATCTATTGCAGAATGTAAGAGTACCAACAAGACAAAGAATAGAAAAACTCCCTAGATCATTTTCTTTTTATGGCAAGGTCCATTGATCTTGCAAGACAACTGAACATTCTTCATTTAAAATTACAGTGGATAATTCTTCTAACCTCTTTTTGTTAACAAGAACACTTTTGAGGAACTTTGCATATTTGGGCATGTGTATCAAAGCTTCACTGAGTGGAATGCTTATGTGAAGTTATTTGAACACTTCTAAAAACTTATCAAATTGCCCATCTTTTCTTGCTTTTTGGGTTCGAGTAGGGTAAGGTACCGGTGGTTGAAAATCTGGGTTTTTAGCTTGTTTTTCAAGTGATTCATCAAGAGGGGTTGGTGCTAACCCATCTTCTTTAGATGGTGCTGGTTTCGTGCTAGAATCAGGTAGCTCCTTACCACTCCGTAATGTAATGGTTGCTGAATCATGTTGTTTTTCCACCCCTAATGATAACTTTATTACTAGATCCATTAAAAAATGAATTTTCCTTTCCATGTTTCTAATCATTTCATAAAATTTTACCAATGTGTCATCTATCTCTTGAAAGCGTTCGGTTACATGGGTGGCAAATTTTCCTAATACTCCTTCCAAGGTGGTGGAGTCAGATGGCTGAGGTGTCATCTCTTGAGACATCTTAGGATACCATCCCATGTTCCGATTGGCCATATTACCTGTACAAATGATGCGTATATTTTGGGTGTTTAAAAATTATAAAATTTAAATCCATCCATTAGTTAATAATTAAAATATTAATCCCAAAATACACTTACGAGCAAGTATACTCATCGCAAGAATAGTATTGGGAATTAACAAGTATCAATCCTTAAAGGAACGAGTATACGCTAGTCACTTTTCATTTATTGTTTAACTATCCTAATAAAGTGATAAGATCATAAAAAGAAAAATAAAGGAATATGTACAACTCAAGGATGTTGGAATATGCAATTTAGACAACTATCCTAGAATACATGACAATGAATCATTTAGAAACTATCTCAATTAATCATCATCTTGTTATCACTCCATTTCTTTCCCAATCCATGGAATCACTATCTCTTGATTAAATTAGCAGATTTTCCAATCAAATCAACATAACCAAAAGATGCATTAAACCCAATTCCTCATAAATTATCCCTATGCTCTAGGTGATAATAAACATGAAATTAGCCTATAACCTTATACTTTAAGCGAAATCAACTAATCTTTGACTACTTTGGTTCGTTGTCTTAATTTCATTTCCAAAGTTCATTAAGAAAAAAAATGAAATTAAAAAAATTAAATCAACTCCTAACATCGTTTCCCAAGTGAATTAGAAGCAAATACAATTTCATCAACTCTTCCATAAGTATAAGTAATCAAATACCAAAAATGATAGAAAATTGTTCGAATAGCTAAATTAATACAAAAACCATGAATCCTAAAATAATGTCAAATTGCAATGAAAATATTAAATACATCATTATTCTAGAAAAAGAAAATAAAGGTAAAAGAAAGAACTCTTAGATAAGCCCTTCTCTTCTCTTTGGAAAACCTTCTTGAATAATCCTCTTTGAATGATGACTTTCTCATTCTTTGAGTGATTGGAAATTTTGATCCTTGAATTCACTACTTTTCCTTGTCTTTATAAGCTCCCTTGATACCAAAATTCATGGCTTCAAAAGTCACGACCCATTAGAATTCATGCACAGAATTCAACCATTACAGATTAGACCTGGCACCGAGTAATTTCGACCTACCTGGCACCAGGTACATTCTAATTGGCTCCTAGACTTTACTTTGTTTTACTTTATCTTTCCAGATTGGACTTGGCACTTGGTGCAGTGGCCAGACCTGGTGCCAAGTACATGCTGGAATTTTCCACTTTTTGCTCGAAATCCATTCAATTTTCCACAAGCCCGTGTCAAATAGGAAGGAATATGCCTAATTATTACATCAAAAGTATCTTAAATTAACCTCAAATAACTAAGAAAATAGTGATGAATTTAGCCCCTATCACATTCCCCCACACTTAAAACTTTTGTTTGTTCTCAAGCAAAACACTTAGGATAAGAAAATAATCAAGAAAACACAAGCTTTTACCATTCCAAAATTTGAATCATAACAAGGCTTTTAACTTCCTTTCAAACTTTAGATAAAACTTTTCCGTTATTATTCGTATTGGCCCTCATAATGAAGCAAAAACATTTTTCATACTTTCATAGGGGAAATAACAATTAACTCATTTTTCTCAATCTTCAACTCAATCACAAAGTTTTTTTTCACTCATTCTTTCTGCTAAAAAATTTTATCTCCTCACATTCCTTATCATTAATCAAAGCTAAGTAAAGTTTAAACCCAAAATACAGGAGTTAGTCAACAGCTTTTTCCACATTCAGCGTATTCTCCACATTCAAACTAAATGAGTTAAATAATACTCAAACACCACTGCATAAGCAAGATTAATCCAAATTCTCAAGTCTTAACAATATCCTATCTAATAAGTCAATTTCATAAAAATCCACCAAATGAATGACAAAACTCATATCCAAGTAAGAAACAGAATTACAACATTGCTAAATAATGAAAACCACAAAAACATTTGTTGAAAATTGAAAAATTTTAGCCACAAAAAGCCACAATGTATATAATGTATATGGAAAATATCTTCAATGTTAAGCTCTTCCCCCACACTTAAATGGGACATTGTCCTCAATGGTAAAAAAGCAAAGCTAAAGGACCAAAATAAATAAAGGGAAAGAATAGAGAAAAGAAAATACTTCCACTGTGAATTAATTCCAACACTTGTAAATCCACCATAAGGAGTCATGAGAGAAGGGCACCTAACTCAAAAAAAACAAAAACATAAAACATAAATCTAGAAAAAGTAAAAGAAAAGCAAAATAAAGGAAAAGATAACTAAAACTAAGAAAGGTCATTAAAATTCAAAGAAAAAGAAATAAAAGACAAAGGACAAAAAATAAAATAAAATATTAGTGAGCAAGGAGTAAATCAAGAATCCTCAGACTCATCATCATCATCATCATCATCATTGTTAGGATCGTCGGCAGCTCTAGTAATGGTTGCACTAGTGGATTGTTGGATCAAAGTCACCAATTTTTGCTCGTGGACATCCTGATGGTGATGGAAGTCAGCAATGGAATCTCGTAGCTGGAGGAGGATGGTCATTTGGCTCTCCAGTTGGGCCTCGACTTGTGCCTCGAAATCAACACAAGAATGAGAACTACTGGTAGGGCTGCGAGGTTAAGTAGGCTACTTCTCCAGTTTATCCTCATCAGGGGGAAGTTCCACCATCCTCGAATACTAGACCTCATAAGGCTTCTTCCCACCTCTTCACTCTCTCATCATAGCGATAGCCACACTGAACCAAAGTATGTTCAGTCACTAAGTCCCAGATAGTGGTGGCTAATTGAGATCTCCATCCAAACTTACTCCAAAGTCTTGTAGAATACGCATAATGACCAAGGGAAATTTGAGAGTTTTGGCTAAGATACGAGAGGAAACAACCTCCTGCATGGACTAAATAATAATAGGAGTAAGGGGAATAGGTTCACTCCTCATCATCTTATAAAAAATGTATACATCAAGGCCCCTAGACTTATTGAAACCACTAGCCTTAGGATAAACATCAAAGGATAAAATGTTGACTAGGGCACACAACTGAGCCTCAAGATTATTATTTGAGTAGTAGTGATATTGGCCTATCTACCCCTTCCTCCACATCTACAAGCTAGCTCTCACAACACTCACATCCCAAGTAAGATCAGAAAGAATCTTTTGATTATTATGGTCCACAGCTATCGATGGACCATCATCGGGTACAACCAAGATCCTTGCTAGTCTAATCCTATCAAACTCAATTGGCATCCCTTTAACTATAGTAGAAATGACTTGGAGGTTGGGTTTCTTTTTATCTTGCATGTTAACATAAAACTCTCTTACCCTTATTGGATAATAAGCTCTCCCAAGTCTGATAATAAGCACCCAACCCAGTCGCCTAAATGTAGTAGAATGCTATAAGGAATTATCAAATGAAGCCTTATACATCTTCTCTACTATGATTTTGTTATGTTGGTGACTTTGGTACTAGATTTGATATGTAGGATCACAAAATAGTGTAGGTTAGGTAGTTAGGGGCTCAAAAGATAGTGTAGATAAAGATGAAGCTCTAGCTCTCTTGGCCTCAGGTGCTATTCCCTTAGGTCTCCTATGCATGATGAAGATGTGATGATGGACAAAGATAAAATGAAGGAAAGAAGATAGAACAGCCTTAAGACCACTTCTTACTATACAATCAAACACAATCCTCAACCTTCTCACAAATACAACACCTACTCAACAAAACCACACCTCAATATACCATAAAACGCAATACCAACTCCCCCAACAACACCTGCAAAAAGATAGGTAATGTCCAATTCCCAAACACAATATTAATACCCATAATCAAATTAGCAATGCCATTCATGTCCTAATGTAAAACACATAATCACAATGGCAAGTTAAACATGCACAAGTATCTCTTAGTCTATGAAGAACATATCTTGGTAGAATCAAAATTACTCATATTAGAGGCATGCTCAATAGCTACCAAAAAGATGTAAGAGATGCATTGCATCCATCCAATATTAGTATCAATCATATACCCATGTTAACTAAGCCTTAAATAAAGCAAAATTTTCATCCAATCCATCAAGCCAAGAAAAAACGAGAATTTTCGGACCATAATTCATAAGAAAATATCCAATAATCAATATGAAAAATTGAACCATAGAAAATACAGAAAAAATCATACCATAATGATCTCTAATGTATGGACAATGATCTTATGTAAAAAGATTGAAGAAATTATGTCCCAAGTGGATGGATTGAAAATTGGATTTTATAAAGAAAGATTAGATTTTTCTTGTTTTTAATCCAAAAATTCAAGAACAAAGTAAGGATTTTATGTTTGAGAGGTGTTTTGGAGGGATAGAAAGTGGCCCGACGCTGTTTTCAAATTGAACCTGGTGAAGGGATGAGAGAAAAAACAAAGAAGGTTTGTTTTAGCCATGCTGGTCCGATGCTAGGTCAGCTCTGGCCGACTAAAAATGCATTTTTATTTAATTTAATTAGTGAAAACAACAATAATTAAAACTATGAAATCATGAAGAAAATTCATTCTAGAAATTAAAAATTAAAGGAACAGAAAAATAACCGAAAGCAAACAAGAATTAAAACTATTTCCCCAAAACCAAAGCAATAACAATCATCGTTTTCCACAGTCTTAGTCATGTGGATTTGTCTCAGTGTTGCCCGAAAGGGATCCCGATTGACAGTTTCCAAGGAGTTTTGCTAGTTGTCCAATTTAATTCTCGAGGTTGCGCATGGACGCCTCTAAATTTTTTGTGGTTGCATCCACTCCTTGAAATCGTGCTTCTATACCACTTACCAATTGGTTAACCAGCTCTTCCAGTGATGGCTTAGGCGGTGGTGCATTGTAAGGTAAGGGGGTTGAGTCATTTGATTCCCAAAATTAGAAGAAGTCTGCCTAGGTTCATTTTGGTTGTAATATGGAAAGTTAGGATATTCCTCCAACTAGGGTTGTAAGTGGTGCTATAAGAATTGTTACCTTGTCGTCCATTGCCCACAAACATAATTTGTTCTAATGACTCTTGTGATGACCCCATACTATGGCACACATGGTTTGGATGCCTTTCCCCCACAAAAATTACAACTTACATTCATTACCTATCCTTGGGAAGGAAACATCACCATTTGCTCCATCTTTTCTGTTAGTGTCTCCACATTTGCCTCCAAAGTTGCCATTGCATCCACCTTATGCACTCTATGAACACAAGCTCTTGACCTTGAACTACCTCATGCATAGTTGTTTGTCACAAGATTCAATCAAATCAAGCACCTAATCCGAGGTCTTAGAGTTAATGGAACCTCCTGCAGATGCATCAACCAGTTGTCTTGTAGCAATGCTCAAACCACTACAAAAAATTTGCTTTTGCATACCTAGCTTAAACCCATGATGATGACATTTTCTAAGCATCTCCTTGAACCTCTCCCAACACTTATAGAAATTTTCAGATTCTAATTATTGGAAGGTGAAAATATCGGTCCTAAGCTTGGATGTTCTAGTTGGGGGAAAATATTTTGCTAGGAATTTTTCAGCTAAATTATTCCAAGTGGTAATGGATTTGGCTAGCAAAGACTTTAACCAAGATTTCACCTATCTCTCAAAGAAAATGGGAAAAGCCTCAGTTTGATAGTATCCTCAAAAACCCTATTCAAATTTCTAAAAACCTCGCAAGGTGGGCATTAGGATCTTTCTTAGATAGCCCATTAAATTGTACCATATTTTGGATCATTTAAATGATATTAGGCTTTATTTTGAAGTTATTGGCTTCTATTCTAGGTCTCGTAATACTCGATCCTGTACCTGAGATTGCGGGTTTCACAATATCATCCATAGTCCTCCTGTTGTTTCCACTATTACTGCCATTGTTTGGTTGGTTATCCTCCATGTCGTCTCTCACCCTTTCTTCAACCACCCTTTGAATATTTGTTAATCTCCTCTTGATCTCAGAATAAAGATCTACTACGTCGTCCTCAGATCGTTGGGTCATACACTAAGGGCAAGATCTACAAAAAATAGAAGATAGTGAGATTATAGAATTTACAAGGTAATCAACTATATACACTTATGAATTGGGTTAGTCAAATTACAACACATAGTGAAATTAGGAAATTGCAATTATACAAACAATAAAACATGACACCTATTCATACATGGAATATGTATACATATTGTGAAATCCCAGTCAAAACCAACCTTAGAGTAAGGGGGTTGGGATGCATATCATATTTTATTGTATGTTTAAATATATTTTTATATGATTTTATATGCTTTGGATTTATGTTTTATTGTCTTGAAGTCTTGATTGTGAGTATTGAGTGAGAAGGGCAAAATGGTAATTTTTGCTTGAGGTGAAAATGTGGAGATAGCTTGAGGATTAAATAGAAAAAATATTTTAGGGAGAAAATAAAAACAATAGTTGTTGTGGTTTAGTGGTTAGAGCTTTGGAATTAATTCTTGAGGTCTTAAGTTCAAATTCCATCATTAGAGCTATAGCATGATTGAATTTTATTTTTGCTTGGGAAGTGATATTTTCGGCCTTAGGTGCTTTAGAATAGGGTAGAGGTGTTATCCTAAGGGAGTCATGATAGGAATATTCTAATCCTACTTTTTTACCCTACACAAAATTCCTAAGGGAAATTCATTTCCTCTTGATCCTTAATTTTTCCTATTTCTCAATTCATTAGTTTGTTCAATTTGTTCAAGCCAGTTTTATTCTAGAAAAATTCCAGCAATGTGCTGTGGCTTTGGAGGTTCAAAATGTCTTAGTGAAAGACATCTTATGGACCGAAACCATGGAAGAGGGGGAAGGATTCCAAGTGAATTAATTTCCCTAGTGAACTTTCTAAAACTTCATTCTAGCTAGGTTCATTTTCTTTCATGTATTGAACTGAAATTTTTCCAACTTCTTGTGCCTTCAAGGTGTCGAAATTCTTAGCCATTATTCCCTCCCAAATACTGCCAAAAAATGGCCATTTTGATCATCTTGAAACCTGAATTTTTCTGGCCATTTTCGGACTGCACAAAGGTTGTGCAAAACTAGAAAAATCCCTGGGCAAATTCGCAGCTTTGGAGGTCCGAAACCAAGCTGTTTTCTTTCAGTTTTTGTTCAGCATCTTAGCCACGTTTTTCCTTCATAAAGAAGGTTGGAAACCAGACTTGAAAGACTTCTGAAATGGCCTTCAAATCCTCTGCAAATCGGCTGGAAAATGTCAGCTAAAACTGCCTAGAAAAATTCCATCCCTTGCGAAAATCCTGTGCATAATTTTTTTCCAGCTTGTTTCCTAATTCAGCCCTAGCCAAAACTCCACCCTTCTTCTGCACAAACCACCCTTAAACAGCCATGAACTGAACTCCATTGTCCTCCCCAAGCTTCTGCATGAAAATCCAATCATGGCTGTCCTAAAAGATTTCCAAAAAAATTACTACAATCATACCTTGATTGGATACCAAAAATTCCAGCCACCATAATTTAGCAACCTTCCATAAAATATCTCTCAAACAACCAGACCTTTCCTTCACCATTACACTCTTTATTTTTTGCCACCCTTAGCCTCCTTCAACCAGCTTTCATCTAGCTGAAATACTGCACAAGCAGTCGGCCATGGCAGCTTCCCAAAAGCTCTCCAATAATTAAAGATATTCTTGTTATGTTTAGTTTCCAAATTTGCTTCCCAAAAATATTCTTTAAGGATTTCAACAACTAGCCTTTCCTTTTCCCTTTCAAACCAGAAAATCATCTACCAAAACCCTACAAGCAGTCGGTCAACCCTAATCCCTTCAGAAATTCGACCAACCTTGAACAAAACCTCTCTACTCTCTTCAACCTTCAAGAACAAATAGCACACCAAGAACACCTACTCCTTCCTTTCACCTAATACCTCTCCAAATCACTTCAAACTTCTTCTAAAAATTCCAAATTTCATCTATACACTACCGGGAGTCCATCTATACCAGTTTTAACATCACACTCCAAAATCCAACTTGCTCTTTTGGATAAAAAATCAAAAATTTTGTGAAGGCCCAAGAACACCTTCAAGGTAGGTTTGTTCAAACAACTTCATCTTTTCTAATCTTTGATCTCTAATGAATATACATATGAATAAGCATTCTAATGGACTCTCTCCTTCTCTTTTCTCTCTCTCTCTCTCTTGGCTGAACCACTCTCCCTCTTGGCCGAATGATTTCATCAACCATGGCCATGCTTTTTTCATCTTCCTTAGACGGATTTAGACATCTAGGAGTTGAGATCCATTCGAAACTCCTTCAAGGTATTCACCAATCAAGTAAGCCTTTTTAACCCTCATTTTAAATTCTAGATTCATGTCTCTAGGATGATGTTGATAGAAGATGGATTATGAATAGGGCTTGAGCATGTATTGTTGTGATGAGTTGAGATTGAAGTATTAATAAATGTGTGTTTATGATGGAGATGGGATCTATGCATGAGTTGATTATCTTGGTTAATTGTATGGTATTTTTAAGGTTTAATGCATGCCTCCGTGTCATAGGTAGTATTTGTGATCAAGTATGCTAGAGATTATATCACCTTTGGTGAATATGATTTATATTCATGTTAGATTATTGAAGCTATGATTATATTTATGCTAGTAGAGGTTAGATCATGTCTTGATAAATTTAGATCTATGCTATTATGCATGATTTGGATGATTTGATGAATTGAAGGGATGCATATGTTCATGATTGTAGTTAGAAATAGAAATATGATCATGATCTAGTTGTCCCAAAGCTAATTTTATTTCATCAATAAAATATTTAATATTATAATTTTTCTAGTAAATTCAAAAAAAAAACCCTAGGAAGGTAGATTTGGACTATTATATATATAATAAGGATATTTTAGTTAATTAAATAGTGGTTTTGAAAGAAATAAAATATATAGGTATTATATGATCAAATAAAGCCTTTTATGGGAATAATCATAATAAGTAAAATATTTATTATTAAAATTTAATTATTATCTTTTAATCAAAACCTATTAAAATTTATTTATTATTTTTCAAGCAAGACTCATTAAAATTTATTTTCAACTAATTTTAATTATCAATTATTTTCCAACAACTAAATTATTAATAAATCATTATTTTACCTAATACCACCTAGGACTCTTCATCAAATAAACTCTAAATTTTTCTTAGCAAGATTTTAAACCTTCAACTTATTAGTACCTATTTCCTAGAACACTAATTATTTAAATATCGAACTAGACTTAGCTTATAAACCTATTTTATTTATTATTTGGCCTTAAAGCTTGGGACACTAGGATCACGGTAGTAGTGAATTGAACTAGTCTTATTTGTGAAAGTGCATTTTGGCTTGAGATTGATTGTGGTTTATATTTACCCCAGGCGGGGTTAGGACAACTGTTGAAGGGCTTTATTTTATTCAAGCTAAGGATTAGGTAAGCTCTTGCATAAAACTCGATTGATGTAAAATGTTCATTATGGCAAGCCAAATGTAGAGTGCGTGGACACTCAGTTCTGCAAAGGCAATTGAGGATTAATTTCTTTCTTATGTCAGACAAACAAACTATTTGAAAATCAATAAGCAGATTTACTCAAACTCAAAACTCTTTCCAAAACTGATTTTGACAAAGACTTTGGAAACCCTTAATTGCCATTTTCATTTGGAACGGTGTTTTGTTCATTTTCTTCCAAGTGGGAAACGTCGTTGAGTACTTAATAAGGGTGGACTGCTAGGGCTAGTCTTTGAAGGGATAGGGTAAGTCTCTCAGTAGGTGGCCACCTCTGAGGGGTGAGTCCTTCCCGGATAAGATGTCAGTCCAGTAGATCATGCTGGTCCGAGCTAGTAGTTTATTTTTCAGACAAGTGACTGTGTTTTGTCGGAATGGATACCCGGTTGTTGTTTGGTATAGAGAAGGAGGAGTATCTTGCCCAGTAGGCCGATCACCTATCTTTTGTCAGTCTGCACAAAATGTTGGCATTCTGACCGGTTATGGGGCCCAACGTGTGGTAACCCATGACCACCTTTTTGAGTGGTTGATTTTATTGATTATGTATGGTTGGAAAAGCCAAAACACCACTATTGATTTTGACTAATGTTTATTGCTTGCCAGTGTTCTCTTATAAAGGTTTTCTACTTTGCATTCACGAACTATTTTCACTAGACACTCAAAGCACACACGGACTTACTGAGATTTCTGTCTCACCACCATTTTTACCATGATTTCAGGTCAATCCTGCTGTGGGAATGAGTAGCTAGATATTGCTTGCCTTGGAAGACTTTCTGATAAATTTATTTTGTGTAATACTTTGCGGAGATGAGAGTGGATAAATTTTATTATGGATTTGTTTATGGTATTCTTGGATTTATTCTTGGGTTGTAATAAATTTTAAGTTAAAGTATTATTTTTTTTCGCTATTTTATTTGTGTGACCTAGTTATAAAGACCCCTTGTCCTTCGGACAGGGCGACATCCCCGGCCCTGGCGGGCCTAGGTAGCTGGGTGTTACACATATTCATATATTTACATATAGACATATAAACAGATAAACATAGTTATATCAACAACTAAGCTTTCATGATTTGTTCATCGGCAATGAAGCTAAAATTTGATACGTAAATTTTGGGTGTATAAAAATCATTAAATTTAAATCCATCCCTTACTCAAGTTTTAATTAAAACATGAATCTCAAATTACACATACGAGTAAGTATACTCATCGCAAGCATAGTATAGGAAATTAACGAGTGTCAACCCTCAAAGGAACAAGTACACACTAGTGACTTTTCATTCATTGTTTAACTGACCTAATAAAGTGATAAGACAATAAAAAAAATAAAGAAATATGTACAACTCAAGAATGTAAGAATATATAATTTAGACAACTATCCTAGAATGCATGACAATGAATCATTTAGCAACTACCTCAATTAATCATCATCTTGAAATCATAAAGGAATATAAAATAAAATTTAATCCTTTCCCAAGTCATGAATCCATGTATATAGACTCTACTTCTTTCCCAATCTTTGGAATCACTATCTCTTGATTAAATTAGCAGATTTTCCAATCAAACCAACATAACCAAAAGATGCATTAAACTAAATTCCTCATAAATTACCCCTATGCTCTAGGTGATAATAAATATGAAATTAGCTAATAGCCTTATAACCTTGGTGAAATTAACAAATCTTTGACTACTTCGATTCTTTGTCTTAATTTGATTTCCCAAGTCTATTAAGAAATAACAAATATGAAGCAAATACAATTAGAAGTAATCATTTTCCAAGTCAATTAGAAGTAAATACAATTTTATCAACTCTTCCATAAGTATAAGTAATCAAATACTAAGAGTGATAGAAAATTAATCAAATAGCTAAATTAATACAAAAATCATGAATCCCAAAATAATGTCAAATTTCAATGAAAACATTAAATACATTATTATTCTAAAAAAATAAAATAAAATAAAAAGAAGGAATTCATAGACAAGCCCTCCTTTTCTCTTTGGAAACCTTCTTGAATAATCATCCTTAAATGATAAATCTTTCCTTCTTTGAATGATTGGAAATTTTGATCCTTGGAGTCACTACTTTCCTTTATGTTTTCCTTATCTTTATAAGCTTTCTTGATACCAAAATTCGTGGCTTGAAAAGTCTTGGCCTATTAAAATTTGAAAAATACTAAAATTCTTTGGAAAATACTAAATTCGTACATAGAATTCGACCATTACATATCGGACTTGGCGCCAGGTACCTTCGATTCACCTGGTGTTAGGTACATTCTGGTTGTCTCCTAGACTTTGCTCTATTTTACTTTGTCTTTCTAGATTGGACCTGGAGCTTGGTGCAATGGCCAGACCTGGCGCCAGGTACATGCTGGAATTTTTCACTTTTTGCTCGCAATCCACTCAATTATGTACAAATTTGTCAAAAATACTTTCCACAAGCAAAATGTCAAATAGGAAGGAATACATCTAGTTATTACATCAAAAGTATCTCAAATTAACCTCAAATAACTAGAAAAATAGTGATGAATTTAGTCATTATCGATAAAGTAACTTGTTAGATCATATAGGCAAAGTATAATATCAAATCAAGCTAGTTAGCTAAGATTCATGTATACATACAACAAGATATGGCATGTAGTTACACAAAGAACATATATACATATTTACATGTTTACATATAGATATATAAATATATAAATATGGTTAAATCAATAAAATCCAAGCTTTCATGATATTATTCCCCGACAACGGCGCTAAAAACTTGATTTGTAAATTTTGAGTGTATACAAATTATTAAATTTAAATCCATTCCTTAGCCAAATTTTAATTAAAACATTAATCCCAAAATGCACATACGAGCAAGTATAATCATCGCAAGTATAGTATAGGGAATTAATGAGTATCGATCCTCAAACGAACAAGTACATACTAATCACTTTTCATTCATTGTTTAACCAACCTAATGAAGTGATAAGAGAATAAAAAGAAAAATAAAGAAAAATATATACAACTCAAGGATGTAGAAATATGCAATTTAGACAAATACTTCTGAAAATATGATAATGAATCATTTAGCAAATATTGCAATCAATTATCATCTTGGTCTCATGAAGGATTAAATTAGAACCACTTCGCTTGCAATTTGTGATTCCCTATCTTCAAAGTAACTTAATGGATATATTCTATCTCACCAATCTTACTCAAAAGATACATTAAAATCAATCCTCATATAAATCCCTATATTCTAGGTGATTTAAAACATGAAATTAGTCAAAAATCCATATTCTAACAATCGTCGACCAACCTTTGATTGCCCAAGTTCTTGACAATTAACCCTTTTTTTCAGGCAAGTTAAGAGATAAAAAATATGAAATTAATTAATTGAAGAAACTATCAACCTCTTTTCCGAGCAAGTTAAATAACAAAAATCAACCAATCAACTTCGTAAGAAAACACAAGTAATCAAATTTCAAGACAAATAATCAATTGATCAAAAAGACTAAATTAATTCAAGAAATCATGAATCTAAAAAATAATGTCAAATTATAATAAAAACATTAATTACATCATTATTATAAGAAAAAAAACAAAGGTAGAAGAAAGAACTCATAGACAAGCCCTCCTTCTTCTTTTTGGAAACCTTCTTGAATAATACCCTTTGAATGATAAATCTTCTCCTTTTGTGAGTAATTAGCAACTTTGATGCTTGGCTTTGTCTTGTGTTTTTCTTGTTTAAATAGGCTTACAAGAGGCCAAAATTCATTCTTGAAGAGTTCTAGGTTGAGTAGAGATTGGAAAATATCTAAATTCTTGGGAAATTACCAAATCTGCACATGACTAGAAAACTCACCGACATGGGGATAGAGGAGAGTCGGAGCCAGCTCCATTTAGCACGGTCAATGCTGGTTGGCCTTGTTGTGCTTTGTTTTTTGACAAAAAAATTCCCCTGTTCTTTAGATGGGGGCCGGCACTGGTTCCGTAGGTTATGGCCAATGATGGTTTCGATATTTTTCGTCGTTTTCGGCAATAAAAATCCAAATGACCTTTCTAAGGGTAAAACATCAAACATGAGGGAATACGCCTAGTTATTGCAACACTCTCAAATAAGTAGGAAAATATTGATGAATTTTTCCCCAATCAACAGCCAGAACAACAGTCTTTCTGGGTTACCTTGTTTCGGTCCACTGTATTCAATTTTGCTCCTTTTTACTGCCTTTTCATTCTCCTTCATCTCCAATTGATCTTTTTCATTTTCCAAGCAAAAACAAGGTAAAAAGGGTGTGGTGAGTAGTTATTTTAGCAAGATTTTATCACAAATACCATAGAAAATATATGCATGATGAGAACTCATCACTTACCCCAACACTTGAGCTTTTGCTTGTTATCAAGAAAACAATACTAAGAACAACAAGTAACTAAGTTTTCCCCACAAAACAAATTCTCATAAGATAAGATAAGATTTTTGAAAATAGTTTGGCCAAGATGGCAAAGGTATTATTTCTCTTTTAGTTTAAGAATTAAGTCCGACACCTCATTAGCCAAGCTAGTTTTTGGGTAAACTAATATATTAAGATAGATATGACTAAAGGCATCAAAGTTGAATTAAACAAATTTTTGCTTATTCAATGTGTTCCTTTTTGTATCTTTAGGTTTCATATGAATATGATGTGTTCATATAAGCTAGACTTAATAAGTTAATTCTAAGTTCTATGGCTTTCTAACTACTACAATCGAAGTAGTAAATATAAGATTAGTCCATATGCTCACTTTTGGTGGGTAGTATACTCACCTAATAAAGATAGATAAGTAGGGATTTTCAGCTATTACATTACCCTTTTTATTCTCTCATTTTTTTTTTTCAAATCATTTTCATTTTCATTTTCTTTTAGTAAGGTAATGCAAATGTGTAATACCAATATTTTAACATTCGATTGGCTACTGCTTGTAATAGGATGAGAATTTGTATCAATGGCTAGAACAAAAGATGATTGGTGTAATGAAACGAATATTTTGGCATAATAGTATTTTGTCAGTCCTGGATGTAATTATTGGATTTGTTCTACTCGTACCATAAATCTTCAAAAGGCTACTACTATTAATAAAATAATAATTTGAGGGTGTGATGAGAAAAGAAATTGATCAATGCGATGAGACACACATTTTGATGCGAATTATGCTATTCGGGTTATGGGGGGCATTTTCATCATTTCGACCGCGCCCGTGACTTTGCCACAAATTTGACCAAAATGAGAAGGAATTGAAGAATTTAAGTATTACCAATAGATTCAGTGGAATTTTTGGAGTTGAATGGTAAAGTAAAATATTTTTCCATTTCGGACTCGATTTTGGTCATTTCTAAGAAAAAATTGAAAATGAGATCGAAAATTTGGACGTGTGGCATTTTGTGATTGGTAGCCCATGAACTTGTGTCAATTTATGAGAGGTTTCATGAAGAATTCATGCAAGATGCATGGAATTAAAGAATTACAAAATAAATAAAGAATGATGTGTATTTTTGTGATTGGAACACATCATTTGTGGGCCACTTAATTAAGGTCTTATGCAATTTAATTGGCCAATATTTTGACCATGAAGAATTGGTTGAGTGGCTGAAAAATAGTCAGAAAATTGGCTGCCATAAGAGAGCAAAGAAGAGGAAATTTTGAGGAAGAAAAATAAGTGAAATGGTGTGTAATTTTTCAATTGGAACACACCTATACATTAGCCACCATACAATTAATTGAATTAAAATTCTCTTGGCCAAAATTTGATGAAGAATGGTGGTGAGAAGAGGCTGTTATACAGCCTCAATTTCGGCAGCAATAAGGAAAGAAAAACAAGAGAAAAAAAAATTAACAAGAAAGAAAAAAAAGGTGCTAGTGTATGTTCTTAGCGAGGTGTGTGTTCTTGAGAGAATCTTGGAGCAAATTCACACCAAAGAGCTCTAAATACAAGGTAAAACCTCACCTTGCTAGAATTAAAGTTTTTGTTGGGTGAATGGTGAACATTTTGATATCAATTTCAATATGAAAAATGATTTTCATGTTTTGATTTTGGAAAAAAAGCTAGGGTTTATAAACATTGTTGATGAACTTTCTATGTGTCTATGTGTGTCAGCTTGCTAGAAGCTTTATGGATCTTATTTTGTCTGATGAAGAATTGAATATTCATGGTAGTTCGAAGGATTGATCTTGGTTGATGAGATGATGACCAAAAAAGAATTGAAAGGGAGGTTAATTAGTTAGAAAAATTAATTATGCTAGCTGATGCGTTTAGATTTGGGCATAAAAATCATACAAAAACTAAGCACGTTTCCAATCAAGTTTAAATTAAAACGTTGGACCCAAATCACACATATGAGCAAACATACTCATCATTACTGAGCATATGGTTCAAACGAGTGTCGATCCTCAAGGAACAAGTAAACATTAATTACCCCTCTTTCATTGTTTAACCGACTCAACAAAGTGAAAATCAAATTAAAAAGAAAATTAAAAAGAAATTAAAATAAAAATATGTACATGTCAAGGATGGAGAAGTATGCAACTCAAACCATTGATTAGACAACCATGATCTTCAAGAACTTAAACATTATCATAATCAATCATTCTCTCGGCACCATGAAGGATTAAGATAAATTAGCATCACTTGGTCTGTCTCAACTAATTCATCCAAAAGATGCATTAAATACAATCTTTAATTAAATTTTCGTGGTCTTGCAAATTTAAAACATGAAATTAATCAATGAATCCTTGGTCTGGCAAACATCAATTAACCTTTAATTACTCAATCCTCAGCAATTAACCTCTTTTGTCTAGTAAGTTAACAGGCAATGAATGCAAAAATTAATCAATTGCCACCATCATCAACCTCTTTGGTCTAGCAAGTTAACAATAGAAACAACTAACTAATCTCGGAATATGCCCAAGTAATTAAATACCAAGAAGAACAGTCAATTAATCAAAAGATCAAATAACTCCAAGAATCATGATTATCTAAAACAATGTCAAATTACAATAGAACAATTAAAACATCATTGTCAAGAAAAAGAAAACAAAGTAAAGGAAAGAACTCATAGACAAGCCTCTTTCTTCTTTCTTTGAAAACCTTCTTGTACAACCCTCATTGAACTTGAAGAATTCCTCCTCAAACTGAGTAATTTTCTATGATGATCAATGAATTCTCCCTTTTTTTCTTGTATTTTTCATCTATTTATAAGCTTAAGAAGTGCTTAAACTCGTAGGTACAAAGTTCTTAGCCGAGTAGAAGTTGGAAGATGCTAAAGCTCTCCAGATTTCCAAAAACACGTCAAAAGACCACAGCACCGTCTCAGGAACAGACCACAGCCGGCGCCGCTTGGTCTTTCGGAGCCGGCGCCGCCTGTGTTATGTTTCTCTACTCGTTTGTCGATTTTTTTATTAATTTTGCTCATACGTTCCAGACTGTAGCCGGCACCGGTTAGGCTCTATTCTACTCTGCTTCTCCAATTTTTCCATCTCTTTGAAGTCCGTGCATCCAGTGTACAGTCGGCGCCGGTTCCAGGCTTCCAGCCAGCGTCGCCTCTGCTCTGTTTCGCGACGGTTTTGCTTCGTTTTACCCAAAAAAAACTTGAAATAATGACCAAAATACCTTTCCAAGGGTAAAATCTCAAATATGAAAGAATATGACTAGTTATTGCACAAAATGTATTACAAAAGAGCCCCAAATAACTACGCAAAATATAACCAAATTAGCCCCTATCATATTCCCCCACACTTGGTTCTTCGCTTGTCCTCAAGCAAAGCATCAAGAACAAGTAGAAGAAAACACAAGGTTTTACTCACATCACTCAATCAATTCCCAAAACATATCTTCAATGCTTTCTTTACTTATGAACATAAAACATATGATACTAAATCTTTCACAGCCAATGCAAGACTTGTATAGTGATAAATGACTTAGTAGAACCATCACAATACTTCACAATATTCTCAAACCATTAGAAAGAAGTTAGTTAAAAAAGAATATGCATTCCATATGCTTACTTTTCATACACTCTCTCCACTAATCCGAGACATATCATGATTCTACTTAGATCAAGTAGGACTTTTAAGCTTGTACTGTAAGGCTAAAGGTTTGTAATGTGGCTTAGCAAATGAAGGATATAGGAGCATCAAAAGTCAAAGAAAAACTGAGAGTAAGTAAGAAAAGGGTAACCAAAATAAACCTATAATTCCCAACTCTTCTTGCTCTCTTATTCTAAGAACCAATCAAACCATAACCTTATATAACAACCCTTACGCATTTCAAGCAAATCCTGCATTTTTTTTTTCACCTCTTCTTATCATCAATTCTTTTCCTACCAAGACCAATCAATTTTCCAGCAATGGTAGCAAGTATCTTATATGAACTTACTTTTACTATTCACTCACCATCCCTTTTGTGATTTTTTCGCTCTTTTTTGTCTTCAATTCTCTTTCAATTCTTTCTTCGTTTACTCCTCTTTTTTCTTTTTCTGCTGCTGTTCTTTTCTTTTTCATTTACTTTCCTTTCTAGCAGCTTGTTGTTTTCTCTCTTCAGTTGTTGCTTTTCTTCTTTCTCATCTTTTTTTAGCTCGCATTCTTTTCTTTCTCAATTTTTCAACTTCTTCCTTTCATTCCACTTCCTCTCTTTTCCCAGCTTCAATTGTAATTGATCCATGACTGAAAGTAACAAGTCATGATCTCCCTCCCTGCATTGTTCTCAACATACATACACTTTCATCCTTGAAGAGCATAAAGATTTGGAAATTATACAAACTCTCATCACAACAAGTATTGGACAAAATATCGTGACGGGTTGAAAAGAAAGAAATCACCAATTTAAGCTCAAAATAGGCATTAGGGATAATATAGCACTAGGTAGGCTTGAAAAGCTCAAACTATCTAAAGAAGGCCTATTACCGTCATCCCTAAGTTAAATCATGAATGTCTTTCTTATTTCACCTCGAGAGATATTCTAGTAAGTTCTAGAATGCTCCACGCATTTTAGAGAAAAAAAACAGGTTTAAGAATAATGCAAAACATTTGATCAAGAAATACTTTGTCCAAGTGAGTGCACAAAGTCATGCATAAGCCATAAATGATCTAGAACGTATGCTCTATAATTCATCATAAAGACATGCACTAAAAATACGGCTTGAAATCTCCCGAAAATCAGAAAATTTCTCAGAAAATTTTGTTCCCAAGAAAGCTAAAGAGTATGTAGAAGACTTGTCAATCAAACTACTCCCCCACACTTAAACTGGACATTGTCCTCAATGGCCAAATAAATAGAACCAAAACAATCAATACCATGGGACGAAAAAGATAAAGGAGAAGAGATAAGAAAAATAAACTTCCATTAATCGTGTTGTACAAAAGCTGAATGCTTGAAGAGGGAGGCATCATCAAAGTACCTATAAACAATACAACAAAAAAAAAAAATACCAAAGCATAAATCTAGAAAAGAAAAGAAGAAAAAATAGAAAAAAAATGAAAAATACAATGAAAATAAAGTCAAACTAACTAGAACAAAAACATGAAAAAAGAAAGAAAAGAAACAACAAGAGTGAGCAAGAATGCATCATCAGTCCGCCGCAGCATCATCACCCTCCTCCTCCTCCTCATCGGCAAGTGTGGAGGTGCCTGCACCATCGTGTGGCCTAGAAGAATGCTGCCTCAACTCAGTCAAATGTTGCTCCATGGTAACTTGCCGTCGTGCCATATCCTCCATAGTACCCTGCAAGCGTAGGGGCATCTCCATTTGCTGGTCGAGGCGCCCCAGTACTATGGTCTTAAAGTCAGTCCGGGAGTGGGACTGAGAATTGCCAGCTCTAGCACGTGCCGGTGGTGGTGGCTGCTCTTCCTCCACTGTAGGTGGTCTTACCTGACCGGGATGTTGGACCTCGAAGGGTGTGAGCCACTTCTTCAATTCTAGCTTGTACTTATATCTGCAACTCATGAGAGTTTGCTCGGTGACCATATCGTGCTCAGTGGTAGCCTTCATGAGTTCTCCCTCAAGACTCACCCCAAAGTCCTTTAGAATCTTCATGATAACTAAGGGAAAAATAAAGGCTTTCGTGGAAAGACGATGATGAACTACTTCTCTAATAGATTGAATGATCAAAGGAGCAAGAGGGATAGGTAATGTGTTCATCATCCGGTGCAAAATATAAGTGTCGATAAGCCTAGTTTCATTAAAACCACTAGCCCGGGGGACAACACTAAACCCAAACATATACACCAATGCACGAAAGTTGGCTACCAAATCATTGTTAGAATAAAAACTGTTAGCTTGGAAGGCATTATGCTTGTATAAGCCTAGGGATGCTCGGGTCCCTCTAACATCCCAATCCGAATCCGACAGAATCTTTTGATTATTTACATCAATACCTTGCCAAATATCATCATCAAAGACCTGGAGGAGGTTAGCTAATTGGTTTTGAATGATGACAATAGGAACTCCCTTTACTCATGTTTCAATATGTGGAAAATGCTTATTCCCCTTGTCCGTCATATTAGCATAAAACTCCTTGCCAAGTACGGGACAATACCTCCCTATCAATTGGACTATGGATCCCCAACCTAGCTGTCTAAACATCATTCCTAATTTGAGTGCTCGGTCTAAGGTGGGGGAAGGTACGCTCAACAATAATTTTGTTTGAAGCTCGCCTACTATACAATTCCTCCCACGAGGCATCAACAAACTCCGTAGGTCTAAGAGATAAGGGGTCAACAGATGATGGAACTGAGGATGAGGAAGTTCTTGCCCTTTTAGATGGCTGACTCCTTGCTTTAGACATGGCCAAAGAAGGAATGGAACAATAGGAAGAGGGAACTAAGATGCTCAATCACTGGAGAGAGTATAGCAACCTTCGCGCAAAATAAATCCTAAAATGGCACACAACCCTCAACCAAGCTCACAACGCACAAACCCCAAACTCCTTCAATGTATATCAACTCCAACAGCCACTCAATCAATCGTTGTCAACCACTTCAACACAACCTGCACAATGCATGTAAGAATCCACTGTAAAGCATAACTTGTGCTGATATCCTCAAGACATGCTAGTAAATGTGATCATGTGGATGAAGGCAATATCATGGTATGATGTGATCAACAATGCAATTTCAATATATTTAAGTACCACCAATAACTATGAGTCTAGCCCGAGCTATATGAATTCTTGATTGTTTACAAGCATGAACAAGCAGTAAAAGCTCAATAACTCCTAAGGTAATCCAATAAATGAAACTCAACGGAAAATGCACAATCATAGCATATATATATTAATTTTCGGCCAACACTGTTCATATAATTAGACAAAATCAATTCCATTAATGCAACCATAGGACTTAAGTAAAAATCATACCTTTAGGCTTTTCTATGCATGGGCAAGCAAAAGATGCAAACTTTCTGCGAAAATCTACCCCCTTTTCTTGTGGATTGAATGTGCTATTGGTGTGAAAAAACGAAGCTTGTGATGTGTGTGATCCGTAGGATCAACAAAGAAGAAGGTAAAAAATGTTATAGAGCTGTTTAGAAGCTAAAAAAAATCAAATTTTGGGCACTTATGGATGTGAAGCCGGAGTGGGTTGAGAGGATTTGCGAGGGAAAGGAAGGTTTTGAAGAAAAAAGTGGCCAAAATGGCCCTTTAATTGGGGTCCTCCCGACAAGAACCGGCGCCGGCACGGTTCTTGGAGCCAACGCCAGCTCTGGTCTGTCCGGGTCGCAATTTATTTATTTATTTATTTTGAATGTAAGAGAAATGATGAACATGCAGTAATGATGAATAATGAAATTTAATTCATGAAGACACGATAAAAAGAACAAAACAAAACGACCAAAATAAAAATTGTTTCAAACAGCAAAAAAAATGACTTCACTGCTTTCCACGGCCTACACCTATAAAAGACAAGAAGAAAGTTAGACAACCGAAATTCATATTTAAAATAAAATTAAAAGAAGAAAAAGTTAGTCAATTACACATTGTCAAAGTTAGTAGGTTAGATTTTAAGGGTATACAAGATACACACGATACAAAAGATATTTGCGAAAAGAATAATTGTACATAATTTACATATTTACGTATTTACATATTTACATAGTTAAATCAACAAAATTCAGGCTTTCATGCTATTGTTCCCCGGCAACGACGCCAAAAACTTGATGCGTTCAGATTTAGGCATAAAAATCATACAAAAACTAAGCACGTTCCCAATCAAATTTAAATTAAAACGTTGGACCCAAATCACACATATGAGCAAGTGTACTCATCATTACCGAGCATAGGGTTCAAACGAGTATCGATCCTCAAGGAACAAGTAAACAATAATTACCCCTCTTTCATTGTTTAACCAACTCAACAAAGTGAAAATCAAATAAAAAAGAAAACTAAAAAGAAAATCAAATAAAAATATGTACATGTCAAGGATGGAGAAGTATGCAACTCAAACCATTGATTAGACAACCATGATCTTCAAGAACGTAACCATTATCATAATCAATCATTCTCTCGGCACCATGAAGGATTAAGGTAAATTAGCATCACTTGGTCTATCTCAACTAATTACTACCTTCTAGATAAATAGCATAACTTGGTCTGTGTCAACTAATTCATCTAAAAGATGCATTAAACACAATCCTTAATTAAATTTTCGTGGTCTGGCAAATTTAAAACATGAAATTAATCAATGAATCCTTGGTCTGGCAAACATCAATTAACCTTTAATTACTCAATCCTCAACAATTAACCTCTTTGGTCTAGCAAGTTAACAGCCAGTGAATGCGAAAATTAATCAATTGCAACTATCATCAACCTTTTTGGTCTAGCAAGTTAACAATAGAAACAACCAACTAATCTCCGAATATACCCAAGTAATTAAATACTAAGAAGAACAGTCAATTAATCAAAAGATCAAAAAACTCTAAGAATCATGATTATCTAAAACAATGTCAAATTACAATAGAACAATTAAAACATCATTGTCAAGAAAAAGAAAACAAAGTAAAGGAAAGAACTCATAGACAAGTCTCCTTCTTCTTTCTTTGAAAACCTTCTTGTACAACCCTCATTGAACTTGAAGAATTCCTCCTCAAACTGAGTAATTTTCTATGATGATCAATGAATTCTCTTCCTTTTTTCCTTGTGTTTTTCATCTATTTATAGGCTTAAGAAGTGCTTAAACTCGGAGGTACAAAGTTCTTGGCCGAGTAGAAGTTGGAAGATGCTAAAACTCCCAGATTTCCAAAAACGCGTCAAGAGATCGCAGCACCACCTCAGGAATAGACCACAGCCAGCGCCGCCTTGGTCCTTCTGAGCCGGCGCCGCCTGTGTTCTGTTTCTCCACTCATTTGCCGATTTTTCTCCGAATTTTACGCATACGTTCCAAACTGTAGCCGGCGCCACCTCCAGCCTTATAGTCGGTGCCAATTAGGCTCTGTTCTACTCTGCTTCTCCAATTTTTCCATCAATTTGAAGTCCATGCATCCAGTGTACAGACGGCGCTGCCTCTGCTCTATTTCGGGACGATTTTGCTTTATTTTACCCAAAAAAACCTGAAATAATGACCAAAAATACCTTTCCAAGGGTAAAATCTCAAATATGAAAGAATATGACTAGTTATTGCACAAAAATGTATTACAAAAGAGCCTCAAATAATTACGCAAAATATAACCAAATTAGCCCCTATCACTAGCTTTTGATTGAAAAAAGTAAAGTTGTGTAGAATGAACATGAATTTAATGAGTTTTTGGAATCTAAAAATTGAAGGATCAAAGGTTATTTGAAGGAAAATTGAATGAATTAATGCTCTCAAGGTGTTAAAGGGGTAAAGGAAATTAAAGGATAGCTTGTATAGTTGAATTGGAGCAAAACTACTGGGGCTGTTTTTGCTGCGTATTGTGTCACAGAAAACTGAACTCACGAAAAGGACTACACAAAATTAAATTTAAGAGTCTTACGGTCATTTTGGTATATCATAGAGCTAAATTGCAGCTTTGGATTGAAAGTTATGTGCAAAACACAATTGTGTACCAAAGCAGCAAAATTTCAGAATTTTGCTTGGGAAGTGAATGAACTTAAGGAAGAATGATTGTGTGATTTTGGGTGAAATGAATGAGAAATATGGAGTGAATCCCTTTTGCATGAAGGGAGGAAGGATATGGAAAAATGAAAATGAAATAATTGAATAAAAGGCGAAAAAACGACATGAACAAAGTTGAACATTTTCTTAACTGTCGGCTAAACGTCAGTTGGACGTCAGCCCCATCGGATAAACGTTGTCTAGACATTTGGCACGTTGGCTAAACGTTGACTAACCGTCGGCTATTTTTCGACCAAACATGACTAAACCTAAAAACAATGTTTGATGTAGGTTTGTTAGTAAACTGCCAACGACATGTTGAAAACGGTGGAAATGATGGTTGAACGGTCGTGAACGGGAAAAGTTCATTAGGACACGAGGTGAGTCCCTTTGATTTCTAAAACCTTTTAAAAGCTAATGTGCTTCACTTTTTCATGAAATACTATGTTTTATACCATTTTTTAAATCTCTAAATATATTTAAGGTTATCTGAGCAAGAATTATTCTTATGCCACTTTAGGCTCGAATAAACTTCATATTTAGTTTGGAAACCTTAACAGATGATTAAAACATGAAACACTTGGGATTTTCAGAAAATGGTAATTCTTGGAATCAAGTATTCATAAATTGACCAGAATGCCCTTATTGGAACATTTTATGGAAATGTATTTGGAAACTTTGAATTTAATCCTCTTTTAGGATTAGAATTCTTGATTTTTTGAAATAAGTTCCTTTGGAAATCGGGTATTTGGAAAATGATTCAAATGTCCTTATTGGAATGTTTTATGAAAACTTTTGGAATTGGGTATTTGATAAATGGCCTAAATATCCTTATTGGAACTCTTGTGAATACTCTGCAAATTGGGTAAGGGTAAAATGACCTGAATACCCTCGAAAAGTCTTTTGGAATTAGGTATGGGTAAAATGACCCAAATGCCTACGGAAATGACTTTTGTGGTCGAGTATGGGTAAAATGACCTGAATACACCTGCAAACTTATTTTGATATATGAAAAGAACTTTTTACCCTATTTCGACATGGTTTTGGAAAATGATCTCTCAATACGAGATTGACTTTTGGAAAATGATATTTTAATCCGAAAAATTGCTTTATTGGCCTGATATGCCTATGGAATGAATTGATTGGCCTTGTGGAGCCTATAGAATTTATTATCTAACTTGCGAGTCAGTGGGATCAATTTCTAGAAAATGATATTCTATCCAAAAATGTTTGTTTTGAAAATCCTGCAGGAATAAATAACCCTCTGGCATGATCAGTCAGAAGGGGTTGGTATTGGTAACGTTGAGTACTCAGTAACGATTTTGATCTTTGTATTAGCTCATGTTAGAGATAGACGACCCTAAGTAACCTAGCTAGTTTTAGGGTTTATCTTACTCCAACTAGGGCAACAGAATAATGAGATGAGTCATTATGGCTAGCTGTTTAGCACCTGACAATTGTCGTATCTGCGGACACATATTATTTTGAGTCATTCGCTGAATGCTGGGCTAGAATACTCGATGCGCTTGACTCCTTGCTGCCTCGATGGTGATTGACATCAGGATTGGGACCTCTTACGATGGCAAGAGTGTGCTGCGGTACATTTGATATGCTACAATATACTTATTATTTATTCTCAGTATGTTGCGGTGTACTTGGTATGCTTCAGTACACCTATTATTTATTCTCAGTACGTTGGAATGTACTTGCTATGCTGCAGTATACCTATTATTCATTCTTGGTAGTACGCTGCGATGTACTTACCCTTTTTGATGACGCAGGATTGATTACTGTAGGCTGTGGTCTAAGTTCAATAATACGTGGCACCGAGGGTGAAGCCTTGTGAATTTGGCATACATGTCGACCTTTTATTAGGGAAGTGCCTGTGATTTGGAAATCAAGGCAATATTTGAAATTGAAGCATAGTTTTCCAAAAATGATTGAGTTTTGAATAAACTCTTCTTTAAAGTGTTTGGAATTGTTTCTAATAGGAAAATGTTATGATTTTCCACAAAGGTTTTATGTACTCTATTTCCTTATTAAAGCACTAGCACACACGAGACTCATATGGTGATTTGTCACTCACATATTCCTTTAATCTTACCTTTTTTGTAGGATCCGAAGTTGAACGAACCTACGAATAGAAGGATGATACCACAGTGACACCAGCCTAGGTCCGGACGTTCCTCTTTGGATTATGTACTTTATTGCTAATGTAGTATGGAGACTGCATATATGAAATTCTCTATTATCTGATGATGGTATAGATTTGGACCTTGTATACTTTGTTGGTTCTTCATTATAAAGACCCCTTGTTTGGGTAACTGGACAGGGCAACACCAGGTTTTGATATGCTTTCGCTATTACTTTGAGTAGGGGTGTTACAAAATGCCTAGTTAAGATATGTAGTAAGGATTTTTTAACTTTTGCACTACCTTACTCCATTTTTTTTTTCTTTTTGTAAGGTAATATAAATGCTTAATAAAAATATATGGTAAGGATTTTTCATCTTTTGTATTACCTTACTTTGTTCTTTCATTTTTTTTACCCCAACCCATATTTACTTAAACTTAAACTTGGAATAAGGACAAGTCGTACAATTATAGAACAAAGGTTAGCTTAAAATTCTATACTTACATTCAATAACAAATACCAACTCAATTCCGAAGAAATAATATAGCACCACTTTTGATAAAGCATAAATAAGGCTAATTCAAATTCTTAAGACTTAATCATTTTACACCTAATATACAAGTTTACTCAAAAATAAACTTATCCAACAAGGTTTTAGCCTAAATTCTCATGCCAAAGCAAGCACAATAACAATACCACCATATCCAAATGTATCCAAAAATCGAAAAATGTTTTGCCTAATTATCAAAATTACACACAAATCATAAAAAACCACAAGAATATTTCACAATCACAATAAAAACTTGAAGAAAATATCAAATAACCCCTCCCCCACACTTAAATTGGACAATTTCCTCATTAGCCAGCAATATCACAATGAATACATCCAATAGAACTAAAATGTATAAAGGGAGGAAAGGGTTAGAATTACTTCCTAAGTGGTCGCAGTTCATAAAAGTTATTAGAACTTGGAGTTGGAAGAAGAGAAGAGTTATTCTTGATCTACTAATCCTGCAAATGAAAATAAAACATAAAGACTCTAAAAGACTAGAAACAAAACACACCAAAACATAAGAAAGTAAATAACTTAAAATACTGCTAAAATAATTCCTAAGAAAGCATATAACTAAAGAAAAACTCGCTTCCCTACACTAAAAACCATATTATCCTTATTGTTGAAGAGTGAGAAAACAACTAACACAAAGAAAAACTAAACAAAAAACAATACAACTACTATGAGATATTGATATCATTTGTTTGAACAATCTATTGTGAGATCAAGAAATAATTGATTAAGCTTAATAAGGATGACATACTCTGTGCTTTTTATGCTTAATCTGGATATCGTGTGACAAAATGACTAAATATAAAATTATGATTTTGTTCAAAGAGATCACAGATCTTCATTTAACTTGGATAGTTATAATGTTTTGCTAGAAATCACTTATAACTTGTGAGCCATTTAAATGTGATTTAGGCACACTGCCAGTGTTAAATGAACCTATAGGGTCACACAATAAGTGAACTCGTTAGGTTATTTTTCTGGTAACCAGGTTTGATGAATCTGGAAATATATCTAAGTTAATCAAACCTAGAAAATTTGCCAGATACAATGAATCTAGAAATATGTCCACATTCAATGTATTTGGATGATGTCTAGATTGTAAGAATCTGACTCGGTAAATTAATTAGTTAAATTATCGATATAATGGCAGAATCTTATCATATCAGTTTTAATTTAATTTGAAAAATAAAATATGATAAGATATTATCAGAGTTGGACTCCAAGAGGTTCGGGTGGTTTTAAAAGAAAACTCTAGTCGTCTTCTCAAAAGAGCTCTCTGTTAATATTCATGCCTCCATTCACCAGAAAAAAAAACCTCTCAAACCCTAGGCTCTAACACTCTCGGGGTAACGAGTTAGTTCATCGTGTGTATTTGATAGAGAGCGTTCACACACTGCAGCGTCTGGTGATTGTTCAGGTTGCACGTACGATAGCAAAGTTAGAATCGAAGGATCTTGATTATGCCGAACAAAGGTAATTCTGTAATCCTTAGATCTTCTTAATCATTTAGCTTGGGTCCTCAGAAGGGATTCATGGATGTTTTTTGTATTTAGAGTCCAGGAATCCTAACACTTACTCCTTGATAATCCTTCTGGCTTTTCTAGCATTGGTCCGATGTATTCTCTATTGTAGTAGTTTAATGTACTTAGTTTTATTTACCTTATTTCTTTATTTATGTTGGCTAAACAATGAGATTAGAGCAAAGTGGTGGTAATTTCTAAATTCTTTTGGATTCGATACTTGTTATTTCCTATACTATGCGATGTGTATACTTGCCGGTATGCATGGTTTTAGTATTTAGCATTTTAAACTTAAAATTTGATTTTTATGGATTGTTTATACTATTTCCAATGCATGAAAAACACGCATCAGTGCTTTGCATATATATAGAAATAAATTCAATAATGTCCCACAATCACATAAGTTTTACAAATTAAAATCCCAAGTTAATTCATAAAACACACACAGATAGGTAAGTGCGTCTATCTGTAGCATAGATAACATTGGCAAGTATTGAAGAACCTTAGGGAACATGTCAATAACCCTTACTTCCTTCTTTTATAATTATTTAGCCAATTAAATATGTGAAGTAAATGAATTAACAATTGGAAACATGTCAAATTTTTACACAAGGAAGAGTCACAAGTTCATCAAGGAATTCGAAAGAGCTAAAGGCCATGTAACAAAAGGAATTCTCCCATTAAATAGCTAAAAGAAAAATATCTATTGGATTCATAAATTCTAACTCTAGGCACGAGTGTAAGTAAAAAATCAATCTCACTCTCTCTTGAGTTATGAGATTCCTAATCTTTAGTTTTGATGAATTGATATTTCTACCTAATACCCCACCTAGAACCACCCTTAGAAATATAAGAAGTTTGGCCATTGCACGACATATTATCTGAGCATGTGGTGTTTTGATGCATTTATACATGGGGATTTGCTATTGAGTTTATTTATGTAGATATGTTTACTTACAAAATTTATTGCGATGTTTTGGTTGAGTTAGTTTAGTTTATGTTTGGAGAATAGAATTTCATATTTGGTGTATGAGATGCAAGGGAAGAAGGTGAAAATAATTTGTGGAGAAATATTTGAACAAGAGTTGACAAGGTTTAGTGGATAATGCTTGATGTTTGATATGAAACCAGAGTTTGAATCCCAACTTTAGCATAATTCTTGCTTTTTTTTCCTCCTTGTTTTTTCTTTCTTGATGCCTTGGCCGAATACCCTAGGCCCTAGTTGCCATCTTGTAGTCTATCTCCTAAAATCTAGGAGAGTGATTATCTAGGGAAATTAAGTGATAAACCAGAAATTTTATTTTACTCTTTTAAATACGAATATCTTTTAAATAAAATATTATCTATAAGAGAAATATATTTTGAGCAAGTAATCTGAATTTTGTACGCTATCTATATATCTCAAGCTTGTGATTTTCAGAAAGGGGAAAAGTTGAAAAAATATTACAGTCGCTATTTAGAAGAAAGTTTCCCTAAAAATTAGTATTTTGAAATTTAAAGATAAATAGTTGTGGAAAATTTTGGTTTTCTATTTATCTTCTATATATTTTGATTTTTATTTCCATGGAAAAGAGACCAAAGCAGCCTTCTACATTCATTATTGCACTCTTTCTCTTTTCCTCAAGACAAAAATGTAACCCTCGCTTTATGAAATCTCTTTCTCTATCTTTGTCTTTGTTTTCCATGGAATTTACAAGAACTTTCCAAGGTAAAATGTCTTCTCCCTTTTAGTTTTCTCCATTTTCTTTTTTGTTTCTCTTTGGAACGAAATAAGGGATTGATTTACACTATTTCGTGTAAACACATGGAAAATAAAGGAATCCAGACAATTTTTGCTTCACTTCCCAAACAGATTCACTTTGAGTCGCAAATGAGTTAACTTTTAATATCCAGTTTATCTTATAGAGGTTTTTGATTTACTCACTTTTAATGGTTGTATGCAAGGTATTTATGTCTAAGTAGTAAACTTTTTATAAATGTATGCCTAAGATGATCGACTGCTATAGACATGGTTATGATGTTTGTCAACTGTGTTGATATTGATGACTTTTCTATAAGTAAATATAAGGTTAAACAATATAATGATTCTTGATGTATATATCTATTGCTATGAATATTGAATAGAGTTGAGTTTGATTATCATGAGATTAGAGCTTGCTTTACATGGATCTTAAGTGTAGGTTGAATCTATGAATATGAGCACTATAAATTCTTTGATGTTTGGATTCGAGGTCATAACTATGATTGTGATCATGAGCCTGTTGGGAGAATACTATGAATTATGCTAAGGGTCTAGTTAAGATATTTATTGCCATGTCAGTGTAAGAAATAATTGTTTGTTGATATATTAAGGTTATATTGAACTATTTTTGTTGAGATATTGTTTGTGATTATGTTAGATAAGACTCTATGTTGAGTTGTTGGTAAAATATTATCTAATTAGCACTATTGTCATTTGTTGTTAGACGAGTGTGATAATTATGTGTGAAGATCAAGTTGTTGTGATCTCCTGTTTGTTATGTTGATTAAAGTAAGTTCTTGCATAAAACCTTGTTTGTAAAATTCTCACGTTTGCAAGTTATGTATGATGCGATCCTGAATCAAAACATGATTTCTTGGAACACATCATGGTCCAGAATTTTTTTTTTTTTTTTGATAAAATGGTTTTGTTAAAACATAGATTTTCCAATAAAATAACATTTTATTTATCAAACAATTTCAGACAAATTATTTGAGAACCATGATTGTTGGACTAAGATTTTAAAGAGATTGTTTGCGATTGATTCTTAAGCAGGATTCTAATATGTTGATTTGAGAATAATCCTTGAGCGAGGATAATGTTCCGTTGAGTACTCAAAAAGGGTAGGCTGTTAGTGCTAATCTTTGAAAGATAGGGTGAGTCTTCTAGCTGATGGCCACCTCTGAGAGATAAGCTCTAACTGGATAAGACGTCAGTTCTAGTCAATTAGGTTAGTTCGAGCTAGCAACTCAATCCAAATAGACTATTATTTGGGATTGGATATTTGGTTATTTCGAGTGTGGAGATAGAGGAGTATTTCACCTGTGGGCTGATCACCCATCACTTAGTAATACAGGGTTTCACTGTGCATGATCATGACGCAGGGTTTCATGGCAGAGACTATAATGTAGAGTTTCTTAGTCCACCTATTTATTGTTGAGTAGTTAATTTTCTAAAAAATTATTCCGATATGCTTTCAAGTAAAAGTTATATATAAGACACCACTCAGTGTTTTGAAAAAAATGAACTTTGACTTGCAAACGTCTTTCAATTGTTTCTACTTTACATTTATGAAATACTTTGGAATAGTATGAGCACACGTAGAACTTACTAGGAAGCAATCCTCATACTTTCTTTTAGCATGATTTCAGGTCATCAACTTTGAAGGTTATAATCCTTTTGAGGGACTGGAATTTAATGTGATGCTTTGTTGCTTTTATTTTCCTAGTGAGACATTTGTTTTGTTAAGATTGAGACTTGTATAAGTTTTAAGTTGTAATAAATTTAGTCAGTTTATTTTCCTTTTTGAGTTTTGTTACCTCGTTATAAAGACCTTTATACTATGGACAGTGTAATATCCTAGCCTTTTAGGATACGTAGGTAGTGGGGTGTTACAAGTGGTATCAGAGTCAAGGTTTAGGCTTATATAATCATTTAGATTTTTTATTGTAAATATTTTGATCTGGTACTAACTTGTGTGATTTGTTTTATAGGATGGTTTGGAGATTTGCCTTAGTCATGCGAGATTAGCCAACAAATTATGGTAGAGTACTTGCCCTAGTTACCATAGCAGACCTACCTTACTCTGACACGGGGTCAGAACTGAGTCAGGATGGTTTGAGTTGGAAAGCAGTGACAGATAGATAGAAGTAGAGGTTTCTAATCCTATCGTGCCTGAGGCTAGTGAGGAGAGAGGATAGAGGTTGAGGTTCTAGAGTCAGAAGGTAGAGCTGGTGTTGTGATGGCAGATCCATCTATACTAGTAATTAGCCTAGTTTCTGACAACGAGGTGAGAAAGAGATACCTAGTTCAAGCAGTGATATAGAGGGTAGAGAGGAGGCAACAGATGCTGGTGATGAGGATGGTAAGGAGATGAGTGATACTAATAATGAGGGAGAGAAGGATGTGGATATTACTAGTGGTGAGAGAGGAGCGAAGATGACTGACTCTAAGGATGAAGAGGAGGAGGAGCAAGTTGTGGCATCCATGACCCCACCTATAGGGGAGCTTGCATTTACACTAGTTAGTAACATCTCTGAAGAGCATGAGGACGAGATAGCTGTTGGAATATTTGCCTAAAATGTATTATATATATGTATTTTAAAAATTAATAAAATACTTCATTAATTAATGGTTGTTTATTTATATATATTTGCATACTTAAAGTCTAAGTACTTTAGTGAATAATTTATATGATTGGGTTGTGCTTTCACAGTAAGGTATAGATTATGGGCTACTAATACACAATTGAAAAATTGTTCTTGATCGATTGATGAAGTTGGGCATTTTATCAAGGTTTAGGTTATTACACTATGGTTTCTAAATGGAGAATGGTTTACCTTTAACTAGTGAGTAGTCTTATCACACAAATAGTATAAATATTTAAAATACCTAGAATTGGACCATGTGATAATAATCTTTATAAAAGTACTATAATAAATAAAAATTAGTCTATCACTGCTATTGCATGGACAAGTACCCTAAGACTTGAGTATCAGTTAGTGGTCTGGTGAAAATTAATTTATACACTTTAATGTATAATGGGTGAGGTCCTATTGTAAGGCCAATAATCTTCTATCTTAGGTGTATAACTCTGTTTAATTAGGACAGACTTATACAATAGAGTTTCTATACTTTAGTTTGTAAAGATATCACCCTTTGTGATTGTCCAAGATAACGTAAATAATCTAGAGCCTTGGGAAATTTGACTAAGTATGTATACTTTTAGGTAGCTTCTTGATATAAGTGAGTACATACTATAAGTCCTGGGTTATCGGACTAGTTATCAAAGGATAGTAGATATCATTGATAAGGTGTTAGTACAAATTTTCTATCTTAATGATGGATATTACGTAGAAGGATATTTTCATCATTATACCTACAGGTCGAAGACACTACACTTGCAATATTATTCTTGGGTGTTGCTATGTTCATGTGGTGATAAATGGAGAATTTAAAATGATAAAATATAGCTATTTGTTAGCAAAGGTATTTTTGTCATTTTAGTAGCCAAGAATAATATATCTTTTGGTCCCCATAATAGCTCAAGTAACCTTAACAAATTTATTTTACTATATGGCTTATTGGGTGGATTTATTATTGGAAGAATTATTGTAAGAGTCCAATTAATTATTTATTTGGGCTACAATAATTATTTGGGCCAATTTAATTAAATTGATTTATTAATTAATTAACTTGGATAATTTTATATTAGGCCTAACTGGATCAATTAAATTAAAAAGAGAGTTATTTAATTAGTCTTATTCTAATTTGAAATAAAACCCTGACTTATCAGGGTTATAGTAATGGCTTAAGGATTTTTAGAATCCTTAAAAGCCTCCATGGGGAAAAAGAAAAGGCAAAAAGATAGGAAAAGAAAAATTAGGAAAATCAGTAGATGTGCTGTAAAAGGAAAAGGAAAGCTGTTGATTTTTTAGTTGTGTGGTTTTGTGCTACAATGATGTTTTTGGTTCATGAAACTTACAGAGCAAATAGCTTTTAGTTCCTAGAAAAAAAAAAAAAAAAAAAGCCACCGTTTTCCTTTTGTTTTCCTTTTGTCCTTCGTTTTTTTCCCTCTAGCTATCCCAATCTTTTCCAATCATTTCATCCTATTCTACTTTCACCAATAGTGGTCTATAGGAGGTTAGAGAATACTTTAGAAGGCTAAGAGCTAGCAAAAGTAGTATGTGTTAAACGCAAATAAGTCGACAGTTAGCTGAAATTTCCGTGGAACAAGTGAACATCCCAACACAAGTAGCTCCAATGAATTGATTCTGACATTGGTTATTCAACCTAAGCATCTAAAAAGTAAGTATTCCTAAATTTTGGCTTAGGAAAAAATTTAAATTTGTTGTCTTTCGTTGAGTTTTTATTTTCCCACGGTCTTTTAATAGCTAAGTTGCATAGAGAGTTGGATGACATTAAGAGAAGACTTGCTATAGCTATGGAGGAACTAGCTTAAAGTTATTCAAATGCGATACATAGAGTACAACTGGCACCGGATGTTCTGGAGGAGAGGGTCAGTTCATGTCGCGAATTTGACTTGAAAATATGTTTTTGAGTAGAATTTAGCAACTTCTCTGAAGATCTTTTAGGAATTGAATTGAGAATGAATTAGGACTCTTGTATTGACTTTTTAGCAATCTAAAGACTTATAAATACAAGAAATTAATTGGCAAAAATAGTTTTCATAGTTTTTCACTCTGTACAATCAGAAAATTCGTAGAAGGTTAAATTAAGCACCAAGATTTAGGAGGATCAATGAGACTTTTGGAGAAGGAAAAGAGACTAGGTTTCAACGAAGAAGAAGAAGGCTTACTTGTCTATTAGTGATTTCTTTTTCTCTTTTTAGTAATTTTTGGCAATTTGAGTTTTAATTGTTTTAACTATATTTAGAAGATATCTTTTGATTCATAATTTTGTATTGATTTTAGTTATTTGATTAATTGATTATTTTTCTTAGTATTTGGTTACTTGATTTACTTGGTAAATTGATTGATTTTTTCTTTCTTCTAATTAACTTGGGAAAGAAGATTAGAAGAGGATTCAATTTAATTAATTCTATATTTATTTTCTTGGCTAACTTGGGAAAAGAGATTAAGAATTGAACTTGAGTAAACAAAGGTTGATTAATGTCACCTAGAGCATAGGGATATTGATTGATTTCATGCTTTAGTATCACCTAGAGAATTTGGGTATTTTCTAAGGAATTGTTCTTTATTCATCTTTTTTTTATATTCTAGTTAGATTGGGAATTCTACTAAATTGGCTAGAAAGATAGTGAACCCATGACTTGGACAAAAAGTGGAATCTATTTTATTCTTTCGTGATACCCAGACGATAATTAATTTTGATAATTGCTTACCAATCATTTTCTTGTCTTCAAGGATTTCTATCTACTTACACGTCTTTTTTCCTTATTCTTACTCCTTAATTATCTTGATAACTTTTCTTGTGTGAACTTGTTTTATTCTCTAGCATATTAGGTAAGTAAGTTATTTACTTCTGTTTCTTTATTTTGTGAGCTAAACAATAAAGATTTGGGAAAGGTAAGGTAAGAGCCTAAGTTCTTGAGGATTTGATATTTACCATTCCCTATACCTAATGATGGGTATACTTGCTCATATGTGTAGTTAAGTGTTTAATATTTTAATTAAAAATTAATTAATCATGTAATTTGTTGTTAATATTTCCTACACTTAAAAACACTAATCAAGCTAATTTCTGACAGTAAGGGTAAGGAGGAGATACTTGGTTCAGATAGTGATGCAGAGAATAGAGGCAACAAATGCTGATGATGAGGGTGGAGAGAAGAAAAGTGATATTGTTGATGAAGGAGAAGAGGATGTGGATATTACAGGTAGTGAGAGAGGAGAGAGATGACTGACTCAAGGATGAGGAGAAGAAGGAGCAAGTTGTGGCACCTATGACCCCACCTATAGGGGAGCTTGCATGTACACCATTTAGTAACATTTCTGGAGAGCTTGAGGATGAGATGGCTATTGGAATATATGCCTAAAATGCACTATGTATCTCTATATTTCAAAAATTAATAAAATATTTCATTTATTAATGGTTGTTTATTTACATATATTTATACATTTAAAGTCTAAGTGTATTAATAAGTGATCTACATGATTGGGTCGTGTTTTCTTTATAAGGTGTAGATTATGGGGCTACTAATACACAAGTGAAAAATTGTTCTTGATCGATTGATGAAGTTGGGAATTTTATCAAGGTTTAGATTATTACACTATAGTTTCTAAATGGAGAATAGTTTACCTTTAACCACTGAGTAGTCTTGTCAAACTAATAATGGAAGCATATTTGGAATACATAGAATTGGATTGCATGATAACAATCTTTATAAAAATGCTATAATAAATGAAAATTAGTTTATCGTTGCTACTTCATAAACGAGTATCCTAAGAATTGAGTATCAATTAGTGGTCAGCTAAAAGTAGACTTGTGCATTTTGATGTATGATGGGTGAGGTCTTATCGAAAGGCCAATAACCTTGTACGTTGGGTGTATAACTCTACTTAATTAAGATAAACTTATACAATAGAGTTTCTATACTTCACTTTGTGAAGACATCACCCCCTTATGATTGTACGAGATAATCTAAATAATTCAAGGCCCTAAGAAACAAGACTAAGGATTTGTGTTTTTAGGTAGCTCCCTGATATAAGTGAGTACATACTAAAAGTCATGGATTCTTGGACCAGTTAGTACAATTTTCCTACCTCAATTATAAGTGTTACATAGAGGGTTATTTTCATCATTACACCTATAGGTCGAAGACACTGCACTTGCAATATTATTTTTGGGTTAATATTTTCATGTGATGATAAATAGAATATTTAAAATGATAAAATACAGCTATTTGTTAGTAGGGGCATTTTGATCATTTTAGTAGCAAAAAATAATATCTTTCGGTGTCCATAGTAGCTCAAATAACCTTAGTAAATTTATTTTACTATATGGGCTTATTGGGTTGATTTATTATTGGAAGAATTATTGTAAGAGTCCAATTAATTATTTATTTGGGCTAAAATAATTAATTGGGCAAATTTAATTTAATTAATTTATCAATTAATTATTTTGGATAATTTTATATTGGGCCTGAATGGATCAATTAAATTAAAATAAGAGCTATTCAATTAGTCTTGGACTATTTTAGAATAAAACCCTGGCCTGTCAAGGTTGTGGTAACAAGTTAAGGATTTTTAGAATCCTTAGAAGCCACCCCTGGGAAAAAGAAAAAGGAATGAAGATAAGAAAAGAAAAATTAGGAAAATCGATGGATATGTTGTAAAAGGAAAAGGAAAGATGCTTTTTTTTAGTTGTGAGGTTGCATGTTACATTGTTGTTTTTGGTTCACAAAACTCATAGGGCAAATAGCTTTTGGATCCTACAAACAAAAAACAGAAAAAAAAAAGCCACCGTTTTCCTTTTGTTTTCATTTTGTCCTTCGTTCATTTTCCCCTTAGCTCTCCTAATCTCTTCCAATCAGTTTATCCTATTCTACTTTCACTAGTAGTGGTCTATAGGAGGCTCGAGAATACTTTAAATGGTCAAGAGCTAGCAAACATGGTACGTATTTTATGCAAGAAGCTGACGGTTAGTTGGAATTTCCATGGAACAAGTGAATGTTCCAACACAAGAAACTCTGTTGAATCTGAATCAAACACCAGTTGTTCAACCTAAGCATCCAAGAAGTAAGTACTCCTAAACTTTAGTTGAGAATAAAATTTAAATTTGTTGTCTTCTACTAAGTTTTTATTTTCTCGGAGTCCTTCAAGTGGTATCAGAGTTATGGTTATAATCTAGGAGCATACTTAGGGTTAATAACTAGAAAAAGGTGGTTCCTTTACAAATAAAAATATAATATTTTTGATTGTATCTATTTCTCGTGATTTTTGATATTGGTAGATGTTGTGTACGCCTCGTACATAGAGGGATAAGCACCTGTAATTTATTGATTGATCACTTTCTATAGAATTTGTATACACTTCATTTTGAAAGGCATAGGCAATTTGGGTTGTATTTAAATTAAATCTGCTGTATTTTTGTAACAATATTGGTACTGGATCTATACTGAAAAATCCTTGAATAAATTAGAGGAATTTTGGAATGGAGGAAAATTGCAGAAGACGGATGGCTGTTCGAATAAAGCTAAGCCATGACCGACTTACTCTTAAACCTTGGCCGGCTTAGTGGGATTTATTCCAAAAGTTGTGGCCAAGTGAAGGCAAACTGAAATTGGTTTGCAACTGGGCAAGTCACAACCAATTTACCTTGAACAATGGCCCAGCTTGGAGATTTTGTACCTCACAAGTCGAAGTCAATTTTGAGTAAGCTAGGCCTAGCTTACACCTACGGTTTTCAGTTCGACTAATAGGTTTTGGTTTTGGTTCCGATTCGAGCATCTTGAGGGCAATCGGTTTTTGTTTCAAATTTCCTTGTAGTTTCTTTTTCTTTTGGGTCCCATATCATACAAGGTTAATTTTTCTTGCAATGGTTTATTTATGGTGGTAAATAATTTTGCATGAAGATGGTTAGCAAAAAAAGAACCACCTTAGGATTAAGCATGATCATTTTAATTTTGTTATTATGATGTTTAATTTATTATTTAGTCACATAAAAATTAAAGGATAGAAATAGCAGGAAAAAAGTTTATTTTTACAGCATGGCTATTTTATTTAATTTAGTTATCAAATGCACAAGGTTTTTTAGCAATTAATTTTTTCTCTGGATATAACAACTAAGAAAAAGGTTTTAAAATAGAAGCTAGGAAATTTAAAATAAAATTCATAATTTATTCTTTCAAAAGGTATTATCCTTGATATGAAGAATATTTTGAATTTAAATATTTTAAATTTAGAACATAGAAATGGTTTTAATTGAAGTAGTAAAAATTATAATTCATAGTTTATTCTCTTAAATGATTTTATCCTTGACATAGTAAATATTGGTTGAATTTTTGAAATTTTACTATGGTTAACAAAAAAAAAAACTGTATTTTTTAAAGAATGTTTTCTCCAAAACCTATTTTTCTTAAAATATTAAGTAGGAGAGGAGTTCCAATGTCTCCACAGCTTCCATTATGAATTCTTGTTAAAGATTGTGATTATCCTTGTGTAATTCTTAGCATACCCCGCATAGGATAGATTTCTACGAGAATGTAGAACTAAGAGAGGAATTCTAATTTAAGCCAAGGATATATGTTGGTATCGACCAGCCTACATTGGAGGTATTAACATTAGATTATTTGTAGGTAGTGAGTAGTGGCTATCCTATGGATGAAACTATCTCTAGATCATTAACTATTAATCATGCTTAATTTGTGATAGTTATATATTTAACTTAGAAAATCGTTAACCTTCCTATGAAGCTCTGTCATTGTTTCTAAGAGCCAAAATTTTCATATTTTTTATAATGGTTTTAATAGGTTAACTATATCATGGATATAATATGATGTTTCAAATGTGCATTTCTTATATGTTTTTCAAAGAAAATATTTTTCTGAATAAAGTTCTTTTTTCCATTCAACAAAAATATGTGGTTTCAGTCATTCATCTATCGTTCTCAAAAAAAAAAAAAAAGTTAAATGGATCTAACAATGTGGACTGAAAAAAGAATCTGAACATATTACTCACCACAATGAAGTACAAGTATGTTATGGCTGACCCCTATCTTGAAATTAGGAAAGATTTCATGGACTAAGAACCTGTGGCTGAGAAGGCATGGAGGAAAGTTGAAGAGATGGCTAGATGCTATATGTTGGCTTCTATGTCTAATGTTCTTTAGTCTAAGCACAAGAATATGCCTACTGCATATGATATCGATGTATGGTTGCACACCATGTTTGCTGACAAGAGCCGGCCCGCAAGGTGGGAAGCTCTTAGGGTGATTATGAATATTAGGATGGCTAAAGAAGTATCAGTTCGCAAGCATATGCTCAAGATAGTTACTCATTTTGAGGAGTCAAGGTCTTAGGGGTAATGTGAAACCCCATATAAAACCAACTCTAGAGTAAGGGGGTCGGGATGCATATCATATTTTTTTTGCATGCATAAATATATTTTTGAATGATTTTATGTGTTTTGGAATCGTGATTCATAGTCTATAAGGCTTAATTGTACTTATTGAGTAGGAATGGCAAAATGATAATTTTGCTTGAAGTGGAAATAGGGAGATAGCTTAAGGATAGGAAGAATATTTATGAGAGAAAATAAGAGCAAGAGTTGTTGTGGTTTAGTGGTTAGAGCTTTGGAATTTATCTCTAAGGTCTTGAATTCAAATCCCATCATTTAAGTTTTGGCATGATTAAATTTTATTTTAGATAGGTGGATATTTTCGTCCCTTGTAGGCCATAAGAAGGAGTAGGAGTGTTGTCCTAGGGAAAACATGAAAGGAATGTCCTAATCCTACTCTTGTACCCTACAAAACTCTTAAGGGATTCATACCCTTTTTGCTCTCTAGCCTATCTTAATTCTTTATCAATTAAGTTGCTCAATTCATCAAAGCCATTTTTATTCCCAGAAAATTCCAACAAGACTCTTTGATCTTAGAGTTTTGAAAATGTCTATGTGAGGATAGCATATTGACTGAAAATGGAGAAGGGGTTATGGAAGGTTCCCAAGAGAATTAATCTCCATGGTTGAACCTTCAAACTCCACCCTATAAGTGTTCATCTTCTTTATGTAGTAATTTGGAAAATTTTTCCAGCTTCTTAGTCAGTCCAACTCTTGAAATTTTTAGCCATTTTTCCCACTCAAATACTGCCAGAAAAATAGCCATCTTGATCAGCTTGAAAACTGAAAACTTTGGCCAAAATTCGGACTGCACAAAGCTGTGCAAACCAGAAAAAATTCTGGGCAGAATTCGCAGTATAACAGTCCAAAAACCAAGATGTTTCTTCTAGCCTTCAAACCAGTAATTCATCTCTATCTTTCCTCCATAAAGAAGGCTGAAAATCAGCCTTAAAGGACCCTCCAATACCCCTTCAAACCTTCTGCAAGTCGACTGGAACATTGCAGAAAAATCTGCACAAAAATTCCATCAAACCTCTTGAATGAACAACTAGAAAATCCAGCCTTGTTCCCTTTTCAACCCTATCCGAAACTCACTCCCAATTTTCTGTAAAACCAACCTTAGTTAGCCATGAACTGAACTCCATCACCTTCTTCATTGATCTGCACGAAAAGAGCTCCATAGCTACTCCTTAAATCACTCCTTCAATCACTACTATTAAGCCTTCAATTGGAATTCAAAATTTCAGTAAATTACTTCATGAAACTTCCATGGTTTAAGCCTCAACCAACCAAAAATTTCCTCCACCATAACACACAGAATTTTGGCCACCCTATAGCTTCTTCAACCTTATTCATCTTAGCAAAACTTCAGCTAATTCCAGCCGGCCATAGCAGCTCCAAGGACCTCCATCAACCAAGCTATTCTTACCATATTTTCTACGTTAATTCACTCCCTAAATTACTTCTTTTGAATTTCAAACAACCAGCTTTCCTTCTTTTCCCTAATCTAAAAATTCAATCACAAGGATTCCCCAATCCATTTGGCCAACTCCTTCCAGCAAAATTTCATCCAGCTTCTCTCCATTTCTCCAAAGAACATCAAGAACACCAAGAACACACACAATCATTCTCCAAGCCTAAGACCACTCTAAACACCTCCAATCTCTCCCCAAAACTCCAGATCACATCTACTTATCCTCTAGAATCCATTTCTATAATTTATAACATCAAACGCTAAAATCAAGACTCTACTTTCGAATAAAAAACTAGAATTTTCTTGAAGACTCAAGAACACCCTCAAGGTAAACATGAACGATTATGCTCATCTTTCTTCCTCTTCGATCTTTAATGAAATATACGAATACTCTCTCTCTCTCTCTCTCTCTCTCTCTCTCTCTCTCTCTCTCTCTCTCTCTCTCTCTCTCTCTCTCTCTCGGCTGAAATGGCTGTTTCAACCATGGCCATTTTCTCTTCTTCTTCTTGGTCAGATCAAGTTTTCCAAGCGTGTGGACTCTCTTGAGACTTCATCAAGGTAGTCATCATTCGAGTATGTCTCTTTAACCCTCTCCTTAATTTTAAAATCATGTCTCTTAGATGTAATTAGAAAATGATGGAATATGATTGGTGATTGAGTATATGTTTATATGATGGAATTGGAATTGAAGTATGAGGATGATTTGTCATGGTTGAGTTTTGTGATGTTTTGGGGTTGTTGCATGCTCTTCATGTCGTGAGTTGGTGTGGATGATTAAGCATGATAGATATTATGCCACCTTTGGTGAATAGGGTTTTATGTTCTTGTATTCTTGTTGAAGCCATGTATATGATTATGCTTAGTAGCGATTTAGCCATATGCTAGTAGGTATGGATTTAAGCATTTATTCATGAATGGAATGGTTTGTTGATTGATGTTGGATTTTATGTTCATGATTATGGATAGCAATAGGAGAATTATGATCATGACCTTGTTGTTCCTAAACTATTTAAGTTAGCCAATTTTATTACATTAATAAAAATTAATGCTATATTTTCTTCTAATGATTTCGAAACTCTACGAAGATTTGGAATTGGATTGTTAAAAGAAATAGTGAAATTTTAGCCAAATAAATGATATCTTCTATTAAAATTAAAATATAAAAATATTATATATAATAGTAATATTAAATAAAGCCTTTTATATAAATAATCATGATAGGCAAAATATTAATCTTATAAGTCATATATTCATAAATACTGTTAAAATTTATTTATTATCTTTTAATCAAAATATATTAAAATTTACTTATTATTAATTTTATTTAGCAATTATTTTCTAACTATTAATTATTAATTAAGAGAATAGTAATAATTTATTATTTTAATATCATCTAGGACTTAGGACTTTCATCAAATAAACCCTAGTTTATTTATTAATAATAAAGATTTATATTTGAACCTATAGCTTATTAATAATTATTTCACAAACCCTAGTTATTTTATTATCAAACTAGATTTACTTTATAAAATCCTTTTGATTATCTAGCCTTAAAGTTTGGAACATTAGGGTCATGATTGTAGTAAGTTTAACTAGGATTATTTATGGAAGCAAATTTGGCTTGAGTTTAATTATGGCTTGTGTTTACCCCAGGCGGGGTTAGGTCAGCTTTGGAAGATCTTTGAATTAGCTCAAGCAAAGGATCAGGTAAGCTCCTGCATAAAACTTGTTTGTTGTAAAAGGTTATTATGGCAAGCCAAACACGAAGTATGTGAACACTGATTTTGTAAAGGCGATTGAGGACTGTTTCCTTTCTTATTTCAGTCAAACAAATTATTTGAAAATCTATAAGCAGATTTACTCATACACTAAACTCTTTCTAAAACCTGCTTTGTCATGAACTTTAGAAACCCTTAATTGCCATTTTCAAGTAAAGTTATGTTTTATTAGTTTTCTCCCAAGTGGAACAATTAACGTTGAGTACTCAATAAGGGTAGGCTAGTAGTACTAGTTTTGAAGAGCAAGAGCGAATCTTCTGGCAGGAGGCCACCTCCAGAAGATGAACTCAACTTGGAGAAGCGATAGTACTACTTAGTCATGCCGGTCCGATCTAGCAGGTTTCAATCATGTGGACTGTGTGTTGCTAGAGTGGACAACATATTTTGTTTGGGTATAGAGAATGAGGAGTATCTTACCCGGTAGGCCGTACACCTACCTTTTGTCAGTCTGCACAAAGTGTTACATTCTGACCGTTGTATGGACATGGGGCCCAACATGTGGTACCCATGGCCACCTATTTAAGTGGTTGTATTTATTGTGCACTTGTATGGTTTGAAAAGAGGAAAACGCCACTCTTTATTTTAACTTTATTTATTGCTTGCCAGCATTTTCTCTTATGAAATGTTTCAACTTGCATACATGAACTATTTTACTTGAACACTCAAAGCACACACGAACTTACTGAGATTTTTTTCTCATCATCTTTTATGAAATAATTTCAGGTCGATCCTACTATGGAGATAAGTAGCTAGAAAGTTGTCTTCTTGAAGACTTTATGATATTTATTTCATATATTGCTTTGAGAGATGATAGTGAACAATTTATTTTGGATTTGTTCTTGAATTTTTGGGTTGTAATAAGTTTTAATTTCAAAGTATTATTTTATTTTTCTTGTGTGTCCTAGTTATAAAGACCCATTGTCCTTTGGATTGGGCGACATCCCTGGCCTTGCTGGGCCTAAGTTGTGGGGTGTTACAGGTAACGATCGATCCTAAGAGCCAAATTGACATAGTTTTTAAGACTTTGTCAAATTCATATTCTCAGTTCAAGTTATAGTACAACATGAACAAGATAGATATTTCTTTGACTGAGTTAATAAAAGAACTTCAGGCAGCTAAGAAAATCATGGAGCCTGTGTTAAAGACTTTGGTTACTCATTTTGGTTCATCTTCTAGAATTAGGGCCCAACTTAAGAAGTAAAAAAAGAAGAAGGTCCAAAATAATACAAGAGCTAAGCCCAAAGCATCTAAGACTGGTCTGTCTAAGTCCAATGCAAAACCCAATGGCAAGTGTTTCAAGTGTGGCAAGAATGGGTACTTCAAGAAATATTGTTCGGACTTCTTGGCTAAGTCCTCTTCAGGTATTACTTTTTACTTAAAGTCTATTTTGATGATTGGATCATCATCCACTTGGATTGTTGATTTCGGAGCCATTGACCAAATCTGTAACTCTTGACAGAAATTCAATAAGGTAAGGCGACTCAGTAAAGGAGAGCATGGACTTAGATTGGGCAATAAAGCACAAGTGTGTGTTGAAGTAGTGGGAGACTTAGAATTTTTATTTGACTGTAATAGGATTTTAGTTTTAAAAGATATTTTATATGTTTCTAGTTTTAAATAGAATTTGATTTCAGTTTCAAGGTTGATTAATCAAGGATATTCTGTTTCATTCTATTCTAGTATTTCAATTAATAGAGATGGAAAAATTGTTCCTATTAGTCGTCAAATAAATAATACTCAGATGGAATCTAATAATAAGAAGAGAAATGCCACATCAAATAATTCATATTTATGGCACTTAAGATTGGGATACATAAATCCTAATCAAATTCAAAAGTTAATCTAAAATGGGTCTTTGGACTCATTGAAATTAGAAGAATGGCCTTAGTGTGAATTTTGTCTGCTAGGTAAAATGACCAAAAAGTTCTTTACTCAAAAGGCAGAAAGAGCCAAAGAAATACTTGAGTTAATTCATACTGATATTTGTGGTACTATGTCTATATCTTCCAGTGGAGGTTATGAATACTTTATTACGTTCACAGATGATTACACACATTTTGGTTATGTTTTATTGGTGAGGCTCAAGTTTGACTCCTTTGATAAATTAAAGGAGTTTAAAGTTGAGGTGGAACATCAAATAAGTAAATTAATTAAGAATCTAAGATTGGATTGTGGTGGAGTGTATCTCCTTGGTGAATTGAAGGACTACTTGTCACATTAGAGAATAGTATCTTAGCTAACTGCACATGGGATTTCCCAACAGAATGGAGTAGCTAAGAGAAGAAATAGAACATTGATAGAAATAATCAGAAGTATGATGAGTCATGCAACTATTCTTTTTTTTTTTTTTTGGGATATCCAATGGAAACAACAATATATATTCTGAATTTGGTGCCTTCTAGGTCTGTACCTAGGACACCCTATGTGATGCGGACTGGATGCAAGCCAGTATGAATCATCTCAAGGTATGGGTTAGTCCAACATATGTACTGACTAAAGGAAGTAAGCTAGATTGAATGTTAGAATTATGCTACTTTATGGGATATCCAAAAAGAAAAAAAAAGTAGATACTTTTATCATCCTTGAGAGCAAAAAGTACTTGTTAGTACTTATGCTAGATACTTAGAGGATGAACAAAGTGTGTCTACTAAGGTTTCGAGTACGATGGAATTGGAAGAGAAGTTAAATGATACTTTAACTTCTAGTACCCTAGTTGAAGAACTAGAAAAGAGACTACCAGATATTCTTATACAGATTAAGCTATGTCATAGGGGGAAGACATATAGAATTCCCAAAAGATGGATTGGAGAGACCTTTGAGGTAGTAACCAACTATCAAGTACAATATATTCCACTAGATACAATGAGGCCATTGCTAATATTGATGTAGACAAATAACAAATAGTAATGGATATCGAGATTGAGTCTATATATCTCAATCAAGTCTGGAATCTTGTCACTACACACGAAAGGATTAAACTCACAAGGTGAAAGAAGGTATACAAGATAAAGAGAGGTGCAGATAGAAAGATGGAAATCTAGAAAGTAAGGTTGATTATAAAAGGTTATACTCAGAAAGAAAAGATCGATTATAAGGAGACTTTTCACCTGTTGCCATGCTTAAGTCCATTTGCATTTTCTTGGCCATTGCATATCATTATGACTACGAGATATGACAAATGGATGTCAAGATAGCTTTTTTAAATGGCCATCTTAGAGAAGACATCTATATGACCCAGCTTGAAAGTTTTATTGCAAAAGGCTAAGAACATATGGTTTACAAGCTTAAGAAGTCTATTTATTGACTTAAGCAAGCATCATGTGCATGGAATATAGTTTTGATAAGATAGTAAAATCTCATGGTTTCGTACAAAATGTGGATGAATAGTGTATGTATAGGAAGTCAGATGGGAACAATGTGTCCTTTATGGTACTCCAATAGATGAATTCTACTAATTGGAAATAATGTAGGGACGTTGTCATCTATAAAGTTTTGGCTATCAAGTCAATTTAGCATGAAGGATATAGGAGAAACTAGCTATATTCTTACTAATAAGCTTTTTAGAGATAGGAAGCAAAGAATGTTAGGCTTATCCTAATCTACTTATATTGACAAGATATTGGCTAATTTAACATGGATTAGTGTAAAGAGGCAATCATACCCTTTAGGCATAGATTGAGCTTATCTTCCAAACAGTGTCATAAGACACAGGAAGAGAAGAAAAGAAACAGTAGGATTGCCCATGCTTTAGCAGTGGTTATGTTGTTGTATTATATATGCATCTCTATTTGTATATTATGCACTCTAATGTAAAAGTAAATACGAGTAAGAGGTAGGTTGTTCAATTCACCTACCAAAGTGAGGAAAAAAAAGGTATAGGAATGCAAAGTGTATATCATATTGCAAAAAACAATGTGTGATAAAAAAAATTAAAAAAAAGGGGGGGCGGGAGCACAAAAAAAAAATGAAAAGACATAAAAAAGTACTCAAGTTAAATCATTATAAATGCATTCCTTTGTAGAAAAATGATGAAAAAAATAAGAGGCTCCTACTTTGCTACAACAAATTGTAATGTGATATTGTATTATAGAGTTGTATTGCAATATTGTAATGTGATGTAATATTTGTAATACACAAGATTGGACTAAGTTAGTTAATCCTAACTTATGTAAATTATAATATTTATATTATTGACTCAAGAGATGGAGTGAATCACGTTAACTTGAAATAAACTTGTTTAATTCAACTTCACGAGTCTTAATTGTGTCTAGATTAATATGTGGGTTTACATGGGATTAACTTGGATAAAGGTGTTGGGATGAATTCTAAAGGGCAGGAGATAATAATGTCTCTGGCATGTTGACTTTATTGCACATATGCAGACTTGTTCTTGTTAATTTTCCTAATATTATATGATTAAATATCATTCACTTTGCTTATGAACATTCTCCTTGTTTGTGAATAAATGTGTTTTGCTTGAGGACAAACAAAGGTTTAAGTATGGGGAAGTTCATAGGCACCAAATTTATCTATATTTTACGAGTCATTTGTGCTCCATTCACTGTGAAATCATGTTTAAATAACTGCTTAGCCCACCATTTTAACCATGTTTTGTATAATAATTGATGAAATATCATATCATGAAGCACAAGGGTGAGAAGTACTGAAAATGGATGCAAAAAGGTATGTTTTAGAAGAGATCATGGCGACCTAGCCTAGTTCTCTTAAGGTAATGTTGGCTAGGTTCAGCACTTAGGAGTGGAACAGAAGGAAAAAATAGACCAAAAAAGAGGTTGGCTAAAAAAATAGTAGGTCATATTAGGAAGGGGTGCCTAAGCTCACGAAAGGCCCTTGTATAGTGATTTTCCTGATTTTTACATTGGGCAACTACAAATACTCCATTACAAGCCCTACGAACAAATCTTAGGCCGGTTAACAACCTAGAGATTCCTTAGAGAATTCAAAAATACCAGGAAAAAAAGGATAGACGCGAATCATTAGAGAAAATGAAGGTAGTTATTTAAGAGATTCATGGAAGAAGAAGAGATCTTGCTTATCTATAAGTGTATTTCTTCTTTTATTTGTATCTACATTAACAATATTAATCTTTATGCATTTAATTGTAATTGAGGGATAAATCCTAGTTCTATGTTCTTGGATTGATTTATTATTTTGATTTATTTAATTCCTATTCATAGTGTTTGATTACATGGGCATTATTGTATTGGATTAATTTCTTGGGACTGATTGATTTGTGCAATTGATTGGTTAACTTCTAATGATTTCAAGAGATGGAGTTAGAAGTTGAACATGAAATTGATTAGTTCAATATTTATTTTTTCTTTGATTAACTCGAGAGAGAGGTTAAAAGATTAGAGCTTGGTAACCACTAAATTTTTAATATTGCCTAGAGATAAGGACATTGGGGCTTCTAGTTGTCTTTGGTAGTTGGGTTTTACTTAGTGCTTCCTTAGGTTTATTAGTTAGGTAGAGATATCAACTAATTGGGCTTGGGAGTAGCAATTTCATAACTCAAAAGAGTGAAATTCACAATATAAAATCATACCGACACTTGAATTGAAATTCTAGTACATTCTTTACTTGACTAGAATTGAGGGATTTCTTCTTTTACATGGTCTTTCACTTTTATTCTCACTCTCTGATGATTATTATGACTTTTCTTGTGTACATTCAATATATTCTGTATTTTAGTAGTTTAGCATAGTAGTTTGATTATTTTGTCCTTTTTATTTGGTTAGCTAAACTGTAACACCCCACATAATCTAGTCGTAGTGAGCTTTATCATTGTGGGATGTCGCCCCATTTAATCTCCTAGACATGGGGTTTTTATAGTGGATTAATAAATTTGATACACAATCAAATCACACAATTGCTTTCAAAAGGAGAATTTATTCATAGGAAAAGCCCGTGATACATGGATTTCAAATCCTTCATACAATATTTCAAACTTAAACATATAATATATCATATTGCTTATTTCTTCATCATTATGCTTCCGTTATGCACTCTAATCACCAATCTGTAATTACAACCTAAAAATATATAGAAAATGTGTGAATGTTAACACCTAGTGAGTCCCGTGTTTGCTTCTGATTTTCAGATAAAATAATTTTCATTATATTTCCCAAAGAAGACAACTTGTGGGCATTACATGAGATCTCATAATTGATAGTAATGTACAAGTATTTTTCTTACATGGATATTGATGGTCTCTCACATGAATTATATTATTAAAAGATGTTTAATAAGCAAACCACATTGCAATCTCATTACTTAGAAGGAACATTAATCTGACAAATAGCATTAATACCATAGGAACATTAGTTCTATGAACATAATAATATATTTGAGCACAAAGCTAGAGATCAAAGCAATGCAATATTTTCCAAACTATACTCCCTTTCTAGGATTGAATTCCCGGAGTAACTCACAAATCTATGCTTCATAAAAAAATTGATGATAAATACGCTTATGAATATTTTATAAAAAATCACTAACCAAACGGTATTTATAAAATAAAGGAGACTTACTTTATCTTTGCTAAATCCTCAAGTTAAGCTCATGAAATTAATTCCTCAAAGTTCTCATTTCTCTCTCTTTATTCTCCATTTCTCACATTCCTTCTTTCTTTTCACCCTTTCTCTTCTTTTTTCTCTCTCTTCTCGATTTTCGTCTTTTTTTTCTTTTCTCTTTCTTTCATTTCCTTTCCTTCTTCTCTTCTTTCTTTCTCGGTTTTTCTTCTTCTTTCCTCTCTTTATTTTGGTCTCTCTCCTTGTCCTCCTACCTTCTGCTTACAATTGCTCCTAAGAAGCTTATGGAGGAAGCTATGAAGGATGCTTATTTACCATGCTTATATAAGAGCTTATGTAAGATGATGACTTAGCAACTTATAGAACATCTTAGAATTTTGTGGAATGAAGTAGAAGGGGTAGGTGGCATTTCTAGAATATGATAACTAAGCTTCTTGAGAGACTTGTGGATCATGACTCATTATCCTCTACAATAGAGTCTTATAGAAAATAGTGGAAATTAGAAGAATGAGGAAGAAAGTAATGGAAGATGCATGATTCTTACATGGTCAACATTAGTCAAAGTTCGGTCAAACTCAGTCAAAACTAGTCAAACTTGTCAACTAAAGTGGGCTATGTCTACTTTATATAATACCTTTTGGAGGCTAGAAAGAGACTTTTGAAGCTTTTGGATGATGATTCACCAAGTCTAGAATATTTTGGAAGCTATTGGAAATTAATGTGATAATGAAGAAGCATATACAATAAGCTAGAAGTTATAGGTGGCAAATCTCTAGAAGCTTATGGAAAATATAGTGGCCTAAGAAAAGTCACACATTATCTCCTAAATGGTCAAACAAAGTCACATGTGTTCAAAGCTTAATTAATGCATTATTAATGAAATAGGCCGCGTATATACTTCTGTGGGTCCTACATATAAAGTTGTGCGTCCCATGTAGATTACTTAGCAAAATCATATTTGTCTTCCTAAATATAAAATAGGTGGAGTAGCAAATTTGAACGTCTCTTCTTAACATTAAAAATAATATAATAAAATATAATATTTCTTGATCAAATATAGTATGCGCACACACACACACACACACACACACACATAATAGATCATTTCTTACTAGATAAAATAGAATATTTATATATATAATAGAATATTTCTTATAAAATATGATATACACAAAATATAATTCGATAATATATAATATGCTTTGCATAAAATATTCATTTCATAAATAATGACTTTCTTGAAAATAAAATGGTATATCTTTATAAAATTCACAAAAAGGCGGGATGTTACAATCTCTCATTTTTTAAAGAAATTTCGGCCTCGAAAATTGTGAATACTTTCAATATCTCCAATATCATTAATCTAAGGCTTCTTTCGAACCACTATTTAATAATGTCACCAAAACCATAAACTTAAACATATAATACATATCCACCTATAAGCATGTCTCTTTTTTCAATCATTTTCGACGTCCATATCTACAACCACAAAATAGTCATAAGATCAATAGCTACAAAATTCATAATATACTCTAGCACCAATTGTATTTCCCAAATATTAGTAACCTTATGCTCTGATACTAATTTATCTCAAGTCAATATCTCCCAAATCGTTAAACCTAAAGCTCCAATATCATCTGTAACACCTCACGTATTCTAGTCATATTGGGCCTTATCTTCATGCGATATTGCCCCTATCCAATCTCTCAGATAAAGGGTTTTTATGACGAATTAAAAAACTTAATATACAACGGAATCCCACTATAACTTCAAAATAGGAAATTTATTCAAAGGAAAATCCCATAATACATGGATTTCAAATCCTTCATATAATATTCAAAACTTATCCATAAAATATATCATATTGCCTATTTCTTTATCAATGCACCTTCGTTGCATACTCTGATCATCAACCTATATAATACGGCCTAAAAATATATAGAAAAATGTATGGGTACTAAACACACAGTGTGTCTTGTGTGTGCTCGTGATTTTCAGACAAAATAAATTTCATGATATTTTCCAAATAAGACCACTTGTAGGCATTACAAAAGATCTAATAATTGTTGTTAATGCACAATAAACATTTTTCTAACATTGATATTAACAGTCTTTCACATGAATTATATTCTTAAAAGCTGTTAACATAAGCAAATCACATTGTGATCTCATTATTCAGAAGGAACATTAGTCTGCCCAATAGAATTAATACCATCAAAACATTAGTCCTATGAAAATTATAACGTATTCAATTACAAAGCCAGAGATCAAAGCAATGCGATATTTTCCAAACAAAAATCAGTTTCAAAAATAGAATTCCCGGAGTAACTTACAATTCCATATTTCATAAAATAATTAATGATAAATGCACATATTCATATTTTATAGAAAACCACTAACCAAATGTTATTTTTAAAAGAAAGGGGACTCATTTTATCTTTGCTAATTCCTCAAGTTAAGCTTATCAAATTAATTCCTCAAAGTTCTCATTGCTCTTTCTCTTTTCTTTCTCCTAATTCTCGATTTCTATCCTTCCTTCTATCTTTTCTCCATTTCTTTCCTATTTCTCTCTCTTCTTAGTTTCCTTCTCTATCTTTCCTTTCCTTTTTACTATTCTTTCTCTCTTGGTTTTTCTTTTTCTTTCCTCTCTTCATTTTGGTCTCTCTTCTTCTCCTCCTTCCTTCTATTTACAGTTTCTCCTAAGAAGCTCACGAAAAAAGCTGTGAAGAATGCTTATGTAACATGCTTATCTAAGAGCACATGTAAGATAACGACTTGGCAACTTATAGAACATCTTAGAAGTTTATCAAATGAAATAGAAGGGATAGGTGTTATTTTAAGAACATGATGACTAAGTACCTCTAGAAACTTGTGAAGGATGACTCATCATGTTCTAGAATACTTTAGAGTCTTATAGAAAATAATGGAAATTAGTAGAATGTGGGAGAAACTAATGGAAGATGCATGTATCTTACATGGTCAGCATTGGTTAAAACTCGGTCAAAATTGGTTAAACTTGTCAACTAAAGTGGGCCATCTTTTTGTGGACCCCATTGCTACTGTATACAATAGCTTTTGGGGGCTAGAGAAAGACTTTAGAAGCTTTTGGATGATGATTCACCATGTCTAGAATATTTTGGAAGTTATTGGAAATTAATAAATTAATATAGAAGCTTGTAGAATATGCTAGAAGGTATAAGTGGCAAATCTCTAAAAGCTTATGGAAAATATAGTAGCCAAAGAAAAGTCACACATTATCTCCTAAACGGTGAAACATAATCACATATGGTCAAAGCTTAATTAATGCATTATTAATGAAATAGGCCACCTATATACTTTTATGGGTCTCATATATAAAAATATCAAAGAACTTTTTTAAAGTAGTGGGTACTGTGTAGATTACTTAGCAAGATCAAATTTGCCTTCCTAAATATAAAATAGGTTGAGTATCAAATTTGAACTTCTCTTCTTAATATAAAACATAATATAAAAATATATAATATTTCTTGATCAAATATAATATATAGAATATAGATCATTTCTTACTAGATAAAATAATATATAAATATATATATGTATGTATGTAATATTTCTTATAAAATATGGTATACACAAAATATAATTAGATAAAATATAAAATATGTTTTGCATAAAATATTCATGTTATAAATAATGACTTTCTTGAAAATAAAAGAGAATATCTTTATAAAATTCATGAAAAGGTGGGATGTTACAATCTCTCATTTTTCAAGAAATTTTGTCCTCGAAAATTGAAAATACTTTCAACATCTCTAACATCATTAATCTAAGGCTTCTTTCAACCACTAATTAACAATGTTTCCAAAAGCATAAACTTAAACATATCATACATATCCACGTATAAGCATGTCTTTTCTTTTAATCATTTCCTACATCCATATCTACATCCACAAAATACTCAGAAGATCAATATCTCCGAAATTCATAATATACTATAGTACCAATTGTATTTCCCAAAGATTACTAAACTTATGCTCTGATACTAGTTGTAACTTAAGTTAATATCTCCTAAATTGTTAAACCTAAAGCTCTAATACCATCTGTGACACTTCATATATTCCAGTCATAGTGGGCCTTATCTTCGTAGGATATCGCCTCATCTAATCTCTCAAATAAAAGGTCTTTATAACGAATTAATAAACTTAATACACTGCAGAATCCCACTATAAGTTCAAAATAGATAATTTATTCATAGGAAAATCCCTTAATACACAAATTTCAAATCCTTCATACAACATTCCAAACTTGAACAAATAATATATCATATTGCCTATTTCTTTATCAACGCGCTTTCGTTGTGCACTCTGACCACCAACCTGTATAATATGACCTAAAAATATATCGAAAAATGTGTGAGTGCTAAACACTTTATGAGTCCCGTATGAACTTTTAATTTTTAGATAAAACAATTTTCATGATATTTTCCAAACAAGACCAATTGTAGGCATTATAAAAGATCTCATAATTGTTGTTACTGTACAGCGAACATTTTCTAACATTGATATTAATGGTCCCTCACAAGAATTATATTCTTAAAAGATGCTTAATAAGAAAATCACATTGTCATCTCATTACTTAGAAGGAACATTAGTCCGACCAATATAAATAATACCATTGAAACATTAGTCCTATGAACATTATAACATATTCAGTTACAAAGCTGGAGATCAAAGCAATGCGATATTTTTCCAAACCAAACTCTGTTTCAAAAATTGAATTCCTAGAGTAACTTATAAATCCATGTTTCATAAAATAATTGATGATAAATGCACATATGCTTGTTTTATAGAAAATTTCTAACCAAACGTTATTTTTAAAAGCAAGGTGACTCACTTTATCTTTGCTAATTCCTCAAGTTAAGCTTATCAAATTAATTCCTCAAATTTCTCATTTTTCTATCTCTTTCCGTTCTCATCTTTCTCCTCATTCTATATATCTCTTCTTCCATCTTTCTTTTCACCCTTTCTCTCCTTCTTTCTCTCTCTTCTCAATTTTTTTCTCTATCTTTCTTCTCTCTTTCTTTCCTTTCCTTCTTCTCTTCTTTCTCTCTTGGTTTTTTTTTTCTTTCCTCTCTTTATTTTGGTCTCTCTCTTTCTCCTCCTACCTTCAATTTATAGTAGCTCCTAAGAAGCTTATGGAGAATGCTATGAAGGATGCTTATCTAACATGCTTATCTAAGAGCTTATGTAAGATGATGACTTGGCAACTTATAGAACATCTTAGAAGTCTATTGAATGAAGTAGAAGGAGTAGGTAGCTTTTCTAGAACATGACAGCTAAGTATCTCTAGAAACTTGTGGAGGATGACTCATCATCTTCGAGAATACTTTAGAGTCTTATAGAAAATAGTGAAAATTAGTAGAATGTGGGAGAAACTAATGGAAGATGCATGTATCTTACATGGTCAGCATTGGTTAAAACTCGGTTGAAATTGGTCAAACTTCTCAACTAGAGTGGGTCATCTTTTTGTAGACCCTATGGGTACTTTATATAATAGCTTTTGGAGGCTAGAAGAAGACTTCGAACCTTTTGGATGATGATTCACCATGTCTAGAATATTTTGGAAGTTTTTGGAAATTAATAAAATAATATAAAAGCTTATGGAATATGCTAGAAGGTATATATGCCAAATTTCTAAAAGCTTATGCAAAATATAGTAGTCAAAGAAAAGTCACACATTATCTCCTAAATGGTAAAACTTAGTCACATATGTTCAAAGCTTAATGAATGCATTATTAATAAAATAGGCCACCAATATACTATTTTGGGTCTCATATCTAAAAATGTCAAATAACTTTGTTAAAATAGTGGGTCCTGTGTAGATTACTTAGCAAGATCAAATTTGTCTTCCTCAATAGAAAATAGGTTGAGCATCAAATTTGAACTTCTCTTCTTAATATAAAACATAACAGGAAAAAATATAATATTTCTTGATCAAATATAATATATACAAAATAGAGCATTTCTTACTCGATAAAATTATATATATATAATATTTCTTATAAAATATGATATACGTAAAATATAATTAGATAAAATTTAATATGTTTTGAATAAAATATTCATTTCATAATTAATGACTTTCTTGAGAATAAAAGAGAATATCTTTATAAAATTCATTAAGAGGTAGGATGTTACAATATCTCATCTTTAAAGAAATTTCGTCCTTGAAAATTGAAAATACTTTCAACATCTCCAACATCATTAATCTAAGGCTTCTTTCAACCACTAATTAATAATATTTCCAAAAGCATAAACTTAAACATATCATACATATCCACCTATAAGCATGTCTCTTCTTTTAATCATTTTCTACGTCCATACCTACTTCCACAAAATAGTCATAAGATCAATGTCTCCAAAATTCACAATAGTCTAGTACTAATTGTATTTCCCAAATATTAGAAAACTTATGCTCTGATACTAGTTGTTACTTAAGTTAATATCTCCCAAATCATTAACCTAAAGCTTTGATACCATCTGCGACGCCCCACATATTCTAGTCATAGTGGACCTTATCTTCATGGGGCGTTGCCCCATCTAATTTCTTAGATAAAGGGTTATAACGAATTAATAAACTTAATACACAGTAAAATTCACTATAACTTCAAAATAGGGAATTTATTCATAGGAAAATCCCATAATGCATAGATTTCAAATCCTTTGCATAATATTCCAAACTTAAAACATATAATATATCATATTACCTATATTTTTTTTTTATCAACACGCTTTTGTTGCATACTCTAATCACCAACTTGTACAATACGACCATAAAATGTATAGGAACACGTGTAGTACTAAACACTCAGTGAATCCCGTGTGTGCTCGTGATTTTCCAATAAAACAATTTTCATGATATTTTTCAAACAAAGCCATATGTAGGCATTACATGAGATTTCATAATTGTAATTAATACACAACAAGCATTTTTCTAACATTGATATTAATGGTCTCTCACAGGAATTATACTCTTAAAAGATGTTTAATAAGCAAACTACATTGCAATTTCATTACTCAGAAGGAACATTAGTCCGACCAATATAATTAATACCATAGAAACATTAGTCCTATGAACATTATAACATATTCGGTTACAAAGTAGGAGATCAAAGCAATTGAATATTTTCCAAAATAAACTCTCTTTCCAAAATTGAATTCCTTGAGTAACTTAAAAATCCATGTTTCAAAATATAATTGATGATAAATGCACATATGCATAATTTATAGAAAATTACTAACCAAACAATATTTTTAAAATAAAAAGGACTCATTTATCCTTGATAATTCCTCAATTTAAGCTCATCAAATTAATTCCTCAAAGTTCTCATTTCTCTTTCTGTTCTTTCTTCTCATTCTTCATTTCTCTACTTTCTCTCTCTTCTCAGTTTCCTTCTTTTATTTCTTTTCTCTTTCTTTACTTTCCTTCTTCTCTTCGTTCTTTCTTGGTTTTTCTTCTTCTTTCCTCTCTTTATTTTTGTCTCTTTGCTTGTTGATAAGGGCTAAAATCATCAGAATTTTTCTAGTTATTTGAGATTAAATTGAGATACGTTTGATGTAATAACTAGGCATATTCCTTCCTATTTGATTTTTTTTTTTCGCGGAAAGTGTTTTTGACAAATTTGTGTAGATTTGAGTTGATTATGAGCAAAAAGGTGAAGTTTCCAGAATGCACCTGGCGCCAGGTCCAATCTGGAAAAGTAGTGAAAACAAAGCAAAATTCAAGACGAAAACAGAACACACCTAGCGCTAGGTGGGTCGACTAGACCCGGCGCCAGGTCCACTCTGGACTCACGAAATCCTGTGTACGAATTTGGTATTTTCTAAAGGATTTTGGTATTTTCTGAATCCTACTCTACTAAGACTTTACAAGTAACGAATTTTAGCATCAAAGCAGCCTATAAAAACAAGAAAAATACAAGAGAAAAGTAGTGAATCTAAAAATCAAAGTTGCAAATCACTCAAAAGAATGAGAGATTCACTATTTAATGAGGGTTGTTTAGGAGATTCTTCAAAAGAGAAGACTGATGCTTGTCTATAAGTTCTTTCTTTTTACCTTTGTTTTCTTATTCTTAAACAATGACGTATTCAATATTTTCATTATAATTTGACATTATTTTGTGATTTATGGTTTTGTATTAATTTAGTTTTTTGATCAATTTTCTATCATCCTTAGTGTTTGATTACTTGTTATCATTGCTTATTGATGCGGTTTCTACTAATTGACTTGGGAAACAATGTTAGGAGTTCATTGCATTGATTTCATAACTGTAACATCTTAATGGACTTAGAAAACGAAGATAAAATTAAAAGACTAAAGTGATCAAAGATTAGTTGATTTCACCTAGAGCATAGGGTTATTAGCTAATTTCATATTTATGAGGAATTGAGTTTAATGCATGTTTTGGTTATGTTGGTTTGATTGGAAAATCTGCTAATTTAATCAAAAGATAGTGATTCCATGATTGGAAAAGAAGTGGAGTATATATAAATAGATTCATAACTTGGAAAACAATTGAATTTTACTTTATATTTCTTAATGATGCCAAGATGATGATTAACTGAGATAATTGCTAGATAGTTCTTTATCATGTATTTTAGGATAATTGTCTAAATTACATATTTTCACATTCTTGAGTTGTACATATATCTTTATTATTCCTTTTATTATCTTTTCACTTTATTTAGTTGGTTATACAATGAATGAAGAGTGATTAGTGTGTACTTGTTCTTTTCAGGATCGACCTTTGTTAATTCCTTATACTATGTTTGTGATGAGTATACTTATTTGTATATGTATTTTGGAATTAAAGTTTTAATTCAAACTTGACTAAGGGATGGATTTAAATTTGATGATTTTTATACACTCAAAATTTACGCATCAAGTTTTTGGATCCGTTGCTGGGGAACAATATTATGAAAGCTTGAATTTTATTGATTTAACCATGTTTATATATTTATATGTCTATAGGTAAATATGTAAATTTATATATATGCTCTTTGTGTAATAACGTGCCATGTCTTGTTGTATGTCTATATGTACCGTAAGTAAACAAACTTGACTTGATATTACACTGTGTGTATATGATACTAACAATCTACTTCATGCAGGAAATATAGCTAATTGATATAGGATGGTATCTTAACATGTCTTAAAAGATGACATCTCAACCATCTAATCCACTATCTTAGAAGGGGTATTAGAAAAATTTATCACCCATGTAACCAAACGCTTTCATGAGATACATAGCATACTGGCAAAATTTAAGGACATGATTCGAAATCTAGAAAGGCAAATTTGGTTTTTAATGGATCTAGTGATAAAGTAACTATTAGGGATAGAAACACAACATGATTCAACTGCCATTATATTATGAAGTGGTAAGGAGTTTTATATGAGCAAGGCATGACCAGCTTCACCAAAAGCTATAGCTACCGGGGGGGAGAGGGCACATACTCCTCTCATATACACCTGCAGTCATAGGATCGGACTCGTACCACCACAAGGGTTGCCAACATGCCCTCCATTTCATGAGAAGGTTCGACCTCGAACCTTAGGCAATGTTAGTAGGAGTTCTACCTGGGAGTCAAACCCGTGACCTAGCTCTGAGACGAAATGATATGAGTAAGGTATGACCAGCTTCACCAAAAGCTATAGCTGTTAGTGGGGATAGATACCCCTCTCATATACACCCGTAGTCGTAGGATCGGACTTGTACTACCATAGGGGCTGCCGAATATGAACTATTTGATATGATCTTGAGAAGCACCAATTTGAGAATTGAAGCTCGAAGTCAAGACACCTAATTCAAGATTAGAACCCTAGATAAACTAGCTACCTAGAACTCAAAATATAATGAACTAAGAAAAATAAATCAATACCAAAAATACCCCTAATCCAAGAAGGATCAAGAATAAATGGGATGGAAAGATTTAAGTAACTAATTGAACCCCTAAAAGAACCCTAGATTAGTTAGGAATCTAAGACTACTTTAGAAAAGACAATGATCTTTTCTAAGAAGATTAGACACTAGATTCTTAGGTTGGACTAAAGCATAAGAGTAGTTTTGATTGATTTGGGAATCACTTAAGAGGAACACCCTCAAGAACTCTTTCTAGAACATAAGATTTCTTAATTCAAAATATCAAAAGTTGTTTTTCCAAAAGTTATAATGGCATATATATAGATGCCTTGCCCTAAAATAATTAGCAAACTAATTCTAACTATTAAATGGCCTTAATATAAGCCTTAAGGCCCTATTATATACACTAAAAATAGGTTAAAACATAATAAAAATCTTAAAAATAAACTGGGAATAGAACAGAACAAAACAAGAAAATTCAGAAAATATGGCATGGCCCAAATAGACCTGGCGCCAGGTACTTAGGTGGATCTAGCGCTGGGTGTGTTTTGGAAATAGAACTCTGCTCTAGTGAGGACCTGGAGCCAGGTGTGTTCTGGTCGCTGTCTCCTTTTTATTGCACTTCAAAACTTTCTCTTTGGACCTCCATTCCATTTCTTTGTGTTTATTTGATCCTCCAAATGAAATGTTGGTCATCTAGAGCTCTTCATGATACTCCTTTGGCCTTCAATCCTTGTTTAAAGGTTGGCTTGATCCTCCACATGGATTGTTACTTGTATTGTGCGTCTTTTGGCCCTTCCTTCACTATCTATCTCTTCACAATCTTCTTGGACTTGGGTTTGTTGAATTTGTTGCCCTAAAAATTCTTTTGAATCCTCTTGTATATCATTCTTACCCACGGAACCATGAAGTGTGATTCTGTCCTTCTTCCCCCTTCTTGAAAATGGCTTTCATGCCTAATTTGATTCCTATCATTTTTCCCTTCTTAAAGATGATTCGTCTTCGAATCGATACCTTTAATGCAATTTAAATAAGACATTTTATGTGAAGGCAAAACATTTGGCTTTGGGTCCTCAATAACTCCCTTATTTTCTTTCTTATAAACCCAATCCCTTAACCTCATTTTACTTCCACTTATTTTCTTAATCTCAATCTCTTGTTTGACTCTCTTTTGCATCATATTACTTTGTCTTTGTCTCTCTTCTTGCTCTTTTACTCTTCTCTCTTTCCCTTTTACATCAAACTTTTTTTATCTCATCCCCCTTCTCATTTGGCTCTCTCTCTTTTCTTCCCTCTCCTGTTCTCACACTCTTCTTTTCCTTAATTTTCTTTCTTCTTTTCTTTTCCTTCTCCCTTATAAGGTTTTGATCTTTTGCAACCTCTATAGGGGACATTGGGAGAAAAGTAAAGTTCTTTACCTCTTTGCTCAATGCATAAGTGTTTCTTTTACCATTATGCATCGCATCTATATCAAACATCTACGGCCTTCCCAACAACAACTCTCCAACATGCATGGGCATCACATCACAAAGTACCTTATCTTCATAATTCCCCATGCTAAATATAACCTTGGCTTATTTGTTTACCTTCACCTTACTATAATCAGTGACCCATTGAAACTTGTATGGCTTAGGATGCTTCATGATCTCTATACCTAACTCTTCCACCAATGTAGTACTTATGACATTTGCACATTCTATCATCCTACTACATAGCCTTTGATTGATTTTACATCTTGAGTAGAAAATATTTTCCCTTTAGGAATTATTCGTATCCTCAACAATATAAGTACCCAAGACTCTACAAGCAACACCAATTAATGAATTTCTTTACTCAACTATTTTTCCCCTTTCACCGTCTACTCCATCTTTAGGTTTTGTGGTCTCCTTAGAAATGGTGTCGGTATTTCACTCTTCACAACGTTACATTCTCCCTCTTTCTTTTGTTGATGTGAGCTCTTTCCCAACTTATTGTTACTTGAAGCATTTTTGGGACCTTCATCTTCAGTACATATTTGTTCCTCATCAACCACATCATTATCATGCTCAACTTCTTCTTTGTTATCTGCATGTTGGTCTTCACTTCCTTGTATTAATGGACATTTCCAAACTTCTTCATGTTTTCCCTCACCCCTTTGATTTTTCAATTCTTTTCCTTTGGGTTCTTCTTCTATCTTCTCTTCTTTCTCAATTTCTTGTAGCTCATTTAGTTCATTCTTTTCAACCTCTTGCTCCTCTCCATTCTTTTCCTCATATTATTTCTCCCACATCTCAAATCTTTTGTTCAATTAGCTACATTATAAACTAAAAGACTTCCAATGACAAGTAAGTGAAGTGTGTTCATAGGTGGAACAATACTCACAAGCGCTCACTTCACTTCTTTGCAACTCATCCCTACCTTCTTGACTTTTCCTTCGTGGACAATCGCATGTGTCATAGCCATAATCCCAACAAGTAGAACAAACATAATCTCGCTTCTTTCTCAAACCACTCTTGGAAGAATTTTGTGTTGCGTTTATTTCCCTTGGCTTGGATCTTTTTAGACATTCATAGGAAGTGTGTGTATAGCTCGAACAAGTATAGCACCCATACTCCCTTTCTTTTGCATACCACTCTTTGTCATTTGCAACCCACTCCTTGAATATTTTTGTGGTCCTTCATCATGTGCTTCCCAATAAACCATGCTCTCATAGTAATCCTCTTCATATCTCCAATCATACTCATTATTCCTATCATAACTACTTCTAGTTGAACAAGGCTCCTTATAACCATCATATTCTCCACTTTCATTCCAACTAACCATAGTGAACTTTGCTTTCAAGGGAAGTACCCATAACATTTAAGTAGAAAATACAAAAGGAATTTCTCACTTCACTCTCTCACATGATTACACTTTTTCAATGACACTCTTTTCTAGTGTATACTTTTTTTTGACTTTTTATCAAAATGAGTTCACCCTCTTACCTTTTCCACATTCTCAATTCCACACTTAAGTTCTTTCTGAAGTCTCCCCAATCCAAAGGAATTAGTTCCACTAGCTAAAGCCAACTAAATTCCAAGGGTTCAAGATGTTCTAAGAAGAAATAAGCTATCACTATATGAATAATAAGAATGAAACTCAATTAATCAAGAATTTCAAGCAATGAGTGGTCACACAAACTCTAGGATTTCTCAAGAAGATGTGTAGTGACAACACTAGTTAAGCACCACAAGGATTCAAATAAATGAGGATACTAAGAGAAAGGATTCAAGATTGGAAATGTTCAATTCAATTCCAAGTATCTCAAGAAGATGTCAATCTAAATATTTAACCCACAAAAAATAAGAAGTATATCAATTAAGTTCAATGGAAGTGATAAATGTAAGCTAAGAACCATTACAAGACTTTGTAAAGACACTTAAGCATTTCATCAAACACTTGATAGGTAACTAGTTCAAATGAGGATTTTCAAATGTTAGCCTGCTATCACAACCTCAGGAATTCAATTTTATGATCCATTAACTCACTCAAGGCAATGATATCACAAGAAATTCAAAAACTCCAAGAGATAAATTGCTATGATCCAAGATGCAACAATTTGTTTTACAAGCTATTAAACAACTCACAAGAAAATTTGCTACTTAGCAATTAGAAAGTTTAATTCCATAACAATCAAGTTAACAAGCAAGAAAAATCTATAGGGATTCAATAAACAAAGCTTTGGTTGTCATATAAGCACATTCCTAAGTTATAAGGCCACACATCAAGCACTTGGTGTGCAACATCGTAACTAAAGGTATTTCAAAATTTTCAACCATATAACCATTCTAATACTCAAAATTCACAAGAAAATTTCATTCCCAATGATAGATATAACATCAAGGAGCAATTTGACAACAAATAGAATCTCAAAACTAGAATTTAATAACTCACAAATTCAGCTCAAAGTTGAGTTACAGGATTTTCTTGTATTCAAGCCTTTGCAGCAAAAACACCCAAGAAACCTCAAAATTTTTGCAATTTCAAATTTCAAATAGCTACCTAAACATTAACAAAACATGTATGTTCAATTTCACAACAAACCCATGGCATAATGTGAAGTTTTCAACTCTCAAAAATCTCAAGAAAATGCGTTATGGGATTCAAAAATTTCAAAATGCTTGAAGAGATTGTACCTTTGCCCAAAGAATGTTATGTTAATAAGAATTAACACAACCTTGCTCTGATATCAAACTCTTTTGATACAATCTTGAGAAGCACCAATTTGAGATTTGAAGCTCAAAGTCAAGACACCTAATTCAAGACTGGAACCCTAAATAAACTAGCTACCTAGAACCCAAAATCTAATTAACTGAGCCAACTAAATGAATAACCAAACACCCCTAATCCAAGAAGGATCAAGAACAAATGGAATAGGAAGATTTCGGCAACTAATTGAACCCCTAAAATAATACTAGATTAGCTAGGAATCCAAGATCCACTTTAGAAAGGACAATAATCTTTCATAAGAAGATTAGAGACTAGATTCTTAGGTTGGACTAAAGCCTAAGAGTAGTCTTGATTGATTTGGGAATCGCCTAAAAAGAACACCCTCAAGAACGCTCTCTAGAGATAATAAAAGATTTCTCAATTCAAAATATCAAAAGTTATTTTTCAAAAGGAGTTATAATGGCATATATAGATGTTTTGCCCTAAACTAATTACCAAACCAATCCTAACTATTAAATGACCTTAATACAAGTTTTGAGGCTCTATTACATGCATTAAAAATAGGTTAAACTATATTAAAAGTCATGAGAATTTAATTGGGAACAAAACAGAACAAAACAAACAAATTCAAGAAAACAAGCCATGGCTCGAATAGACCCAGGTGCTTGGGTGGACCTAGCGCTAGGTGTGTTCTAGAAAAAGAACTCTGCACCAGTAAGGACCTGGCAACAGGTGTGCCACTGGACCTGGTACTAGGTGTGTTCTGGTAACCGTCACCCTTTTATTGCACTTCAAAACTTGCCCTTTGGACCTCTATTATATTTCTCTGTGTTTCCTTAATCCTTCAAATAAAATATTGGTCATCTTGAGCTCTTCTTGATACTCCTTTAGCCTTTAATCATTGTTTAAAGGTTGACTTGATCCTTCACATAGATTGTTGCTTATGTTGTGCATCTTTTGGCCCTTCCTTTACTATTTATCTCTTCACAATCTTCTTACACCTGGGTTTGTTGAATTTGTTACCTTGAAAATTCTCTTAAATTCTTTTGAATATTATTCTTACCCATGGAACCATGAAGTGTGATTCTATCCTTATTCCCCCTTCTTAATGATGGCCTTCATGCCTAATTTGATTCCTATCAAAGCTACCAGATTCTAGCATGGAACTGGCACCATGTAAAAAAGATAGGCCGGTGTTAGGGATATGCCCTAAAACAATTTGTGCTTTTACTATTATCGTTATGTTTTATGTAATAATACGAGGTATTTCTTCCCATGAATAGTGTTTTTATTTTGTGGTAATCAAGTATGTGACTTGATGGTAAAACGGTGAAACCCCACCTAAAGCCAACCCTACAGTAAGGGGGATGGGATGCATATCATGTCATCATGCATAAAATATACTTTTGAATGATTTTATGTGCCTTAGAATTGTGGTTTATAGGTTAAATGATTTATTTATGCTTGTTGGGTAGAAAAGGGTAAAATGGTAATTTTTCTTGAGATTAAAATAGGAAGATGGTTTGAGGTTTAGATAAGAAGAATAATTGGGTGAGAAAATAAGAACAAGAGTTAGTGTAGTTAAGTGGTTAGAGCTTTGTGAATTAATCTCTAAGGTCTTGAGTTCAAATCCCATCACTTAAGTTTTATTCATAATTATCTTAGCTATATTTGAATTATCATTTTTCCTTACAATCCCTAAAGAGAGGAATGTTGTCTTAAGGAAGACATGATGGTAATGTCTTGACCATGTGATCCTGTCCTAAAAAGAATTCTAGAAGAATTCTTGTTCCCTTTAATTTTGCTAGCCTTATCCTAACATCTTTGAAATTTAAACTACACTTAATTCTTTAATTCATTTTTTATCATAAAAATTCTGTGATAATCCCCTAGCTTAGAATTCAAAAATTAGCTCTTGTGGGATAGTGATGGCCGAAAGTGAGAAGGAGAATTAGGTAGGGATTCCAAGGAAAAGAAAACACCATAGCTATTCCTTCAAACTCCATCTTCATCTTGTTCATGTTTTGGTAAGAAAAAACTGGAAAATTTTCCAGATTTCCTTCAAGGCTGTTTTTGAAAGTTTCAGCCAGCTTTCTTACTCAATTTTTGCAAGAAAACCAGACATTTTATGTAAGGTTGAAGGCTGAAAATTTAGTAAATTTTCAGAACTATACAAACAGTCCAAACCAGAATTTTGTTTAAGTAAACTAGCCACATTAAATATGGCCCAAACGACAATACCATAAGTAAGAGGTGTTAGAGTTATCCATTTTAGGTTTCTTATTATTTATATTGAGAACTAGATTATCCAAGTCTAGAACATATAAACCATTAACCAAAGTTGCTGAACCATAATGAATATCATTCAAAGAAAAAGAACAACATTTATTCTTTACTATTAAATGAAATCCACATAAGTCTAAACACGCAACTGAGATAATATTTTTCATTAAAACTAGTACATAATAACAGTTTTGCAGTTCTAGAAATAATCCCGAAGACAGGTTCAGCTCGTATGTCCCCGTAGCAAGTTCAACAACCTTTGCTCCATTTGCAGTACGTAGGTCCATAGCCTTTCTCTAGCCTTCTACTGCTCTTTAGTCCCTGCAAGTTATTGCACAAATGAGATCCACATCCAGTATCTAATACCCCTATCTCATTTCTAGAGATAGTATTTATCTCAATCATAAACATACCCGTAGTAGAAGTAGAAGTGCTTGTAAGCTTCTCCTTCTGCTTCTTGTCCTTAATGGTCTCCAAGTAGGCTTTGTAGTTGCGCCTCCAGTGGCCCATCTTACCACAATGATGGCATGGTCCCTTAGTAGCTACATCCTTCTTGTTCATACCACATTTGGGCTTCATGGGAGCCTTATTCTTCTTCTTTTGAACTTTCTTCTTATTAGAAGAGGAAGATTTTACCATTAAAACTGCATTGGAATCCTTCTTCATGGAGGACTCTACAGTTTTGAGAAGATTGATCAACTCAGGAATGGTGGACTCAATCTTGTTCATCTGATAGTTAATCACAAATTGTGAGAAACTATTAGGTAAAGATTGTAGAATTAAGTCAACACTTAAGTCAGGATCCATTACAAACCCGAGAGATCCAAGCTTCTCAATTAAGCCCAGTATATTCAGCCCATGAGTGGCCACAGAAGAACCCTTTTCCATTTTGCAATGAAATAATTGCTTCGAGATCTCATATCTCCCAATTTTGGCTTAGGCATCAAACAGCTCTCGAAGATGTAAAATGATCAATTGAGCATCCATATGCTCGTGCTTTTTTTGCAACTCAGGAGTCATGGATGCCAGCATAATACATGATGCTGTATCACTATCCTCCTTGTGCTTTTTGTGGACAGCATGCTCATCAACATGAGTATTTTGAGCTGGTGTTGGTGGAATAGGAGCATCTAGCACGTAGAGCAACTTTTCCGATTTGAGAATGATTCTCAAATTTCCATACCAGTTGAGAAAGTTTGATTCGGTTAACTTGTTGGTTTCCAAGATGCTATATAGGTTTAAATTTGTTGACATGATGCAAGTGACCTAGATGTAAAAATAGAGAGCATTAACTACATTATATGCACATGCTATGCAAATAATTAGGACTTTAATTAAATGCATTTTTACTCCACTATTTTACTCAAACTAAATAGCCCCCACTACTGATTCGGAAAAGCCAATTGAAAGCTTTCCTAGTGGATCGGTATCCAAATTCCTCAAGAATAACCTTGGGTTTGCCCAACAAGCAACCCTTAAGTTCATCGGTAGGTATCCAATACCAATTACATCGTATGTAACTACCGAATCATTGGGTGATTAACAGCTTTTAATCTTAAAGCCTTTTGGGCTACCCCAACTTTTCCTCTAAATTTCTTTATGCTTGAGTTTGCCCAACTGGGATAAAGAATTTAATTAAACCCGATCCATTAATCAGGAATTTAATTCCATAACTTGAACATGCCCGATGTAAAGTAGGCTTGGGCTTGCCCAACAACCTAGGCTCAAAAAAAGACTCTCGTTCTTACTAAATTAACAGAAGGAATTAGGTTTAATATTAATTGAGGGATTTGTTCCTTTTAGTGATTTCATTGAATGACATGCATAAAAATCAATAAATCACATAATTGATAATCATGGTAATAAAGCGATTACATGGTATGATTATAGACCTTTCCTAAATTAATTTCCTTGAGCCATAAAAGAAATTAATATAGTTAACCCAATGTGTCCATGCACGATTTAAGTAGAAGGTCTTACTTTCTCACATTGTTTTGGTTGACATCTCCAAAATTAAAAATAATTCTACTCCTATCTAACCTATGTAAACTAATTACATAATTTCCTAAAGAGAGAAAACCTCAAGCTACATTCGAGGGGAGTTAGATGAGAAGAGAATTACACAAGAATTCTAGAGAAGGCTAGACACGCAGGCCCTACTTCATAAAAAAACCAAAACTGTAAAATGCATGAACAGATATAATTGGTTTTAGTCCATAACCATCCACCATGCCATTGACTATGCTTAAACAAAATAAACATATACTTTTTATTATTTCAAAATCACTATTTTGGAAAAATAAAACAAATTCTAAAATCAATATTTTAGAAAAATATATTAATTTTAAATTTTCAAAATCACTATTTTGAAAAATTTAATTGTTTGTCTCAAAACTAATTTTGAGAAAATACTTTTGGGTCCCGTCTTCGGCAACGAAAATGGCGGTCTTGCTCTAAAATGTGTCATATACATTGTACAAGTAAACAAAAGAAATTTTAAGATAAATAATGACTTGTATTAAAATAAAAATGTGTCATATACAATGTACAAGTGATTGCCTCTAGGGCACAACACTAACACTCATAATATATCAGGAAAGTATTAATGATATCAGGAAAGCATATGGTTATTTCAGGAAAACACTTAGCTAAGCGGAATTTAAAAGGCTTGGGACTCACTTTATGTCCTATGTTATACTATATTCATAATCCTTAAGCCTTTGCGAGACCTTTAAGATAAAAACCTATATCGGTTATCATTTCACACTTCCTATAGTAAGCTTATTTAGCCAGATTTTCATCAGCTTTCTTAAAAAGCTTTTGAGCTCACTAATTCCAATTGACTGTGTGACATATTTTTCATAAGAATGGTGTGGATATGCAAACATATTTCCTAAAGTTTGTTTAAAAGAAGAGAAGATGAAAGATGGGGAAGAAAGGAAAAAAGGGGGGGGGGAGAAAAACTAGAAAAAATTGAGAGAAATAGGAAAAAGAGAGAGAAAATATTCCAAGATAAGAAAAAGGAAGGAATTAGGAGCATTTTTAGCCTCAAGCAATCAACAAACAAGGTAAAACATCCTTTATGGGGGTATCGCCCCATTTGATTACTTAAACAAGGGGTCTATATAACAAACTTCACTCAATATGCAGCGAAAATTTTTCTTAAATTTCTTTTATTAAATAGAGGAAAGTACATAGAATTTGACGTCTGATACGTATACTCAAGGGTATAACAAACCTAAGATGTAGCAGAAGCCTTTAGAAGTCTACCGTGCTTCTACTGCGCCTCTGATCCTAAATTTTTCAAAAGAGATAACATGTGTGTAAGCGTAAGGCTCAATGAGTCTTGTGTGTGCTAGTGTTTTCAACTGAAAAGATCTCATGGAGAGTAATCTCAACATAAATAAGCTAATTTAGAAATTCTCATGTGAAAACATTCTAAAACAAGTATACAAGAATTTCGAGTGAAAACATGGTGGTTCTAGTATTTAGAAATTCTAATATAAGATATTACCATTTAAGTATTCAAGTATTTGAGTACTCTAGTATTCAAGCATTGTAGGTGCTTACGCTGAGTATTTAAGTCAGTGCTTACGTCAAGTAATCAAGTTAGTGTTTACGCCAAGAATTGTGCTTATGCCAAGTATTATGCTTACGCCGAGTATTCAATTTAGTGGTTACGCCAAGTATCCAACTTAGTGCATATGTCAAGTGTTTAGGCTAGTGCATATACCAAGTGTTCAGGTATTCAAGCATTATTAGTCATGTATTAGATTCAAGGATTAACAAATTCAAGAATTCAATATTCATGATATTCTCAATAATTCAGGATTCACAATGTTCATCGTGTTTTCAAATCCATGTAGAAAACTGGCACTTGAATATACTAGGAAAGCAGTTTCCATATCAGGAAAACACACTTTACCAAAATCGGGATTTGAAAATCGAAAAAATCACACAAGATATTTCATATTCAAGATGTTCAAGAAATCGAGTGTTTGATAATGCTTTCAAATTCAAGTGTTACATAAGATGTTCAAGAAATTGAGTGTTTGATAATGCTTTCAAATTCAAGTGTTACATCCATCTCATAATATATCAAGAAAGTATTAACTCTATCAGGAAAGCACATGATCATTTCCAAAAAACACTGAGCTAAATAGAATTTAATAGACTTGGGACTCATCTCGTGTCCTATTGCTTAGCTATATAAATGGTCCTCAATTTCATCACAAAGTCTTTAATTAAACAACCTACATCCGTAATCAATCCATATTTCATTTAACCTTTTAAGGTTTCCAACCAATATAGAGATATTATCAAATATGTAATTGCTGATATGTATTAGTTGTGAATTCTATAATATTAAAGAAAGTGTGAAATGATGACCAATATAGGTTATCTATTTTAAGGGTCTCGCAAAGGCTTAAGGATTACGAATACCATATTACCCCAATAGCTAGGACACGAGGTGAGTCCCAAGTCTTTTAAATTCCATTTAGCTAAGTGTTTTCCTAAAATAATAATGTGCTTTCCTGCTGTAGTTAATTCTTTGCTAATATATTGTGAGATAGACCCTTTGTCACAATCAGATGGGGCGACATCCCATAAAGTTATAGCCCACGTACTTTAATTAGCTACCACTTTTTATAGAATGAGAATTTGTATAAGTGACCAGAACAAGAATTGATTAGTATAATGAGATGAACGTTTTGGTATGATAAAAATATTTAGGGGTATTATTGGAATTTTGAAATTGTAGGGATCCAAATGGAAATTTGAGATTGTTCTTCTGTACCTTTGTACTTCAATTGCTGACTACTTTGTGCAGAGTGAGAATTTGGGCATAAGCCCGGAACAAAAGTTAATCAATACGATGAAATGAATATTTTGGTATAATTTACATTTTCAAGGGTATTATTATAATTTTAACTACAAGTGGGATTTTGACCGCTAATTGTAAAAGATTGAGAATGAATTGAGAATTTTGATTCCTATAATTGAAGTTAGTATCAGGAAAGCACATAATTATTTCAGGAAAAATACTTAGCTAAAGGGAATTTAAAAGACTTGAGACCTACCTTGTGTCCTAGTTATTGAGTAATACGGTATTCGTAATCCTTAAACCTTTGCAAGACCATTACAATAGATAACCTACATTTGTAATCATTTCACACTTCCTTTAATATTTTAGAATTCACAACCAATACATATCGCTAATTACATGTTGCTAAGGAAATTACAAAATTTCATATTTCTTCATGTCATACTAAAATGGGATACACCTCTTTAGGTAATTCAAATCTATTTCATTAATCTTTTCCTCAAAATTTCAAATTTGGTAATTCCCTTAGCAACATGGAAATTTGGTGATAGGTATTAGTTGTGAATTCTACAATATTAAACGAAGTATGAAATGATGACCAACGTAAGCTATCTATTTTAAGGGTCTCTCAAAGGCTTAAGGATTATGAATACCGTATTACGCAATAGCTAAGACATGAGGTGAGTCCCAAGCCTTTTAAATTCCATTAGCTAAGTGTTTTCCTGAAATGATCATGTGCCTTCCTAACATATTATGAGATGGATATTACACTTGAGTTTGAATGTATTATTAGGCACTCAATTTCTTAAACATCTTGAATATGAAATATCTTGGATGATCTTTTCGATTTTCAAATCCTGATTTTGGTAAAGTGTGTTTTCTTAATACGGAAACTACTTTCCTGGTAAGCTTAAGTGCGAGTTTTCTACAGGGATTTGGAAACATGATGAATATTATGAATCTTGAATTCTTGAACATGTAGATTCCATTGGTGAAATAAAAGTTTTTCTGATTAAAATATATATTGGTCCAAATTTTAGTTATTTCTTATGAAAATGGTAACTTTGCCAAAAGAGGACAAGTGGCATTTCAAGACTGGCTATTGAGATTAGGTGTTATTTATTGATTGGATGATGAAACCAAATGTTTTTATTTGATTGGTTGAGATGATTTTATAAGAAATTTTCTTAAAATTTTATATAAGCTTATTTATAGTAAGCTTTTTCAAGATGCTATATGATTAATTGATAAAATAATGGACATGTCATGATTTTGTGCATAAGTGAGGTGGTGGAAATGCTGTTTTTACAGCTTGAAGTCAGCAACCACAAGAACAAATAGAGAAGAAGAAGAAAAAAGAAAAGAAAGAAAGGAAAAATAGCAGAGAAAAAAGAGAAAAGAGAGAGAAGTTTGAGAAAAGAAGAGAAGAAGATGAAAATTAGCCATTTTGTAAGCTCAAGAATCATTATACACAAGGTAAAACATCCTTCTTCTTGAATTAAAGTTGTAGATTAAGTTGCAACGATTAATTTAACATTAATTTTGTTGGGAAATTCATGAGGTAATGAAATATTTTTTGGGAAATGATCTTGTTTTTTAACTATGGTGTGTGTTGTGTGTGGCGGTGTGCTTGGGGCTGCATAGGTAGAAAAAGGAAATAAGATAGCAAATGATTTAATTGTTGAAGAAAATGAAATATTATTATCCATGGCTGTTCATTTTGTGTTGTTTAAAAGTGACAGTACTGAGTTTCTTATGTTTCAAAATCAAAGGATTATGTGATGTTTAGACGTGAAAGAAGGCATTAAAATGAGTAGAAAGTATGTATTGGAGAAAAAAAATAGAATTAATGGTATGAAGAAAAAGGAACAAACATAAATTCTATTTGTGTGATTTCCGAGCAGACTTGAAGAACCATTAAACTCAACAAAATGGCCGGTTTTTCTGTAACCCCATATAGAAACTTGTAGCTAAATGTCTTAGGATCATTTTAAGACAAATTTGACATGATTTGGGCTTGTAAATAGAAAGTTATGGTTTAAATACCAAGCACTGCCAGTTTAGTGACGGGATGAATAAGCTAAGAGTTTATCATTAAAATTGAATGAAATGGTAAAGGAAATTGGTATTCCATGAGTTAGAAATTATAAAGGAATGTCTTGGGGATATTTTGGAACTAGTTTGGCATTGATTGGAATTGTGAATCAAAAAGTTATGATCTTTATAACAAACTTCATTCAATAGGTAGAGAAATTTTTTCCAAAATTACTTTTATTGAATATAGAAACGTACATAGAATCTGTCTTCTAATACATATAGTCAAGGGTATAATATATCCAAAATAGAGCATGAGCCTTTGGGAGCCCACTGCATTTCCATTGGGCTTCTGATCCCTAATTTTTTTCAAAAGAAATAACACATGTGTGAGTGTAAGGCTCAGTGAGTCCCGTGTGTGCTAGTGTTTTTCCATTGAAAATAACTCATAAGGAGTAATTTCATTATAAACAATCTGGCTCAAAATTTCTTGTGTGAAACTGTAAAACCCCACCTAAACCTACCTTAGAGTAAGAGGGATAGGGTGCATATCATATCCTCTTGTATAAATATATATTCCTTGAATGATTTTGTGTACCTTAGAATTGTGGTTTATGGGTTATATGGTTTATTTGTGCTTGTTGAGTAGAAAGGGTAAAAAAGTAATTTTACTTGAGGGCAAAATAGGATGATGCCTTGAGGCATAGATAAGAAGAGGATTTGGTTTGGAAAATTAGAACAAGTGTGGTTAAGTGGTTAGAGCTTTGTGATTAATCTCTAAGGTCTTGAGTTCAAATCCCATTACCTAAGTTTTATTCACAATTATCTTAACCAACGTATGAGTTTTTCTTTTTCTTATATTCCTTAAAGTTATGAATGTTGTCTTGGGGAAGACACATTGGTAATGTCTTAACCATATGATCTTGTCCTCAAAAGAATTCTAGAAGAATTTTTATCTCCATCATTTTGCAAGCCTTGTCCTAACCTCTTTGAATTTAAACTACTCCAATTTCTTTAATTCATTTTTATATCTAAAAAAGTCTTGTATAATTCCTTGCTTAGAATTTCAAAAATTTAAGCTCTTGTGGGATAGGAGGTTGGCTGAAATTGCGGTGGAGAAATAGGAAGAGGTTCTCAATTAAATCACCACATTTATTCCTCCAAGAACTTTTTTGTCTTCTTGCTCTTGTTTTGGTTAAAATCTAGAAAATTTTCCAGATTTTCTTCATGGCTGGTTTTCGAAATTTTCAGCCACCCTTATCTACCTAATTATTGCAAAGAACCAACCATCTTGTGTGAATATGAAAGTTGAAATACTTTAGAATTTCGCAGCCTAACAAGCTACACCAAACCAGATTTTTTTTTTCCAGCAAATAACCAAGCTTTGGACATGAATAATTAGCCATTCATTTGTGCACAAGAACACCTGAAACTTTCTTCTCCAAGATGGTAGCTGGAAAACCACCATTAATGGATCTTCAAACGCTCCTAAACTCCAGCTGCAGATTCAGTCCAAGAAGCTTTGGAAAATCTGCTCAAAATCCTCCCAAAATCACAAGAGTTCTTAAGCTAAAATTTCAGAAATTTTCCAGCTTTGCCTATTCAATGTTAAGTCTGATTTCTTCATCAAACTTCATCATATTTTCAGCTAAATGCAGCCATGGACAGAACACCTTGGCTTCTCCATCTACCTTGGTCATTAGGACTCCATTAATACACCTCAAAACACTCCTATCTTCACTCCATTCAAAATTATTCAAACTTCAAAATTAAATTCCAGATTTTTGTTCCATTAAACACTCACCTAGCTAGACAATAAAACCAAAAATTTCTCTGCTATATCACAGCTATTTTTTGCTAGCTCAAAGCTGAAACAACTCTCCATTTCATGATCAAATCATAGCTTGTTCCGCCATACACCATTGAAGGACAATAAACCTTCAAAGAGCGAACACCATTACCCAATCCTCTACCTCAAACATCTCCACTTTTCTCTCAATTTAAATTTTGAAAAAAGCTGAAACTCTCTCTCTCCCTCCTTCTTAGATAACCAAAAGCCTCCCCCTAGCTAGGCCATTCACTCACACACACACGAAATCACTCACTCTCTCAATTCCTCTCACAAAAACCAAGAACAATAAGAACACACACTAAGCTTCTTCAATCTTCAATCACCTCTATTCATACCAAATCACTCCAAGAACCTTCAAACTAGCTAGAATTTGGTCCATACTCCCTCATAGGCCACTCCATAATATAAAAAAACACCATAGTTGATCTTCCATTCGAATCAAACACACCTTTTCGGTAAAGAACAAGAAGAACATCAAGAAGGTAATTTTAAACACCTTGGACCTTCTTCATCTCATTATCACCATTTCAATATCATCCTAATCTCTTTCTCTCAATTTCTCTCTCTCTCTCTCTCTGGCCAAACCTTGGATGGCCATTCCTGGACAAACTTCAACCAAGGAAGGACTCTCAAGCACTCAAGGACCTCTATTAAGCAAGGCGATATCTTCATCTAACATTCATCAAATCAAGTATTTCTTTCTTGATCTTCTCTTTAAATTCTGAAACTCAAGACTCTTAGATGATGGATTTGATAGGTTGATTGGATAATATGGGGTTGAAGATATGTATTTGGGTAAAGAGAATGGATTTAAAACATGAGAATTGGAATGAATGGTGCGACTTATGGATTATGCTTTATGATCGGTATATGTTCATTATGATTAAGAGCTTTATGCATGTTTTGATGTATGATAGTCATTATACCACCATTATTGATTAGGGCTTCATGATGTTATTTTTCAATAAATCCCTAGACAATATTATGCCTAGTAGGATATCATCCTTGTTGTGATGAATGTTAATTCAAGTCTATTTTTGGATAAATCGACACATTATTTGTTGAATCCATGTATGTATGAATATGTGTATGGATTTGCTCTAGCAGTAAAATTATTGTAAGAACTACCTTTATTATTTTTAGAATTATTCTCATTGTCATTATTATTTTATTATAGTTAATATTATTATTTTATTTAATTGACTAATTTCGATAAACACAAATATTTTCAAAATCAATAATGAGTTGAAATATTGTTAATTTATTAGATAAATAAATAGTAAAAATTTTATTAAATATAAATAATAATATATTGGAATTAATTAATGTCTTTTACATACATATTGTTATTAGTTAGCCTTACCAAAACTTTTATTTACACTCATAAATATTATTCATATTAGAATAATTTATTTATTATTAATTTTATTTGTTATTTATTATTTATTATTTATTATATATTATTAATATTACTTATTATTTGTAATAATATTATTTATTATATATTACCAATATTATTTAGGATTTATTAATAATAGTACTCATTATTTATTACTAATTTTATTTATTCTTAATATTACTCATTATTTATTATTTGTTAATAAATAGTTGATATTTTAATATATTATTTATTATTTATTTATAACACCTATTTATTTTAACTTATCAAATTAATTTTATTTTATAAAATACTTTATCTACTAGTGTTAAAGCTTAAGGCATTGTTGCCATAGCCAAATGTTGTTGTAGCTAGTTGAACCTAAGAGTAATTTATTTAAGGCAAGTGTTGTTTGGATATTAGACTTATACCCTGCATTTACCCCAGGTGGGGTTAGGTTGCCTTGAATTACCTTGGAAGGCTATTGTACCCAGAAAGAGCAATAGATTAGGTAAGTTCCTGTAGAAAGCTATTTGAAGATCAAAGTTACCTTGGCAAGTCAAACATGATGTATACGAGGAATTGTACTATGAATGCAATTATAGACAATTTTTCTTTTCCTTTTCAGTTAAACAAACCATTTAAAGATGAACAAGCAATTTTATACAAAATGCGAAACTTTTTCTAAAAACTAACTTTGACAAGAATTTTGGAAACCATAATTGTTATTTCAAAGAGAATCATTGTATGATCTTTCTTTTCCCAAGTGGGACAAACATAGCGTTTAGTACTCAAGAAGGGTAGACTGCTAGGACTAGTCTTTGAAGGGTTAGGGTAAGTCTCTTAGTAGGTGGCCACCTCTGAAGGGTGAGTCCTTCCCGGATTGGATGTCAGTCCTGTAGGTCGTATCGGTCCGAGCTAGAAAAGTCAGTCAAGTGGATTGTGTATTTCTGGAATGGACAACCAGTAAGGTTTAGGTGTAGAGATGGAGGAGAATCTCATTCGGTAGACCGTACACCTACCTTGTGTCAGTATGCACCAAGTGTGGCATCCTAAACGTTCTTTTGTCAGGTGCACAAACTGTGGTGCCATGGCTACCTTTTTTGAGTGGTTGCTTTTATTGTATACATGTATGGTTTGAAAGAAAAACACCACTCTTCATTTGTGAAATTTATTTGAGACTTGCCAGCACTTTCTTTTATGAATTTCTCAACTTGCATACGTGTACTATTTTACTTGAAGCACTCAAAGAACACATGGGCTTACTGAGATTTATGTCTCATTACTTTTTATACTTTGCTTTCAGGTCGGTCCTTCTGTGAAGGTTATTAATTAAAGATTGTCTTGTTTTGAAGAATTGTTTCTTTTCCTATGTCTTTCATTTGAGAGACTCCAGTAGACATTTATTTATTTTTGAGAATTATTCTTGTATTGTTTGAGTTGTAATAAGTTTGATTTGGATTATTACTTTCTTTTGTGCGTCCTAGTTATAAAGACCCCTTGTCCAAAGGACGGGGTGATATCCCTAGCCCTATTAGGGTACGTAGGTAATGGGGTGTTACAGAAACCCTTCTAAATCAAGTATCCAAAAATTCAAAATGAAAACATGTTGATTCAAGTATTTAAGAGTTCAGAATGAAAACATGCTGATTCAGGTATTCAAGAATTCCAGTATAAAATATTTTGATTCAAGTATTCAATTATTCGAGGATTCAAGTATTCTAGTATAGTCAGTGCTTACGCTAAGTATTCGAGTTAGTGCTTACGCTAAGTAGTTAAGTTAGTGCATATGCCAAGTATTATGCTTACACCAAGTATTCAAATTGGTGCTTACGCCAAGTTTTTAACCAAAAGGATTTTACTTTAAAAGAATTCTTGGAAGAATTTAAAAATGAATTTATACCTTGATGGGTAGTTAAAGGTAATGAATGGACTTAGAGAATGTTATCAATGTGGGAAAGTGGGATATACTTTAGCCAGTTTTCCGTATACTAAGAAGTAAGAAAATGCCCTTTGCTCATGAGGAATTCAAACCTAGGGAATTGTAGGGAAATGAAGGACTTATTAGGATTCATGTAGAGTAATGAAAAAATAAATGATAGGAGAAACTAGAAGTAGACGTTTGATGAAATCCAGGTAAATACAAATTTCAAGGACGAAATTTCTTGAAAAAGGGAGATTGTAATCACCCTCACTTTTGTACTTTAAATAGCTACTACTTTGTATGAAATAAGAATTTGTATAAGTGACCAGAATAGGAAATGATCAATATAATAAGATGAGCATTTTGGTGCAATAAAAATATTTAGGGGCATTATTTTGAAATTGTAGGGACCTAAATGAAATTTTGAGATTGTTCTACTCGTACCTTTGTACTTCAATTGGTGACTACTTTGTACAGAGTGAGAATTTGGGTATAAGCTTAGAACAAAAGTTGATTAATACGATTAGACGAACATTTTGGTATAATTTTATTTTTTAGGGGTATTATTGTAATTTTGATTGCGAATGGGATTTTCACCGCAAATTGAAGATTATTGAGAAAGAATTGAGAATTTTTACTCCCACCATTGAACTCAATAAAATTTGTAGATTCCATTAGTGAAATAAAAGTTTTCCCAATTGAAATAAATACTGACCCAAATTACAGTTCATTCCTGAAGAGAATTATGAAGTGTGGTCGGAAGTGAAACAAGCGGCATTCTATGATTGGCTATTCAAAATATATGTGTCATTTAGTGATTGATTAATGAGGCCAAGGGTTTTTATTTGATTGGTTGAGAGAGATTTTATAAGTATTTTCCTAAGCTTATTTAGCAAGATTTTCACAAGCTTTTAACCTCAATAATTCCAATTAACCAAGTGACATATTTGCCATAAGAATGGTGGTGGAGAGCCTAAAATATAGCCTGAATTTTGCTCATAAGAAGAGAGGAACAAAGAAGGGGAAGAAAGGAAAGAAAAAATGAGAAAAACTAGAGAACATTCCAAGAAGAGAAAAAGGAAGGAAATGGGAGCATTTTCAGCCTAGAGAAATCAACAAACAAGGTAAAAGTTTATGTTTTGTGAATTAAAGTTGAAGCATGAAGAATAAAGATTGTTTTGATATGAATTTTATTGAGAAATTCATAAGAATTATGGTTTTTCTTTTAAATCTAGCTATATTTTGAAGTGTTTGTGTGTGTTGTGTGTGCTAGCAGCTTTGAGAAGGATATGTGCTATGTTTTAAATGGTATATAAAGGTGTTTTGATGGTGCTTTAATTGATAGTTCATGGTTGCCCAAGAAGGATTAAAAAATAGAAAGGAAAATGGATTTAATTGTTAAAGAAAATGAGTTATTGCTATTGTTGTTGATTTTGCGATGAGAAAAGATCAATTTGTTGATTTTTTATCTCTAAAAATCAGAGAATTGAGGGCTATTATTATGGAATTTGAGAGGGATTAAGGGAGAATTCTAGGTTTGAATTCTTCATGAGCAGAGGAGGCATTTTCTTATTTCTTAGTGTATGGACAACTGGCTAAAGTATGTCCCATTTTTTGACATTGATAACATGCTCTAAGTCTCTTCCAACGATACTCATAAGTATGTCCACCCTTGTGACAATAAGTACATTGAATGTATTTTGTCCCTTTCGAATTCGATCCCTCATTTTTTAGGTGCTTTTCTTTACACTAATGACTAATTTCAGCTTCCCTCTTACGAGTTTGTCTGGCTTGATTCAGATCTTCTATTTCTAGCTAAGAGGCTATTTTTCAACAGTATTGTATCCTATTGGGGCCATAGCAATTAGTGTTCTCTTTAATTCAGGTCATAATCCCTTTATAAATCGCCGAGTTCGATTAGAGTATATCTATACCAATGAAGGGCAATACTTGGAAAGTTGAATAAACTAAGTAGCATATTTCCCAATAGTCCTTTTTGTGTGGGAAAAATTTTGAAATTATTCTTCCTTGTTTTCAACTACCCATCGGGGTATAAATTCATTCCTAAATTCTCCAAAGAATTTTTTTCCACATCCAATCCTTTTCTTCTTATTCTCACACTTCTTTCTTCCTTAACCTCCAATCTCGAGCAGCTCTTTGAAGTTTAAAAGTAGCAAATTGAACCTTTCTCTACTCAGAATAGTCTAAAGCTACAAATATGTCATCCATTTGTTTCATCCAAGACTCAGCTTCTTGTCCATAAAATTTAGGGGGATTGAACTTTAGAAACCGTTCTAGTGCTCTATCCCTTTCCTCCTTAGGATATTGTCCATCTTAGGTTGGAGCTTTAGTTATACATTAAAGTACTGAGGTAATATTTTGTAATGCTTATGCTGTCTCATTTCCTTGAGGTTGTGCTTCGATTCTGGGGGTACTGTTTCCAGCAATATTATCCGCGTTTCCTCGAACTCGATCTCTAGTGCTACCACGAGTAATCTTTCGCTGCATATCTTTTTCTCTTTAAATCTATCTACTCCATGAAATACTAAGTAAATATATACATCTCAATACTTCCCATTCATATGACATGAAATAGAAGAAAATTTCTATTTTATACACGTAAACATGTATCTCTTAAGAAATTCTCATATTCTTTTAGCCTAATAATATACCTTCACATATATCGTTCTTATATGATCTATAATTAAGCATCCTATATTTATATCATTTTGCATATAGATCATGCTTTTGTTTTTTTCTTAGACTGCCCTAAATCACTTCCTTTCAACTTTCATGGTTATTTTTCAAGGGTCCTCCATCCTAGGATTTTTGTAGCCCAAGGATGCTTAACTTCAAATGTCCAATAATTTTGGGTGGATTGGTGCTGATAAAATCTTATCCTTTCACACATTATAACAAAACAAGGCTTTGAAAACTCAAATATAATACTAGAACACTATACAAGTATGCAAATCCTTATTTGCACACTTCATATTGCACTAATCACATATGGCCTTTAAGTGATCAACTTCTTTTATTCATCATTTCACTATTATTGGTCCAAAAAAGGGAAGTTCAAAATTATTAACTACTTCTCTAAATAGATCAAATATAAGGCCTCTTTGACCTCAAGCTCTTCACTATTATCCAAGTTTGCGATCACAAAACCCTTTTAAGAATATATCAGAACTATCTCAACTTTTTCACCTTCTGACTCATTAGAAGAGATTATGTCTAACTTGGATACCCTAAATTCATATACCTCATCTATCCTTATATCTGACTTAATAAAATTCCACTGACACTATAAATCTACATCAGTGTATATTAGGATGGACTCCATTATGTCCCATTAGAGGCTCTGGTATATTCCATTACAAGCTCTATTATGGTTTTTTCTATGCTCTGATACTATTTATAACATCCCATATTTCCATGGTGTAGTAGGCTGTAACTTTATGGGATGTTGCTCCATCTTATTGCTCAGATAAGGGGTCTTTATAACAACTTTCACCCAATAAGTAGCGGAAATTTTTCCAAAATACTTTCATTGAACATAGGAAACACATAGTGTCTGATATCTAATACATACACTCAAGGACACGATAGGTCCAATACATAGCATGAGCCTCTGGAAGTCCATTGTGCCTCTATTATGCTTCTAATCCCTAAAAGTTTTCAAAAAAAAATAATAATACACGTATGAGCATAAGGCTCAGTGAGTCCTGTGTGTGCTAGTGTATTCAACTGAAAATAACTTATGAAGAGTAATCTCTAACATAAACAAGCTAGTTCAAAAATTCTTGTGTGAAAACATTCTAAAACAAGTATCAGGGATTCCGAGTGAAAACATGCTGATTTAAGTATTCAGGGATTCTAGAATAAAATATTCTAATTCAAGCTTTCAAGTATTTAAGTACTTAAGTATCCAAGCATTGTCAGTGCTTATGTTGAGTATTCAAGTCAATGCTTACACTAAGTAGTCAAGTCAGTGCTTACGCCCAGTAGTCCAGATAGTGCTTATGCCAAGTAGTGCTTACATCAAGTATTGTGCTTACGCTAAGTAGTATGCTTACACCAAGTATTGTGCTTACACTAAGTAGTCAAGTTAGTGTATACAGCAAGTATTCAAGTCAGTCATGTATTGGATTCAATGATTGACATGTTCAAGAATTCAAGATTCATGGTATTTTCAGAAATTCAAGATTCATAAAGTTCATCATGTTTCGAAATCCATGTAGAAAGCTCGCACTTGAATATATCAGAAAAGCAGTTTTCATATCAGGAAACACACTTTACCAAAATCAGAATTTGAAAATTGAAAGATCACACGAGATATTTCATATTCAAGATATTCAAGAAATCGAGTGCCTGATAGCGCTTTCAAACTCAAGTGTAACATCCATATCATAATATATGAAGAAATCATTAGCTATATCAGGAAAGCACATGGTTATTTCAGAAAAACACTTAGCCAAAAGGAATTTAAAAGACTTAGGACTCATCTCATGTACTAGCTATTGTGTAATCCTTAAGCCTTTGTGAGACCCTTAAAATAAATAACTGACATTGGTCATCTTTTCACACTTCCTTTAATAGTATAGAATTCACAACCAATACATTCTTATTACTCCTTTTCTCAAACATGTTTTCAAGGCTTTCACATGAATCCTTAATCATTCATACATTTAATAGCTCACATGAAATAAACTCATAGCTTTACTTTCCTAAACCAAAATTCTGAATTTTTTCTCACTTGGTATACCTTAGTATTCTTGTCATAATGTTTAATTCACAAGTCCAATTGATGGCAAACTTGTTCCAAAATATCCTCAAGACATTCCTTGATGATTTTTATCTCATGAACCCCTAATTTCCATTCTCATTTTGATTCATTTTTGCTTACAATATCTTAGTTTCTCAATCCCGTTATAGTTTTGGCAGCTTGTGGTATTTTCTTCATAACATTCAATTCACAACTCCAAATCATGTAAAATTGCTTGAAAATGAGCCTAGCATATTTAGCTACAAGTTTGAGTTCATGGGGTTCCAAAACAATCAGCCATATGGTTTAGTTTATTCAGTCTTCAGGTTTGCTCAAGATTTCCTTCAAAGCAAAATTTATGTTTTGTTCATTTTTTCTTACCATCAATTCTCCTTTAATCCTAACAATTATATAACACTTAATCCATCTCAAATTCCATCATAATAGCCCTAAATTCTCTAATTTTTAGAGATAATGAACTTAGCAAATTGATCTTTTCTCATCACAAAATCAACTATTAAAAACAACAACAAGAATAATTCATTTTCTTCAACAATTAAAAATTTTTTCCTATCCATTTCTTACACCTTCTTGTGCTGCCATGAGCTATCAACTAAACAACCATCAAACAATTTTAAACACCATTTAAAACATAGTACATATCCTTCTCAACGTTGCCGACACACACAACACACACAAACACTTCAAAACATGGCTAAATTTAAAGAAAAATCATAATTCTCATGAATTTCTCAATAAAATTCATATCAAAACAATCCTTATTCTTCATGCTTCAACTTTAATTCATGAAATATAAATTTTTACCTTATTTATTGATTTCTCTAGCCTGATAATGCTCCAAGTTCCTTCCTTTTTCTCTTCTTGGAATGTTTTCTCTATCTTTTTTCTTTTTCTCCCAATTTTCTCTACTTTTCTCCTTTTTTTTCTTTCCTTTCTTCCTCTTCTTTTTCCCTCTCTCCTCATGAACGAAATTCAGGCTATATTTTAGCCTCTCCACTACCCTTCTTATAACGAATATGTCACATGGTGAATGGAATTAGTGAGGTCAAAAGCTTATTAAGAAACTTATGAAAATCTTGCTAAATAAGCTTAGGAAAATACTAATAAAATTCATTTCAACCAATCAAAAGAAAACCCTTAGCCTTATTAACCAATCACTAAATGGCACACATATTCTCAATAAAAGCCAATCATAGAATGCCACTTGTTTTACTTCCAACTGCACTTCACAATTCTCTTCAGGAATGAACTCTGATTTGGGCCAATATTTATCGCAATCGAGAAAACTTTTTATTTCACAAATGAAATCTACATATTTTACTGAGTTCAATGGTGGGAATCAAATTCTCAATCCTCTTTAATTTGAGGGTCAAAATCCCATTCACGGTCAAGATTACGATAATACCCCTAAAAATTCAAATTATACCAAAATGTTCGTCTCATCGTACTGATAAACTTTTGTTCTGGGCTTATATCCAAATTTTCACTCTGTATAAAGTAGTCACCAATTGAAGTATAAAGTTACGAGTAGAACAATCTCAAAATTCTATCTGGGTCCTTCTAATTTTAAATTTTCAATAATGCCCCTAAATATTTTTATCACACCAAAATATTCATCTCATTATATTGATCATTTCTTGTTCTGATCATTTATGCAAATTCTTATTCTATGCAAAGTAGTAGCTAATTAAAGTACAAAAGTGAGGGTTATTACAATAATGCTCTCAAATTCAAGCAAAAGTTCATACTTGAGTATATCAGGAAAATACATAACTATATACGAAAAGCATGCAGCTTTATTGGAAAAACATTTATGTAACACCCCAACTTGCCATAGCGCAGCGGGCTTCGCTTTGTGGGATATCGCCCCATCAAGTTACCCATACAAGAGGTCTTTATAACAAACTTAACGTAGTACACATTGGAAATTTGCTCAAAATGCATTTATTGAAATACAAGAAAATACATAGAGTCTATTTTCTGATACCATATTTAAAGTATAATAAATCCGAGATATAGCGTGAGCCCCTGGGAGTCCATCAGCTTTCACTGTGCCTCTGATTCCTAAAATTTTCAAAGAGAAATAATACATGTATGAGTGAAAATCACTCAGTGAGTCCCATGTGCGGTAGTGATTTGTAAAACAGACAGACAACACATTATCAGTTATTGCTTCATAAAACCATTATGGGAAAGCATTGTATTTTTTTTTTCACTGAAAATAAATCTACAACTCATTATAGCAGTGTTTATTCAAATTTTAGTCACATTTGGAAAACTAAGTTTTATTCAATATCACTGCCCCATTTTAAGAAAAAGCAGGCACTTCTCTCATTAGATGGTCTGCCCTGAGTGCAATGCTCATAAGGTTTCACCTTCGACATCACAGTCTTATTGCACTAAGGTTACAAGCCTATAGCACTCAACTGTGCATTGTCAAAAGGGTAAGTGTGCACAAAGCGCGACAATTGCTAGGCACTAAATGGCTAGCCAGGATGACTTATCTCATCATCCTATTGCCTTGTTTGGAGTAAGATAATCCCCAAAATGGATTAGATTACTTGGGATCGTCCATCTCTAACATGAGCTAGTACAAAGATCAAAGCCCTTATTGAGTACTCAACATTTCCACTGGTATACATGACCAGTAACAATTCCATATTCCTGAAGGAATTACAAATAAACATTTTTCGGGGCTAAAATATCATTTCTAAAAGTTAATCCCACTGGCTCACAAGACCAGTTATTAATCCAATTGGCTCACAAGGACAATTAATTATCTTATTCCCAAAGGAATATCAATAAAACAATTTTAGGGATCAAAATCCTTTTTTCAAAAGTTGATCTCATACCAAGAGATTGTTTTCAAAAGTTGTAGCGAAAAAAGATAAAAATGTCCTTTTAGAATGATAAAATAAGTTTCCAAGGGTATTTTCTTCATTTGAAAAATATCCAATTTTAAAAAGAGCATTATTCAGGAATTCCAAAATTCTAATCCAAAAGGAAGAATTTAATTCAAGAAATTCCATATTCATAACTCACAATTTTCCAAAAAATCCTTTCCATAAAACGGAACATTAATGATTTTTCTAGAATAAAATATTATTTCATCTTATGATTAATAAGAAGAAAGCCTTTCAGGTATACATTTATACCTAGAAATTATTCATAATTCAAAGGATCCATAATTCCTTATAAAAAACACAATTTCCTAAAAACCTCAATAATTTCCCGTTCAGAGAAACCATTTCCTAAAAACCTCCTTATCCTCCTTCCTTCCGTCTAAGGACTATTTCACAGGGAAATAGCCGCAAATAGTAGTCACAAAAAAAATGAATGGATATGTACATTAGGAGGTGTAGAAGATAAATCATAAGATGTAATGCTCCCCCTAAGTATGTGCATATGTGAACAAAGGATAATGAGATGCTAACTATGAAGTGCGTTTGAAAATAAGACTGGATTTCAAGATTTTGGACTTCCAAAACATGCATCCAAAATGGGTAAAAATGAGGTAGAAGCTAGACTTTTAAAAAGTCATTTTTGGACTGCTATTTTAGATTGAAGAAATGCGAGTCCAAAACTGCCCTTGTGTATGTGCAGGGTAAATGTGAATTTTCACAAAGATAGATCAAAGGTTTTTAACCCAACCCAGTTTTCTCAAGGTATTTCAAACACAAGGAATTTTTTGTGCAACCCCAAAAAGGTTTTCATGAGCATAAATATCCTCATCATTTGAATATTTAACCAAGATCGTATCACAACCATAGACAAGAAACAAGTCATCATGCCAAGTTAAAATTAGTTGGAATGCACAACGAACTCATACCCATAATTCAAACTCCTTATTCCATAAAATCACATCAAATCTTTAAAAAAAAATTACATCAAATTCAGTTTGACAGATATCCAAAACTCTCAAAAGAGGTTTTTGGATTCATTCAAAAACAGTCTTATCATGATCTATCAACATAAACCCATCACGATAGTCGTATAATTTTCTCATCACACAATTCAAACAACAGTTATATTGTTCTCAAAAAAATTCATAGAATATTCTTTACTCAAGGCACAATAGTAAAAAATCCACAATTATAGTCACTACTAAGTCACAAATCACATTTCAAGTTCACAATCCATATTTATAAGGGCAAAAACTAGTGAGAGAGATATCGTGATAGAAATCCAAATTTGAACAACATAATGTTTGATCAACCTAAATTCCAACAATATATATCATAGAATCACGAGCTCCTTAAGAAATTACTATCGCAATAACCACTAGTCAAATTTAGTCGCAGCCCAAATGATCCAAATTTAGCACAATACTACAGCAAATTTAGCTCCTAATCATATAGTCACAATCCATATTTATTTTTCCCTCTTTGTCATCAATAAAAAATAATGATATGTAGCAAAGAAGCAACAAGAGATAAGCAATAGTAAATTAGCAGTAATATCAAGAGAATGCCCTAGACAGAGACAACAATAGGTAATGAGCAACATTAGCAATATCAATAATTAGTAGGAAACTAGCAACAATATAAGTTAAAGACCAAAATAAAGGTGTTCATGAAAATATAGTGCAGAGAGCATGAAATTTGGAAGAATAAAGTTGTGTCATCGAAATAAAAGTTAGCAGAAAAGGTCATTAGTCATCGGTCGTCTATTTTACCATGACATGCTTTTGCCATCGGCCAAATAAGCTGTCAAATGCAGCTGGTTTATCTTTCTTTGGAACTTTCTTGTTAATAGTAGGTGTAGTAGTTGTGGGTTTAACAGTTAGCACCCTTCTTTCTCATTCTTTTTCTCACTCTTCTTCTCTAGCTAATTATTAGTTTCTTCCCATGTTGAAGGAATGATGGGTTCAAACTTTTTGACTTTTGCGTTTTTTGCTTCCTCCTACTTGATGTTTCCCCTTGAATTTTTCTCTCAGCTTCTTTGTTCATTCTGATGTAGTAGATTGTCCTTAGCCTTCACCAATTTTTCTTCCTTTTCTTCAATGCCCTCTCTAAGTAATATCCACTGATTGTTCAAATAGACAAGACCCATTTCTCAAAGGAGTCCGTGCTATAGACATTTACTTTAGAGTGCTCGATGGCAACGATGCTCAATTCAACATTGAAGTATTCGAAGAGCTTAGTTAGAAGGTTTCCAAAGAGTAATGCTTTGTTTAATATGTTCCGGGACTGAACCATTAACTTCACGGCCAGAAACCCAAAGTTAATTTGCCTATTTTCTATCAGAGCCAACAAAAACACCATTTACAGAATGCTCACAAAGGTCTTATGGCCAAAACTTAGTATCAGCATAGTTGATACCATGTCATGAAGTAATCTCCCTATTCCATTTAACCATTTGGCATTTCGATCACTTAAATTTCTAAAGATTTTTCCACTAGTAAACATCCTCTCAAATCAACTCAGTTCAAATAGGTCAGAATTTTCAAGCAAGTTGTTCATTTCAAATAGAAAATTTTACTCTACAAACTCTAACATCGAAGATTCTATTTAGTAGTCGGTGGACCAATTCAAAGCTCACTCCTCCAGTCCGAGAGGTATACCACTGAACCATAAATCCGTTCCCTCTCTCCTAGTATCTCAAATTCGCATAGAAATCCCAAACTAGTGTAGAGTATAATTTCTTATTCATAGATAAAAAAGACTCCCAACAAAATAATTCAACTAAAGTCAAAATGTATGTATAATTTAGAAAGACTTCAGAATCAACCCGATAACCTACAGTGATGGTTCTATTTCTAGATATCCAATCATTAGACTCACTTTTTAAGTTGAAAAATCCAAGTACCTGAGTGTCTGAGCTTTCCCCTTCCGGAGGCTATTTTGATGATGCGGTTTGAGGAGTTAGTTCATCAATGGCGACTTCTTTTTCCTTTTTCTTTGCAGATATCGATTTGGCAACAACTGATTTCTTTTTCATTGTCTTGCGTTTCTAGATCTTCTTCGTTATTAGCTCGGCCCCTTTGTTGGATTTTGGAGTTTTACCCATGGCGAACATGATTGAAAGGTTTGATTTTTCTAGTTTCTGGCAAGACAACAAAGGCCAAAGGGAAGAGAGAAGTGTTGAGAAAAATGATAGCTTTTAATTTTTTGAAATGAGAAGAAGATTTAAATATATTTGAATTCCCTTTTTTTTATTTTATGAGGTATTGAAGAGTATAAGTACAATTTAGTACATTTGAGAAAGGTGATTTTTGAAAATATGTAAAGATATTCTGATAAGAAGAGAGGGAGTGTTGCGGCTAAAAAAAAGTGGGAACATTTAGAATTTAAAAAATTTGAACATTTGGACACAAATTGTCTATCTGATTTCCCGGTCAAAAAGGTATGTCACACATGATCAAAAGTTATTGTGACTTTTCACTTAAAATATAGTTCAAGTATTACGTCCAAAATCTCCATCCAAAATTAGAAGTTCTTTAGGAATTCTACAAGAACAAGCAACCAATCTCTAGCAAAATCGTTAGATACATAATCTGGTAATTCCCAAACCTCTCCTTAGATGATTAAACCTTTCTTCAGCTAGTGGTTTGCTGAAGATATAGCTCGCATAATCTACATCTGTACATCCTCTATATTTTGATTTTTCCATTCTTTTCATCCTTGTCAAGCTTTAGTGGTGTGCTCATAAGTGTACTTATCTCTTTCGCTTCATTCATTCCAAACCTTTTGAGTAGTTCCTTTGCGTACTTAGAAAGATTCCGTCATTGGTTTGTTTGATTTGTAATCCAAGGAAAAAATTGAGTTCTCCCATCATACTTATCTCAAATTCTTGCTGTAGAGTCTTAGCAAAAAGTCTTACACAAAAATTCATTAGTAGCACCAAGGATGATGTCATCAATATAGATTTGAACAATTAATAGGTGATTAGAATTTTCAGATTTGATAAACAAAATAGTGTCAATCAAGCCTAAAAAAAAACTTTTAACAATAAGAATCCACTAAGTCTTACATACTATGCGTGAGGAGCTTGTTTTAAACCATAAAGAGTTTTGAAAAGTTTAAAGACATGGTTTAAAAAATATTCATGAAAAAAATCAGAAGGTTGTTCTACATACACTTCCTCTTCAATAAAAAACTTTTGATATCCATTTGGTAAAGCATAAAGTTTTTGAATGATGCAAGGACAAGTAACATTCTAATGGACTCTAATCGAGTAACGGAAGCAAAAGTCTCATCATAGTCAATGCCCTCGTCTTAGTTGAATCCTTGAGTAACTAATCTGGCTTTATTTCTAATAATAATGCCATGTTCATCAAGTTTGTTTTTGGAAACCCATTTGATACTAATGACAGGATGATTAAGTATTCTAGGAACAAGCTTCCAAACTTAATTTCTTTCAAATTAATTTAGCTCATCTTGTATGGCCATAACCCAAAATTTATCATGTAAAGCCACATTAATGCAATTAGGTTCAATGCTCGAAAGTAAAGCAAAATTATCAACAAAATACCATCTAATTTTAACTCCATAGCTGGGGTCACCAGTGATCTACTCTTTTGGATGGACAGTTTTGTACTTCTAATCTTTTGACATATTCTGATCAGTCTTGACACTTTTTATTTATTTTGTTCGGCTTGTTGTTCCTCTAGTTCTTCTTCTTTGGCATGGTTGTCAAGTGATGGAGCTTATGATGTTTAATGCTATTTTTCTTTGAGCTACCTACATCATTGTCATCTTTTTGTGCAAAAAATAAGGTCTAAGTAAATCTTGAGGAATCATCCACTAATACATAAGCACACCTCTTACCATCTAGGCTAGTAGTCCTCATTAGTCCAAACAAACCCATATGTATTACCTCAAGAGGTTTTGAGGTTGAAATCATTTATTTAGATTTGAAATATATCTTGGTTTATTTTCCAAATTGGCAAGTATCACAGAATTGGTTTTTGTCAAATATTATTTTGGGCAATCCTTTCTCAAGCTCTTTTGAGGACAATCCATTTAGCAAATCAATATAGACGTGTCCTAACCTTCTATGCCAAAAGTAGCCATCATCATCATTTATGGAGAAGCATTTTTCATCATCCTCATAAAATCATCAAGATATAATACATAGTTATTACAAATGCGGTTAGCAGCAAAAATGATTTCATCATTAGAATTATCAATGATAGAGTAAGAATCTTTTTCAAAATTAACCTTGCAACCATTATCACCCAAATGATTAATACTAAGCAAATTGTACTTCAAGTCATCAATCAATAATACTTACTTGATAATGATGGAGGAGGATCCCTTACCAACATTACCTATACAAAGTTTTTTTTTCCTTTTTCTTATCTCCAAATGTGACAAATCCATCATTTGCAGCTTCAATGTTATCCGTTGGTGCTGCATTTCCCATCATGTGTCTTGAGCATCCATTATCCAAGAACCATTTTGTGGAGCTCAATCTTTGTAGCTGATGTACCTATTCATGAGATGGAAGAATGGCTTTTGCTACCCACATTTTCTTGGGTCCTTGAGGGTTAGTAATAGTTCTTTTAACTCTCTAAACAGTTATCATACCATATTCGACTCTTTTCCTAATATGACACCTAAATGCATTGTGTCCATATTTACCACAATAAGAACATTATTTTATGATCAACATTTGAGTTTCTAGCTTTAACAAAATGAGGTTTGTGATTTTTTTCCTTGTGCACATGTCTATAACTGAGACTACTTCTATTTCTAGCTATATGTTGCATTCCAAGCAATCTATTTAGATTGTCTTGTCCATTAGTGAACTTCTTAATACAAATGGTAAGATCATCGGCTTTCCTTTTCATATTATCAAAGCCATTAAGTATAATCTCAAGCGAAAAGACTTTATCATATAAGCATTTATTTTCAAGTGTTAAACAATTTAAAGAAGTAGAAATGACTTCCTTTACAACATTCAACATATGGAATCAAGTAAGGCATTGTTCTCCCTCATCAGCTTGTCATTTCCATCTAGCAAGGAATCGGTTTTTACTTTCATTTCCTTGTTTCTTCTAGACAACTTTTTGAGTTCATGGAACATTTCAAAAAGTAGATGAAAAACCTTAGAGGGGGGTGAATAAGGTTTTTGGCAAACTAAAATTTTTAAGAAATTTGTTTTATAGAATATAAATGTTCTTCAAGTTTCTTGGACCAACTTCACGGCAACAGAGAAAGCTATCCAAGGAAACTTTGAGAAATATCCAGATTCAATCTGAGACTAAGAAGCACAATGCAATTAATACTATATGTAGAGAAATGAGACACGAAATATATAATGGTTTGATCTACCAAGATCTACATCCACTACCTTAAGTCACACTTAAGGATTTTCAACCAGGTTTTATTTACTCAACTTAATGAAATCAAATTGTATCAAATATAAGAGAGGATTACTACACTTGGTTTTTCAAAACCTCTTAATCAACCAACAAATCAAGGCTTACCCTAGATTGGTTTTACAGCACAACCTTGGTATACAAAAGAGATTGAATATCAATAGAACAGTAAGTGCTCACTTCTTTGAGCAGATGTGCACAAAAAAAAAGTACAAACATTTTTTCCTTTAAGACACAATTTGATTTCACTTTGAAGTACTTTAATAAAGGAGATTTTTGTTTTCTATAGAGCAACAATGTTTTTTAGAAGGATGCAACAAAAATCTACAGTCAAATCGAGTTTAGAAGCTTTATATAGAGACATAAAGTGAAGTACTAATGGATATAAAACGGCTATTTTTAACTCTCAGATTTATCCGTGTTTTGGACTCATGTTTCGGATGAAGGTGCATCTAAAAGGTAAGTCCAAAATGACACTTTTTTAGGCAGAAATGATTTGACACCGTTTATGGGATTTTTGACGAACTTCTGGTTGTAGAATCATCCAAACTACTCAATCCAAAATTCTGAGATTTAAAACTTTGAAATCTTTTTGTTTGTGTGCTTCAAGGTAGAAATAAATTAAATCATAAGATAAAGAGACATCATAATTTATAAGAAATACCTTAATAGTAATTTCTAGTCTAAAGTTCTTCCACAAGGACTTCTTGGTATGCAATCTCTTAAGCTTAGACATCTACTTGATCACCCATTCTTGGATTCCATTGCTCAAGAATTGCTTAGCAATCTTATTTGCACGCTTTAGAAGAATTGAGGTCAAACATGTCCTATCACATATAGATCACACAAGATAGTCTTCATCAATATTTGTCATAAGTCAAAACATAGGAGAATGCTCTTAGGGCTAACAATCTCCCACTTTTTGAGTGATGACAAAACTTGATGGGATTGTGATATAAAAACAATGATATATACAGTACGAACATGTTAGACAAGAGAAATAAGAATATTTTTCATTGAAATATAATATCTCATTATAGGACTCAAAGAGTGCTTATGAGATTAAGATAGAAAATTAAAGTATATACTCACAAACATGGCTTAATGATTCTATGACCCAACCTACCTCCATATCCTTCTTCCTTCTATCTTTCGATTATTCCTTAAAGAAATAACCGTTACAATGATTTTATGAACATGTATAGAAGAGAGTTATAGCAAATATGTCATGAGATGAGATGCTCCCTCTTAATAAGTGCATATATGAATATTTGTAAATTATGAGAGAAAACTTGAGTCAATTTTGTATGTCCAAAAAGTACATCCAAAACTTGGTGAAAGTGAGTATGGAAATTTTTGGAATTTGAGTTTTGGATGTCCAAAAGGTGTGTCCAAAACAGCATGAATTTTTTTGAAGAACACATTTTTGGACTGGACTTTTGGATCAAGAAAATATGAGTCCAAAACTCCCACTGTCATAATGCAGGAGATAATTGATTTTTCAGAATTTTGATCTGTCCTGGTTTTGTCAAGGAGTTTTGATCATTAAGGAAGCTATCCAATTGTCTAAGATTTTTATCAATGAATTTGTCACAAAATCATGTCAATAACTTAAAACAATTTTACCAATAACTCTAGTCTCAAAGATACCTTTATTCCGGAGGAGAGTACTTTTAGATGACATTGAGGATACCTAACTGGTGTCCTTTTTGGACATCAGCAAACTGAGATCACAGATCATAAATTTGCATATCAAGTAGTTCATCCAAATCTTATCATGAATTTTAGAGGTAATATGCTAGTGCAGAATATTAATTTTAGTGCAGAACATCAATTTAGAACACAAAATTTTTCTCATGTTAGTTTACTACTCAAGGACTATCAAGTAGTTATTCATTAGTGCATTATTAACAATTAGCCACGGAGAGCATAGCACAGTACCACATAGGTGATCAAATGAATTTTTCATTCGTTCCTGATCAGTAGAATAATCACAGCACAGTCAGTAGAGTTAGCACAATCACAATCATAAGCAAAAACTTATCCAACATTGCCCAATCATAACAAGCAGGTTATAAACACAATCAATCCAATCACAATCCAATGAATATCAGAAACTTATCCAACATTGCCCGATCATAACAAGCAAGTTATAAACATAATCAATCTAATCACTATCTAAGCCCAATCATAACATGCAGGTTATAAACACAATCAATCCAATCACAATCTAATGAATATCAGTCAATTTTCTCCCTCTTTACCATTAATCAAAAAGAGGAATAATAGAAATGAAGCATGAAAAATGATATATATAGATATGGAGCATTCACAAGTTAAGTAGATAGACTGGTTTAAAGATAGAAAATAAATTGGTCAAATGCAAAAGGAGAAATTAAGAATTGTTCAAAATAGCAGTGAGAATTGAGGTCAGTCAGGGTAGAGGTCAGTTGGAGTGCATTATGCTAATCTAGTCACTCAGCAGATGTGAACTGCTTCAATCTTTGACCCTGCACCTTTTGGGGAGTGTTGGCCAACAATCCTACTTGATTTCCTCTTAAACACAACATGTTTCTGTCTCTTCCTAGATGAGATATGAGGTTCAGAGGAGGCAGGGGGTGCTACAGTTTTCTGAGGCGGGGATTTTTCTTTGTCTTGAGCAGTAACTATCACTTTCTTAGCAAGCTATTCTTGTCTAGTTTCTTTCTCAGTAACTGTCGCCTCTGCTTTTTCCTTTACTGGAGTAGGCTATAAGAGTAGATATCGGTTCATCTGTTTTTGCCTTCTTCTCCACTGCTGTTAGTCTATTTCCAAGAGTTTAGATTTCTGAGTTGAAACCATCCAATTTAATAGCCAAAGAATTGATGGCATCCAATATACTTTCAGACAATCCTTTGTCCTGAGCTTGTTCTTTGCCTTTGGCATAGGATGCTTCTTGAGGTTCTACCTCGCGTTTTCTTTTAGCTCCAACAAAAGAGGCATTCTTTCCTTCAGCTTCTACTTTCAATAATCTTTCTCTTTCCTCACCATCTGTGTCACAAAGCAACTTCTATTCATTTTCTATCCTCACATATCCCATGCGCTCAAAAGACTCAAAGCTATATATATTCATTTTTTACGGTGCACAAGGGACTGAATTTAAATCAACATCAAATTATTTGAATACTTTTGTTAATAGATTTTCATACAGTAGGGCCTTGCTAGAGGTGTTTCTTGTTTGCAACATCAACTTGGCAGCCAAGAACCCAAAACTAATTTACCTTCCCTCATCCATGGCTAACATAATTACCATTTACAAAATGTTAATAGAGGTTTTATGACCAAAACTTGGCACCACCATGGTAGAGACCATATGGTGTAAGATCCTTCATCCTCTATTTAGCCATTTGGTGTTTCTGTTACTGGAATTCTTGAAACTCCTTCCACCAGCAAACATTTCTTCAAATTTCTTTAACTCAAACATGTCAGTTCCATCCGAAAATTTATTCAATTCAAAATATTGAATTCCTCCATCTCTTACTTCACATATTCTATTCAGCAAATGGTGGTCGAACTCAATATTCTTCCCTCTAACTCTAGAAGTATACCATCGAATTTTCTCAAGACGACCTTTCCTCAGATTAGCATAGAATTCCCAAATGAGTAGGGTAAATAATTTTTCATCGATAGATAGTAAACTACCCCAACTGATAGACTTAAACAAATTCAACACATTGAAGAAATTCAAGAAAGACGATGGATTAACTCGATACCCGATAATCACAGTTCTACTTCTTGATACCTAATCATTATAATCAGACTCACTTTTTAAATCTATAAATCGAAGTACCTGAGTCTTGGAACTCTCTTATTCTGGTGATGATTTGGAGGAATCATAATAGGAGGCCTAGAAATCTGGTGCAGTTTTCTTGCCTTTGTTCATTGCTGAAGGCTTTCTCTTTGTCTTTTGAGAAATTTTTCACACCTTCTTTGGTTTCGGTGTGGCTGATTTCATTTTTGCCATTTTGTTGAGAAGATAAGGTCTTTGAGACTCGGTTGTTCAAAGAGAATGAACTCAGAGAATTCTGGGAAGATGGAGTGAGAATTTGTCGGTTATAGAGTTTGGAAGAGAGAAGGAAAGAATGTCCTTTGCTAATACCTCGAAAGCAGCGATGGAAGTGCAATTAAGTACATTTAAAATGCCATTTTACTCAGAGATTTCAAAAAGCCTTGTTGAGAAAAGCACGATCATTTTGAAATTCAAATATGAAAATATAGAAGCAGTTATTTTAAAAGAAAAATACAAGGCATAAAAAATAATTTCATTTTGGATTCAGGCCTGATCCGAAATATACATACAAACGGAACTTCTTCAGGGATGAGTTTTGGAGGTAGGTTTTGGATTCAAACATTGTGTCCAAAATCTTTGTTTTCACTAATTCTACAAAATAAAGAAAACTTGTGCAAACAAGTCAATCATGTGAATTTTGTAATTCCCAAACCTCTTCTCGGATTGTTGAATTTTTCTTCGGCCAGAGGTTTTGTAAAGATGTCGGCGAATAGTTCATCAATTGAAATATATTCAACACACACATCGCCTTTAAGAAATGATTACGGATAAAATGATGTTTAACTTCTATATGCTTGGTCCTAGAATATTGAACAGGAATTTTAGTTAGATTGATAGCACTTGTATTGTCACATAATATAGGCACGCAATTAAAGTTAAGACCAAAATCAAGCAATGTATTTTTAATCCACAAGATTTGTACGCAGCAGCTACTAGCTACAATATATTCAGCATTGGTTGTGGATAAGGATACACATGCTTGCTTTTTGCTGTGTCATGACATTAGAGAGTGTCCAAGAAATTGACAAAGGCCACTTGTGCTTTTTCTTTCCATTTTGTAGCTCGCATAATCCGCATCAGTGTATCCTATAAGATCAAATGTGTTAGTGCAAGGATACCATAAGCCATAATCATGTGTGCCGATTAGATATCGAAGGATGCGTTTTACTGCATATAAGTGTGTTTCTTTTAGACATGATTGAAACTGGGGCACAAAGATAAATTGAAAACATAATATCACGCCGGCTAGCGGTGAGATAAAGTAAGCTTCCAATCATACCTCTATACTTATGTTCATCTACCTTCTTACTCTTTTCATCTTTGTCAAGTTTTTTAGAAGTACTCATAGGTGTGTAGATTTCTTTGGCTTCATTCATACCAAACCTTTTGAGTAACTCCTTAGCATACTTATCTTGATTTATGAAGATTCCATCATTGGTTTGCTTAATTTGCAATCTGAGGAAGAAGTTTAGTTCTCCTATCATACTCATTTTGAATTCTTACTACATTATCTTAGCAAACATCTTGCATAAAGAATCATTAGTAGCACAAAAAATGATGTCATCAACATAAATTTGAGCAATAAGTAGATCACCAGATTTATTAGATTTGATAAATAAAGTGGTATCAATCAAGCCTCTTGAAAAAACTATTTAAAATCAAGAATCTACTAAGTCTCTCATACCAAGCTCGTAGAGCTTGTTTTAACCCATAAAGAGCCTTAGAAAGTTTGAAAACATGATTTGGAAAGTGCTCATGAATAAAACCAGGAGGTTGTTCTACATACACCTCCTCCTTAATAAAACCATTTACGAACGCAGTCTTAAAATCCATTTGATAGAGCATGAAATTTTTGAAGGAAGCAAAGGCAAGATGCATTCTTATAGATTCTAGTCTAGCAGCGGGAACAAATGTGTGAGACCCCAGTCAGAACCAACCTTAGAGTAAGGGAGTTGGGATGCATATCATACTTAATTGCATGTTTAAATATATTTTATATGATTTTATGTGCTTTGAATTTGTGTTTTATAGTCTAGAGGGCTTGATTATGATTATTGGATAAGAAGGGCAAAATGGTATTTTTTGCTTGAGAAGGAAATAGGGAGATAGCTTGAGGATTAAATAGAAAAAATATTTTAGAGAGAAAATAAAAACAAGAGTTGTTGTGGTTTAGTGGTTAGAGCTTTGGAATTAATTCTTGAGGTCTTGGGTTCAAATTCCATCGTGGAGCTTTAGCATGATTCAATTTTATTTTTGCTTGGGAAGGGGTATTTTTGGCCTTAAGAACCTTAGCATAGGGTAGAGGTGTTGTCTTAGGGGAGACATGATAGGAGTACTCTAATCCTATTCTTGTGCCTACTCAAAATTTCCTAAGAGAATTCATTTCTTCTTGATATTTAATTTCTCTAAATTCTCAATTCATTAGATTGGTCAAATTTGTTCCAGCCAATTTCATTCTAGAAATTTCAGTAAAGTGCTGTGGCTTTGAAGGTTCAAAATGTCTTAGTGAAAGACATCTTATGGTTTGAAAATGTGGTAGAGATGTGGGAGATTCCAATAGAATAAATCCCTCTAGTGAACCTTCTAAAATTGCACTCTAGCTAGGTTCATTTTCCTTCATGGCATGAACTGAAAATTTTCCAGCTTCTTGTGCCTTCAAGGTGTTGAAATTCTTAGACATTATTCCCTTCCAAATGCTGCCAGAAAATGGCCTTTTGATAAGCTTGAGATCTGAATTTTTCTGGCCATTTTCGAACTGCACAAATGCTGTGCAAAACCAGAGAAATTTCTAGTTGAGTTCACAGCTTTGGAGGTCCGCAACCAAGCTGTTTTCTTTCAGTTTTTGCTCAGCATCTTAGCCACGTTTTTCCTCCATAAAGAAGGTTGGAAACCAGCCTTGAATGACCCCTAAAATCTCCTCCAAACTCTCTGCAAGCTGACTGGAAAATGGCAGCCAAAACTGTCCAGAAATTCCAGCACCTTGCGAAAATTCTGTACAGGAAAATTTCCAGCTTTGTTTCCTAATTCATCCTTGGCCGAAACTTTAGCTTTCTTCTACACAAACCACTCTTAAATAGCCATGATCAGAACTCCATTGTCTTCCCCAAGCTCCTACACGAAAATCAGACTTGGCTGCCCAAAAATCTTTCCAGCAAATCTCTGCAATCATGCTTTGATTAGATACCAAAATTCCAGCAACATTAATTTACCAACCTTCTATAAAATGTTCCTCAAACAACCAGACTTATTCTTCACCATTTCACTCCATCTTTTTGGCCACCATTACCCCTCTTCAATCAACTTTCATCCAGCATAAACACTGCAAAACAATTTGGTCATAGCAGCTTCCCAAAAGCTCTCCAATGATCAAAGATATTCTTGCTATATTTAGTTTCCAAATTTGATTCCTTAAGATATTCTTTTAGGCTTTCAACAACTAGCTTTTCCTTCTCCCTTCCAAACCAGAAAATCATCTACCAAAACCCTACAAACAATTCGGCCAGCCCTAATCCTTCAGAATTTCAGCAACTTCAAATCAAAACCTCTCTACTCTCTTCAACCTTCAAAAACACATAGCACACCAAGGACACCTACTCCTTCCTTTCGCCTAATATCCCTCCAAATCACTTCAAACTTCTTCTAAAAACTCCAGAATTCATCTACTCACTGCCGTGAGTCCATCCATACCATTTTTAACATCAAACTCCAAAATCCAACTTGCTCTTTTGGATAAAAAACTAGAATTTTTGTGAAGGATCAAGAACACCTTCAAGGTAGTTTTGTTCTAACAACTTCATCTTCTCTAATCTTTGATCTCTAATAAATATGTATATGAATAAACATGCTAATGGACTCTCTCTCTCTCTCGGCCGAACCTCTCTCCTTCTTGGCCGAATGGCTTCTTCACCAATGGCCATGCTTTCTTCATCTTCTTTGGATGGATCTAGTCATCTAGGAGATGAGATCCATTCGAAACTCCTTCAAGGTATTCATCAATCAAGTAAGCCTTTTTAAGCCTCCTTTTAAATTCTAGATGTATGTCTCTAGGATGATGTTGATAGAAGATGGATTATGAATAGGGTTTGAGTATGTATTGTTGTGATGAGTTGAGATTGAAGCATGAATATATGTATGAATATGATGGAGATGGGATTTATGCATGAGTTGATTATCTTGGTTGAATGTATGGTGTTTTAGGGTTTAATGCATGCCTCCATGATTAAGTATGCTAGAGATTATGTCATCTATGATGAATAGGATTTATATTCTTGTGTGACTATTAAAGCCTTGGTTATATTTATGCTAGTAAAGGTTAGATCATGCCTTAGTAAATTTGGATCTATGCTTATATTCATGATTTGGATGATTTGATGATGTGAATGGGTGAATATGTTCATGATTGTGCAATAGAATTATGATCATGACCTAGTTGTCCCTAAGCTAATTTTATTTCTTTAATAAAATATTTAATATTATGATTTTTGCTAGTAATTTTGAAAAACCCTAGGAAGGGTAGATTTGGATTATTATATATAATAAGGATATTTTAGTTAAATAATTAATAGATTTTGCTAGAAAAAATAAAATATATAAATATTATATAAGATGATAAAATCAACTAAAGCTGTTTATGAAAATAATCATAATAAGTAAAATATTTATTATTAAAATTTAATTATTATCTTTTAACCAAAACCTATTAAAATTTATTATCCTTCAATCAAGACTCATTAAAATTTATTTTCAACTAATTTTAGCTATTAATTATTTTCTAGCAAATAATTATTAATAAATCATTATTTTACCTAATACCGCCTAGGGCTCTTCATCAAATAAACTCTAAATTTTTCTTAGTAAGATTTAAACCTTCAGCTTATTAGTACCTATTTCCCAAAACACTAATTATTTTAAATATCAGATTAGCCTTAACTTATAAACCCTTTTCCTTTATTATTTGGCCTTAAAGCTTGGGATACTAGGATCATGGTAGTAGTGAGTTGAGTTAGTTTAAATTGAGAAAGTAGATTTTGGCTTGAGTTTGATTGTGGCTTATATTTACCCCATGCGGGGTTAGGTCGGCTGTTGGAGACCTTTTATTGTGAGCAAGAATCAGGTAAGCTCCTGCATAAAACCTGTTTGATGTAAAATGTTTATTATGGCAAGCCAAATGTAGAGTGCATAGACACTCATTTCTGTAAAGGCAATTGAGGATTGATTGCTTTCTTATTTTAGTCAAAAAAATTATTTGGAAATCAATAAGTAGATTTACTCAAACTCAAAACTCTTTCTAAAACTGATTTTGACAAAGACTTTGGAAATCCTTAATTGCCATTTTCAAGTGGAACTATATTATGTTCATTTTCCCAAAAGGGGGATACGTTACGTTGAGTACTCAATAGGGGTAGGCTAGTAGTACTAGTTTTGAAGAGTAAGAGTGAGTCTTCTGGCAGGAGGTCACCTCCAGAAGATAAGCTCAACTTAGAGAAACGTCAGTACTACTTAGTCATGTCGGTCCGAGCTAGCAGTTTTATTTCAGTCAAGTGATTGTGTTATGCCAGAATGGACACCCGGTTGTTGTTTGGGTATAGAGAAGGAGGAGTATCTTGCCCGGTAGACCGATCACCTACCTTTTGTCAGTCTGCACAAAGTGTCGGCATTCTGACCGGTTATGGGGCCTAACGTATGGTAACCCATATCCTTTTCTTTCGAGTGGTTGATTTTTATTGATTATGTGTGGCTGAAAAAGTTAAAACACCACTCTTGCTTTTGACTAATATTTATTGCTTGCCAATATTTCTCTTATAAATATTAGTCAAAAAGCAATATTTCTCTTATAAAGATTTCACACTTTGCATCCATGAACTGTTTTCACTGAACACCCAAAGCACACACGGACTTACTGAGATTTCTGTCTCATAACCTTTTTACCATGATTTCAGGTCGATTCTGCTGTGGGGATGAGTAGCTAGTGTTATCTGCCTTGGAAGAGAATGTTGTCATTTATTTTTATGTATTGCTTTGGGGAGTTGAGAGTGGATAATTTTATTTATGGATTTATTTTTCTTTTGGGAATTCATGGATTTATTCTTGGGATGTAATAAATTTTAAGTTAAAGTATTATTTTTATTCCGCTATTTTATTCGTGTGACCTAGTTATAAAGACCCCTTGTCCTTTGGATGGGGCGACATCCCTGGCCCTGGTGGGCCTAAGTAGTGGGGTGTTACAAAATGTCTCATCATAATCAATGCCCTCTTCTTAATTGAATCCTTGGGCAACCAATCTAGGTTTATTTCTAATTCCAGCTCCATTTTCATCAAGTCTGTTTCAAATACCCACTTGGTACCAATAACCGAACGATCAAGTGGTCTAGGAATAAGTTTCCAAACTTGATTTCTTTTGAATTGGTTTAGTTCTTCTTGCATAGCAATTATCCAAAATTCATCATGCAGTGCTACATTAATGCAATTAGGTTCTATACTTGAGAGAAGAGCAAAGTTATCTATGAAATACCGTCTAGTTTTAACTCCATAGCTTGGATCACCAATGATTTGTTCTTTGGGATGACCGATTTTGTATTTCCAATCCTTTGGTAATTGTTGATCCATGGAATCTTCAGTTTGTTGCCTTTCTTGTTTGACTTGTTGTTCTTCAATTTCTTCTTCTTTTGCATGAGTATTTAGCGGTGGAGCATTAAGTTGGTCTTCCTTTAAACCTCCTACATCATCATCATCTTTCATTGGAGCATAAATGTTAGATTAATCAAAAATAACATGTACGAATTCTTCCACATATAGAGTTCTTTTATTGTATACTCTATATGCCTTTTTATTGGAAGAATATCCAAGAAATATAGCCTCATCAGATTTGCTATCAAATTTCACAAGATTGTCTCGGGTATTAAGGACAAAACACTTGCAACTGAACACTTTAAAATAGGAGATTGATAGAGTTTTGTCAAACATAAGTTCAAAGGGTGTTTTCTTAAAAACAATCTCAGTATTACTCGATTTACAATATAGCAAGCTGTATTAACATCTTCAGGCCAACAGTATTTTGGAAGGACGTTTTCACAAATCATGGATCTAGCCATTTCTTGCAAAATTCGATTTTTCCTCTCAAAAATACCATTTTGTTGAGGTGTTTTAGCTGCTGAAAAATTGTGAAATACTCCATTTTCATCACAAAAGTGTGTAAATTCATTGTTGCGAAATTCTTTACCATTATCACTTCTAAAAGAAATCAGTTTGCATCCAATAGAGTTTTGGACGTGTTTGATTAGTTTTGAAAATTCAAAAAAGGCTTCATCCTTTTGTCCAAGAAAATAAAGTCCAAGTAAATTTGGAGAAATTATCAACTAGCACATATGCATACTTTTTACTGCCAAGGCTAATAGTCCTCATTGGTCCAAACAAATCCATATGAATTAATTCAAGAGGTTTTGAGGTTGAAGTCATTTTCTTAGGTTTAAAGGAAGTTTTGATTTGTTTTTCAAATTGGCATGCATCACAAATTTTGCTATTATCAAACTTCATTTTGGACAATCCCTTAACAAGCTCTTTTGAGGACAATTTTTTTAGCAAATCAAAAGTACATAACATAATCTTCTATGCCAAAGGTAACCATCATTGTCATGTACAGAGAGACATTTAATACCATGAGCTATAAGGTCATTTAGATAGAATACATACACATTTCTAACACGGTTGGTGTAAACACCCCGCTACCTAGGCCTAATAGGACCGGGGATATCACCCCATCCAAAGGACAAGGGGTTTTTATAACTAGGACACACAACCGACATAATGGAATAAAAACAATAATTTAAACTTAAATCTTATTACATCCCAAGAATTCAAAAACAAATCCAGAATAAAATTATTCACTCTCAGCTCCCAAAGCATTACACAAAAATAAATAATAATATTTCTTCCAAGGCAGGCAATAACTAGCTACTCATCCCCACAGCAGGATCGACCTAAAATCATGGTAAAACGGGTGATGAGACAAAAATCTCAGTAAGTCCGTGTGTGCTTTGAGTGTCCAATGAAAACAGTTCGTGAATGCAAAGTATAAAATCTTCATAAGAGAAATACTAGCAAGCAATAAACAAGAGTCAAAATCAAGAGTGGTGTTTTGGCTTTTCTAACTATACAGATACAATAAAATCAACCACTCAAAAGTGGTCATGGGTTACCACAGGTTGGGCCCCATAACCAGTCAGAATGCCACACTTTGTGCAGACTGACAAAAGGTAGGTGATCGGCCTACCGGGCAAGATACTCCTCCTTCTCTATACCTAAATAACAACCGGGTGTCCATTCCGGCAACACACAGTCACTTGACTGAAAAACTGCTAGTTCGGACCGGCACGACCTACTGGACTGTCATCCTATCCGGGAAGGACTTACCCCTCAGAGGTGGCCACCTACTGAGAGACTCACCCTAACTCTTCAAAGACTAGTCCTAGCAGTCCACCCTTATTGAGTACTCAACGTAACTTACCCCACTTGGGAAAAAAAGAACAAAATATAGTTCCACTTGAAAATGGAAATTAAGGGTTTCCAAAGCCTTTGTCAAAATCAGTTTTAGAAAGAGTTTTGAGTTTGAGTAAATCTGCTTATTGATTTTCAAATAATTTGTTTGATGAAAATAAGATAAGAGACAATCCTCAATTGCCTTTATAGAAATGAGTGTCCATGCACTCTACATTTAGCTTGCCATAATAAACATTTTGCATGAAACAGGTTTTATGCAGGAGCTTAACTAATCCTTAGCTTGAGATAAAATAAAGGTCTACAACAGCTGACCCAACCCCGCCGGGGTAAATATAAACCATAATCAAACTCAAGCTAAAATCCACTTTCACAATTAAAACTAGCTCAACTCACTACAACCATGATCCTAGTGTCCCAAGCTTTAAAGCCAAATAATAAATAAAAAGGGTTTATAAGCTAAGTTTAATTTGATATTTAAAACAATTAGTGTTTTGGGAAATAGGTACTAATAAGTTGAAGGTTTAAATCTTGCTAAAAATAAATTAAAGTTTATTTGATTAAGAGTCCTAGGTGGTATTAGGTAAAATAATGATTAATTAATAATTAATTGTTAGAAAATAATTGATAACTAAAATTAATTGAAAATGAAATTCAATGGGTCTTGATTGAAAGATAATAAATAAATTTTAATAGGTTTTGATTAAAAGATAATAATTGAAAGATAATAAATTTTAATGGTATTTATGAATATAAGACTTACAAAATTAATATTTTTACTTATTAAGATTATTTATATAAAAGGCTTTATTTGATATTATTATTATATATAATATCTATATATTTTATTTCTTTAATAAAAGCTATCATTTATTTGACTAAGGTATCCTTATTATATATATATAATAATCCAAATCTACCTTCCTAGGGTTTTCGAATTTACTAGCAAAAATTATAGTATTAAATATTTTATTGATGAAATAAAATTAGCTTAGGGACAACTAGATCATGATCATATTTCTATTGCTAACCACAATCATGAACATATACTCCACTTCAAGTCATCAAATCATCCAAATCATGAATAAAAGTATAGATCTAAATTTATCAAGGCATGATCCAACCTCTACTAGCATAAACCTAATCATGGCTTTAACAATCATACATGAATATAAATCCTATTCACCATAGGTGACATAATCTCTAGCATACTTGATCACAAATGATACTTACGACATGGAAACATGCATTAAACCCTAAAACACCATACAACCAACCAAGATAATCAACTCATGCATAAATCCCATCTCCATCATATACACACATTTATTCATGCTTCAATCTCAACTCATCACAACAATACATGCTCAAATCCTATTCATAATCCATCTCCTACCAATATCATCCTAGAGACATGAATCCAGAATTTAAAAGGAGGGTTGAAAAGGCTTACTTGATTGATGAGTACCTTGGAGGAGTTTCGAATGAATCTCAACTCCTAAGAGACTAGATTTGTCCAAATGAGATGAAGAAAGCATGGCCATTGGTGAAGAAATCATTCGGCCAAGAGGGAGAAGGTATTCGGCCAAGAGAGAGAGAGAGAGATAGATAGATAGAGAAGAAGAGAAGAAGAGAGTCCATTAGCATGCTTATACACATATATATTCATTAGAGATTAAGGATTAGTGGAGATGAAGTTGATTGAACAAACTTACCTTGAAGGTGTTCTTGAGCCTTCACAAAAATATTGATTTTTGATCTAAAAGTGAGAGTTGGATTTTGGAGTTTGATGTTAAAAGTGGTATGAATGGATTCACGGCAGTGAGTAGATGAAATCTGGAATTTTTCTGAAGATGATTGAAGTGGTTTGGAGTGGTATTAGGCGAGAGAAGTGAGTAGGTGTTCTTGGTGTTCTATGTGTGCTTGAAGGTTGAAAAGAATGGAGAGATTTTGATTTGAAGCTGCCGAAATTTTGTGTAGGAGGGAGTGCCAAATTGTTTGAGAGGTTTTGGGCAATTAAATTCTGGTTTAGGAGGAAAAGGAGAGGCTGGTTGTTTAAAATCCTAAAAGAATAATTTTGGGAATCAAATTTGGAAACAAAATATGGCAAGAATATCTTTGATCAAGGGAGAGCTTTTTTGGAAGCTGTAATGGCCGACTGAAAGCTAGGGATTCTGCTGGATGAAAGCTGGTTGAAAAAGCTTAATGGTGGCCGAAAAGAGGGAGTACAATGCTGAAGGAAAGGTCTGGTTGTTTAGGGGACATTTTATGGAAGTTTGCTAAATTAGGATTGCTGGAATTTTGGTCTTCAATCAAGGCATGATTGGAGTAATTGTTGGAGATATTTTAGGGGCAGCCATGACTGGTTTTTTAAGCAGTAGGCTGGGGAAGACAATGGAGTTCAGTTCAAGGCTGTTCAAGAGAAGTTTGGACAAAAAGATGAGAAAGTTTTCAGACATGGCTAAAGATGAAGCAAGGCTAGAAAAATTCTGCACAGGATTTCGCAAGTGCTAGAATTTTCTGGGTAGCTTTTGCTACCATTTTTCCAGTCAATTTGCAGAGGGTTTGAAGGGGACTTTAGAGGTCTTTCAAGGCTAGTTTCCAGCCTTCTTTATAGAGGAAAAACATGGCTAAGCTGCTGGATGAAAACTGGAAGAAAATAGCTTGGTTTAAGCTTACCTAAGCTACGAATTTGCGCAGAAAATTTTTTGGTTTGGCACAGCATTTGTGCAGTCCGAATTTGGCCAGAAAATTTCAACTTTCAAACTGGTCAAGAGGTCTATTTTCTAGCAGCATTTGGGAGGGAATGATGGCTGAAAATTTCGACACTTTGAATGCACAAGAAGCTGGAAAAATTCCGGATTACTTCATGAAGGAAAATAAACATAGTTAGAGTGGAGTTTTGAAGGTTCACTATGGAGATTAATTCTCTTGGATACCTTCCCCAACTCCTACACATTTTTGGTCCATAAGATGTCTTACACTCAGACATTTTGAACCTTCAAAGCCACAGCACTTTGCTGGAATTTTTCTAGAATGAAATTAGCTTGAATAAATTGCACAACTTAAGAAATTGAGAAGTAAGAAAAACTAAGGATCAAGAAGGGTATGAATTCCCTTAGGAATTTTTGTAGAGTACAAGAGTAGGATTAGGGTACTCCTATCATGTCTCCCCTAGGACATCACCTTTACCCTTCTCTAGAGCACTCAAGAATGAAAATCTAACCTTCCCAAGCAAAAATAAAATTTAATCATGCTAGAGCTCCAATGATGGAATTTGAACCCGAGACCTCAAGAATTAATTCCAAAGCTCTACCCACTAAACCACAACAACTCTTATTCTTAATTTCTCTCTAAAATATTTTTCCTATTTAATCCTCAAGCTATCTCCCTATTTTCACCTCAAGCAAAAATTATCATTTTGCCCTTCTTATACTCAATGAATATAATTAAGCCCTCGAGACTATAACACACAAGTCCAAAGCATATAAAATCATATAAAAATATATTTAAACATGTAATAAAATATGATATGCATCCCAACCCCCTTACTCTAAGGTTGGTTTCGACTGGGGTTTCACAGTTGGCAACAAAGATTGTTTCACAATTTGAGCTATCCACGATAGAGCAAGAATCCTTTTAAAAAATGACTTTGTAGCCGTTGTCACATAGTTGGCTAATACTAAGCAAATTATATTTCAGATCATCTATTAGTAATACTTGTTTTATAATAGTTGAGGAACCTTTACCAATATTACCAATGCCAAGAATTTTTCCTTTCTTCTTGTCTCCAAAAGTAACGAATTCTTCATTTGTGGTTTGCACATCTTTTAACAAAGCTGCATTTCCAGTCATATGTCATGAACAACTACTGTCCAAGAACCACTTGGTGAAGTTCATTTGTGCCTATACATGAGACAGAAGAGTGATTTTTAGTACCCACATTTTCTTGGGTCCATGGGGGTTAGTAGTGTTTCCTTTAAGTTTCCAAAAAATTATTCCACCAGATTCTGCTTTCTTCTTAATAAGACACCTTGATGCTATGTGTCCCTATTTTTCACAATATGTGCATACTTTGTGTGTCGTGAAACATGAGACAACTTTAACAAATTGAAGCTTGTGAATTTTGTCATTATACTCATGTCTATATCCTAAGCCATTCGATTTCCAGCTTGATGTTGAGTCCCAAGTAATTTTTCCAGGTTATTTTTGCCATTTGTAAATTATTCAATACATGTGGTAAGGTCATTAACTCTATTTTTCATGTTATCAAAAGTGCTAACAATACTTTCAAGAGAATGAATTCCATCATACAAACTTCCATTTTCTAGATATACATAATAGAAAGTAGTCATGATGACAGCCTTTTCCATAATAGCACATATGTGTGACTCAAGAGACATTTTGTTCTCACTCATCAACTTTTCGTTCTCATTTAACAAATAATCAATCTTCAATTTCATTTCTTTATTTTTTTCTAGATGATTTTTTTAGTTCATGGAACATATCAAATAGCAATTCATTTGGATCATCATACTTTTCATAGTTAGATATATGCGAATTAGACATGAAATTAGTGGTAGTAGAATCTACCTTGCTTTCCATGGCAATGAAGCATATATTAGCAGATTCATTTTCAGAATCTTCTTTTTCAGACTCAAACCTATTTTGGTTCCAAGTCCCCATCAAACCTTTGCCTTTCTTTGCCTTCAGCTCCTTCTTCTTTTTAAGCATTCTGCCTTCCTTTCCTTTTGCAACTAGACAGTCAGCAATAAAGTGCTCAGTGCTTTTGCATTCATAACATTGAGGCTTGAATGCTGAGGATTTTCCTTTCTTTTTTCCGAACTTCTTTCCTCTTTTGAAGTTCCCTTTGTTGAACATCCTTCTGAATTTCTTTGCTATCATTGCTAGATCTTTATTATCTACTTCAGTTCTATCACTATTGTCAGATTGATTAGTTTCTTCATCTTCTTTTTCAGCTTTCAGTGCTATTCCCTTTTTAACTTTATCATGATCTTCGGATTCCTGAAACCTTTTAAGTTTCATTTCATGTGTTAGAAGAGAGCCAATCAGCTCTTCGATTGGTGAGGATTTTAAATCCTTGAATTCTTCCACAACAAGAACTTTAGGCTGCTAACTTTTAGGTAATGCATCTAGAATTTTTTGATTTTGTTCCCCAAGGAAATAAACCTTCCCATAGGCTTTGAGACCATTTGTGATATTTGTGAATCTAGTGAACATATCAATAATGCTTTCAGTCATCTTCATTGTGAATAATTCATAATCATGAATTAGAAGCCCCAATTTAGATTTCTTAACTTGATTTGTCCCCTCATGGGTGATCTCAAATAATTTCCACATGTCATGAGCTGAATCACAACCACTAACTTCATTGTATTCAGTGGCATCTAGTGCACAACACAAGATAGATTCTTATTTTGCTTAGGCATTTTTACTCCATCAACAACTTTTGACAGAATAAAAGGACCATTTTCTATCAAATTCCACAACTCAAAGTTAATTGAGCACACATAGATTCTTATTTTATTTTTCCAGAATGTATAGTTGTTTCTATTGAACAAAGGAGGTCGATTTGTTGATGAACCGTCAATATACAGAAAAGAAGATGAGCTTGCCATGAGGATCTTTCCTACACGGTTGTTAGACCAAGAACATGTAGACTAGGCTCTGATACCAAATGAAAAACCTTAGAGGGGGGTGAATAAGGTTTTTGGCAAATTAAAATTTTTAAGAAATCTATTTTATAGAATATAAATGTTCTTCAAGTTTCTTGGACTAACTTCACAGCAATAGAAAAAGCTATCCAAGGAAACTTTGAGAAATATCCAGATTCGGTCTAAAATAAGAAGCACAATGCAATAAAAACTATATGCAGAGAAATGAGACACGGAATGTATAGTGGTTCGATCTACCAAAACCTACATCCACTACCTTGAGCTCAAACTTAAGGATTTTCAACTAGATTTTATTTACTCAACTTAATGAAATCAAACTATACCAAATATAAGAGAGGATCACCATACTTAGTTTTTCAAAACCTCTCAATCAACCAACAAATCAAGGCTCACCACAGATGGGTTTTACACCACAACCTTGGTATACAAAAGAGATTGAATATCAATGGAATAGTAAAGGCTCACTTCTTTGAGTAGATGTGCACCAAGAAAAAGAACAAACATTTTTTCCTTTAAGACATAATGCGATTTCACTTTGAAGAACTTTGATAAAAGAGATTTTTATTTTTTATAGAGCAAGAGTTAGAAGGATGGAGCAAAAATCTATAGTCAATTCGAGTTTACAAGCCTTATATAAAGACATAAAGTAAAGTACCAACGGATATAAAATGGCTATTTTTCATTGTCAGATTTACCCGCGTTTTGGACTCATATTTCGGACGAATGTGCATGCAAAAGGTAAGTCCAAAATGACACTTTTTCAAGCAGAAACGATTTAACACTGTTCATGAGATTTTGGACGAATCTTTTGGATAAAGAATCATCCAAACTACTCAATCTAAAATTTTGAGATTTAAAACTTTGAAATCTTTTTGTTTGTATGTTTCAAGGTATAAATAAATTGAATCATAATGTAAAGAGACATAGGAATTTACAAGAAATACCTTAATAGCAATTCCTAGTCTAAAGTTCTTCCATAAGAACTTCTTAGTATGCAATCTCTTAGGCTTGGACATCTACTTGATCACTCATTCTTGGATTCCATTGCTTAAGAATTACTTAGAAATCTTATTTGCACGCCTTAGAAGAGTTGAGGTCAAACACATCCTATCATATATAGATCACACAAGTTAGTTCTCATCAATATTTGTCATAAGTTAAAATATAGGAGAATGCCCTTAGGGCTAACAGTAGATCACTAGGATCATGAACCTTTCAGAGCTATGTAAATCAAATATGGAATTAGTGGAAGTGGAATTTACCTCATTTTTCATTACCATAAAGCATATATTTTCTTTCTCCTTGTCGGATCCATCAATCTCAGATTTTCTTGGTCCTAAGTCCCAATCAGTCCTTTACTTTTCTTCTTGTTATGCTTGGCTTCTCTTTCTTTAGACATTGGGCAATCAATAATAAAATGCTCCATACTTTTGCATTCGTAGCACTGAGGTTTAAAAGATGAAGTTTGTCCTTTATTTTTGGCAAATTTCTTACCTTCACTGAAGTTGTCTTTTCTGAACATCTTCTTGAATTTTCTAACAACCATGGTCAATTCTTCATTGTCTAAATTAGTTCCACAATCACTTTTAGATTGTTCACTAATATATTCATTATTTGCAACTTTTAAGGTAGTTCCTCTTTTTCCTTTATCACCTTTATCATGCTCTTGAAACTTTTTCAGTTTCATTTCATGGGTTAATAGAGAGCCGATTAGCTCTTCAGTTGGCAAGCTGTTCAGATTTTTTGATTCCTCTATAGCTAAGGTTTTTAGCTGGTAACTCTTTGGCAGAGCATCAAGCAATTTTTTGTTTTGCTCTCCAAGAGAGTAATTTTTTCCATAGGCCTTTAGACCATTCATGATGTTTGTGAAACGAGTGAACATATCTGTGATGCTCTCACTTGGTTTCATATTAAACAATTCATAGTCTCAGACTAATATTCCCAGCTTTGATTCTTTTACATGATTAGTCCCCTCATGGGTGACCTCAAGTAATCTCTACATTTCATGAGCTGAATCACAACTACTAACCCAGTTGTATTCATTAGCATCAAGAGCACATCACAGTATACTTATTACATGAAAGTTCAAAGTCATTTTCACAATATCCTTATTATCATATTCATCACTCTGTTGAGGCATTTTTTTGCCATCAACAAATTTTGACGGGATAAATGGTTCATTCTCAATCAAAGTCCACAATCCAAAATTGATTGAGCAGACATAAATCTTTATTCTATTTTTTCAAGATGTATAGTTACTTCTATTGAACAAAGAAGGTCGATTTATTAAAGATCCTTCAACATAAGGAAGAGCAAATGTGTTTGCCATAAGGATCTTTTCTACAGGGTTGTTAAATCGAAAATAGAGTAGAGCAATGCTTTGATACCAATTGATAAATCTTGAAGGAGAGTGAATAAGGTTTATGGCAAACAAATACAAATAAAAATCTTTGATGTGTTTTTGAAAAAGTTCGAATGGTATGTGAGTTCAAAAATGTAGACTTGCTTCATAGCTTTAAGAATGCAGTCAGGGATCTTTTTGCATCAGCACTAAATGATAAGGAGATAATCTATATTTAAGACAGACAGTTGAGATATCAAAGATAGACTTTCTATAGAACATATAAAAGTCTTCAAAACTAATCAATAGTAGCATAAGTACTTCACAACTTTAAAGGAGCTTTGCAATTTCAAGATGCAGGTAGGGGTCTTTTAACACGGCACACAACAATAAGAAAATATCATCAAATGAAGATGGATAGTTGAGATATCAAGGATAAATTTAAATACTAATGCAGAGGTCACAAATAAGTCATTGATTTTAGAAGAAATGATGCGACATTTAAGTTTTGAAGAAAATGAAAAATGCAGTAAAGGATTTTGACAGAATAGCTAAAGAGAATGCTTAGGAATTTATAGTGGTTCGATCCTCAACTGATCTATATCTACTACCTTAAGTACCCACTTAAGGATTTGAACGTAATCACTAAAAACCTTTTTCCCAAATGAATGGTGGTAGGCTATACCAATCTTACACAAGATGATCACCAACTTGGTTTTGCACCCAACCTTTACAAACACATAATAACTAAAACTTTTTTCCCAAATGAATGGTGGTAGGAGACACTAGCGGATCACTAACTTATTTTTACACCACAACCTTGATACACAAGCTGATAAAAGATAGAGTACAGAAATAGCTCACATATTGAGCAGATATGAACAGCTAAGCACCTTTGGCTTTTTACCTTTAGATGATGTGATTTCATAATGAAGCACAATGAAAAGAAAGATTTTTGTATTCTAATGTGTAAGAGTATTTCTAAGAAAGATAGCACAAAAATATTCCAGAAAATCGTGTTTCAATGCCTTTTATAGAAGCAAAAAGTAAAATAACAACGACTAGTAATGGCTAGTGTTTCGCTCTCAGATTTTCCAGAGTTTGGACTCAAGGATAAAAAAAAAAGTGCATCCAAAAGGTAAGTCCAAAATGGCACTTTTCTAGGCAGAAACATTTAGACACTGTTCCAGAGTTTTGGACAAAGCATTTGGATACAAAATCCATCCAAACTACTCAATCCAAACATCTGAAAATTTACTCTTTGAAATCATTTTATTTTCATGTGCTTTAAAGTAAAATCAAACTGAATTTACACATAATACCTTGACAACGATTTCTAGTCTAAAGTTCTTTCACAAGGACTTCTTGATATGCAATCTCTTAAGCCTATCTTATACTTGATCACCCATTCTTGGATTCTATTGCTCAAGAGTTGCTTAGCAATCTCATTTGTACGCCATAGAAGAACTGAGGTCAAACATGTCCTATCACATATAAATCACACAAGTTAATCCTCCTCAATGTTTGTCATAAGTCAAAACACAGAAGAATACCCTGAGGGTTAACAGGAGGTTTAAGCATGGTCAAAAGTATCACATGGTATGGGCTATTTTCATTAATCTTTATGGGTCCTATGGGCCATCCTAATATATTTCATTTTTCACCCAGTTTCCTTTATATATAATATTGATAATAATCCTAGTAACAATAGTAATAGTAAGAATAATAATATTGATGATGATGATGATGAAAAAGAAAATGAAAATAATAATATGACTATTATATTAGTAATAGTAATATCAATAGTAATAATAAACATAACAAAGATAGTAAGATTAATATGTATTTTTCCTTCTATGTATTTCTTATATTATTAATACTAACATTACTTTATTTAAATTCTCATATAGGGTGAGATATTACAATCTTCCCTCCTAAAAAGAATTTCGTACTCGAAATTAGTACTTACCCTCAAAAAGTTCTGGATAAGTTTTATATGTTTCTATCTCTTCTTCCTACATGGCATCCACTATAGGGTGATGATTGCATAACTTATTGACAAGTGGAATCTGCTTCTGATACAATTCTTTCTTAGCATATTAGCTCTTTCTTCATAATATAAATCTAGTGTTAACTCTACGGCAACATCATTTTAATATTGACTTCGCACTAAGGTTTCCTAATATAGTTAGGACTGATATTTTTGTTCATATAGGGCTTGATATTATAAGCAAACTCTGCATAAGCAAAGTTATCAATCCACTTGAAAATTACTTTCTCCTTATTCCTTACTCTTTACCATGAGTTACTATGATTCCTCATCTTGTTCTTGGGCTTCCTTCAATTGTTGCAACAACATGAGTTGTATTGATATATTACTCATCATAATTCGTCCTTTGTTTGCAACCACTTCTAATTTTGGGGTTTGCCCCCTTTCTACTCAGCATATCTACTACTATATTAGCTTTGCCCAGGTGATACCTAATCAGGCATCGAAAATCCTTCAGAAACTCCATCCATCTTTGTTTCTACATATTCAAATCCTTCTGAGTGAAGATATACTTCAGGCTCTTATGATTAGTGAAAACCTCAAACACTGCTCCATAAAGGTAATTCTTCCACTTTTTCAAGGCAAGCATAATGGTAGCCAATTCCAAGTCCTGGGTAGGATAATTTACTTCATGAAGTTTTAATTTTCTTGATATATAAGCTATCACCCTCTTGCTCTGCATTAAAACTCCACCAAATCCTTCATTTGAAGCATCGGTATACACTTCATAAGTTTATCCATTATAGATAAGGCCAAAACAGGTGAGGTTCTTAACCTCTACTTTAATTCCAAGAAACATTTCTCAAAATCCTCTATCCAAACATAAGGCACTTTCTTTTGGTTTAATGGGGCCAAGGTGAAGCCAGTCTTGAGAATATTTTAATATACTTTCTATAGTATCCTGCCATTCCTAATAAACTTCGTACTTCCATAGGGTTTTCTGGACGTTTCCAATACACTACGGCTTCAACGTTTGCAAGATCCTAAGAAATCCCTTGTTTAGAAATTGCATGCCCAAAAAAAGACACTTTATCAAACCAAAATTCACATTTACTGAACTTAGAATACAACTTAGTTTCTCTTAGTTTCTTAATCACTTTTTGTTAATGCTCTTTATGCTCCTGAGGATCCTTGGACTATACCAAAACATCATCAATGAATATAACAACAAAATTATCTGAATATGCTCGAAAAATTCGATACATGAGATCCATGAACATTGCAGGAGAATTGGTAACACCAAAGGCCATTATAATAAATTTGTAATGCCCATAATACGTATTAAATGCAATCTTAAAATTATCTTCTTCTCGGATCCTCACTTGACAATTCCTTTGCCTCAAATGTAATTTAGAGTAACATCTTGCATCTTGTAGTTGATCAAATAACTCATCCACCATTGGCAACGGGTACTTATTCGGGTACTTATTCTTTACTGTTTAAGCATTTAACCCTCAGTAATCTATACACATTCTCAAAGTGCCATCTTTATTCTTTATAAATAATACTAACACTCCCCAAAGTGATGTACTAGGATGACTAAATCCCCGCTCTAACAATTCTGTAACTAATTCTCCAATTCTCTTAATTCTACAAGTGCCAACTGGTATAGGGTTCTAGAGACTGGTTTAGTCATTTTCACTATGTTAATAGTAAACTTAACTTCTCTTTTTGGGGGTAACTCTTTTAATTCAGCTAGGAAAGTGTCTAAGTATTCATAGACTACAAACACATATTCAAGTTTTCTCTAGTTTGGTTGGTTTATTAAAAAGGTAGGCCAAGTATCCAGTACATCTCTTATGTAATAATGTACGTACTTTCACTCCTAATACTAAGTGTTTATTTCTTCTTGCCTTATCTCCCCAAAATTCTAAGATATCTTTTCTGTTAGAGTTGTGCCCTAGAGCCAATCATTTGTATAATATATTTTGCATGTTTATTAATAGAAGGTATTGTTTATCTTTCAATTTAACTAATTATTGTGTGTATATGTATTAAATTGATCGATAAAGTCCCAAGCACATAGTATAGTGTTAAGAAAATCATGATAGACATTATTATATGAGATTTCTACTATGTTATGTAGTATTTGTGCTTAAATTATCCCTAATCATAGTATTAATGTGATATAACATCATTAATGCGCAAAGACAAGCACATGTTATACTTCTTGATTAGATCAAGTGGTGGTTCTCATATCTGTGAGTATTGTGATACTTAAAGTTAACACGTGGATGCTTGTTAAGTGAATAAGTTCATTAAATGACCTAGCTATGAGATAATTACATGGATAACTATTTAGTATCAGTGATAGATCTTATTATAGTAAATATACAACTATCTTTAGACTTGAGATTTCCAAAATACTTTATTTACAAATTGTTGTACTTGGATTCTAATCTTTGGAGTCTCATTGGGACCGCCTATAGGATGGATATTAGGTACAATGTAAAGTATGCGAAAGTAGTTGAGATGGTCAATAAAGAATTCAACACTCCTAATAGTAGGGGTGTATATATCATGACCACTTGTATAGAATCATTACTCGAGAAGTCCTTAGCTAAGGCAACTATGTAAATATGTGTGTTAGGTAATAGATTCCTGGATCAAGTACTAATAAATTCGGACTAGAATTAATTATATTCTAGTGGGAGTTGGTACTAAATTCCATACTCTAAATTGAATAAACTATAGAATGATGAAAGGAGTTTATTGCACTGATATTTTGCTATTAGAAGATTCATGTCAAGCTAATTAACTTTCTAGACTTTTGGGTGGTCTTGATGCATTGTTAGATTCCATTCATGATTTGCTAAATATGAATTATTAAATGGATAATGAATAAATTAATCCTAATTAGAGTTATTAAGTTAATTATAATTATTAAAGGATTATTAATTCTTAATTATTAGAGTTAATTCATATTTCGCTGCTAATAGACCAAAAAACCTGACAAGTCACTCGCAATAGAGAAATTGGTATGCAAGATATTACATGATAATATTATCGGATTAAAGTTATAATCGTTGGGGTCAAAATTGCAATTACTAAAGCCTTGTGGTCGAATTATAAACTTGTTATAGTTCAAGGGCTAAATTGCAATTTCCAAACTCCCAATGCCCATAATAGAAATGGCCTTATTATTGTTTCCTAAATTGTTTAGGAAACACACGAAAGCTCTGTGTATTATTTGGTGAAGTGGTGAATATATAGATATTCACGGTAATAGCTGCGACATGTGATGTATGTGAAATAATCGATCGTGGACTTTTCTTCCTGCGTTAGGTTTCTCTGAAAAATAATAGCTTCCCTTTTCATTTTGATTATTTTCAATAACGAATTAACCCTGATAGCCACGAGAAAAAATCTGCTAGCACAGATTTTCTCAAAACTTGAGTATTATTTTTCGTGTGGATATTATTAGAGAAATTCCTAGGATTAGATTTAGTAGTTCAAGACTTGGACAATTTTTCAGTGGAATTTCACGTGGGAGAAAAATTTTAAAAGATGCGATTTTTAGGTAACGAAAATTTTCTTCTCTCTCTTGAGCCACTTAATTTCATACAAGTAATCATTTGCATGTATTTCATTTTAGTTTTCTACTGCGCATTATTTGATATTGTATGATCGAAATCTAACAGCGGTATCAGATGTAATAACCCTCACTTTTGTATTTTAATTGACTACTACTATGTATAGAGTAAGAATTTGTATAAATGACCAGAACAAAAAATGATCAGTATAATGAGATGAACTTTTGGTACGATAAAAATATTTAGGGGTATTATTGGAATTTTGAATTTGTTCTACCCGTACCCTAAATCTACATATTATGACTACTTTAAATAGAGTGAGAGCTTTGGGGGTATGCTCAGAACAAAGATTGATCAGTATGATGAGACGAATATTCTGGTATAAATTAAGCTATCAGGGGCAATATCATAATTTTGATTGCGATCGGGATTTTGACCGCAATTTGGAAAAAAAAAACTAAAAAACAATTGAGAATTTTGATTCCCACTATTGAATTTAGTAAAATTTATAGATTCCATTGGTAGAATAAAATATTTTCCCGATACGGACCGAAATTACAATTATTTTCTGAGGAATATTCTAAAGTGAGGTCGACATTAAGACAAGCGGCGTAATATGATTGGAGGATGAAAACAAGTGTCAAAATACCATTGGGGGAGTGAAATATTTGTGGGATTATTTTATTGCAAAAGCTTATTGAATAAGATTAATAATTAAGGAATTAATTAAATCAACCAATAGGAAAATGGTTGAGAATTGGATAGCCCACAATGGTTGACTTTGTAACCAATTTTTGTCACAAATTGGACAAGGATTGGCGGTGGAAATGCTGTATTTACAGATTATAATTGGAAGCCACAAGAACAAATAGAGAAGAAAGGAAAAAGAAAAGAAAAGGAAGGAAAATAGAGAGAAATTCCAAGAAGAAAAGAGAGAAGGAGAAAAGGAAGAGTTTGGGCATTTGCAAGCTTGTAAATCTTTATACATAAGGCAAAACATCATACACCTTGAATTAAAATTGTAGATTAAACTGTGAGGACTATTTTGGTATTAATTTTATTGGGAAATTCATGAGAACTATGAGAATTACTTGGACAATTGCTATGTATTGGGGCTGTTTTGTGTGTGGTGTATACCGGCTGATTAGAGAAGCTATATACTATGATTTATATGATCGATGAAGTGTTTTAATGGTGGTTTAATTGATAGTTCATGACTGCACAAGAAGGTGTAAGAAATGGAAAGGAAAGATGGAATTAATTGTTAAAGAAAATGAATTGTTGTTGTTGTTGTTGTTGTTGTTTATAATTGATCTTGTGATGAGAAAAGATCAATTTTATGAGCAATTTATCTCTGAAAATCAGAAAATTAAGGGCTTTTATGATGGAATTTAAGATGGTTTAAGTGTTATATAGTTGTTAAGATTAGAGTAGAATAGATGGTGTGAAGAGATTAACAAAACAAAAATTCTCCTTTGAAGGAAATCCCGAGCAGCCTTGAAGAACAAATAAACTGTACAAGTTGGCAGGTTTATTTGGAACTCTATGACTTGAAACATGTAGCTAAATGTCTTAGGATTATTTTGGGACCAATTTTACATGATTTGGAGTTGTGAGTAAAAAATTATGATGAAAATACCACAAGCTGCCAAAACTGTGACAGGATTGAGAAGCTGAGAAGTTGTAAGTAAAACTGAATGAAATGAGAAGGGAAATCAGTGGTTCGTGAATTGGAAATCATAAAGGTATGTCTTGAGCACATTTTGGAACTACTTTGACATCAATTGGACTTATGAATCAAAAGTTATGATATGAACAAACAAGTGTGCCACGAAGGAGGAAATGCAGAAATTTTGTTGAGAAAAGAATAAATTCATATGTTGATTCTATGTGTAGCATTGGATACATGAAGGATCAAGGACACATATGAAAGCTTCATATATTTATTTGAGGTATGAAATAAAGGAATGGATAAGTGAACTTTGATCATCTCAAGTCTTTATATCATGATGAGCAAGAGATGAAGAAATAGGAAATTTGGTAATATCCTTAGTAACATGTAACTAGTGATATGTGTTAGTCATGAACTATAGAAAACTAAAGAAAGTGTGAAATGATGGCCGATGTAGGGTTCTACCTTAATGGTCTTGTAAAGGCTTATGGATTATGAACATAGTATAATGTAGGACACGAGGTGAGTCCCATTGCCTTTTAAATTCCGTTTAGTTAAGTTTTTTCCTAAAACGCTCATGTGCTTTTCTGATATAATTAATATTTTCCTGATATATTATAAGATAAATGTTACACTTGAGTTTGAAAGCATTACCAAGTACTTGATTTCTTGAATATCTTGAATATGAAATATCTCATGTGATCTTTTCAATTTCCAAATCTCGGTTGTGGTAAAGTGTTTTCTTGATATGGAAAATAGTTTCCTAATATGCTTCTACATGGATTTGGAAACATGATGAATAATATGAATCTTGAATTCTTAATTTCTTGAACTTGTCAATCTTTAAATCCAATACATGACTAACTTGAATACTTGACATATGCACTGACTTGAATACTCAGCATAAGCATTGACTATGTTTATGCCGAGTATAGGAAATCCCAGAATACTTGAATACTTAAATCAAAGTATCTTGTGTTAGTATTCCTAAATACTTGAATCAACTTGTTTTCACTAGAAATCCTAGAATACTTGTTTTAGAATGTGTTTACACGAGAATTTCTAAACTAGCTTGCTTATGTTGAGATTACTCTTCATGAGATCTTTTCAGTTGAAAACACTAACACACACGGGACTCACTGAGCTTTACGCTCACACGTGTTATTTCTATTGGAAAAAAAAAATTAGGGATCAGAAGTGCAACGGAACTGCAGTGGACTCTCAGAGGCTCATGCTATATCTTGGATCTGTTATACCCTTGAATGTATGTATCAGAAGTTAGATTCTATGCACTTTTCTATTTTGGAAAAATTTTCGTTGCCTATTTGACTGAAGTTTGTTGTAAAGACCCCTTCTCTGAGCAATTAGACGGGACGACATTCCCTAAAGATACAACCCACTATGTCATGGAAATATGGGATGTTACATCCGAGCTATCTTGTATGTGATTTTATGGGATTGTATTTGATTTTTGAAGTTGTTTCAAGAATATATTTTTAGTCTGTGAAATTATTTCACAAATGTTTTGATTTTGGAAAAATTCACTTTAGTGGATTATTATTATTTTTTCCTTTGCATTTTTCCCTTGGCCACCTATCACTTTATTAAAAAAACATTATTTTTTCCTTTTGACCCACAAACATTTTTATTCTTTAGAACGGACCAAAGGTTTTGTAAAATTAAAGTTTAGATGCAGAAAATTTCCAAATTTTGATTTTGGAACTAACTATTTTTTTTTTCCAAAATAATGATTTTGAAATTTAAACCTACAATTCTTTTTCCCAAAATTTGATTTTGGGACTAACTACTTTATTTTTCCAAATTAATGATTCTGGAATTTAAATTTCATATGTATTTCTTTTGGTTATTATGTTTTAAGTATGGTAATAGCATGTTAGCTTGGTTATGGACTATTGGACCTATTTAGATTGTTTCATGCATATTTATTGCTTTGTTTTAAAGAAATAGGGCATGTGTGTCCTACCTTTCTCTATAATTCTCATGTAATTTCTCTTCTCATCTAATTCCCTTGAATGTAACTCAAGGTTTCTTCATTATGAATTTATATAATTAGATTACATAGGTTAGATAGATTAGAAATTATTTTTTTTTCCAGCTTATGGAGATGGCGATGAATAACGAAGCAAAAATATGGTAAGATTTTGTTCTCAAACATGTTTAAACACATAGGTTTGACCAAATTAATTTCCTACTTAGCTAGAGGAAATTAATCTAGAAAAGTCCATAACCAAGTCATGTAATTACTCTATTACAATATTGTCAATGTGTTAATATTTATGCATGCTAATAATGAGACAACTAATAAATAATTAAATCCTTCAAACTATATTAAATCTAAAGCCTTCTATTAATATAGTAAGAATGAGAGTTCTTTTTCGAGATTAGGTTGTCGGACACACCTAAGCCTACTCGATATCGAGCATGTTCAAGCTATGAAATTTGATTATGGATTAATGGGTTGGATTTAATTAATATCTTTATCTCAGTTGGGCACACTCAAGCATAAAGAATATTAAAGACTAAGTTGGGTAGCACTAAATGCTTTAAGATTAAAAGATATTAATCACCCAATAATTTGATTGTTACAATTGATGTAATTTGTATTGGATACCTGCCATTAAACTTAAGAGTGGTTTGTTGGGAACACATAAGTTCATTCTTAAGGAATTAGGATACGGGTCCACTAGGAAATTTTCCAATAGGCTTTCCTGAATTAATAGTAGAGGCTATTGATTTGAGTAAAATAGTAAAATAAATACGAGTTTAATTTTAAACCTAATTAAATACATTTCATGTGCATACACATTATCTAATATCTCTTATCTTTCATCTAGGTTATTTGTTTCATGTTTTCTTGAAAAGTAAAAGATACTACATCAAAAACATGTTCTTTTAGTACCACTGATCTATTTTTCTGAATGAAAGTCATTAGATGGTTGAGAAATCAAGACAAAAATGTTCAATTTTCAGTCAAAATTGATATGGACTTATGGGCCAGCTAAAAAAAAGTAGAGAAAATGTACTATTATGTGGATTTACATTTTCTTAGTTTAATAATTTACTCAACTTGGATCTTCTGCCTAGCTTTGCAAAGTGAACTTAGTTAAAAGGGAGAATCATTGTCAAGGGAACAAAAAGAAACAAGAAAAATCAAAGCATTAGATTCTGCTTATGGTTTAGAACTTAGGTGTTTTTTTTTAGTTTTGGCACTCAAACTTGATCAAATTGTTGCTTCGAGAGGTTTTAAGTCATCTTGCTAGTTGGAATCTTAGGAAAAGCATTTGGATTATATCATGTCACCTTATAAAGTGCACAGTGACTCAGCGAATTCAAGAATAGAATATGATGAATTGGCCTTTGTCTCAAGAAGTGCCTTAGTTTGCATGTATAGATGCGTTAAGATGAAAGGAAATCTTCCTATTGGTAATTGGCCTTTTTCTATATTTATGAAATCTTGTGTTTTTTTTTTCAAGAATAATGTGTTTACTAACATTAGCTATGCTTTCTTGAAGTTGTTAGCTTTTTATTAGTTGTATTCTTTATCTATATTTTATGAATTATTTATGCAAAAAGCATTCAGGTAGGTCAGTTATGCAAGAATATTAAGGTCATCTCATTAATTTCTTTCCAAATACTAGAACTTCTTGTGGGTTGAATGCCACTTTTTGCATACATATTGCTTTGAGTGGGAGTCAAATGTAATGGGATTGTTACCATTTATGTTTCCCACATTGCATATGAATTTTCTACTCAATTAGGTGCTTTTATCATACCATAAACATAGCTCAGGTACTTGTATATGAATTGTCTCCTATCCACATACACATATTTGGAACATAATTTCTGCCCAAGCCCCCTTTTTTTTAGCTTTTTTTGTGGCCTTAATGGGGAAGTTCCAATAAAGTTGAGGTCTGAAGTATGTTGTTCAATGTGAAGCAAAATAGTTTTTGTAACTTGTGAAATTAATGACATTGTCTCTATATCAATGTTATTCATTCATTCCTAGGCAAGCTGAAATTAACATTGCTCCTATTAGATGCCAAATTATCTGAAAATGCAAAATGTGATTGTCTATTCATATTCACTGAGTAATAATAGAAGTAATAACAGCTTGTAAAATTTTAATTTTTGGTTACCAAAATAAGAGATTAAAAGTATCAAGCAGAAGGTAACAATAGAGAGAAAAACAAAAAGTAACAGTCTAACATTAAAAAATCTGAATTCATATGACATGTTAGACTGAAATGAAGTACTATGATTACAAACCTTAAAGATAATCAACGCCTTCAGAATCAATAAAAACTACATTGGCTCCCTACCTTCAACAATTCGAGCCTGAAATAAAAGAACCTATAAGTATAAGGAATGGTTTTCTAGCCAGGCCTAGTACTAGGCCTAAGCTTAGACTGACCCTTAGATTTTTCCAGGCTAGGCTAAGAAAACCAAACATACCCCAACCTAGCACAATTGATTGTCCAACTAAAGACCATAAGGTCAGGCAAATTTTACCAACAAAACAGAAATATAATCTCTCTTGTTTGGGCTCTGAGCTGTGAAAACATCATAGGAACAATTTATAAAATAGAACAATCCATACAACATAGGAGAATTGGCTGAAGAGAAAACAACACCAGGTACTCTCTTATGTTGTACTTTTAGGAGAATTGGCTAGTTTTTCTAATCAGGCTTAATGCTTGGCCCAAGCTTGGACAGATCATTACAAGGTCCCCCTTGGTTGAATTAACAACAGCATTCATATGGGAGATGGCCTGAACTTTATCTTCTTGCAAACTTAGAGGGCTATGTGTTAGAAGAAAATCTTAAGCATATGGATAAAAGCTTCCATGGAATAAGTTGCTCCCCTACTAAGTCCAACAGCTTAAACTATTAAATGAAATGGTAGTTGATAGAAAGTTATAACATAAAATTCCAATTTACAAGTTTACATATGTGGCCAGATGTGTATATAGGCTAAGGTGATTCATAGGAAAATAGAACAATAACAAGAGGTAAATAAATCTAAAGTCATATACCTTAAAATTTCTATCATATTGCTTGAATAATTGAAACCATAGGTACAACATACATACAAAATAAGGCCTTGAAAAAATAGATACATACAACATATATACAACATACATACAACATACTTGCAAAACCATATGAGATACACTTAAATTTCATCATAGATTAAACCCCCCCCCCCACCCCTTTTTGGGGAGAGCATAAGGCCTGTAAAATGCTTGTATTCGTCCAACCATAGAGTATACATACTGCATGCAATAAGGCAAAGTTTTAACTTCACAAATAGATGAGAAAGAACTTATCTAACGTTCTATTTTACCTCTCTAAGTAAAAATGCACATAGCAATACTTAACCAGTACATATATGATGGTGGTGCTTCTTTTTTATATGTTTTACTTTCTGAATTGGAGACAATGACTTTAGCTTCTCAGTTTTAAATGCTATCTTGATTGAACATACATCTTTTGGTTGTCCTTTTTTTATTTTTTTAATTTTTAGGACTGCTCAAACATAAAAAACCAGTGAGCTTACATGATTGTAACTCATGATTCTTGCTTTCATTCGAAATGTTATTCATTAAAATTTATGGGTACTTTGAAAGTATGGATGCATTAAGGAGAATGAGAGGGTAACTATAGTAGAGGATGATAACAATGAACTGTGAAACAAAATAGAACTAATTAGTTGTATCATGATACCATCCATATGCTATTAATGTGATTTTTTCTCCAAAGTTCTACTTATTAAGCTACATACTAGAGAGCTATTTATTCCACTCTTTTTTATCCACTACTTTTTGTATTTATCTTTTAAGTATTCTTATTTGCAATCTATGCATTACATTCATGTGACACATAGTAGGAAAAAAAAAAGGGCGAAAGGTAGGGCGATGTGGAGGCCAATCAAACAATGACTCCAAGGGTCAACCATTGAATTCACCCCCAATAGAAAACCAAAATTCTCCAAATACTAGCCAGAGAGCAGTGGATGATTTCCATACTCCACCACCTACGTTGCCTGCTCCTACTGATGGTCACAATGGTAGCAATTCTAGAGAAAGCACCCAGTCAGAGATTCGTTCTGAGCAAGTCGAGTCAATTCCTCACAATGAGCGAGTTGTGCCTATCACTCCTAATGACCAAGTTGAGTCTACTCCGACTTAGGAGAATGTGCAAACATCTAACTTATCTTCAACTATAAATACTCTAGCACAAGGCAAGATTGAATGTTGGATTGAATGAGATGAGTAAGTGATTTGTAAATTTTTTATTTCTGAAATTTCGGATTTGTTCTAAAAGTATCAAGAAAAATCCTTAAATATTTATTATTCTATTGTAGGATTCTTTGCAATGCCAAGCCATTCAACGAACTAGTGCAATTATTTTTGTCCAACCGTAGAATCTACGTTTTCGGGACCATATCCTAGTTGGAAAAAGGTCCCACATGCCACAAGGGATGTATGGTACGCTGAGTGGGCAATAAGTATTAAATTTACTTTGTCCAATTATAGCTATAGGTTGTATTTTATGCTTATTATACTGATTTGGTAATTTTTATGGGAAAACTACAGAAAAAGTACAAATAGGATAGTAAATATGATTCGATTATGGGAGCAAAATGGGGGGGGGGAAAGCTAGTAACAGTTATAGGTACTTGATGGAAAAAGTACAAAATGGACATATCTCTTATGATTTCATAAAAGAGGAGCACTATAATGAGTTCCAAGCATATTAGGATAGTTATGCATAAAAGAAAATTTCAAGAACCATGTCAGCAAACAAGAAAAGTGTTTTAAAAGCCTCAAATCATTTTGAAGGATCTATCCCAGCAACTGTACACAAGAGAAAGCTTGTATAATACAAAGCATTTTCTTTTAATTCATCATTTGAAATATATTTGTAATTATTGTTTTTATATATAATCCGTTATAACTTCCATTTTATGATAATTTTGTAGGGGGAGAAATATCATAGAGAATATTCACAGATGGACATTTATGTCTTCACTCACACAACAAACACTGAAGAAGAGGTTGAGCAAGTGCTAAAAAGAGAAAGACTAATGTTAGAGGGGGAAGAGGAGATGCTAGAAGCACCAAAATTGTCTTGATTAACAAGCGATCCGAGGACATATACGTAAGTGTCATATCAACTAAAATACACAAGAACAACATATATATTCTTTTGGTTTTACGGGATCTAATCTGATTGCGGTGTTATTTTAATAGGGATCCACTGAAATTATTATTTCCACAATATTAACTAGTAATCTACGCTTTAGTACTCAAAGCATAGAAATATTTAATGATGATCTACTTTGGAGTTCTTTGGGGGTTTTTTTTCCTAAGTGTTCTGGAAAAATGAAAAGAGAAGCATATGGATTTGGGGAATTAGCCATCCAAAATTTAGAGAGACCTAGTTTTTTTTTTCCCTTTTAAATATGGTTGATGGATTTTGGCAATTGGCAAACAAATTTATTGGTATGTATAAAGTCCATAAATATAATAGAAGTATGTGGGTTTGCTACCAGGTGTGTATAAAGTAGTATTTGGAGTCCTAACTTTCTAATTGATGCCACAAATAGCCCTTAGTAGTCCATAAATGTAATTTCTCATTGGTCACATAAACCACGCTACTATATTTGCAACTTTTGACAAGCTGGGGTATCTTCTTTATGTTCTTGATCTGTATTAGCTTGTTCTCATTAGTTAATCCTTGGAATTCGAAAGGCCAGCGATGGTGCACAAGTGCTTAGTTGGTTGTGTGACATTGTTAATTCTAAAAGGCGGGATGATAACTTTGTAATAGACCAATTTTAACATGATAGGGACTTCACAGAAAAGTAAAATTCTTTGTGGAAATGGCATATTAACATTTCTTAGGGCAAGGATCTATTCCTGAATTAGTGTTAATAATTGCTTTAAGAACTTAAAAATAATGAAAACTTGTTCTTAGTTTTGTTATCAGGTTATTATTTATACTATAATATTTTCATTGCAAAGGCAAGGTACCAATTGGAATTGTAAAAAGAGACGGAGCTAATAACAAATAAAATACCTGAATTGGAGCAACCAAAACCAATTAACAAGGTTGACGTTTGGTTGCAAGTTGTAGGACCGCCAAAAAAGGGTAATACAATCTACGACATGGGATCTCTCAGTTTGAGCTGCTTACAAAAATCTACTACATACAAGTCATCCTCTTCATCTTGTTCATTAGCACAATATACAGAATATGTCCAAAAGTCAGAATTGCAAGTGTGTTAACGAATCATTGTACAAGGCTATTCAAGAACTATGAGAAGCAAATGAATGCTTGCAATCCGAGATGAAATCCTTAACATCAGAAGTCAAGGAACTCAAAGGAGAGGATGATTCACGAGTTGGTTCTTGAATTTATTCCACATTTTGAACTAATGAAGAAAAATATTATTTTTAGCTCATAAAAAATCGACTTTATCTCTTTTTTGTTCCACATCAGAGTTTGATGTACTTTTGAAATGGATGGTGGTTTGTTTAAGCAGTGTTTTAGATATGTGAATTATGGATATTACTGTACTTTTAATATAGATGTATGACTTTTGGTATGAATGTACTTTTAATATTATATAGGATTGCTTTATTAAATATGTGTTTGGATTATATAGTGATAATATAATTTTACTTACCAATAGAAAATCTATTGGTACTTACCAACAAACAATCTGTTAGTATTTACCAACACAAATTTGCAGGTGCTTACTAATAGCAATCTATAAGTGCTTTCCAACAGATTGTTGTTGGTAAGTAACAACAACAATTAGCAGCTGCTTACCAATAGATTTATCTGTTGGTATATACCAACAAAGTATGCTTACAATACCAACTAAAGAGTAGTTGGTAAGCTATCAATAGGTATGATATTTTTCGACATTTACCAACTAAGTACCAGCTAAATCATTTGTTAGTAATGAAAAATATTTACCAACAACATAAATATACCAACTAAGGAACTTTTGGTAAATTACCAACAATATTACGAACTAAAAAATCAATTGGAAAAACTACTAACAAAATTAGCAACAAAATAAATAATTCAAAAATTTCCAACGACTTTACGAACTACGTAATTAGTTTGTTGGTAACGTAATAAAATTACCAACAGAAAATATTAACTCCAAAGAAATCATTGCCAACTAAAATTTAATGCTACCAACAGTGAAATCTATTGGTAATTATCAACAGACTTAAAAAACTCTTGTTGGTAACACTTTCTAACAAGCATTTTACCCATGGACCAAATTTTGTTTGGCAATCTGTTGGTAAAGTAGTATTACCAACAGAAATTAGATAACTACCAACAGAATTTTACAGTTGGTAAAAAGCCTTTTTAAGTATATATCACTACTGTCAGAGGATGGGCCATTAGAGGTGCATCTACAAAAGTTACCTAGATACCGTTAAGGAAAACAAAGTGAAAAAGAAGCTAGTGGGCATTTTAACTTCTACTCTTGATATGTTTATGATTGAGATTAATATTACTTTTAGTAATGAGATATGGGTATCAGATACTGATAAGGGCTAAATTCATCACTATTTTCCTAGTAAGGCTAATTTGAGATACTTTTGATGTAAAAACTAGACATATTCCTTCCTATTTTATATTTCACCTGTGGAAAGTGTTCGATGAATTTGTGTAGAATTGAGTGGATTTCGAGCAAAAAAAAAAAAATTTCCAATTTACACCTGTGTAATACCTTACTCTGATCACACCTAGTTTATGAGAATTAACATACATTGAACATGAACATATGTATTTAAACATGATAGATGCTTGTTTCATGAATCTCCATGCTTGTGTTTTGGTGATATGTGCATATTTATTTATATGTGATGCATTAAATTTTTAATAGTGATTTAGGAATAGTGGAAGGCGTCTAATTATTGTGCCATAAAATATTTCACGTGAAAAATATTATTTATTTATTATTATTATTATCATCATCATCATCATCATCATCATCATTCTTAAAAAGCTATTATGCCTCCCATTTTTGGTTGGTCATCTATTAATTATTTATAATTGTAATAATAATAATTATTATACTAATTAGAACTATATTGTTATTATTTATTATCTATTGAAAACTTATTATTTATTGTTATAGTTGTTTTTAGTTGATGAATTACAATAATATATTATATATATTATCTTAATAATGTCATAACCAAATGACTTCCTTTTATTCTATATATATTTTCCTTTTATAATATTAAATTATGCATTCATGTGTTTGATCTCATTTAGCCATCCCATTTGAATTACCTAGTCCTAGTAAATTTTACTTTAGAATTTTCAAATAAAGTTAGATTATACCTCCACAATCACTATTGTTGTTGTTGTTATTGTTGTTGTTGTTGTTGTTATTAAAAATGCTCATGCCCATATTTTAGGTTAGTTACCTCTTAATAATTTTTAATTATAATGATAATTGTAATTATGAATATAATAATTATGTTATATGATTTTATTATAGTTTACATCTCTAATATTATAAACTTATTATTAATTACTATAATTGTTTCCACTTAATAAGTCATAGTGGTATTAGATATATTAATATAATCATTTAATAATGTTATCTTAACACTTTCTTTTACTTTGCATTGTAATATTATATACATACTTTGGTGTGATATTATGTACCTGTTGGCACATATATGATAATTTAATTAGGAGGACCTTTTGTTTTTTCCTTCATTGTTGCCAACCACCTCCTTGTACTTCTCGTAGCTGGTCACAAAAGCTGTTACTATCTATAAAATTGTGGTTTGCTTGGAAGTGTGTTTGAGATTGGAAGTGTGTTTGAAATTAATCAATCTTATCTTTTCCTCCTATTAGCCAGTACATCCTAATTTCCCCTAGCTTCACGGTTTTCTTTTCTTTGCCTAAGGAAAAAAACTCAATTTACCTTCACTCTTAGGAACTTTTGAAACTCTCAAGAATTTTAGCCATCATCGTACACTACTTCTTCTCTCTTAGGTGCATGATTTTCTCTTCAGTTTGAGCAACAAAGCATTGCCATAGTAAGCAAAACAGCCGACACCCTCTTTCTTTCTAAAAGGTCAATCCATTCTCTCTAGTTTCTCCTAGTTCCACCGGGTTCTTATATTTTGGAAGGTTAATCCTCGTTCTTAGACAAAGATCGTTTATACTTCCAGTATTTTTTTTTAAGGCTAATCTTTGTGGTCTAGGGGCTATCCACGAGTTGCAAATCCAAAAGGTAAACCAAGTTTCCTCCATGCTTATTTCCTTTTGTAGCTAAAAAAGTTTTACTTGCGTGCTGGTAATGTCGGTCTTCTATTTGTCTCTTTGTGCTCGAATTTTAAATGAAGATTGCAAGGCATATTAATTGCTTGACTTCTTTCTGGTATACGTGAATAAAAGACAGATTTTTCTAAGTGAACGAAATCATCTTTTAGTGAACCGAATGCATATGGAAGCTGTGGGTAGTTTCACAATATATATGCTTTTCTTGTGGATTCCAATGCATGAAATATGATTATGGCTCGAGAGTGCTGTTTTTGATTGATTCTTATAGATGTCAGGAGTTGTTTTCTTAAGTGGAAAATTAGTACAGAATGATCGATGAACATATTTGTTGCTTCTTGAACTGATCACGCAATCAGAAGTTTATACCATTTTTTTTTTTTTTTTGAATGTGTATTCCTGAATGTAAATTTTTCGATGTTTCTTGAATGCAAGATGAAAGATCCTGGGTACACTATGTTTCGCCTCTTTCCTATGCATGTTTGAGTTCAGTTTTCTAGAAGAATTGAATGTAGGAACCCTTTTCATTGAAGCTTAAAGTATCATGTTGAAAGTTGAAGTTTTGCTGTTTTATTTGATAGCTGTCAATTGACACCAAGAAAACGCAGGGCAAGATTTGATTTTTGAAGAAACTTTTTGAAACTTTTTTCAATACATGAATATCATGTTTTTCATGTGGAGTATTATTCTGAAAGTTACACTAATCTATTGCAGAAATTTTTCAAAAAAAAAAAAAACTAAGAATAATAGATTTTCTATACTTACTGTTCACTGTTTTGGAATCTGTTTTGAGCGTGGTTTGTATGGGTGAAAAGATTGAAAATACAGGATTTTGTGTGCTTTAACAATCTGGAAAAGTTGGGCTTAAAAAGGGATCAAGGGTGAGAGTTCTTGTTTTGTTTCTCTCCTTGTTGACAGATTTAAGCAAATTCGTGCAGTTTCTGTTCAGAATTTTTTGTGATTTGTATGAGCCTAATTTTTTGAATTGTGCTTAGTGTATTTCATTCATAACATGCTAAGCTATGTGCCTGCAAAATTTGAGGTCAATCAGAGGGGTTTATATAGGGTTTTTACCCTTAGGAGCTTAGACTATGGTTGCTGGAAATTAAAGGCTGCTAAGGGTTTTGTGCTAAATTACAAAGTTTAATTTGTTTTCTTGAGAAATGATTAAGGGTGGATTTTATGCTTTCTAAGGGATTGATGGAAGGTCTTAGGTGCTAAGTATATGTAAAGTTCATGCTAGCTGCTCATTGACATTATTTGGCGAGCAAAGTATAATATAGGCATGATGTACACTTGGTGTATAATATGGACTTGAATTTTGTTTGGGATGATCTAGGAAGTGTTGTGATTGATTTATGTGAATTCTTTGCTAGATATGGAAGATTATCAAGGGTAAGGATCAACTTGCTAGAGTTCATACCCTAAGATTAAGGATAAGGTAAGTTCCCTTACATTTATGAAATCAATTTTATTTTATTAGCTTGGTTTGAAAAAAAGGTTGGAGAGTATCTCTTGCAAACACGAAATAATAGCACGATAGCTAATTTTTGGAAACTCCTATATTTAGAAACTTCTTATTTTGGAAACTTTCTACATTTGGAAAACCTATGATTTTAGAAACTTCTAGATGTAGAAAATTTTAAAATATGTCAAGCATGAACCAAAAGCCAAGCATCAAACTTTATGATTTATTTTGAATATGCAAGAGATGATTTCATTATCATGCATATACTTTTCCAAAATCATAGCATGTGGCTCATTCAACTATGAGCACTTGGAATAAAATATTGACTCAAGACCATGCATTCTAAAATCTTTGTGTGAGATAGAAGATATTATTTGGAATTGTATTGAACTAATTTTGTAGGATCCGCTTTGGAACCTTATGAATTGTGAAGAATGAATAACGTTGAGTGCTCAATAAGGGATAGACCTCTATAATAGCCTTTGGTTGGTCTAGGAATATCTCTCGGTAGGTGGCCACCTCCGAGAAGTTGACTCTTTTCGATCAGGGCGTTAGTATAGAAGGTTGAGCCATCCTCACTCGGTAGGATGTACACCTACCAGGTGTTGGGGGTCAAGTGCTTTACAGAAATGAGAGCCACCTTTGTGCCATTTCACCACCTGACGGGGGTCATGCGCTTCACCTAGTGTGAGAGCCACCTCTGTGCCCCGTCATACTAACTTGGTTGCTTTTAATTGTTGAACAAAACAAGAACAAGAATAAGATGATGTTCTTGAAGAAATAGCTATGGTATTTTAATTGAAACCTCCACCTATTCTTCCTCATCATTTTTGGCCAACTCGTATCCCACAAGAGCTGGGATTTTCGAAATTCTTAGAAAGGAATTATCCAAGAATTTTATGGATATAAAAAATTAATTAAAAATTTAGGAATAATTTAAATTCAAAAAGGTTAGGACAAGGCTTGCAAGAATAATGGAGACAAGAATTCTTCTAGAATTCTTTTTAGGACAAGACCACATGGTCAGGATTTGAACTTAAGACCTTAGAGATTAAATTTCAAAGCACTAACCACTTAACCACATTAATTCTTATTCTTATTTCTCAACCAAATATCCTTCTTATCTAAGCCTCAAGCCGTCTTCCTATTTCAACCTCAAGCAAAAAAACCTTTTTACCCTTTCTACTAAATAAGCACAAATAAATCATATAACCTATAAATCACTATTAAAAGGCACACAAAATCATTCACGGGATATATTTTATGCATGATGACAAGTTATGCATCCCATCCCTCTTACTCTAGGATAGGTTTAGGTGGGTTTTACATCTAGAATATAGGGGTTTATATGAGGATTGATTTTAATGCACCTTTTGGATAAATTGGTTGAGACAGAATATGTTCACTAATTTAACTAGAAGATAGTGATTCTATGGATTGTAAATGAAGTGGGTCTATATTAAATCCTTCATGAGACCAAGGTGTTAATTGATTGTAAGATGTGCTAAATAATTCATTATCTTGTTTTCAAAAGCCTTTGTCTAAATTGCATATTCACATCGTTGATTTGTATAAATTTTTCTTTATTTTTTAATTATCATATCACTTTATTTGGTTGGTTAAATAATGAATGAAAAATTATTAGTGTGTATTTGTTTCTTTGGGGATCGATACTCGTTAATTCCCTATACTATACTTGTGATGAGTATATTTGCTCGTATGTGTAACTTGGGATTAATACTTTAATTAAAACTTGACTAATTGATGGATTTAAATTTAATGATTGTTATACACCTAAAATTTATGCATCAAGTTTTTGGCGCCGTTGCCGGGGAACAATATCATGAAAGCTTGGATTTTATTGATTTAACCATGTTTATATGTTTATATGTCTATATGTAAACAGGTGAATATGTATATATGTTCTTTGTGTAACTATGTACCATATCTTGTTATATATCTATATGTAACTTAACTAACTAACTTGATTTGATATTATACTATATGCATATGTTACTAACATGCTATTTTATGCGGGTAAGATGGCCAATTGGAACATGGGACAGTATCCTAACATGTCTCAAGAGATGGCATCTTAACCATCCGACTCCACTACCTTAAAAGGGGTATTAGGAAAATTTGTCACCTATATAACCGAATGCTTTCATGAGATAGATGACACATTAGCAAAATTTGAAAAAATGATTCGAAACACAGAAAGGCAAATTTGGTTTTTAATAGATCTATTGATTAAGTCACCATTAGGGATAGAAACACAACACGATTCAGTTGCCATTACATTACAGAGTAGTTAGGAGCTACCTGATTCTAACACAAAACCAACACCATCTAAAGAATATAGGCCGGCCCCAACCCTTCTTGATGAACCCCTTGAATAACAAGCTAAAAAAACAGATTTTTACCCACCAGTAGCTTACCCCACTCGAGCACAAAAAGTAAGAAAATTTGCACAATTTGATAAGTTTCTTGAAGTATTCAAACAACTGCACATAAATATCCCACTCGGTGAGCCTTTGATACACATGCCCAAATATGCAAAGTTCCTCAAAAGCATGCGTGTAAAAAAAAGGGGGTTGGAGGAATTATCCACTATGATTTTAAATGAAGAATGCTCTGCCATCTTGCAAGACCAACGGACAATGCCACGTAAAGAAAATGATTCAGGGAGTTTTTCTATTTTTTGTCTTGTTAGTACTCTTATATTTTGTAATGCATTAGTGGACTTAGGTACTAGTATTAATCTTTTGCCACACAAAACTTTCAAAAAGCTAGGCCTAGGTGAGCCCAAGCCCACTAGGATGAGTATTCAACTTGCGGATAGATCTATTAAATCTTCTAGGGGAATACTAGAAGATGTATTGGTCAAAGTGGATAGATTCATATTTCCTGTGAATTTTATTATTCTTGATATGGATGAAGATTTTAAAGTTCATTGAATCCTAGGTTAACCTTTCTTAGCTACTGCCAAAGCATTAATTGATGTTCATGAGGAAAAAATGACACTTAAGGTTGGGGATAAAGAAGTCATTATCAAAATCCATAAAAGCATGCAACATCCTACATCTTCTGATGATTCTTGTTTAAGGATTAAAATTCTTGATGAGTCTATCTTTGATTTTATGCTGGAATCATTTGTCAATCTTACTATAGACTTGATGGAACAAATAATTGCATATTTGGAAGATTCAAAAAAGGACCATGAGTTGGGAGAATTTGAGGAAATAAGAAAAAGCAGTTCGGGAAGGATGAAGCAACCATTGAGGAACCATCGGAATTGGACCTCAAAGACCTCCTCGAGCACTTAGAATATGCATTTTTTGCTAAAAGAGGAAAATTGACAGTGATCATAGAAAAAGACCTCACTTGTGATAAAAAGGCCAAATTAGTAAGTCTATTGAGAAAAATATAAGGGTGTCATTGCATGAAAAATCACAAAAATTAAGAGAATAAGCCATTCCTTTCACACTCACAAAATTTTGTTAGAAAAAGAAGCCAAACCCGTAGTGCAACCCCAACATAGGTTGAACCCAAATATGAGTGACGTGGTAAAAGATGAGGTGATTAAACTCTTAGATTCTGGCATCATTTACCCTATTTTTTATAGTATTTGGGTGAGTCAAACACAAGTGGTACCAAAAAATGGAGGAATAACTGTTAGCCCAAATGAAAAAAATGAGTTAATCCCAATGAGATTGGCAACCAGTTAGAGGGTCTACATTGATTATAGTGTTGGAATATATGCCCTCTTAGACTAGGTTTCTAATGTAATTTTAACTTGTATTAATAAAAGTATTTTTTTAGAATATATTTGTGAAATCTTTTTTATATTTGTGCATGGTTTTATTGGAAAGACCTATTGTGTTTAAGTAAATAGTTCATATGAATGGAGGTCTTTTACAGTAAGGTATGGAGTATGAGATACTTAACACATAAACTATTGTCTTAACTGGATGATGAGAATGGGAATCTTATCATGACAAAGTTATTATGTTATGAATTTTGAATAAGGAATGGCTTACCTTTAGCTAGTGAGTAGTCTACTCATTTCATAATACAATCATATTTTGAATACGTAGAACATGACTTGTAGTAGTGGTTTCTAAAACTACTATGTGATAAAATCCAGACTACTACCGCTATAACATGGACTTGTACTCTATAGCTTGAGTATAATTTGATGATCTGACGAAGCTGGAAGCGTATGCTTTGATATACTATAGTTGAGGCTCTTGAGAAGGACCAATATACTTGTATGTTGGGTATATATGACTAGTAAGTCAAGACAGACTTGTACAAGATAGTGTTTATACTATATCGCCCCTTGTGGTCGTTCGAATGATCTAATTATCCAGGGTCCTGGGGAACATAACTTGGATATTGGCTTTAGAGTAGCTCCTTTGGAAAGCTGAAATATTCCAAGAAGTCGTGGATCATTGGACTAGAAGCCTAAGGATAGTAGATGTTTTTTAAAGAGGTGTTAGTACATTCTTTCCTCTCTAAATGAACGACGATGTGTTGAGGGGTATTTTAGTCATTTCACCTATGGGTTGAAGACATAGCTAATGCAGTATTGTCCTTGAGGTCAATATTTTCTTATGGTGATATTAAAAAATATTTAAAATGTAAAATACAATTATTTATATAGAAATGGTATTTTGAAAATTTTAGTAGCCAAGACTATGTGTCTTTTTGGTCCTCTGAATAGCCCGTAAGTCCTAATTACTTTAGGTCGAGGAAATGGTCACAATGAAAAGGATTTTATTTTATTCAGGAAGTCTAATTTATTTTTTAGATTGGAATAAAATAAAGGAACAAGAGAAATTAAATTTATTATCTAATTTAATTGGTTAATAAATTATTTAGTGCCTAAGCCATGATTGAATAATTAGAATAATTAACTTCGGCTTAAACTAGTTAATAAAAGGCTTAATAATTATTTTAGTTCATTTGGACTCATTAATTATTTATTGGGTTATTTAAATAGGCCTAGGAAATAAATAATTAGTGGTTATTATTTTTGGGCTTATTGGGTCCAAGGAAAAAAATAAATTATTTTGGCACAATAGCCTGGACTAAAGAGTTATTTTTATTCACGGTACAAGAGAGTTAAGGATTATCCAAACCTCTTCTATTGATAACTTTCGGATGTTTTGAAATATTAAACACCAGTGTTTTAGTTATCTGGTAACGTGAATAGGAGTCGTGGAGTGCAGTTCTTCAGAACAGACTCACGATAGAAGAAAAAACAAAGCCTTTCTCTTTCTCTCTCGTTTCATTTCTTTTCTTTCTTTTTTGTCTTCTTGATTTTGTTAATTAATAGCAAAGGATCAAGAAGGCCTTTTCCTCACCTAGGTTGTTTCACCAACATAGATTAAGAGGAGGAATATTTTGAGAAGCGAAATGCTTCGCATACATGCCAAGGAGAAGCCGAAGGATCGCTAGATTTTTACTGGAATCGGAGCCAAGATAAGTAGACGCTCTAGGGGTTAGGACCTCGTCTTCTCAGCCAAACAGACCACAGACATGCAAAGGTATTGTTTTTCACCTTCCACTGCGCTGTGTCTTTACTTTTCTGGGTTTATTTTCCTTGTATGCATGGCATCCTCTGTATTCATTACCTTTAAGTGGTGTCAGAGCATGATGCTTTGAATGGCTTAGGATTGGTGCATGCTAGTTAATAAAATTGGCAAGACTAATGTGATTAATGTGATGAGATCCTTCACTGTTTTGGTATGGGTAGAAGCGTTGTAAATCTCGTGGTTGAGGTATAGGATCTCTATACAATTTTCCTTTATTGTTTTGGTTAGCTTTCGTGTAAACCCGATTTGAAAGGGCATAGGCGGATGTCATATTTTTTGTTGAAAAAATGTAACAAGAACCGCCTTGGGTTGATCACAAACGAAGTCAAAGAGAAGCCTAGGAAAAATTGTAGCGAAATCAACGAAAAAAAAAAATTTTGGAGGAAGAAGACAAGCGGAACTGCAAGCCTAGCAGGAAGCTGAGCGGAACCGCAAGCCTAGCTGGAAGTTGAGCCGAGCTGCTACTCGGTATGTCTGGAGTCGAGGTCTCCCAGGCCAGCCGCGGCTTGAAGCTGTAGCCGGGCCTGAGCTTTCCTGGGCTCGGCCGCGCATGAGGAAATCTTCCTTGGAGATGCAGTAACTTCCTCACGAAAGCTATTGCATCCTGATCGAATGCTTGCCCAGTTAGTGCGCGGGTGGGCGAGTCATGGGCACCCACCCGCGGACCATGATCCGTGGGTCTTCCCATGGGCCATAATCCATTGTGTCGGGTGCACAAGACTAGAGAATATATATATATATATATATATATATATATATAGGTAATATCTTTGAATATTTTACGTGAAAAATAATAGTAAAGGTTATTAGGTTTTAACAAGATCATTAATTAATTTAATTAATGTGTTTAATTTTTTTATTTGAGCACGTAGGATTAAAAATAGAAAAGTACGAAAACATTTACAATTTTCTAGCATGCTAATTATTTTAAGTCATATGTGCACGTTTTCTCAAAGACCAAAGTATTTGGGAAATTTTATTTGACAAGAAAAATATTTTAACTTAAATGGTTATTTTAACTTAAACAAAAATTAATCCTTGGTCATTTTCTTAAAGGTTTTTTATCCCTGACATAGAAAATATTTTAGATTTAGAAATTTTTGTAAATAAAAATAGAAAGCCATTTTAATTCATTTTAGCAAAGGAAAATTATTTTTGTCAAACAAAACCTTGAGATCAAAATCTCTAGAAATTTTTTAATGGAAAAATTTTGAAATTATTAAGTTTTTTACTTAAATAAAATTAATCTATGAGGAAAAATTTCTCAAAGGGTATAAACCTTGACATAGAAATTTTTATGGATTTAGACGTTTTATTTTAAGCTAAACGAGAACTTAATTGAAAATTTTGAAATGATATTTTTTTAAGAAAACCCTTATTTAAAAAACTAAGTGAGAGAGGGGTTCTAATGGCCCCACGGCTTCCATCACGATCTTCATTAGAGATAGTGGATCTCCTCGCGTCACCCTAGGAGTAAACCCGTATAGGATGGAAATGCCATAAGGATCTAGAACTAATGGAAGGATATAATTAATAATCCGGAACATTTACTATGATTGGCCAGCCCGCATTAGAGGTTATAGTACAAGGTATGTCTATACAAAATGAGAAGAAACAGCCATTCCCTTGATAGAGTTATCTTCTAGATCATTACCTAGAAGGAAAATTAATTTGTGGTGGTTAATACACTTAGCTTAGGAAACTGTTAATCTTTCCAAGAAATTGTGTCAGTTTTTCTAAGAGCCAAATTATCATGTTAAAGATAATAGTAATTGGGTTAGCTATTATCAAGTTTAATATGAGGATAAAGTGCACAAAATTATTTTTGTTTTATAAATACTGAGAATTTTTTTTATTTTTCAGAATTTCAAAAATGGTTGGTGGAGGTTCTTTCAATCTCTTAGCTGTTATTCTCCACGAGAATAAGCTAACGGGTCCAAACTATGTGGACTGGAAAAGAAACCTGAACATAATGCTTACAGCTGAGGAGTATAAGTATGTCCTATACAAGACCAGCCAAGTAATTGGGAAAGGTTCCACCGCTGAGGAGCGTGAGGCTGAAAAGGTATGGAAGAAGGCTGACGAGATGGCCCGATGCTATATGTTAGCCTTCATGTTAAATGTGCTTCAATCTAAACACGAGCACATGGCCACTGCATATGGCTTAAGCACATTCTAGCCACAATGTTCGCAGATAAAAGCCGACCCGCCCGCAAGGCAGGAGGCTCTTCAAATGATCATAAACACTAAGATGGCTAAGAGAGCAATAGTCAGAGAGTATATGTTCAAGATGATTGCTACTTTCGAGGAAGCAGAAGTCTTGGGGGCTGTAATTAACTCAGAGAGCCAAGTCGACATGGTTCTCAAGTTTTTTTTCGAACTTATTCATTTAGTTCAAGTTGAATTACAACATGAACAAGTTAAACATAGGTTTAACAGAGTTGATAAAGGAGCTCTAGGTGGCTGAGAAGGTCGTGAGCCACAGGCTAGAGTTATGATGGCCTTTTCTTTGAGAACTGGGCCCAAGCCCAGAAAATTCAAGAAGAAAAAGGGTAATGCAGTATACCAGCCCATGTCCCAGCCCAAAAATAAACTCAAAGGCAAATGCTTCAAATGTGAGAAGAAGGGACACTGAAAAAAGGAATGTCCAGATCTTCAGGCCAAGAAAAACCCTACACGTAATGTTCTCTATCTAGAGTCTATATCAATGGTTGGATGAACTTCCATTTGGATTGTTGATTCAAGAGCCACTGATCATATTTGTAACTCCATACAAGGGTTTAGAAAGATTAGAAAATTTCAAAAGGGCGAACATGGACTATGTGTGGGAAATAGAGCGCAAGTTTGGGCCCTTACTGTAGGAGAATTAGAACTTACTTTTGATTGTAATAGAATAGTTGTTTTAAATGATATTTTATTTGTTCCTGGTTTTTGCTAGAATATGGTTTTAGTTGCAAAACTTATAAATTAAGAATATTATGTTTCTTTTCATTATGGTATTACTATCATTAGAAATTGAGAAGTTACATGCCCTGGGCACATGTATGGAAATCTATTCGTCATTAATCCTATTAACTATCAATTAAATAACGCTCAATTTAAACTTTTAAATAGGAAGAGAAAGACCAATGTCAATGACTCATATCTTTGGCATCTAAGGTTGGGTCACATTAACACAACCAGGATTTAGAGATTAATCCATGATGGGCCTTTAGGATTATTGAGATTGGAAAGTTGGCCTCAGTGTAAATCATGTCTTATGGAGAAAATGACCAAAGGGCGGAGAGAGCCAAAGAAGCATTGAGTCTTGTTCATACTAATGTGTGTGGTCCTTAATCTACACTAGCAAAAGAGGGGTTTGAGTACTTCATCACTTTCACAGATGATTGTACAAGGTATGATTATGTTTATCTGATAAGACATAAGTCTAACTCTTTTGACAAGTTCAAGGAGTTTAAGGCTGAAGTGGAGCGTGGAATAGGTAAGCTAATCAAGACCTTATGATCGGATCGTGGTGGAGAATACCTTCTTGGTGAATTTAAGGACTACATGGTACATCATAGGATAGTATCCCAACTTTCTGCACCGAGGATACCCCAGCAGAATAGAGTAGCTGAAAGAAGGAATAGGACATTGATAAAAATTGTCCAAAGGATGATGTCTCATGCTACTCTTCTAGTGTTTTTTTGGGGACATGCCCTAGAAACAATAGCATATATTCTGAATTTGGTACCTTCCAAGTCAGTACATAGGACTCCCTATGAGATGTGGACTGGGCATAAGCTAAGTCTAAATCATCTCAAGATATAAGGTTGTCCAGCTAATGTACTGATCAAGTGAGACAAGTTAGAATCAAGATCAGAATTATGCTATTTTGTTAGGTATCCAAAAGGTACAAATGGTGGTTACTTTTATTATCCCAATGAGCAAAAGGTACTTGTGAGTACTAATGCTAGATATTTAGAGGATAAACAAAGTGTATCCACTAAAGACTCGACAAGGTTGGAACTTGAAGAGAAGTTATGTTCTGAATCAACTTCTCCTAACCCAGTTATAGAACAAGAAGAGGCACAATCTCAAGAACCTATACAAATGGAGCCTCGTTGTAGTGGGAGGATATCTAAAGTTCCAAAAAGATAGACTAGAGAGGCTTTTGACCTAGTCTCTGACCATCAGGAATAAGATCCAACTAAATATGAGGAGGCTATTGTTAATGCCGATACAGACCTATGGCATAAAGCAATGAAAGCTAAGATTGAGTTTATGTACTTCAATCAGGTTTGGAATCTGGTAGCTGTTGGATTGTATGCCCTCTTAGACTAGGTTTCTGATGTAAAATCGAATATTTTAATAAAAGAATTTATTTTCAAAAATTATTTGTGAATTTACTTTTTGTTTGTGCACAATTTTCGTTCAAAACAGATCCATTATGTTTAAATAAGTGATCCATGTGAATGGTGGTATTTCACAGTAAGGTATGGATCACGGGTTATTTAGCACATAAACATTTGTTTTTAACCTATTGATGAGACTGGGAATCTTATCATGTTTAGGTTATTATGTTATGAATTTCAAATGGGGAATGGCTTACCTTTAGCCAGTGAGTAGTCCACTCACTTCATGACATAAGTGTATTTCGAATACGTAGGACAGGACCTGTAGTAGTAGTTTCTAAAAGTACTATATGATAGAAACCCAGACTACTACCGCTACAGCATGGACTAGTACTCTACGACTTGAGTATGAGTTGGTGGTCTGACGAAGCTGGAAGCATATGCTTTGATATGCTATATATAGTTGAGGTTCTATAGTAGAACCAATATACTTGTGTATTGGGTATATGTAACTAGTTAGTTAAGATAGACTTGTACAAGATAGTTTCTACACTATATCGCCCCTTGTGGTTGTCCGAATGGTCTAAAATGTCCAGGGCCTTGGGAAACATGACTCGGATGTGTGCTTTAGGGTAGCTCCATTGGAAAGCGGAAACACTCCAGGAAGTCGTGGATCATTGGACTAGAAGCCTAAGGATGGTAGATGTCATTTAGAGGGGTGTTAGTACACTTCTTCCTCTCTAAATGTACAGCAATGTGTAGAGGGGTATTTTAGTCATTTCACCTGTAGGTCGGAGACTTTGCTAATGCAGCATTGTCCTTGGGGTCAATATTTTCTTATGGTGATATTAGGAAATATTTAAAATGCAAAATACAGCTATTTATATAGCAGTGGTATATTGGTCATTTTAGCAGCCAAGGCGATGTGTCTTTTTGGTCCTCGGAATAGCCCGTAAGTCCTAACTAATTTTGGGCTGAGGAATTGGTCTCAGTTCAAGAGGATTTTATTTTATTTTATTCAGGATGTCTAATTTATTATTAGACTGGAATAAAATAAATAAATAAATAAATAAAAATAGGAGGTGAGAGAAATTAATTATCTGGTTTAATTGGTTAATTAATTATTCAGGGCCTAGGTCCAGTATGAATAATTAAGAAATTAACTTGGGCTTAAACTAGGAAAAATAATTAATGTTTAATTATTTATTAGGTTATTTATATAAGCCCAATAAATAAATAATTGGAGATTAATTATTTCGGTTCATTTGGGCTCATTAATTATTTATTGGGTTATTTATATAAGTTCAAGAAATAAATAATTAATGTTTATTATTTTGGGCCTTTTGGGTCTAAGATAAATAATAAATATTATTTCGGCTCAATAGCTTGGATCGTAGGGTTTTTTCTAGATACGGTTTAGATGAATTTAGGGTTAAACCAAACTTATTTTCAGGATAACATCCGGATGTTTGAAATATGATATCTCGGGGATATGTTTATCAGATAATCAGAGACCTAGTTTTGGCTGACCAATAAACAAGTCTCTGGAGAAAGAAAAATCCTAATCTCCCTAACAACAACAAGAGTCACGCAGCTCTCTCTCTCTCACACGCCTCCTTACCTCTGTTTGTTCTCCTTGGAGCTTTGCTAAGCAATAGCAAGAGAACCAAAGAGACTTGAGACCGTTCTTCTTCACCGTTGTGTTCACCGACTAGAGGTTGGGCAGTGGCATATTTTGAGAGCTGAAAGGCTTGGCGTTCATGCAAACAAGGTGATGTAGGAGGCTAGCGGGTTTTCAACCGAAAGCTTCTTCAAGTGGGCAAGGCGAAGCGATTCCTGTCATTCAATCCATTCCTACTCAACCTAGTAGGTTTAAAGTGCGCAAATGTATGATCTTAACGTTTCAGTGCGGCCTTTAAGGCTTGCGTTTTTTTTTTCCTCTTTTTTTTTTTTTTTTGTTCAAGCATGCTCCTCTGTTTCTGCCCGTCAGTAGCTTCACCTGAAGGCAAAAAACCCATTGGGTGTAAGTAGGTTTACAAAAGGAATAGGAGAGCGGATGGGAAGGTGGAAACCTTCAAAGTTAGTCTTGTGGCGAAAGGGTATACTGAAAAAGAAGGGATTGACTATAAGAAAACCTTTTCCCGATAGCCATGTTTAAGTCCATCCATATCCTCCTTGCCATCGCATAATATTATGACTACGAAATATGACAAATGAATGTCAAGACAGCATTTTTAAATGGCCATCTTAGTGAAGACATCTATATGTCCCAACTAGAAGGGTTTATTGCTAAAGGCCAGGAATATATAGTTTGTAAGCATAAAAATCTATTTATGGACTTAAGTAGGCATCCAAAATATAGAAAATTCGTTTCGATGAGACTGTAAAGTCTTACAATTTCATTCAAAACGAGGATGAACTATATGTGTCTAGTAAACTAGAAGGTATAAATGTGATTTTTCTTGTTTTGTATGTGGATGACATTCTACTCATTGAAAATTATGTAGAGACACTATCATCTCCTAAGGGTTAGCTATCTAATCAATTTAGTATGAAGGAATTAAGTGAAGCCAGTTACATTCTCAGGATAAAGCTTCTTAGAAATAGAAAGCAGAGAATGTTAGGTTTATCCCAAGCTACATATATTTACAAGATGCTGACCAAGTATAGTATGGACTCATGTAAGGGAGTATTGATCCCTTATAGACATAGGTTGTCTTTTTCCTCAAAAGACTGTCTAAAGTCTTAAGAAGAAAAATATAAAATGAGTAGGATTCCCTATGCTTCAGGTGTGAAAAGTCTCATGTATGACATACTGTGTACTAGTCCAGATATCTGCTTTACCGTAGGCTCAGATGTCAGTCAAACCCTGGGGAGGTTTATTGGTAGGCTGTAAAGTATATTCTCAAATATATCTTAAAGGTATAAGAGATTATATGCTAGTTTACAGGGCTAATGACTTAGTTCCTACATGATACACAGATTCAGACTTCTAGGCAGATAAGGATGAGAAAAATCCACTAGTGGATATGTCTTCACCTTCTTTGGAGGATCTATTTTATGGAGGAGTATCAAGCAATCTTTGAGGCATCCAATGAAGTAGTTTGGCTCTAAAAGTTCCTTTTGGAACTTGGAGTTGTGCCACAAATGGACAAACTTGTTGTGATGTATTGTGACACCACTCGTGCAGTCTCACAATCTAAAAAACCTAGGAACCACAAAAAGAGGAAGCACTTGGAAATGAAGTACCACCGAATCTGGGATTTCATCCAGAGATGAGAAGTCATGGTGGAATAGATTTTATCGGAGAACAATCTTGCAGATTCTTTCACCAAACCTTTGGTAAAGAGAGTCTTTAGAAGACACTTAGACGCTATAGGAGTGGGCACCTATGGACTTATTTAGTCTTAGAGTGCAAGTGGTAGATTGTTGGAATGTATGCCCTCTTAGACTAAGTTTCTGATGTAATTTTGGCTTGTATTAATAGAAGTATTTTTCTCAAAATTTGTTTGTGAAATCTTTTTTATATTTGTTCATGATGTTATTGGAAAAAACCCATTGTATTTAAGTAAATAGTTCATGTGAATAGAGGTCTTTCACAATAAGGTATGGACCATGTAATACTTAACACATAAACTATTGTTCTTAACTAGATGATGAGAATAGGAATCTCATCATGGCAAAGTTATTACGTTATGAATTCTGAATAGGGAATGGCTGACCTTTAGCCAATGAGTAGTCTACACATTTTATAACATAAGCGTATTTCGAATATGTAGAATAGGACCTGTAATAGTGGTTTTTAAAAGTACTATGTGATAGAAACCCAGACTATTACTACTGCAGCGTGAACTTGTATTCTACAGCTTGAGTATAAGTTGGTGGTCTGATGAATCTAAAAGCATATGCTTTGATATACTATAATTGAGGTTCTTGAGAAGGACCAATTGATAGGAGCTAAATTGATTATACTTTGCTTAGTTATTTAAGGCTCTTTTGTAATACATTTTGTGAAATAACTGGTCATATTCTTTCATATTTGAGATTTTACCCTTGGAAAGATATTTTGGGTCATTACTTCAGGATTTTGGGTAAAACAAAGCAAAATCGTCGCGAAGCAGAGCAGAGGCGGTGCTGGCTGCAAGGCTAGAACCGGTGCCGGCTACACTCTGGAACTATGCGCACAATTCGGAGAAAAATCGGCGGACGAGTGGAGAAACAGAACCAAGGCGGCGCTGGCTCCGAAGGACCAAGGCGGCGCCAACTGTGGTCTATCCCTGAGGCGGGATCTTTTTATGCGTTTTTGGACATCTGAAGAGTTTTAGCAGCTTCCAACTTCTACTCGGCCAAGAACTTTGTACCTACGAGTTTAGCCACCTCTTAAGCCTATAAATAGATGGAAAACACAAGGGAAAAGGGGAAAATTCATTGATCATCATAGAAAATCACTTAGTCCAAAGAGAATTCTTCAAAGTTCAAGGAGGGTTGTACAAGAAGGTTTTCAAAGGAAGAAGAAAGAGGCTTGTCTATGAGTTCCTTCTTTTACTTTGTTTTCTTTTTCTTGAACAATGATATGTTAATTGTTTTATTGTAATTCGACATTGTTTTATATATTCATGATTTCTAGAGTTATTTGATTTTTTGATTAATTGGTTGTTATTCTTGGTATTCAATTACTTATGCTTATTACGAGATTAGTTAGTTTATTCTATCCATTGACTTGCTAGACTAAAGGGGGTTGATAGGTGTTTCGATGTAGTAATTTCATACTCTGTTAGCAATTGACTTGCTGGACCAAAGGGGGTTGATTGTTTAAGAACTGATAACTGAAGATTAATTGATGTCTTTCGAGACCAATGGTTCATTGATTAATTTCATTTTCTAAATTCGCCGAGACCAAGGGAATTTAATTAAGGATGGTGTTTCATGCGTCTTTTGGATGAATTAGTTGAGACGGACCAAGTGATTCTAATTTATCTAGGAGATACTGATTTCATGGATTGACCATCAAAGTGAGTCTACCTTTATCCTTCATGGTGCTAAGAGAATGATTGGTTATGATAATGGTTAAGTTTTTTAAGATCATGTTTGTCTAAACAATGGCTTGAGTTACATCAATCTACATCCTTGACATATATACATATTTTTATTTTTATTTTCTTTTTAATTTTCTTTTTATTTGTTTTTCACTTTATCGAGTCGATTAAACAATGAAATAAGGGTAATTAATGTCTACTTGTTCCTTGAGGATCAACACTTGTTTTAACCCTATGCTCAGTTTGATAATGAGTACGCTTGCTTATATGTGTGATTTGGGTTTAACATTTTAATTTGAACTTGATTGGGAATGTGCTTAATTCTGTATAATTTTTATACCCAAGTCTGAACGCATCACCAATATACTTGTATATTGGGTATATATGACTAGTTAGTCAAGACAGATTTGTATAAGATAGTGTCTACATTATGTCGCCTCTTGTGGTTGTCCGAATGATCTAATTATCCAGGACCTTGGGGAACATGACTTGGATATTGGTTTTAAGGTAGCTGATGCGTATTTATTTGGGTATGAAAAATCATATAAAAACTAAGCACATTCCCATTCAAATTTACTTTAAAACGTTAACCCCAAATTACACATATGAGCAAGCGTACTCATCATTAACATAGCATAGGGTTCAAACGAGTGTCAATCCTCAATGAACAAGTATACATTAATCATTTTTCTTTCATTGTTTTACTGACTCAATAAGGTGAAAAAAAAATAAAAAGGAAAATAAAATAAAATATATACATGTCAAGGATGGAGAAGTATGTAACTCAACCCAATGTTTAGACAAACATGATCTTAAAGAACTTAATCGTTATCATAACTAATTATTCTCTTGGCATCATGAAGGATTTAGATAGATTCATTTCTTTTTCAATCCTTGAAATCACTATCTTCTAGATAAATTAGAATCATTTGGTCTCGTCTCAACTAATTCACCCAAAAGATGCATTAAATACAATCCTTAATTAAATTCCCTTGGTCTCGGCGAATTTAAAACATAAAATTAACCAATGAATCCTTAGTCTCGACAAACATCAATTAACCTTTAATTACCTAGTCCTCATCAATTAACCCCCTTGGTCTCAGCGAGTTAATAGACAACAAATATGAAATTAATCAGGTGAAACCACCATCAACCCCTTTGGTCTCAATGAATTAATGGGAAGAACCAACCAATTAATCTCACAATAAGCTCAAGTAATTAAATACCAAGAAAAACAATCAATTAGTCAAAAGATCAAGTACTCTAAATATCATGAATATCTAAAACAACGTTAAATTACAATAAAACGATTAACATATCATTTTTCAAGAAAAAGAAAACAAAGTAAAAAAAAGCACTCATAGACAAGCCTTCTTCTTCTTCCTTTAAGACCTTCTTGCACAACCCTCGTTGAATTGAAGAATTCCTCCTTTGATTGAGTGATTTTCTGTGATGATTAATGAATTCTCCCATTTCCTTTATGTTTTCCATCTATTTATAGGCTTGGGAAGTGTCTAAACTTATTGGTGTAATGTTCTTAGCCGAGTAGAAGTTGGAAGATACTAAAACTCCACAAATTACCAAAAACAACGTAGAAAAATCAAAGCACCGCCTTAACTTCTAGGCATAGCCGGCGCCGCCTTTGCTCTCAGAGCTGGCACCAGTTGTGTTCTGTTTCTCCAATTGTTCGCCGATTTTTTTCGAAATTCCGCACAATGTAATTCAGCATGCAGTTGGCGCCGCCTTGGCTCTTGGAGCCGGTGCCGGTTCCACTCTGTTTTTCTCTGTTTTGACAATTAAACGTCGCCTCGAAGTTCATGTAAACAGTGCATGGTCGGTGCCAGTTCCAGTGCCCTAGCCAGTGCCGCCTCTCCTCTGTTTTGTGACGTTTTCGCTTCGTTTTACCCCACAAATCTGAAATAATGAACAAAATACCTTTCCAAGAGTAAAATCTCAAATATAAAGAAATATGACTAGTTATTGAACAAAATGTATCACAAAAGAGCCTTGAATAACTAGGAAAAATATGACTAATTTAGCCCCTATCATATTCCCCCACACTTAGCTCTTTGCTTGTCCTCAAGTAAAGTATCAAGAACAAGTAGGAAAACACAAGGTTTAATCAATCACTCAATCAATTTTAAAATAATATTTTCCATGCTTTTTTTATTCAAGAACATAAAACACATACTACTACACCCTTCACAAGAAATGCAAGACTTGTGTAAGTGAATAATGACTTAGTAGAACCATCCCAATACTTTACAATATTCTCAAACCATTGGAAAGAATTTAGTTCAAAAAGAATATACATTCCCTAGGCTTACTTTTCATACACTCTCTCCACTAATTCGAGACATATCATGATTCTACTTAAGTCAAGTAGGACTTTCAAGCTTGTAATGTAAGGCTTAAGGCTTGTAATATAGCTTATCAAACGAATGATATTGGAGAATCAAAAATCAAAGAAACTGAGAGTTCGCAAGAAAAGGATAAATAAATGAATCAATAATTTCCAACACTTCTTGCTCTCCTATTCCAAAAATCAATCAAACCATAACCTTATTTAGTACTTACAACTCAACTCAAGCAAATCCTTCATTTTTTCTCTCTTTTTCTTCTTCTTCACATCTTTTTACTTTCTTCATCAATTTTTCTCTATTTTTCACAAGATCACTCATATTTTTTAGCAATGGTGTCAAGTACTTTATATGAATTTAACTTTTACAGCTCAATCACCATTCCTCTTGTGATCTTTTGTCCCTCTTTTCCTTTAAAAAAATTTTCTTTTCTTTCTTTTCTCTCTTCTTTTCACTCTTACTGCTGCTTTTCTTTTCTTTTTCAATTTCTTTCTTTCCATCTTTTCTAGCAGCTGTTTCTTTTCTTCTCTTGTTTTCAATCTCTCTTTTCTTTTTCTTCTCTTTCTTTGCTTTCTTTTTTTCTCTTTCCAGCTCAATTCACTATTGATACATGACTGAAAGTGATATTTTTCAAGTATTCTTCCTCAACATTCTCTTACATATACTTTCATCTATCAAGAGCATAAATATTTGGAAAATTATTCAAACTCTCAGAAACAAGTAATGGACAAAATATTGTGACGGGCTTTAATGAAATAAATCAACAATTTAGGTTCAAAATAGGCACTAATGATCATATAAAAATAGGTAGGCTTGAAAAGCTCAAACTATCCAAAGAAGGCCTATTACCGTCATCCCTAAGTTAAATCATAACTATCTTTCTTATTTCGCCTCGAGAGGTATTCAAGTAAGTTATAGAATGCTCCATGAATTTTAGTAAAAAAACAGGTTTAAGAACAATGTAAACTATTTGATCAAGAACTACTTCATCTAAGTGAGTGCAAAAAGTCATGCATAAGCCATAAATAATCTAGAACATATGCTCTATAATCCATCATAAAGACATGCACAGAAAATATAGCTTGAAATCTCAAAGAAAGTCAGAAAAAATTTTGAAATTTTTGCTCACAAGAAGGATAAAGTATAGAAGAATTTTCAATCAAATCACTCCCCTACACTTAAACTGGACATTGTCCTCAATGACCAAATAAATATAACAAGAAATAACCCATGCCATGGGACCAAAAATAAAAAGGAGAAGAGATAAGAAAGTCAATACTGCCATTACAAATTAGCTCCAAAAGTTCCAATCTTTTAACTCTTCAAATTTTCAAAACTTTTAAACAAAAAATTTCTAAAGTAGCTCAATACTAAGAAACACTAAGATAATTGATTAAAACTTGGTCAGAAAATATCACCAAACCACTCCCCCATACTTAAATTGAACCATGCCCTCAGTGGCACAGAATTAACAACTTAAAGCATCTCCAAAGGGATAAAAATGAATAGAGGGGTAGAAAGTTTAAGCAATACTTCCCAAATGCAATAAAGCGCCAAAAAATATTTAAACTTGAGATAAAGAGAAGGGCTTGTCCAAGAGGACTTTATTCCTATAAAACAAAACATAAATAAAAAGCACAAGAAAAATAATAATAAAATAAAAACACATACCTAAATAAAGGAAAACAAATTAAAGAAAAAGACTAAAAAATAAAATAAAATAAAATAAAAACTCTCTACGCCCATCATGCTTTCTCATCAAACCTTTTGAAACAAAATTAACGCTTAAAATAGAAGACAGACATGATGAATGTAGAATGAAAAATGGAGGATTTTGAAACATGGAGGGTTCATGAAAACGATTTGTCTCAACAAAGCCAAACACATAAACCTACTTCTCTAACATTCTTTTAGACACATAAATATCTTTTCAACAGATGAGTGCGCATGGTATCTAACGGATGCATCAACTTTGAAATCATCAATTAACCATTCAAAAGAATTTTTACAATTAAAATTCCCCTTTAAACTTAGCATTTGATTTCTTAAAGATGGGATTGGAAAATCCTTACTTTTCAATGCTTCTACAAATACTAAGTTACCTCCCTGAAATTGGAGTGAAGGATAGAATTCGTCACCATCCTCAAAGGGTTTCTTAGAATGAATAATAAATCCAACTTCGTGAAGCATGTTAAACTCCATACATCAGCATTGGGACCATTGTTCTCTAAGAAGTTTGAGGAACCTAAGAAATCATGTGACAAAGAAATATTAGAATTATGAGCACATAGAGTAGAATTAAATACCTCTCTTGCCACATCATGCAATTGTCCTTCATAGTCGCTCTTTTTGTTCCATGGTCAATTGTACGGGCAAGCATGAACTCATGAGTTTCCTCAACAATCTGAACTAATTATTTCCTTTGATCGAACACACGTTGGGAAGCTTCTTCATGCCACTGAACAGATGAATTTGTATTGGCAACCAAAGAATTTATTAATGCTTCTAATGACGTCTCACTAAAAACATCAATGTTAGCTTGTAATTTTGCCAATCTATCATCAATGCTGTTTTTTTTTTTTAGAAATGAAATAAAAATGATGAACATGTAGCAATGATGAATAATGCAATTTAATTTATGAAGAAATAAATAAAAATGGAACAAAACAAAATCTACTATATCGCCTTCAGGTAATTGGATCATGTATCAAGGCTAACATCTAGCAAAGACAAGACGAAAGTTACATAACATAATTCAAAATTAAAACAAAATTCAAATAAGAAAAAGTTAGTCAATGTTAGTCAAAGTTAGGAGGTTAGATTACAAGGGTATACACACAAACATAAAATACAAAAGATGCAACCTTTTTGCGAAAAGAACAATTGTACATATTTTACATATTTACGTATTTATATATTTATATGGTTAAATCAACAAAATCCAAGCTTTCATACTATTGTTCCCCGGCAACGGCACCAAAAATTTGATGCGTATTTATTTAGGTATGAAAAATCATATAAAAACTAAGCACATTCCTATTCAAGTTTACATTAAAATGTTAACCCCAAATTACACATACGAGCAAGCGTACTCATCATTACCATAGCATAGGGTTCAAACGAGTGTTGATCCTCAAGGAACAAGTATACATTAATCACTTTTTTTTCATTGTTTAACCGACTCAATAAAGTGAAAAATAAATAAAAAGGAAGATAAAATAAAATAAAATATATACATGTCAAGGATGGAGAAGTATGTAACTCAACCCATTATTTAGACAAACATGATTTTAAAGAACTCAATCGTTATCATAACTAATTATTCTCTTGGCATCATGCAGGATTAAGATAGATTCACTTCTTTTTCAATCCATGAAATCACTATCTTCTAGATAAATTAGAATCACTTGGTCTCGTCTCAACTAATTCACCCAAAAGATGCATTAAATACAATCCTTAATTAAATTCCCTTGGTCTCGGTGAATTTAAAACATGAAATTAACTAATGAATCCTTAGTCTCGACAAACATCAATTAACCTTTAATTACCTAGTCCTCATCAATTAACCCCCTTGGTCTCGGTGAGTTAATAGACAACAAATATGAAATTAATCAGGTGAAACCACCATCGACCCCTTTGGTCTCAGCAAATTAATAGGAAGAACCAACCAATTAATGTCATAATAAGCTCAAATAATTAAATACCAAGAAAAACAATCAATTAATCAAAAGATCAAGTACTCTAAATATTATGAATATCTAAAACAATGTCAAATTACAATAAAACGATTAACATATCATTTTTCAAGAAAAAGAAAACAAAGTAAAAGAAAGCACTCTTAGACAAGCCTTCTTCTTCTTCCTTTGAAGACCTTCTTGCACAACCCTCGTTGAATTGAAGAATTCCTACTTTGATTGAGTGATTTTCTGTGATGATCAATGAATTCTCCCATTTCCTTTGTGTTTTCGATCTATTTATAGGCTTGGGAAGTGTCTAAACTTGTTGGTGTAATGTTCTTGGCCAAGTAGAAGTTGGAAGATGAAAAACCTTAAAAGGGGGGGGTGAATAAGGTTTTTGGCAAACAAAAATGATTTTTTCGAATTGTCTAAAATGCCGAATGAGAATGATCACTAAGATACTTGGACTGACTTTATAGATGTATAGAAAGCTAGCTAAATACTCGCAGATGTATATTCAGATTTAGATAGTGAAAGATCATAGAAATATAGTACATGAACCACTGAATAAAATGAGACAAGAGATGTAGAGTGGTTCAATCAACAATGATCTATGTCCACTACCTTAAGCCTCACACTTAAGGTTTTTCAACCCTATTTCATTAACCTCACTTAATGAAACCAATTCATATACAAGAGAGGATCACCACACTAGGTTTTCCACAACCTCTCAAACACATCAAGGATCACCTCACTAGGTTTTACTCCACAACCTTAACACATACACAAAACAAGGATCACCTCACTAGGTTTTACTCCACAACCTTAACACATACACAAAACAAGGATCACCCTAATGGGTTTTACCACACAACCTTGCACATACATAAAACGCAAGGCTTACCCCTATAGGTTTTACACCACAACCTTGCACAACAACAGAGAATTGAAAATCAATAGAATAGAGATAAGCTCACTTACTTGAGCAGATGTTTTCTCAGATACAAGTCACAAATTACTTTTATCTTTGATACACAATGAACGCATATTGAAGCTAGATGAAAGGAGATTTTTTAAAGTATTGAGCAATAAGGTTTCTAAGATGAATGTTTCAAAAATCCTACTTCTAATCTTGCTTTGAGGGCTATTTATAGAGCAAAAAAGAGAGTGCCAACGGTCATTAAAAAATGGCTACAAATTTTTCTGTTTAAACTCATCCGAGTTTTGGACGAAGATACATCCAAAAGGTAAGTCCAAAATGGCACATTCCTGACAGAAATTTTTTAACCTTGTTTACAGGATTTTGGATGAACCTTTTGGATTCAAACTGTTCCATCCTAGCCTTAGCCTTATGTACTTCCACTAGGATTTACCCATGCAATTGTCTGCTTAGGATGTGGACAATTAAATATTTTATTCCTTCTTCTCTGCAATTATAACAATGAATAATCGACTTTCCCTTATCTATCCCTTATTTCCTTGGAAATTTTCCTTTCTTTTGCCAATTGATTCCTTTAGGCCTCTTATTTCAATATGGAGTTCGAAATTTTTGTTTATTTCCATATCTAGCTTGCTCCAAATCTACCTCTTCAACTCTTGAAAGTATCTCCACTGTGCACTATAACTATTTAGAGCCATACTAAGCAAAACTCTTTTAAATTCAGGATATAGACCTTTCACTAAGTAACAAAATGTAGGGTTTTGGTACGAAAATATTATACATGCATACCTACCTTCACCTACTAACCATGCATACTGAATATGTACACTAGGGTGCTATAAATACAAGGATTCCCTAAGCACTATCATTGCTAGATTCGAAAACTAGGGAGTCTAAAATCTATAGATACGTAGTAATATTCAGGTGTGTTTGATCCAAGACCTCCTATGTTTTCATCTCCTGAACTATCATTTAAGTTAAGGTCACTGGCATCATTCTCTACAGCAGACTCCTCAAAAGATATTGCAACTACCTTAACTACTTTATTTTCTGACTCATCTGAAGAAACTACAATCACCTCAGATTTTTGTATCCTATCTACATCCATCCCTGGTTCTACTACATCTCTCGCCTTCTCAAACTCCTTACGGGTTTTCTCAAAATTATCTGCTCTGGTCTGTGTCTTTATCTTAGGTTGTGGCCCTCCAACATCATCATGGTAGAATTAAGGGCTGATATTGAGTAGACTCAATGGCAAAGTTCTGATCTTCACCTGCTTAGGTGGGTAAGAGCTTTCTCCTTTTTTCCTACTGGCTATCTTTGGTCTCGTTATTATGTATAGGCCTTGTACCTTTATCGTCTCAACTAGCCATCTCTAGAAAAGAATAGTCATATTAATTTCCCTCTAAATCTACAAATCTCTAATTAAAGACCTATAATTATTGCCCTGATACCAATTTTAACACCTTTGCTTTTCTTTATCGTAGTAGGTCTTGTCTTCGTGGGATGTCACCCCGTCTGACTTCCAGACAAGAGGCCTTTATATTGATTTAAAACTTAAGGCAGATAAATAAAAGTCAAAGCTCAAAGTAGATAGATAGAAAATTTCCTTTTATTAAACTAGCATACTAGTCAATATAGATATATCACCTCAGTCTCAAAATACAAAAGATGGTAGATATACTCTTTGTGCATAGCAACTACTCGAAACTTTACTATACTGGACTAAGAAATAGGTTTCGCATCACGATCATATTTTTTTTAGCTCTGAGTCATAAGAAAAAGAGAGAAAATAGACACTTGTGTGAATGTTATACTCAGTGAGTCGCGTGTACGCTATTGTTTTTCTTTGTAAAATAGACAACATAAAATAGTTGCATTTTCCTACTGAAAATAACTCTACAAATCAATTAGTGGAAACTTTATCATTTGATAATAAAAGATTCCCTACATGTATGGAAAACATAATTTTATCAAGTATTACTGTCCCATTTTTTGTTTTAAGAAAGCAGGCACTTCTCTCAGTAGAAGGACGACCTATGTGTAAAGTTTACAAAGCTTCGGCTTCTGCCATTCTTTCTTTTTTGCCAAAGACTGTGCCTTTTAGCACTTAACCGTATCATGTCAGAGTGGCGAGTGCAATAATGCATCTCACATAGTGCTTAGAGATATTTTACTTACCACCATAAGCAAGAGGTCCTAATCCTGTGGTTAATCACTATTGAGGTCGCAAGGGGTTGAACATACTGATACGTGTTTTTTAGTGTAGAAAATATTACCTACAAATAACACAATTACTCAAGTTTTAATTAAAACACCAACAACTAAAATCATATATACGGGCAAGTATACCCATCGTATAGTGTAGGGCATAGTAAGTATCGAATCCATGAGAACTTAGGCTCTCACCTTACTTTACCCAAATCTTTATTGTTTAGCCAATAAAATAAGAAGAGAATAGAAAGAAAAATAAATAAAGATAAAAATATATATCACTCAAGGATGCAATTTCATGTAACTAGACAAATTATCTAGAAAACACAAGATTCAATCAATTAGCATTCATCACAATCAATTATCGCCTTGGCATCATGAATGAATATAAAGACAAATTCCACTGCATGTATCAATCCATGGTGTAACACCCCACTATTGTGTACCCAAAAAGGGTGGGGATGTCGTCTCGTCCTGGAGGACAAGGGGTCTTTAAAACGAGGTATAAAAATGTAAAGACAACCAAAGAAATCTAACTTAGATAAATAACGGAAAACCCTTATTACATCGGTTCAAACACGAGCAAAACTAAACAAAAACAGATATCCGATTAGAAACTTGAACCAACAATTGTCTCCTAGAACACAATGGAAAAAAATAACAAATGCTTCAACTATCACATGCCCCACTTGCTCAGCATAATCTATCTCCTGAAAATATGATATAAAATAGTGTGAGATTAAATCTCAGTAAGTCCTATGTGTGCACATGGTACTTTGAACAGTTCGTGTATGCATAGTGAAAAATATTTGTAGAAATATTCGGCAAGTCATAAATAATTTTCTCTTTGCAAGGAGTGGGTTTTTCTCATTGTCACACTTTATACAAAATAAATCATCCCCTCGAATAAACAGTCATGTCACCACATGTTTGGCGTTCTAATCAAGGTGAGTGTGCAGCCCACCGGGTAAGATACTCCTCCTTCTCTACATCCAACAAAACCATCTGGGTGTCCATGCTGGGAAAATAAATAATACCTTACCAGGTACAAATGCTAACTCGGACTGGCCTGACCAACCAACACTGTCACCTTTTCAAGCCGAGCTTATCTTCTAGAGGTGGCCTCTAGCCAGAAGACTTACTCAAGCCCTCCAAGACTAGTATTATTAGCCTACCCTTATTGAGTACTCAAAGAACATATCCGTCAATTCCTGATTCAAAATATTTCCATATCTTGGCTTTGTAAAACGTGATTTTCTTTAGAAGAGTTTTCTAAAAATTTAGGAGAAAGAATAGTGTTCTTGATAGAATCGTTAGTTTGACAAAACCGGTAAAAGAGTAAATATCCATGTTTACAACCCAAGCAAACATAGTTTAACAATAGCTTCACAATGCTTTACCACATAGACTTGCCATCACAACATTTAACAAAAGAGTTTATGCAGGGACTTACTTGATATGCCTCAGATAAACAAGATAAAATCACAGCTTCCTTCCTTCCGATACCCTCCTGATCTAGAATCACATAATATCATGATCAGGGTCTCAATCGATTCAAACATGCATTAAACTCATTTATTCCCATAACAATTCACAATCCATTATCTACCTCCAAATAAATTATCTACTTCTCAAAGTTCATACACTATGACCCTACATCCATCAAAGACATGATTAATATATCAAAAAGGTCTTGACTTGACCATCACAATTCACATCCGTCATTAACACAATAAAACATGGCATTACTATCCATCGAATATTCTTAAGTAATTACTCGACTCAAAATATTCATCTATCCCCACCAAGCACATATATCATGCTATCATACTTTCTTAGACCTTATCAATCTCATTAGACCTTAACTTCAACATCAAGGGTAAGAATTCCCTTACCTTGAAACAACCGGGTTATCAAGATCTCGATGCTCCTATGGTGATCGTCCCGAGTTCGTTTGAGAAGAAGGAAAAAACTTCCTTCTTTCCTTCCTTTTGTCCGAAGGTAGCTAAAGAGGATAAAACCAGCCTTTAGGTGGCGTGATTCATGGGAAGGAAAAGAGAAGAATTGACGGAAGAAAGGATTCAAGAGGTTGAGATGATTTTTGCTTACCTTAGGGTGTGATCGGTTTTTTTGCTAGGAATTGCTCTTGGGATTTTTGAAAATTGCAGAAGAGTTCTTGCTGGAATTTTCATGTAGGAAGGAGGGAGTGGTCGGCTACTGTGATTTAGGGTTAGAGAAGTTTGAGTTAGGGTTAGATGGTGGTGCTAAGAAGGACTCCTAATGGCTTTAGGTTTCTTGGACAGCAAGGGAGAAAATTGCAGCTTGCTGTACCCCTTTTTGCTACTAAAATTGGGAAGGTTTAAGAGAAGAAAATAATTTGGAATTGTTCTCTTATGCTGGCCGAAATATTACTCAAGAAAAGGGTTGTGTGTGTTCAGTTCTTTTTGGCTAATCAAGGAAGAGTTTGCACAGCTTTTGGTCACCGAAAATCCTGTGCACATGCAGTGGTTTTTGTGCGAAAATTTACTGAACAAAAGAGGGAAAATTTAGGCTATTTTGGTTGCTAATCTGTCCGCAATTCAGAGAGGAAATAATGAGTTCTTTAGGCTTTGAAATTGGCCAATTCAATAGGGAGTTTTAGTGGTGGTTGGAGTGCAGAATTTTCGGTCATTGCATTAAGCAAAGCCGGCCGAAAATTTTGGTTTGAAGCTGCCGAAAATCCTGGTTTGAAGCTGGCCGAAATTCTGGAATTTTTAGTGGATAAAATATGATTTTGTGTCACCACAGTAATCTGATTTGGTGAGGGGTGTTCTAGGTGATTTGAGCTCGGGTTTGAAGAGTTTGATTGCACTTAGGAGTGCAGGAATTTCGTGCAGCTTGTGCATGCACACGGCTGCCAAAATTTTGCAGGAAAAAGAGAGAGTAAAACCTAGTTGATTTAGGATTGAAATAAAATCTAATTTGCTAAAGGGTTTAGGATAAGATTTTCTAGTATTGAAAGAGTTTGTTTTGAACTAAAACACCTTCAAAGGTGGCGGCACTAAGCTGGAAAATTTTCCAGATTTTTAGCTAGGGTTCTATGTTCAAAATCAACAAGTATCTAACTAGAAAAATAACAATTTAGTTCCAACTATCAATTACAAAATCTGATACATTAAAACCAAGCTGGAATCTAATTATTCTAGCTACGATTTTCGAAAATCAAAGAATAAAAGCTGGAAATAAAATTAAACTTTATCCTCGTAAAAAAAAAAATCCTTGAATTTAGGAGATAAATATGGAGACATAATCCTTAGATGATGGCGCTGAAATTCACTAGGATGGCTAGGGTTTTTCGGCCAAAGCATGAAGAAATCTAGAGAAAAGAATTCAAAAGGAAAACTAAGATTCGCAAGTGGTAAGATTCAAACTTGGGTCACCAAGGAAAATCACCAAACCCAACCGCTATTCCAAATCAACTCTGATGATAATATTTCTCTAGGAAATTCTTTCCACCTTAATTCTCATCCCTCCATCTCCTCTACTAAACTTCACTTAAAACAACTCTCAAGTAATGCAACAACACATTTAAATAATTTTATGCAAGCACAACCTTGAAAATCACATGCATCTATGCAAAAATAATTTGAAGATATCACATGAAATGCGAGATGCTATGCAATGCATGACTTTTTTCCCATAGGTCAAAGGTGATTTTGGGCGGGGTATTACACATGGAATCACTATATTTTGATTCATATTAACAGATTTGCCAATCAAACTAACATATCTAAAGCATGTATTAAGTTTATCATTATATTTTGATTTAATTAGCAGATTTGTCAATCAAACCATCCTAACTAAAATATACATGAATCTCAATTCCTTAAAAACATGAAATTAGCTAATGACCATCTGTCAAGATGAAATCAAGTAATCTTTGATCACTTAGTTCTAAAATCCTAACTTTGTCGTTCAAGTCCAATAAGGTTTGACAAATATGAAATCAATGTAATGAAACTCTTAACATCGTTTTTTCAAGTTAATTAGAAGAACTCGCATTAATAACCAATGATAATAATTAATCAAATACCAAAGACAACAATAGATTGATCAAAGATTCTAATTAACTCAAAATCATAATCTCCAAAATAATATCCAATTACAATCAAAACATTAATCACATCATTGTTAAAGAAAAGTCAACAAAGGGTAAAAGATAAAACTCATAGACAAGCCCTTCTTCTTCTCTTGAAAACCTCATTTGAACAATGCTCCTTTGAGTGGTGATTGAGTCGCAAGCTTGGATCCTTCAAACCACACCTTTCTCTTGTGTTTTCTTGTGCTTTTATAGGCCTCTTGGATGCTAAATTTGTGACTTAGGAAGTTTTGGCCGAGTAGGATTCAGAAAATACCAAATTCGTGCACAGAACATTCGCCTTTTAGAGCGGACCTGACACCAACTACCTTCAACCCACTTGGTGCCAGGTGCACTCTGTTCTTCCCCTGTTTTTGCTCTATTTTTGGTCTATTCTCATCGATAGACAAAATGGACCCAGTGCCAGGTACACTTGCCAAACCTGGCACCAGGTCTGTTCTGCTTTTGTACTGGAAGTTGCTTGAATTCCTTTGCTGGACCAAAATGGACCCGGCACCTAGTCCTTTGACTGGGCCTGGTGCCAGGTCGATTCTAAATTTGTTCACTTTTTGCTTGATTTTAACTCAAATCTACATAAAATTTCCAAAAACACTTTTTACAAGTAAAATATCAAATATGAAGGAATATGCCTAGTTATTACAACAAATGTATCTCCAAACAACTTCAAATAACTAGGAAAATAATGGTGATTTTAGCCCCTCTCACATACCCCCACACTTGAACTTTTGCTTATCCACAAGCAAACAAGATTTAAAACAATAAGCATTTGGCTTAAGACCAAATAACTTTTCAACTTATCCTTAGCAAAATCATCCATACTAAGGAATAATCTTCTTTCAACCTCAAATACAAACTTGTCATTCACATAAGCCTTTCAAAACCTTGCAAACTCATGTATTAAATCAAACAATCCCAAGGCCATCACAGTTAAGTTAAACAAGCTTATATCAAAGTATAAGAAAATCATCCTACTCCGCAAGCTAAAACATAGATAACATAAATCATATATGTCAAGCCATTTAACCAATTCAAACATTATAAACTCAAATTTACACAACTCAAGTTAATGAAATAAGGAAAACACTCCACTCTTCTTTTTCTTTTATGACTTTGGGAATTGATAGCCTCAAGTGCATGGATTTCTCTTCAAACACCGTATTGGCCCCTTTATAATCATCATTTATTATTTTTTCATCAATTTTCTTTTTCTTTCTTCTCTCTTTCCTTACCTTAGAGATAACCTCAAGAGAGTGTGATGCTTCTTTGTTTCTTCTTTTCCACTCACTGTATCTGCCTCTTTTCAACAAAAGGTCTCCCTTTTTTTCTCAACAAATGAAAGAAATTTTTTCAACTCACATTCTTTTCTTTTCACTCAAAATTCTTTTCTCATATTCCTTATTAACAACTTAAAGTCAAGCAAATTTTAAATCTATAATACAAGAATTAATCAATAACTCTTCCCATATTTCATCATATAATCTACATTCAAACTTAAAGAATAAAACAAAACTCAAATACCAAATATAACCAAGGTTAACTTAAATTCTCAAGACTAAGCAAAATCCAATTTAATACACAAGTTTACTTTTTAATAAAAATCAAACCATAGTGAATGACAAATCAATATCCAAAATTAGTAAGAAAATCACAACTTCATTATTGACAAAATCACAACTCAATTTAGCTCCAAAATCACCACACTTTCAATGTCCAAAATTTTCAAATTTTCAACAAAATTGTTTGATTCCAAGAAAACATGAAGAACATTGATAAAATTTTGGACAAAAAATATTACTAAACCACTCCCCCACACTTAACTGGATAATGTCCTCATTGACCAAAAATTAACACAAGAAAGCATTTCCAATGGGACCAAAATCTAATAATGGGGTAGAAAGTTTAAGCAATTCCCAAGTGCAATAAAGTACCAATAGATATCAAAACTGAAAATAGAGAGAGAAGCTTGTTTAAGAGGACTTTATTCCTACCTACAAAACAAAACACAAATAAAAGAACAAGAAAAATAATAACAAAATAAAAACACACCTAAATAAAAGAAAACAAACTAAAGAAAAATACTAAAAAATCCTAAGAAATCAAATAAAGACATGACTCGCTCCCTCACACTTAAGATGGAAAATATTTTCCTTATTACTAGGGAAAACAACACCTAACAACTCCAAACACAAAACAAAGATACAAACTCTTTCCACTAATCATGCTTCCTCATCAAACCCTCGTAAAAGAAATTTAGGCTCATTTAAAAAGCTAGGCATGATGAAAGTAGAAATAAGAGAGGGTTTTAAAAAATAAAGGGTTCGTGGAGAATATTAGTTGCAATAAATATACATGCTGGACCCCTTTCCATAACACTCTTTTAGACATGCAAATCAAATTTCCAACAGAAAGATGTAAATTATGTCTAAAAAGTGTGTAAACATGAGAATCTCCACTAAACACTTCAAAAGACTTGTCACAATTGAAATTCCCCTTAAAACTTAGTATTTCAGTGTTCAAAGATGGGATCAAGAAACTCTTGCTTTTCAATGCTTCTACAAATACCAAGTTACTTCCCTGAAATTGGGGTGAATAGTAGATTTTGTCAACATCCTCCAAGGGCTTCTTATGATGAATCACGTATAAATCTAACTCCTCCATTTCCACACTGGGCAATTGTTCGTCATATCCTTTCTCCTCTCCTCGGGGATTCTTTTGTTCGAGTGTATGGGCATGTATGGTATCTTCAACCAACTTGGCTAATTGTATTCTTTGATGGTTCATTCATTGGGAAGATTCTTCTTGCCCCGTAATAGACATGTTTGTGTTAGAAACAAATGATTTGATTGAAGCTTCAAGTGACGTCTCACAAAAAGCGTTAATCCAAGCTTGCAACCTTGCCAATGTATCATCATTATAGTTCTATTAACATTGTGCCCATGAATAATTGTCCATGGTGATGGTTTGAGCCTCACACTCAAACAAAAATCAAATCGAAAATAAAAAAATAAAAAAAACAAAAATCATGAAAAAAATAGAGAAAATAAAAATACACAAATTAGAAATATTCACAACATACCTGAACACAAAATTTAGTGGTATATACAAATATAACAAAGGCTAAATCAACAAGACTCGAGTGTTTCTGATAGTGCCCATCCTTGGCAACGACACCAAAAACTTGATGCGTGTTTTTTAGTGTAGAAAATATTACCAACAAATAACACAATTACTCAAGTTTGAATTAAAATGCCAACCACTAAAATCATATATACGGGCTAGTATACCCATCGTATAGTATATGGCATAGCAAGTATCGAATCTATGAGAATTTAGACTCCCACCTTACTTTACCCAAATCTTTATTGTTTAGCCAATAAAATAAGAAGAGAATAAAAAGAAAAATAACTACTGATAAAAATAGATATAACTTAAGGATGCAATTTCATGTAACTAGATAATTATCTTGAAAGCACAAGATTCAATCAATTAGCATTCATCACAATCAATTATTATCTTGGCATCATGAATCAATATAAAGATAAATTCCTCTTCATTTGTCAATCCATGAAAACACTATATTTTGATTCATATTAACAAATTTGTCAATCAAGTTAACATAACCAAAACATACATTAAGCTCATCATTATATTTTGATTCAATTAGCAGATTTGTCAATCATTATATTTTGATTCAATTTGAAGATTTGTCAATCAAGCCATCCTATCCAAAATATACATGAATCCTAATTCTTTAAAAATATGCAATTAGCTAATAACCTTTTGTTAAGGCCAAGTCAACTAATATTTGATCACTTAGTCCTAAAATCCTAACTTTGTAGTTCAAGTCCATCAAAATTTGACAAATATGAAATAAATGCAAAAAAACTCCTAACATCGTTTTTTCAAGTCAATTAGAAGAACTCGCATCAATAACCAATGATAACAAGTAATCAAATACCAAAGTGATAGGGGCTAAATTGGTTATATTTTGTTTAGTTATTTGAGGCTCTTTTGTAATACATTTTGTGAAATAACTAGTCATATTCTTTCATATTTGAAATTGTATCCTTGGAAAGGTATTTTGGTCATTATCTCGGGATTTTGGGTAAAACAAAGCAAAACCGTCGCGAAGCAAAGCAGAGGCAGCGCCGGTTGCAAGGCTAGAACTGGCGCCAGCTGCACTCTGGAATGTATGCCCACAATTCGGAAAAAAATCAACAGACGAGTGGAGAAACAGAACACAGGCGACGCCAGCTCCGAAGGACCAAGGCGGCACCAGCTATGGTCTGTCCCTGAGGCGGTGCTGCGATCTTTCTATGCGTTTTTGGAAATCTGAAGAGTTTTAGCAGCTTCCAACTTCTACTCAGCCAAAAACTTTGTACCTACGAGTTTAGACACCTCTTAAGCCTATAAATAGATGAAAAACACAAGGGGAAAAGGGGGAAATTCATTGATCGTCATAGAAAATCACTCAGTCCAATGAGGAATTCTTTAAGTTCAAGGAGGATTGTACAAGAAGGTCTTCAAAGGAAGAAGAAGGAGGCTTGTCTATGAGTTCTTTCTTTTACTTTGTTTTCTTTTTCTTGACAATTATATGTTAATTGTTTTATTGTAATTCAACATTGTTTTAGATATTCATGATTTCTAGAGTTATTTGATATTTTTATTGTTATTATTCTTGGTATTCAATTACTTATGCTTATTACGAGATTAGTTAGTTGATTATATCTATTGACTTGCTGGACCAAAGGGGGTTGATTGTTTAAGAACTAGCAATTGAAGATTAATTGATGTCTTCCGAGACCAAGGGTTCATTGATTAATTTCATGTTCTAAATTCGCCGAGACCAAGGGAATTTAATTAAGGATTGTGTTTAATGCATCTTTTGGATGAATTAGTTGAGACGGACCAAGTGATTCTAATTTATCTAGAAGATAGTGATTTCATGGATTGACCATCAAAGTGAGTCTACCTTCATCCTTCATGGTGCTAAGAGAATGATTGGTTATGATAATGGTTAAGTTCTTTAAGATCATGTTTGCCTAAACAATGGCTTGAGTTGTATAAATCTACATCCTTGACATATACATATTTTTATTTTTATTTTTATGTTCTTTTTAATTTTTCTTTTTATTTGCTTTTCACTTTATCGAGTCGGTTAAACAATGAAGGAAGGGTAATTAATGTCTACTTATTCCTTGAGGATCGACACTTGTTTTAACCCTATGCTCAGTTAATGATGAGTACGCTTGCTCATATGTGTGATTTGGGTTTAACGTTTTAATTTAAACTTGATTGGGAATGTGCTTAGTTTTGTATGATTTTTATACCCAAGTCTGAACGCATCACAAAGATAACAATAAATTGATAAAAAATTTCAATTAACTCAAAATCATAATCTCTAAAATAATATCAAATTACAAGCAAAACATTAAGCACATCATTGTTAAAGAAAAGTAAACAAAGGATAAAACTCATAGACAAGCCATTCTTATTCTCTTGAAAACCTTATTTAAACAATGCTCATTTGAGTGGTGATTGATTTGCTAGCTTGGATTCTTCAAACCACACCTTTCTCTTATGTTTTTTTGTGCTTTTATAGGCCACTTGGATGCTAAATTTATGGCTTAGGAAGTCTTGGCCGAGTAGGATTCGGAAAACACCAAAATCCTTTGGAAAATACCAAATTCGTGTAGAGAATATTCACCTTTCAGAACGTACCTGGCGTCGGGTACCTTTAACCGACCTAGTGCCAAGTGTACTCTGTTCTTTCCCTGTTTTTGCTCTCTTTTTGGTCTGTTCTCATCAGCAAACAGATTGGACCCGGTGCCAGGTACACTTGCCAGACCTAGAGCTTGGTCTATTCTACTTTTGTACTGGAAGTTGCTTGAGTTCCTCTGCTGGACCAGAATGGACCCGGCACCTGGTCCCTTGGCTAGGCCTGGCGCCAGGTCGGTTTTGGAATTGTTCACTTTTTGCTTGATTTTAACTCAAATCTACACAAATTTTACAAAAAACACTTTTACAAGCAAAATGTCAAATAGGATGGAATATGCCTAGCTATTACAACAAATTTATCTCAAAATAACCTCAAATAATTAGGAAAATAATAGTGATTTTAGCCCCTATCACATACTAAGTGTCCATGCTCGGTACCTCGTGAACAACCTACAATGATATTCATATTGGCAATTGTCGAGCACTAAACGACTAGCCAGGATGGCTAATCCTAATATCTTGTCACTCTGTTTGGAGTAAGATAAATTCTAGAATTGATCAGGTTACTTGAGTTTATCCATTTTTGACTTGAGCTAGTACAAAGTTGAAATCCACCACTGAGTATATAACGTCTTACCTTGGTCTCCAAGACTAGTCCATTATCACATTCCCCGAAGGAAGATCAAGAAAAATCATTTTTAGGGCCAAAATATTATTTTCCAAATGTTTTTCATTTACCAAGTGGTAGTCTCCAAAGCTCATAAAACATAAAAGGAAACTTGCCATTTAATTATTTTATAACATGCTTCAAATTAACATGAAACTTAACTGTTTATGCATCACCATATGCGAAACCCCACCAAAAGCCAACCCTAGAGTAAGGGGGTCAGGATCCATATCATATTATTTTGCATGAATATATATATTTTTGAATGATTTTATGTGCTTTAGAATTATGATTTATAGGTTAAAAGGCTTAGTTATGCTTATTGAGTAGGAAGGGTAAAATGGAAATTTTACTTGAGGTCAAAATAGGAAGATAGCTTGGGGATTAGATAAGAAGAATATTTGGGTGAGAAAATAAGAACAAGAGTTGTTGTGGTTAAATGGTTAGAGCTTTGGAATTAATCTCTAAGGTCATGAGTTCAAATCCCATCACTTAAGTTTTATTCATGATTATCTTAGTTAAGTTTGAATTATATATTTTTTTTTTTCTTGCATTCCTTAAAGATAGAAATGTTGTCCTAGGGGAGACATGAAGAGAATGTCATAATCTTATTATCATGTCCTAAAAAGAATTCTAGAGGAATTCTTGTCCTTTTATTATCTCTAGCTTGTCCAAATGTTTTCACAAATTAAATTTGTTCAAAATTTATCAAAATTCATTCTTTTAATTCTAGAAAATTCAGCAAGGATTTCGTGTCTTTGAATTTTGAAAATGAATCTTGGAAGTTGGAGAATTGACTGAAAATAGGAGAGGAGTTAGGGAAGGTTACTAAGGGAAATTAATCACCACAGTTGAACCTTCAAACTCATCTCCATAGTGTTCATATTCTTCATGGAGGAAACCTGAAAATTTTTCAGATTTTGGACAGCCTAACTTATGAAAAACTCATCCATTTTTCCTGCCCATTTACTACCAAAATATGGCCAATTTATTCAACTTGAAGAACTGAAAATCCTATGCAAAAACAGACTGCACAAAACTGCACAAACCAGAAAAAAATCTTGGCAGTTTTTGCTGCATAGCAGCCTGGAATCGAAGCTGTTTCTACTGTCTTCAAGCCAGCAAAACCCCTCTATTTTTCCTCGATTAAGAAGGCTGGAAACTAGACTTAAAGGACCCTCAAACACCTCTCAAAAACCTCTGCAAACCGGGCTGAAATATTGCAGGAAAACTGCACAAAAAAATGCAGCAAACCTTCGAATCTTGAACACCATGAAACCAGAAATTTCCAGCTTTGTTCCCATAAGCCTTGGCCGAAGAAACCACCCCCAAACCTCTGTAAAATGAACCTTGATCAGCCATGAACTAAACACCATTAACCTCTCCACTTACCTTGCACACTTGGACTCCATAACCACACCTCAAATATCTCCTAAAATCACTCCATTCAAACTACAAATTGAACTTCAAAAATTTCCAGCATTTGCTCCATGAAAACACTCTTGTACTAGGCTTCATAACCAGAAATTTCTCTACCATTGAGCTCTGAATTTCAGCCAGCCATAGAGCTATATTAACCTTCATTCATTTCAGCAAAACCAAATAGTCCAGCCGGCTCCATTGCAGCTCCAAGAAACCTCCATCAATCCAACACCATTAACATATCCTATACTCCAAACCACTCCTCAAATCTCTCCATTTGAATTTCAAACCATCAGAAATTTCTCTTCCTCTCTAAGCTGAAAACCAAAATCCCTAAACTCCCTAAACCATTCGGCCAGCATTCTCCAGAAATTCGTGCACACCTTTGTCTCAAATTCTCTCCATTTTCACCAAGAACACACACTACCTTTCTTCAAGCCAAAACCCACTCTAAACACCTCCAATCCCTCTCAAAAACTCCAGAATACTCCTACATACTCCCTAGAGTTCATTTCTAGGATTTGTAACACCAAATCTCGAAACACAAGAATTGGCATTCGGATCAAAACCAATTTTTTTCCTTGAAGTCTCAAGAACACCATCAAGGTAACCAAAAACAACTCTTTTGTTCATCTTCTTCCATTCAACCTATAACGTATCATGCTAATGCTCTCTCTCTCTCTCTCTCTCTCTCTCTTGACCGAATTGGTGGATTGCAACCATGGCTATTTTTCTCCTCTCATGGACAATTCAAGACTCATAATCGCGTGAACCTTCTCGAATCTTCATCGAAGTAAACATCAATCAAGTATTTCTCCTTAATTCTTCTTTTTAATTATGAATTCATGTCTCTTAGATGTTGCTAGGGAGAATAGAATATGAATAGGGAATTGAGTGTATGCATATGAATGAAGTGGTTGAGATTAGGACATAAGAATGGTTGTGTATGTTTAAGCTATATGGATTTCCTTGAGAATCAATGACTAATCATCATATCTTAAGAGAATTATGAATGTTTAAGCATGCTAGATGTCATGACACCTTTGGTGAATAGGATTTTTATGTTCTTATCTTCATTGAAGCCATGATTATGATTATGCTTAGTAGAGATTTAGCCATGTGATAGTATGTATGGATTTTAGTCTATGCTCATGAATGGATTAGTTTGTTGTTTGATGTTGGAGAATATGTTCATGATTCTTGTTAGCAATAGGAAAATTATAACTATGATCTTGTTGATCCTAGTTAGCAATTATAACTATTTTAATTAGCAAATGTTTTTACCTTAATTAAAATTATTATTATATTTTTTCTCTAAGGATTTTGAAATTCCTAGGAAGTTTTGGGAAATGGAATATTAAATGAAATATTGATATTTTACTAGTCAACTAAATAATATCTTTTATTAAAAATAATATATATATATATATATATGTATGTATGTATGATAGTAAATAAGATCTTTTATATAAACAATAATAAATAAAATATTAATGACCTTGTAGAATATAGTTCAAACTTTCATCTATATTCATAAATATTATTTATATTAAAATTTGTTTTTTATTTATTGAACAAAAATTTAATATAATTCATTTATTATTAATTTTATTTATTGCTAATTATTTATTATTTATTAAAAATTAATTAAAATTAATTGTAATTTATTATTTATTTATAATAAAACTATTTTTAAATTACCATTTATTGATTAGGATTATTCAACATTTAAACCCTAGTTCATTTATTAACAATAGTACTCAAGATTTATTATTTGAATCTATAACTTATTAATAATTATTTTAGAACCCATAGTTATTTTAACTTATCAAGCTAGACTTATTTTATAAAATCCTTTATCACCTATCCTTAAAGCTTAGGACATTAAGGTTATGATTGTAATTAGTTGAAGTAGGAATTATTTATGTAAGGTAAGTATAGCTCGAGTATAATCATATATCTTGTGTTTACCCCAGGCAGGGTTAGGTCAGCCTTGGAAGATTTTTGAAATTCAAGCAAGCAAAGGATCAGGTAAGCTCCTGCACAGAATTTTGTGAAGACCAAAATTATTGTGGCAAGCCAAATGCGATCTGTATGGACATTCATTTTGTAAAGGCAATTAAGGATTATTTTTCCTTTTATTTCAATCAAGCAAATCATTTAAAAAATTAAACAAATGGTTTTACGCAAAATGCTAAACTCTTTCTAAAACCCAACTTTGACAAGAATTTTAGAAACCCTTAAATGCTATTTTCAAGTAAAGCAATGTATGATGATCAATTTTCTCCCAAGTGGGATAATCAACGTTGAGTACTCAATAAGGGTAGACTACTAGGACTAGTCTTTGAAGGGTTAGGGTAAGTCAGTAGGTGGCCACCTCTGAGGGGCAAGTCCTTCTTGGATAGGATGCCAGTCCGGTGGGTCACGCCGGTCCGACCTAGCAAGTTTCAGTCATGTGGACTGTGTGTTTTCGGAGTGGACAACTGGTAAGTTTGGGTGTAGAGATAGAGGAGTATCTCACCCTGTAAGTAAGTTGTACACCTACCTTTTGTCAATTTGCACAAAGTGTGGTATTCTGACTATTATATGGTCATGGGGCCCAACGTGTGATAACCTATGGCTACCTCTTTGAGTGGTTGTATTTATTACGCACATGTATGGTTAGAAAAGAAAAACACCACTCTTTATTTTCAACATTTATTTAATGGTTGCTAGCACTCTCTCTTGTGAAATTTTACAACTTGCATGTATAATTGTTTTACCTGAAACACTCAAAGCACACATGGGCTTACTGAGATTTTTATCTCATCACCTTTTATACCATATTTTTCGGTCAATCCTGCTGTGGAGGTGAATAGCTAGATTTGTTGCCTATGCTTTGAAGACTTTATGTTATTTTTCTTATGTGTTGTTTTGAGAGATGGTTGCAAACAATTTATTTTGGATTTGTTCATGTATTTTTGGGTTGTAATAAGTTCAATTTTAAAGTATTGCTTTGTGACCTAGTTATAAAGACCCCTTGTCCTATGGACGGGGCGACATCCCCAGCCCTGTCGGGCCTAGGTAGTGGGGTGTTACACCATAAGGACAAATTTCTTTGATGAAATTGTTGCTTTCATGAGAGCATGGAACCTTAAAATGGTTTCATTGTTCAGTAAATAGAGTTGAGTCATAGTTTTAAAATTAATAGGTTAAAGGCTTAGAATCAAGAAAAATAGTATAAAGTCAATCTCTAATGATTAAATAATGTTTAAGGTACAAAAACTCTATTGTATAAAAATTTTTAGAGAAAAATTATATTTTAGCTTCTAGAAAGTATCATTTATTATAAACCAAGGTCAAAGAATTAAGGGTTCAGAATGCTTTCAAATTCAAGCAAAGGTTCATACTCGAGTATATTAGGAAAACACATAGCTATATCAGGGAAGCATGTCCCTTTATGGAAAAATAACTTAGCTAAACGGGGGTTTAAAATCCAAGGGACTCACCTTTACTAATAGAATTGATTCATTCATACTTTCGCAAGACTAGGTCCTCTCAACTCAAGGAACACTCACAAGTTACTAACTAGCATTCAAATCATTCATTTCCACAAAATAGCTTCACAATTTTTTCTTCCTAAATTTCTTCCTTCCTTTATTTAGCTATTGTTCAACATTTAAACACATGCCGGCCATGAAACATCACCATTATTTCCCTTCAACAACCCATCGCATCTTCACAACATAATTTCTACTTTATCATCTTTAAAATTTAAATTCTTGAACATGATATTCCTACCATAAATAGTTTGCATGATAGTACACACACACACATCACTCTTTTCTCATACCTCCTTGAGTGAACCAGATCGAGCTCCCAAGTGATCTATTTCTTCTTTCTTTTCTTTTCTCCTTCTTTCTCAGTTTTTCTTTTCTCTTACTTCTCTCTTTTTCTTCTCTTTTTTTTCATTCCAATTTCTTTCTCTCATTCTCTCTCAATTTTCTTCTTCTTTTCTTTCCTTTTTCTTTTAACTCTACTCTTTTCTTTCTCTATTTCCTTCCTTCTTTTTCTTCACTCTAGTTTTTCTCTTTCTTTCTTCTTCCTTTCCTTTTATTTCTTCTCGATCTTTTTGTAGCACCCCCTAAATAAGTGGCATGAATGGCTAGGGATGTCGCCCTATCCTATTTGGACCAAAGGTCTTTATAACAGGGAAACCATTTATAAAAGAAATCAAAGTAATCTAAATAATTGAGTAGAACTCAAAGTTGGAAATTAAATTACTATCTAAGTAAATCCTTAATACTTAACACACTGATTGGGGCTAAAATCATCACTATTTTCTAGTTATTTGAGGCTAATTTGAGATACTTTTGTTGTAATAACTAGACATATTCCTTCCTATTTGACATTTTACTTGTAAAAATTATCTTTGACTAATTTGTGTAGATTTAAGTTATTTTTTAGCAAAGCTGGAGATTTTCCAGAACACACATGGTGCTAGGTCTCGCAAGTGCACCAAGCGCCAGGTCCGTTTTGGTTGGCCAGAGGAAAATAAGGCAAAATTCAAGGAGAGAGAAGAACACACCAAGTGCCAGGTTGGTCGACTGGACCCGACGCCAGGCCCATTGTAGAACATGAAATTTCTATGCATGAATTTAGTAATTTTGCAAAGATTTTGATATTTCCCAATCCCTACTCGGCCAAGACTCATCAAGTAACAAATTTGGCATCAAAGAAGCTTTAAAAAGCAAGAAAAAACACAAGGGATCAAGGGGTGAATCAACGAGTAAAAATTCAAGGAGGATTGTTCAAGAGAGTCTTCAAAGGAGAAGAAGGAAGCTTATCTATGGGTGCTTTCTTTTACCTTTATTTTTTTATTCTTTAACAATGATGTATTCAATGTTTTATTTGTAATTTGATATTATCTTGGGATCCATGATTTTGTGTTATTTTGGTTATTTGATCAATTGTCTATTATCTTTGGTATTTGACTACTTGTTATAATTGGTTATTGATGTGAGTTCTTCTATTTGACTTGGGAAATGATGTTAGGAGTTTCAGTGCATTGATTTCGTATTTGTCAAAACTTAATAGAGTTGGGAAATGAAGTTAAGATTAAAGGACTAAAGTGATCAAAGATTAGTTGATTTCACCTCGAGCAAAGGGTCATTAGCTAATTTCTTGTTGATGAAGAATTGAGTTTAATGCATGTTTTGGTTATGTTGGTTTGATTTGAAAATCTTCTAATTTAAGCAAAAGATAGCGATTCCATGGATTGGGAAAGAAGTGGAGTCTATCTAAATAGATTCATGACTTGGGAAACGATTGAATTTTACTTTATATTCCTTCATGATGCCTAGATGATGATTAATTGAGATAATTGCTAAATGATTCATTATCATGTTTTCTAAGATAGTTGTCTAAATTGCATATTCCTACATCCTTGACTTGTATATATTTCTTTATTTTTCTCTTTATTATTTTATCACTTTATTAGGTCAGTTAAACAATGAATGAAAAGTGATTAGTGTGTACTTATTCATTTGAGGATCGATACTCGCTAAATCCCTATACTATACTTGTGATGAGTATACTTACTCGTATATGTATTTTGGGATTAATGTTTTAATTAAAACTTGACTAAAGGATGGATTTAAATTCGATGATTTTTATACCCCCAAAATTTATGCATCAAATTTTTTGCGCCATTGTCGGGGAACAATATCATGAAAGCTTGGATTTTGTTGATTTAACCTTGTTTATATATTTATATATCTATATGTAAATATATGAATGTGTATATATGTTCCTTGTATGAATAGGTGCCATATTTTATTTTCTTATATATTTGTAATTTAATGTCTCTACAAGTTGTAATTTCTTCTAACTTAATGTGTGAATAGGTACTAACTGTCTAACTTGTAAATTCTATAATCTCACTCTCTTCTTTTTAATGTAGACCTTGCTCTTAGTTTATGACCCGACGATCTAAAGCCAACATAGTAGATCTTGATCCCAAGATTGAGAGAACTCTCACCAAGGTCCGAAAGGGTAAGGAAAGACATGGATGCAGCCTAACAATGGTGGTATTGGTAGGCAGATTATGGATGACTTTGTAAAACCTGCAATCTCAGCTACGAGCTTAAGTATCACAAGACCTAGGATAGAGGCTACAAATTTCAAAATAAAGCCCAACATAACCCAAATGATACAGAATATGGTACAATTTGATGGGTTACCTAAGTAGGACCCCAATACCCGTTTTGTGAGCTATTTAGAAAAATGTGACATGTTTAAAATAAATGCTATTTTTTAGGATGCCATCAAACTAAGGCTTTTTCCATTTTCCTTGAGAGATAGAGAAAAATCGTGGTTAAAATCTTTGCCCATCGGATCCATTACTTGGAATGTTTTAGCTGAAAAATTTTTGGCCAAATATTTCCCGCCAGCTACAACATCCAAACTTAGGACTGATATTTTTGCCTTCCAACAATTAGAGTCTAAAAACCTTAGAGTGTTGGGAGAGGTTTAAGGAAATGCTTAGAAAATGTTCTCATGATGGATTTGAGTTAGGTATGCAAATGCAAATCTTTCACAGTAGCTTTGCTACTAGGCAATTAGTTGATGCATCTGCCGAAGGCTTCATCAATTCTAAAACCCCAGAAGAGGTATTTGATTTGATTGAAATTTTGGCTACAAACAACTATGCTTGGGGTATTTCATGATCAAGAGCATTGTTCATAGAGTACACAAGGTGGATGCCATGGCTGCTTTAGAGGCAAAAATGGAAGCACTCATGCAAAAGATAGATCAATTGGGAATGCCTCATTCCCAAGGGTAGATAATGAGTGTAAGTTGTGACTTTTGTGGGGAAGGGCATCTAAATCATAAGTGCCAAAATTTGGGGGCATCACAAGAATCAGTAGAACAAGCGGCGTTTGTAGGTAATAGTTGACAAGGTAATAATCCCTATAGCACTACTTACAACCCGAGTTGGAGGAATCATCCTAATTTTTCATGGAATAACCAAAACCAACCTAGACAAGCTTTTTCTAATTTTGGGACTTATAATGCCCTACCGGCTAAGCCATCATTGGAGGAGTTGGTTAACCAGTTGGTAACTGCAATGAAGATACGGTTTCAAGGAGTAGATGCAACCATGATAAATTTGTAGGTGTCCATGCACAACCTTAAAAATAAAATTGGACAACTAGCCAAACTCCTTGGAGATTCTCAAGCAGGATCACTTCCATGCAGTACAGAGACTAATCCACATAACTAAAATTGTGGAAAACGATGATTTTAACTGCTTTAGTTTTGTTGTATATATCTTTAATTTTCGTCCGTTTTCATTCATTTAGCTATCTTTTAAAATTTTAGACTATATTCTTTTCATAATTTCGTGTTTTACTTATTATTTGCTTCAATAAAATTCAAATAAAAAAAATGATTTTTGGATTAGCCAGAGCTGACCTGGCGTTGGGCTCGAACTTTAGCTTGGGTGCCAAGCTAGCATGGTCGACAGCAACGCGGAGGTAGAACAGGCCCGACGCCAGGCCCCATAGGCCATAAGAGCACTTACGACCATTCTTGGCCATTTTTTTCAAAACACTCCCATCTCCCACGTTTTTTTCTCTCAACCTATTGCTGGGTTCAACTCTGAAACACCGCTGGGTCACTTTCCAAAGCTCCAAAACACCTTCCAAACACAAAATCTCCAATTTGTTGTTACATTTTTGGCTTAAAAATAGGAAAAATCTAAAAATCCTTTCATTTGGTGCACAATTTTTTCAATCATTTTGCATAGGATCATTGCTTATACATTGGAGATCATTGTGGTATGATTTTTCTACACTTTCGATGGTTGAATGTTTCTTATGAATTTTTGGTATTTTTCTATGGATTTTTGGGTGAAAATTCTTTTATATGTTTGGTGGAATGGATTAAATGCCAATGTTGCTTTCTTTGGGTCTTAGTTAGCATGGGAATATAATTGACAATGATATTTACATGATGCCATTCATGATTTACTTATGTTCATGACTAACTTAGCATTGTAGTAATGAGGTTTACATTGTTAATTGGTGGATATTGAGCATTGTGGTTATTATTGATATCATGTTTGGAAAGGGACAATGGTTATATTTCTTTTAGGATTGTTGGAGGAGATTGTGTTATATTATGTTCGTTATCTGGTGGTGTTGAGGTGTTGGTTGTGTTGAAAGTTATGGTATGAGTGAGACAGTTGAGAGTTGTGCTTATTTGTGTTGTAAAGTGTAAGTTTAAGGGAGTCCTATTTTCTATTCTATTACCTTTATTCATCATATCTAGGAGACCTAGGGGGTTAGCACCGGACGCTAAGAGAGCTCGCGATGCTCCTTCGTCTATACTTCCTTCGAGCCTCTACCTGCCTAGCCTACCCAATTCTATGACCCCAGTTGTCACATTTGGTATCAAAATCACCAACACAGCAAAATTATAGTTGAAAAGTGGTATAAGCCTTCTTTAGATAATTCTTTAGAGCTTTCTAATATGTTTAGGCAATTGGGGTGGGAGCCTATCGTTAGAATAGAGGGTGCTTCTTGTCCTATGCGTGTAAGAGAGTTTTATACCAATATGAGGGATAAGAAGAAAAACAACCTTCAAGTTGTTTCTGCTATGGTAAAAGTGGTTCCTATTGAATTTGAGAGGGCTAGACTAGGCAGGATTTTAGGAGTACCTGATAAGGGACAATGGATTGCTGTAGACTATAATAACCCAAAGGTCATTTTTTAGCCTACCTAGGATGTGAGTGCTGTATGGGTAAGTTTGAACATGTGTAGAAAAGAGCAAATAGGTCAAAATCATGACTACTCAAATAATGACCTAGAGGCTCAATTGCATGCTATAGTCTACATCTTTGCTTTCAATGTTTACCCTAAGGCTTGTGGCTTCAATGAGTCCAGGGTGCTTAATCTGTACATTCTGGATAAGATGAGGAAGAGTGAGCCTATTCCTCTTACTCCCATAATTATCAAATCCATGCGAGAGGTTGTTTACTCTGGTATATCAGCCAAAGCCCTCAAATTCCCTTTGGTTATTATGTGCATTTTAAGAGATTTTGGAGTGAGATTTGATGGAGAGCTTATTTAGCCCACTACTAACTGCGACCCAGTGACTGAACATACTTTGGTTTAGTGTGGGTATCCCTATGATAAAAAGAAGAGGTAATGGAAGAAACCTTTTAAGGTACAACACTCTGGGATAGTAGAGTTTCCCCCTGATGATAAGGAGGAGGAGGAGGAGGAGAAGCAGCCTACTAGACCTCCCACTCGTGCCTCTAGTTCTCATTCTCGTACTGATTTTGAAGTACAAGTGGAGGCTTAACTAGAAAGGCAAATGACTATCCTGACTATCCTTATCAGCTCCGAGACTCCATTGTGAACATTCTTCGATACCAAGATATCCAAGATCAGAAGTTGGCAACTTTGATCCAACAATCTATGGGAACTTCTTCAAGTCATTTGCCTTACTCTCTTTATGAGGATGATGATGGTGATGACTTTTGACTTACTCTCTACACTTGTATTTTATTTTATTTTCTGTTATTTTTTTTCTTTTGAAGTTTAATGACCTTTCCTAGCCTGTAGTTATTTTTTTTCCCTTTTATTATGCTTTTCTTTTTCTTTTTGTAGATTTATGTTTTTTTTGTTTTTGTTCCTTTTAAGGTAGGAACACTTGTGACTTTCTAATGACTACTCCTTGTGGTGGATTTGACCATGGTGGACCTACTATGTAATGGAAGTACTTTCTTCGCTTTATTCTCCCTCTTTATTGATTTTGGCCTTTTTGCTTTGCTTTTATTGTTCTATTTTTAGCCATTGATGACAATGTCCAGTTTAGGTGTAGGGGGAAGAATAGTGTTGAAGAAATATTTTTCATATCATTTTTTTGTGAAATTTTTCAAAAATATTTATGGTTTTCATTGTTTAAGCAAGGTGGTAATTCTTTTTCTTACTTGGATATGATTTTTTGTCATTCATTAGGTCAATTTTTATGAAATTGGTTTATTGGATAGGATATTTTTCAAGATTTGAGAATTTGGATTAATCTTGTGTATGCATTAGTATTTGAATGTTATTTGACTCATCTAGTTTGAATATGGACGATACGGTGAATATGGGGAGAGTATATTAGTTAACTCTGGTATTATAAGTTTAAATTTTGTTTGACTTTAAGTTGTGATGAGGAATGTGAGTTGATAAAAGATCTTTGAGAGGAAAGATTGTGAAAAATTTGTGTAAGTTGAAACATTGAGAAAAATGAGTTGTTGTTTCCTCTTTAACGATCAGAAAGAGTGTTGTTTTTGCTTGATATGGGGGCAAATACGGATACTGAAGAAAAATCCACATTATTGAGGCTTTGAATTCCCAAAAGTAAAAGAGAAGAAATATTGTTGAAAAATGATGAGTGATGACTACAAGGGAGCTAATACGGTGCATGAAGAGAAATCTATGCACTTGAGGCAATCAATTCCCTAAGTCATTGAAAAAATTTAGAGAAGAAAGTGGAGTGCTTTCCTTACATCATGACTTGAGTTGTGTAATTTTTGGATTTATAATGCTTTAGTTGGCAGATAGCTTGACTTGTGTGATTCATATTATCTATGTTTTTACTTGAAGGGTGAAGTAATTTTCTTAAACTAAAGTATGAACTTGATTAATTTGACTTCAAGAGTTTTGTGATATCTTGTCAAATATTTCAAAATTTGAATTATTTTCAAATGGTGTGAATGACAAGAGTTTTATCTAAAGGTTGAAGAGAAGTTATAATCCTTACTATGTTAAAAAAATTTGGAATGAGAAAGAACTTGTGTTTTATTGATAATTTTCTTGGTATTAAGTGCTTTACTTGAGGACAAACAAAAGTTCAAGTGTGGGGGTATGTGACAGGGGATAAAATCATCACTATTTTCCTAGTTTTTTGAGGTTTATTTGAGATACTTTTATTGTAATAACAAGGAATATTCCTTTCTATTTGACATTTTGCTTGTAAAAATTATTTTTGACAAATTTGTGCAGATGTAAGTTCTTTTTTTAGCAAAACTAGAGATTTTCTAGAACTCATTTGGTGCTAAGTCTGCCAAAGTGGACCAGGCACCAGGTCCATTCTAGTCAGCCAAAGGAAAACAGTATAAAATTCAAGAAGAGAGCAAAACACACATAGCGCCAGGTGGGTCGACTAAATATGGCGCTCGGCCCGTTCTGGAACACGAAATTTCTGTGCATGAATTTAGTAATTTTCTAGAGATTTCGGTATTTTCCAGTCCCTACTCGGCCAAGACTCCCCAAGCAATGAATTTGGCATAAAAGAAGCTTATAAAGCAAGAGAAAACATAAGGGATCAAGGAGTGAATCTAAAAGCAAAAATTCCAACCACTCAAAGAATGAGAGATTCACCATTCAAAGAGGGTTGTTCAAGAGAGTCTTAAAATGAGAAGAAGGAAGCTTGTATATGAGGGCTTTCTTTTACCTTTGTTTTCTTATTCTTTAACAATGATGTATTCAATGTTTTATTTATAATTTGACAGTATCTTGGGATTCATGATTTTGTGTTATTTTGGTTATTTGATCAATTATCTATCATCTTTGGTATTTGACTACTTGTTATGATTGGTTATTGATGCAAGTTCTTCTAATTGACTTGGGAAACGATGTTAGGAGTTTCATTACATTGATTTTGTATTTGTCAAATCTTAATGGACTTGAGAAACAAAGTTAAGATTAAAGGACTAAAGTGATCAAAGATTAGTCGATTTCACTTTGAGCAAAAGGACATTAGCTAATTTCGTGTTTATGAGGAATTGAATATAATTCATGTTTTGGTTATGTTGGGCTGATTGGAAAATCTATTAATTTAATTAAAAGATAGTAATTCCATGGATTGGGAAAGAAGTGGAGTCTATCTAAATAGATTCGTGACTTGAAAAACGATTGAATTTTACTTTATATTCCTTCAAGATGGTAAGATGATGATTAATTGAGATAATTGCTAGATGATTCATTGTCATGTTTTCTATGTTAATGTTATGCCCTAGAGGCAATCACTTGTACGTTGTATATGACACATTTTATTTTAATAACAAGGCATTATTTATGTTACAGTTTCTTTTGTTTACTTTTGTGTAATATAACTGTTAGATAAAGTCCCTAGTACAATACTGTGTTAAGAAAATCATGATAGAGATCATGATATGAGATTCCTACTACATTGTATAGTGTTAGTACTTAAATAGCCCCTAGTCGTAGTATTAATGAGACTGGACATCATTAATGTGTTAAGACTAGCATGTGTTAGACTTCTTGATTTGATTAGGCGGTGGTTCTCATATTCGTGAGTATTAAGATACTCAAAGTTAACACATAGATGCTTGTTAATGGAACAAGTACATTGGATGACCTAGTTATGAGATAATCACATGAATAACTATTTAGTACCAGTGATATAATCTCAATATAGCAAACATTCAAGCATCCTTAGACTTGAGATCTCTAAAGTACTTTGTTTGCTGAGCAGTGTGCTTTGATTCCAATCTCTAGAGCTAGATCGAGGGCCGCCTATGAGATGGATATTGGGTACATTGTGAGATAAATGAAAGTATTTGAGAGGGTCAATAAAGGATTCACCACTCCTAATAGTAGGGACAAATATCTTACGGCCACTTGTAAGAATTACTACTCGAGAAGTCCTTGGCCAAGGTGTCTGTGTATTGGAAATAGTTACAATTGATACAAATCTAGAGTAGTGGGTTCTTGGTATAAGTACTATTATATTCGGGCCAGAATTAATATATATTCTGGAGGGAGTTGGCACTAATTCCGTACTCTAAACCGAATGAGATATTATATGGTGAAAGGAGTTAACTATACTGTAGTTTGTTATTAAAGGGTTCATGTCAACTCACTTGACTTCCTGGACTCTTGGGTGGTCATGATGTGTTGCTAGATACTGCTCATGATATGGGAATATGGTTTTATTAATTGATGAATTAATAAACCAATCCTGATTAGAATTAATATGATTAATTCTAATTAATTATGGATTATTAATCTCAAAGACGTTTGAATTAATTCATGTTCGCTACCAATTGACTGGGAAACCTAATAGGTCACACACAATAGAGGATTATATACTGACGATGTTATTTGATAACATAGTGGGGTTAATTGCAAGAAAGAGAAGTTGTTGTGGCCAAATTATAATTAGTTATAATTTATGGTCTAAATTGTAATTGTGAGAACTTGATGTTTCCAATTACAATTAGGGAATTCTAACTGTTTTAGAATTCTCAGATGGAGTATTTTCACCAGGAGATTTTCATGTAATATATGGGATATATGCATGATTCCTACTTGCAGGAGAACACATGAAACATTCCAAAAAAAAAAAAAAACCCTTCTCTTCTTCTTCTCTCTCCCTCTCGTTTTTCTGAAAAACAAGAAGAATCTTAGCCGCCACTTTAGTTTCTGCTAGCACAGAAAGTCTTGGTGCTTGAGTGTGATCCTCGTGTGGTTTTCTATTAGAGATAATCACACTGTGATTATAGTGGGTTGGACATTCAACTCTCGTGGTGTTTGATCAAGAGGATTGCTGGATCATGCCTCAGACTTGAAGAAGGAAAAATTTTGTTTCTCAGATGCACAAAGAAAGGTAAAGCTATTACCTTTGTTCTCTTTATGTCTTGTTTTCCACACGTATTTGGATCGTGGGATGGTATCTCGTTCTTATTTTTCTGCTGCGCTATATATGATATGCATGAGATGCCTAACATTCTAAGATGTCTAAATTGCATATTCTAAGATGCGTATATATATATATTCTTTTTGTCTTTATTATTTTATCAGTTTGTTGGATTGGTTAAATAATGAATAAAGAGTTATTAGTATGTACTTTTTCCTTTGAAGATCGATACTCATTAATTCCTTATACTATGCTTGCGATGAATATATTTGCTCGTATGTGTATTTTGGGATTAATGTTTTAATTAAACTTAATTAAGCAATGGATTTAAATTTGATAATTTTTACACACCCAAAATTTATGCATCACACACCACGGTTGAGTCTTGCTGACAGAAATAAAATGTAACAAGGTGGGGTAGGAATATTAAAGTATTAAGCCCTAATTCTATTATAAAAGGATCTTCAGCTCTCGGTCTTGATCATCTTAGACTACCCTAAAAGACATGATTAGAAAATTTGTGAGAGATTATAAATAATCTCAGTAAGTCCGTAGTATGCAAATGCCAGTTAGAAAATCAGTGATATGATGAATGAATGTACTAATTCAAATGGATGCAATCATAAAAAAATTAACGTTTATGCACCTTAAATTCATTTCCAAATTTTATAGAGAAATTTAACAAGCATGATCGGGTATGATATCCAGATGAGAATTTGTTGACCAAATTGTTTCCAATCGAAAACCTGATACGAAAGTTCATTGTGCCAAAAGGTTGAACCTGTTATCAACAAACCTTATTGCGTATCGAGACTACACATCTACAATACATGACAAATACAACCACAACATATCAATACCGAAAAAGTACAATGGGTAGGGTGTACATCCCTCCCGAGAGGATACCCCCCCATCCTTCTTATAAATAAATAGACCGAATGTCCCACGTTTGTCCTCTAATTCCCCTTAGATACCGTGTTGGTAGCAAATGACCCGACTCAACTACTAGGATTGATGCCCCATTTAGAAAAGACATTTTTGTAGAGATGGTCAATCAACCAGAATAATCTCCTATTCTAATGAAAGCTACTCCAATACTCTTATCCCTTGAGTACTTAATTCTAAGATAGTTTAGTTCAAGAAATTCCCATTCCGATATGGAAAATACAATTTCAGTCCCAAAATTATTGCTCCAAATCCCAAAACTCAGTGTTTTCAAATTTATCCCAAACCAAAAAATGAAAATTCGTATTTTATCCACAAAATTTTTCAAAGGTAGAAAATTTCTTCATCTATTTGTTCAAAGTGTAATAAATTATGCAATTTCATAATTTGCCTCGAAGGAGATATCAATAGGAGCAAAATGTCATGCTATGATTTTCGCAATTATGTTCATGAATGAAAATCTGGAATTAGGTGCAAATAGTAATGCATGGCTCCTAAGCAAACATAGTATTTCAAATGAAAATTCTCTAAGATTGATCATGCGAAAATTTTCTTGTAATATTTGTCATGTACATAAGGATGATAACATGCACAATAAAATGAACTATTCCAAAATATTATTGTGATAAATCATATAAAAACCTTATCATGAACTTATCAATGTCATGATTGTGTATGCATGATCATATGATCTCCTATGAAATTATTTTACATAAAAGAGTCAAGAAATGCAAGGACTTACCTTTTGTAAATGGCTTAGAAAAATAACTTCAAGCTAACTTAAATGCTCCTTTCTCCTACGTCCAACTCCAAATCTAACATGTGCATATAATATAGAAATTAATTTTCTATTTAAATTAATCTAAATAAAGCATTAATCGAGATCCTAGAACAGTTAGGGGAGTTACTTAGGTCTTAAATTACTCCCAAATACTTAGTGACAAAGCCTAGTTGATTCAAATCACAAGGTATCCCATCAAGAAATCTAATAATCCACTAAAATATCCATAATTCAGAACGCATAGAACTCTCCGACTTCCTAATTAACATCAATAGTCAAACAAGGCCTTAATTGCCAAGCAAAACCCTAATCACCCATGCAAACCCTAATTAGCCATGCAACTCTAATTAATCATTCAATAAAGAAGCATCTAAACCAACTTATATTACCAAGCACACCAAGAGTTCAAATAGCTTTTCAAAAATTAAAGTTCCTATCATATAATGGTACAAGGGACTACTCTTCAAAATCATACTACAATGGAAAATCATCAAACTTATAACAAATATAATCCTTATAATTCTAAACATCACACAATGATCATATAAGCCAAATTTGCAGCAATTATTGCTATTCCTATGAGTAAATTGATTTTTCAAATTCAAACATAAAATTTTGCTTTTGGTCCAAAATTGGGGTCAAAATAATTTGCTTAATTAATCAAGGAAAACCTTTAATTTTTAAACAAAACCTCTAGTTTAATACCTTCATGTGTTATGTGAATTATCATATATTTATCCCCCTAGTTTCCCACAAAAAAAGGATACAAATAATTTTTACATAAAGCCTCGGGTGAACAGTAATCTGTTTTGGCAGTCAACAAATTCATAACTCTAAATTATAACCAATTTTTTTATGATTCTTATTTTGAAATTCTCATAAAATCTTGAAGTTTTTACAATCCACAAATCACAAGAACATTCTATCAGGAAAGGGGTTTTTTGGGATTTTAATATTGCCATCTATACATGGGTTTTTGTATAGTTTGTGCAGTATTGATGCAAAAACCATTCACTTGAGTTTTCTTCATTTAATTCATACAAAACATACCACTAAATAATATTAACACATAATAGGACACTCAGGGACTCAAAATTAAATGAGCCATTAACAAAGTTCATCTCACAAAGTAGACCAATTTTAGCTTTTAAACTGAACCAGCAATATTTTGTTTGCTTATCAGCTTCATAATGCTAAAAATACAAAGAAAATCACCAAATTTATTCACACAAGCTCATACACACATCATACATCCTATTACCACGAAACCTAATGATTCTTTCACCTAAAATTCACTAGAGTGCAGATTTCGGTTTTCAAGCATAACAAGTAAAGAAAATGAGTTCTTAACATAAAAGGCCTCACTTCCATTTCCTACATCATTCCTTTAACTAAAACACAACAAAAAAAATCAGTACATATAGCAAACTACTCCAATCTATAAACTATTTGCAGATTTTCAGCCAGCAAGGAAGATAGAAGGGAAAAATGCATTCTTCATATACAAGAAGCCATTTTTTCATGATAACTCAAGACCCTAGACTAGGTACAACATGTAGGCATCTAAATACAACAAAACTAAAGCATAAAATCATAGATTTCAAAGCTAGACATCAACCACAACTTCTGCTACATGAAGAAGGCAAGAATGGTGGATGGTTTACCTTGAACTTTTGAAGCTTACTTCCAACCAACAAAAATAGCTCAATAACACCACTTTGAAGGATTCTTTTGGAGGTTTTAAAAGAGAAAAAACAAGAGAAGAGTGGAGTGTATGTTGGCCAAAGCTTGTACAAGGAGAGAAAAGTTCTCTTCTTGTTTTCTATGGCTACCGATCAGCTATTTCTTGAGGGGAGAAAGGGAGAAAAATTGCAAAGAAATGGGTGGTGGGGGGGGGGGAGGGGTGTCGACCAACATGCAAAGAAATAGAGAGGAAAATATATTTTATACTAGGGCTTTTTTCCATCTAAGGGTTGGGATGAGTTCATTTAAATTTACCCTAAATTCAACGGCTAAGATGAAGGGTATTTTGTTAGGTTAAAATGATCCATGGATATTGGATATGGGTTTTAGGTCAAATAATGAAATTTGGTCAAGTAGTCAAAATTGGTCTTGCCACGAAATTTGACTTAGCCAAACAAGGCCAAACTCCTAATTAAATTAAATTCGTTCTAGAGTATCTTTTTCAAAAGGGAAAATTCATTGTTATAATATTATTTGAAATGTGATACACTAATTAATTTGACTAATTTGTCTACCACACATAATACATACACACGCATGCACACGCGCGCGTGCACACACACACACACACACACACATAAATATGTGTGTGTGTGTGTGTGTGTGTGTGTGTGTGCGTGCGTGTGTGTGTGTAATGCACAATTACTTATGTATAAATCGCCTACTATGAACCATACAAGTAATTAACTTAATACACTTACTTTCTATAAGAGAATTCACATATGGAGCATATGAAATAGTCACATGTAATACATTTAATTTATGAAGCATCGATCAAGTAGTTAGTTCCTTACTCTCAATTTAGTAGGGTGTTACATCCTTTCCCACCAAAGAAAATTTCATCCTCGAAATTAACTACGTCGTACTGCTCATCATGTCGGGTACTTCCTTCTCATCTATTCCTCGGTCTCCAAGGTGGTATCCTAAGCCCCATGATGTTCCCATATCACCTTGACCATAGGGATTTTCTTGTTCCTTAGTTCTTTCACACTTTGCGCCAGTATCTTGATTGGCTTCTTTACAAATGTTAGATTCGGTTGTAGTCGTAACAGCTCATCATTCAGGATATGCTCCAGATCTAGATTGTATGTTTTCAGTTGGGATACATGAAATACGTCGTGGATGCCCATTAATTCTTCTGGAAGTTCTAACATGTATGCTACAGTTCTGATTCTATTAATGATCAGAAATGACCCAATATATGTAGGGCTAAGCTACCCCCCATTCAGATGTCTCAAAATTCTTCGACTCAGTGTTACGTTGAAAAATACTTCACCTATTTGAAACTCCAGTTCCCTCGTGGAATTATCCGCGTAGCTTTTCTGCCTACTTTGAGCCATCTTTAGTCTCTCTTGTATCAATTTTACTTTATCAGACATCTCTTGGATATTTATCTCCCCTCTTTATCAACCTGGCCATCTTCGTTCCAACCCCAGTACAATGGTGTTTGGTATTTCCACCCAACAAGGCCTTAGATAGCGACATGACAATAGATGCTTGATAACTATTTTTGTAGGCCAGTTTTACATAAGGAATACTATCAATCCATTAGTTCCCAAAGTCTAACACATACGCCCTCAATATATCCTCGAGGTTTTGTATTACGTGCTTAGATTGTCCATCTATCTGAGGGTGAGCAGAAGTACTGAGCTTTACAATGTTCCCCATAGACTCTTGAAATTTTGCCTAAAACCTTGAAGTAAAACGGGGATCTCTATCGAACTTTATGGTTGTCGGTACTCCATGCAACCTCACGACTTCCTATGTACAAACTTGCTCCAACTTCTCCACTAAATATCTCATATTGACCGAAAGAAAATGCATCTTTCTTGGTCCTACTCATCGGTAGTCCGGTGACAAAGTCCATCGTAATGCATTCCTACTTCCATTCCAGTACTGGTAGTGGATGTAATAATCCAACGGCTTTCTTATATTTTGTCTTCACCTTTTAGCAAGTGAGACACATAGACACATATTGCGCTACATCTCTCTCCATGCCTGGCCACCAAAACATTCGCTTCAAATCTTAATACATCTTGGTCTCCCCGAGGTGTATGGGTGTACCGGCTTTTATAGGTTTCTCCTAAAATTTTCTTCCTTAGCTCCTTTACCTTCGGCACACACAATAGGTCCCCAAAAATACATTATCCCTTGATCATCTACTCTAAAGTCCGAATTATCTTTTCCAAATTCTTTTTCCTTAAAACTTTGAAATTTTGGGCTGTTTGCTTGAGCATCATGCATTTCTTGCTTTAGATCAGGGGCAACAATTAGCTTCCTTATCCAAATCTTTTCTTCTTCTACTGTGGCTTCTGCCATCAGTACTTCTTATATCTCTTTCACCTCTTGAGCTCATAGTCTAGCTAACTTCATCTTTCTACTTAATGCATCTGTAACCACTTTAGCCTTTCCCGGATGATAATTGATTGGACGATGCTACTCCTCTAGAAATTCCATCTACCTTTGCTATCTTAAGTTTAGGTCTTTCTAGGTAAATATATACTTCAAGCTCTTATGGTCTGTGAATATCTCGTATTTAGCTCCATACAAATAGTGTCACCACTTCTTCAGGGCAAACATGATAGCTGCTAGCTCTAGGTCATGCGTGGGATAATGCCCCTCATGCAGTTTAAGCTTTCTCGAGGTAGAGGCCAAGGCTTTCATTTCCTGCATCAACATTTTCCTAACCATTCCTTTGATGACTCCATACATAGAGCATATGGCTTCCCTTCTTCTGGCAAGGTCAATATAGGTTCCATCATCAACCTCTTTTTCACTTCTTGAAAACACTTCTCACACTTTTCATTCCATGGGGAATGCACATCTTTTCGGAGTAGCCTATTTAAAGGCGAGACAAGGGTTGAAAATCCTTTTATGAATTACCTATAATATCTAGCTAATCCTAAGAAACTCATAATTTCTACAACAGTCTCAGGTTGTTTCCAAATGGCTTCCACCTTGGTAGGGTCTACCTTGATTCCTTCATTAGTCACAATGTGCCCTAAAAATAAATTTGCATCGAGACAAAATTTGCACTTACTAAACTTGGCATATAGCTGGTGCTCCATTAGCTTTTCCAAAACTAATTTGAGGTGTTCTGCATTTCTTTCAAGCTCTTGGAATAAATCGATATATCATCGGTATAAATTAAGACAAATTTGTCCAGATAAGATTGGAATATTCAATGCATCAAGTCCATGAAAGTTTCTAGGGCATTAGTCAAACCAAATGGCATCACCATGAGCTTGAAGTGTCTATAGTGCGTGTTAAATGCAGTCTTTGGAATGTCCTCTTCCTGAATTCTCACTTGGTTGTGCATTTGTCTCAAGTGACGCTTACAGTAGCAACTTGATCCTTTCAACTGGTCAAACAACTCATCAATAAGCGGAAGGGGGTATTTATTTTTAATTGTTAGGGCAGTCAACCTGAGACAATTGATGCACAACCATAGAGTGCCATCCTTCTTTTACATAAAGAACACTGATGCTCCTAATAGGGGCTAAATTCATCAATAATTTCTTAGTTATTTGAGGATATTTTGTGATACATTTTGTGCAATAACTAGTTATATTCCTTCATATTTGATATTTTACCATTAAAAAGGTATTTTGGAGTTTTACTACAAAAAAAAGAAGAAAACGCCGAAAAAATCGTCACAGAGCAATGCTCGACCGGTGTCGGCCGTGAGGAGCACAACTAGCACTGGCCCAATGCTGGAACAGGGGAGTTGGGAGAAAAAAATAGAGCACGTCGGGCACCAATGCATGGCCAATGCAGCCGGTGACAGCTCTCCTCTGCTCTAAGGTAGCGATATTTCCTGCTTTGCATGGATTTAGGAATTTCCTAAGAGTTTTGGTATTTTTCAAGTTGGACTCGGCCTAGAACTCTTAGAGAATGAATTTTGGGATCTCAGGAGCCTATTTTAACAAGGGAAACACAAGGAAAACATTTGAATCCAATGATCAATGCTGTTAATCAATCATTAAAAAGAAGATCCATCAATCAAGAGGTATTATTCAAGAAGGTCTTCAAGGAGAAGAATGAGCGCTTGTCTATGAGTTCTTTCTTTTGCCTTTGTTTCTTTTTTCTAGAATAATGATGCGATTAATATTTTCATTGTATTTAACATTATTTCAGGATTCTTGATTTCTTGAGTTAATTTAGTCTTTTGATTAATTAATTATTTGTCTTAGGATTTGATTATTTATTTTTACCATGAAATTGAATGATTGATTCTTATTGTTAACTTACTTGAAAAAGGGATGATATTGGTTTTAATTTCATTAATTTCATATTTTGTTATCTATTAACTTCCTTGAAAATAGGGTTAGTTTTCAAGAACTTAGGTAATCAAAGATTAGATGATGATTACTGGAACATAGATTCGTTGACTAATTTCATGCTTTAAATCACCTAGAATGTAGGGGTTCATTTGAGGATTAATTTTAATGCATCTTTTGGGTAAATTGGTTGAGATAGAATATGTTCACTAATTTAACTAGAAGATAGTGATTCCATTGATTACAAATAAAGTGGGTCTATTTTAAATCCTTCACGATACCAAATAATAATTGATTGTGATATTTGCTAAGTAATTCATTGTCATCTCTTCAAGAATATTTATCTAAATTGCATATTCATTCATCTTTAAGTTGTATATATTTTTCTTTTTATTCTTTCATTACTTTATTAGGTCAATTAAATAATGAATGAATGGTAACTAATGGTAGTTGTTCCTTGAGGATTGATACTCGTTACTTTCATTGCTTGCGATTAGTATACTTGCTTAAATGTGTAATTTGGAGATTAATGTTTTGATTAAAACTTGGCTAGGGATGGATTTAAATTGTATGATTTTTTTACACCCAAATCTTATGCATCAAGTTTTTGGCGCTGTTGCTGAGAAACAATATCATAAAATCTTGGATTTCATTGATTTAACCATATTTATGTGTGTACATGTCTATACGTAAATATGTTTATATGTTCTTTATGTAATTAAGTGTCATATCTTATTGTATATATAATTGCACCTTAATTCACTAACTTTATTCAATATTGTACTATACCTGTATGACACTAACGAGCTACCACATGTAGGTAACATGGCCAATTGGAACATAGGGTAGTTCCTTGACACTTCTCAAGAGATGATGCATTGGCCATCAGACTCAGCTGCTCTAGAAGGGTATTGGGAAAATTTTCCACCCATGTGACCAAAGGATTTCACAAAATAGGTGACACACTGACTAAATTTCAGAAAATGATTCAAAACATAGAGAGGTAAATTTGGTTTTTAATAAATCTAGTGTTAAAATCAAAAGAAAGGTCACTATTGGGGTTGAAAACGCAAGAAGATTCAATCGCCATTGCATTTCAATGAGGTAAGGAGCTACCTGATTCTAGCGCGAAACCAGTGCCAACCCAAGAAGTTAGGTTGCGTCAGCCCCTCTCGGTGCGCCACTCGAAAAGCAAGCTAAAGATCCAAGTTTTCAACCCCCGGTTCCTTACCCAACTCGAACACAAAAAGCGAGAAAGGACGCACAATTTGATAAGTTTTTAAAAATTTTCAAACAGCTGTACATAAACATCCTACTCAGTGAGGCTGTGGTACACATGCCCAATTATGCAAAGTTTCTCAAAAACATGCTTGTCAATAAAAAGAGGTTAGAAGAATTGTCTACTATGATTTTAAATGAAGAATACTCTGCCATCTTGCAAGACGAGCAGAATTTACCATGTAAAGAAAATGATTCAGAGAGTTTTTTTATTCCTTGTCTTGTTGGTACTCTTAAATTTTGTAATGCATTAGTGGACTTAGGTAATGGCATTAATCTTTTGCCATACAAAACTTTCAAAAAGCTAGGGTTAGGTGAGCCCAAGCCCACTAGGATGAGTATTTAACTTGCAGATAAATCTATTAAATACCCTAGGGGAGTAGTCGAAGATGTATTGGTTAAAGTGGATAAATTCATATTTCTTGTGGTTTTTATTATTCTTGATATGGATGAAGTTTCTAAAGTACCCTTAATCCTAAACCGACCATTTCTAGCTACTGCCAAAGCCTTAATTGATGTTCATAGGGGAAAAGTTAACACTTAGGGTTAGGGATGAAGAAGTCATTATTAAAATATACAAAAGCATGAAACATCCTATATCTTCCGATGATTTCTATTTAAGGATTTATATTCTCAATGAGTCTATCTTTGATTTTATGTTGGAATCATTGGCCAATTTCTCTATAGAATTGATGAAGCAATCAATTACATATTTGGAGGATTCAAATAAAGCCATTGAGTTGGGATAGTTCGAGGAAATCGAAAAACGCAGTTTGGGAAGGATGAAGTCATTCATTGAGGAACCACCGGAATTGGACCTGAAAGATCTCCTCGAGCACTTAGAATGCGTATTTTTAGCTAATGGAAGAAAATTGCTAGTGATCATAGCAAAAGACCTTAGTTTGGAGCAAAAGACAAAATTGGTAAGCTTATTGGGAAAGTATAAGGGAGTAATAGCATGGAAGATCATGAATATTAAGAGAATTATCCATTCCTTTTACACTCACAAAAATATTGTTAGAAGAGGGAGCAAAGCTCATAGTGCAACCTCAACTTAGGCTGAACCCAAATATGAGTAATGTGGTAAAATGTGAGGTAATTAAACTTATAGATTCAGGCATTATTTACCCCATTCTTGATAGCATTTGGGTAACTCCAACATAAGTGGTACCAAAGAAGAGAGAATGATGGTGTGCCCAAGTGAAAAAAATATGTCGATCTTAATGAGATTGGTAACCGGTTGGAGGGTTTGCATCGGTCATAGGAAATTGAATGAGGCAATAAGGAAGGACTACTTTCCTCTCCTTTTTATTGATCAAATGTTAGAAAGATTAGCCAGACATGTGTTTTATTATTTCTTAGATGGTTTTTTTTATTACTTTCAAATTCCCATAGCACTAGAGGATCAAGAGAATACTACTTTTACATGCCCTTTTGGTACTTTTGCATATCGTCGTATGCCTTTTGGCCTTTGCAATAGTCCAGGAACTTTCCAAGGATGTATGATGGCTATCTTCGAAGGACTTGTGGGAAACAACATGGAGGTATTTGTGGATGACTTTTCTCTTTTTGGTAATTCTTTTGACTTGTGTTTGGCCAATTTAGAAAAGGTGCTTCAAAGGTGTGAAGAGACTAACCTTATGCTTAATTGGGAAAAATGCCACTTTATAGTGCAAGAAGGTATTGTATAAGGACACAAGATTTCAAGAAAATGTATTGAGGTTGATAGAACATCAGGCAATTGAGAAACTTCCTCCTCCCACTTCCGTTAAGGCTATCCGAAGCTTTCTTGGTCATGCAAGTTTTTATAAAAGGTTTATCTTGGATTTCTCAAATTTTTTTAAACCTCTTACTTTTCTTCTTGAAAAAGATGCTGGTTTTTATTTTGATGATAAATGTCTTAATGCTTAAAAAGAAATTGATCAACTCTACTATTTCAATTGCATCAAATTGGTCTCTTCCTTTTGAATTAATGCGTGATGCAACTGACTATGCAATGGGCACAATGCTTGGACAAATAAGGAGTAAGTATTTTCAACCAATCTACTCTACACGCAGGACTCTTATGATAGCACAAGAGAACTACACCACAACAGAAAAAGAATTGCTTGTAATAGTATTTGCTTTTGATAATTTCTATTCTTATCTTGTTTTATCCAAAGTTATTGTGTATACGAGCCATTCCACCCTTAAATATCTACTAACCAAGTATGATTCCAAACAAAGATTGATAAGATGGCTTTTATTGCTGCAAGAATTCAACTTGGAGATTAGGGATAAAAAGGGAACAGAAAATTTGGTTGCAGATCACTTATCTAGGTTAGAAAATCCTAACTTGGAACTTTTGGCCTTAAAGGACATCAATGACACCTTCTGGATTAACAATTTCTACTTGTTGACAGTGAGATTTTCAACCTCATTGGTTTGTGGATTTTGCTAATAACTTGGTTGCAGGAATTATTCCTGAGGATTTCATGGTGTAACAAAAGAAGAATTCCTCTCCGAAGTAAAACATTACTTTTGGGAAGATACTTACTTGTTCTAGTGTTGTGCGAATCAAATTATTCAAAGATGTGTGGATTCTGCAGAAAATGTGAATATATTAAAACATTATCTTTAAGGATGTGCGGGAAGCCACTACCAAGCTAACAACTCTGCAAGAAAGGTGTTTGAGTCCAGATTCTATTGGCCAATACTTTTAAGGACTCTCACAGGTTAGTTCAAAATTATGATAAGTGTCAACGTACAGGTAACATTTCTAAATCCAATGAGATGCCATTAAAAAATTTTCAGGCTTGTGAAATTTTTATTGTTGCGGGATAGGTTTCATCAGCCTTTTTCTAATTCTTTAGGTAACAAATACATCTTGGCTGAGTATGTGTCTAAGTGGGTTGAGTCACAAGCCTTGCCCACTAATGACGTACGAGTTGTTGTCAAATTTCTTAACAAAATTTTCACCCATTTTGGTGTACCTAAGGTGCTTATTAGTAATAGGGGAACACATTTTTGAATACCCAATTAGATAAAATTCTCAAATGTTTAGGTGTTACCCATAAGTTTGAAAAATGATCAAAATGGAAAACGTCAAAGAAAACGTAGCGGAATGTTTTTCAGTTTTCTGAGTGATGCATATTTATTTGGGTATAAAAATCATATAAAAATAAGCACATTCCAAATCAAGTTTAAATTAAAACCCTAACTCCAAATTACACATATGAGCAAGCATACTCATCATTAACATAGCATAGGGTTCAAACGAGTGTCGATCCTTGAGGAATAAGTATGCATTAATCCCTTTTCTTTTATTTTTTAACTGACCCAATAAAGTGAAAACGAAATAAAAATAAAAATAAAATAATATGTACATATCAAGGATGTAGAATTATGTAACTTAAACCATTGTTTTGACAAACATGATCCTCAAGTACTCAATCATTATCATAACTAATTATTCTCTTGGCATCATGAAGGATAATATAGATTCACTTCTTTTTCAAATCTATGAAATCCCTATCCTCTAGACAAACTAACATCACATATCCTATCTCAACTAATTCACCTAAAAGATGCATTAAACACAATCATTTGATTAAATTTTCATTCCTGGCAAATTTACACATGAAATTAACCAATGAATCCATATCCTGGCAGACATCAATTAACCTTTAATTACATTGGTAGCGAACATGAATTAATCCATATCCTGGCAGACATCAATCTTATTAGGTTTCCTAGTCAATTAGTAGTGAACATAAATTTATCCAAATGTCTTTGAGATTAATAATTCATAATTAATTAGAATTAATCCTATTAATTCTAATCAGGATTGGTTTATTAATTCATTAATTAATAAACCCATATTCTCAAATCATGAGCGGTATCTAGCAACACATCATGACCATCCAAGAATCCAGGAAGTCAAGTGGCATGATATGAACCATTCAATAACAAACTTCAGTGTAATTAACTCCTTTCACCATACAATATCTCATTCAGTTTGGAGTACGGAATTAGTACCAACTCCCTCCATAATTAATTCTGGCCCGAATACAATAGTACTTGTACCAGGAACTCACTACTCTAGATGTGTATCAATTGGAACTATTTCCAATACACAATCGCCTTGGCTAAGGACTTCTCGAGTAGTAATTCCTACAAGTGGCCATGAGATATTCGCCCTACTATTAGGAGTGATGAATTCTTTATTGACCATCTCAACTGCTTTTGTTTACCTCACAATGTACCCAATATCCATTCCATAGGTGGCCCTCGATCGAGCTCCAGAGATTGGAATCAAAGTGCAAAGCTCAGCAAACAAAGTACTTCAGAGATCTCAAGTCTAAGGATACTTGCACGTTTACTACATTGAGATTATATCACTAGCACTAAATAGTTATCCATGTGATTATCTCAAAGCTAGGTCATCTAATGAACTTGTTCCATTAACAAGCATCTGTGTGTTAACTTTGAGTATCTCAATACTCACGGTTATGAGAATTACCGCCTGATCAAATCAGGAAGTCTAACACATGCTAGTCTTAACACATTAATGATGTCCTGTCTCATTAATACTATGGCTAGGGGCTATTTAAGTACTAACACCATCCAGTGTAGTAGGAATCTCATATCATGATCTCTATCATGATTTCCTTAACACAGTGTTGTACTAGAGACTTTATCGAACAGTTATATTACTTAAAGTAAACAAAAGAAACTATAAGATAAATAATGCCTTTTATTAAAATAAAATGTGTCATATACAATGTACAAGTGATTGCCTCTAGGGCACAACACTAGCAGCCTCTTTCTTCTTCCTTTGAAGACCTTTTTGCACAACCCTCCTTGAATTGAATGAATTCCTCTCAAGAAGATATTGATGATGCACTCTAAAATATATCTAAGTCTCTACATTGTACATCCCCCTTCCTAGGGAAAATTAGCCTTTATTTATAGGCTTACAAAGTTCCTAAAAGAGTCCTAAATAAAAGAAGAAGCAATTACCTAAAAATCCAAAACCAAAAAGGATTAATAATTGCTAAATAAAAGTCTAAGAAAAACTAAATAAAAAAACACTAAGGAAACCGTTTTTTACTTTTGAGAATTGAACTTCAATTTGGACTTCAATTGGGATTTTGTCGTCTTGTGCTGAAGCTTGTGGAATTCGGACTTCTAAAATTAGCTCCCAATTTATGTTGAATTTCAATTGCTAAAATCGGCTTTCAATCAAGCAGTCACAATCTGTCCAGCCATTTTCTCCTTGTTGCACTCGGCTCCATTGAGCCGCAACCATCCACAGCTACTGAAGTTTTGTGCTGAATTCCTTTTCTTTTCTTTCTTATTGCACCGGCTCATTTGAGCCGTTTTCCTTGCATTGGCTCAATTGAGCCGAAAACCACCAATTCTGTTGCCAAACTTGTTTCGTTCCTTTTGTCCTTTTCTCAACCACTTTTGTTGACTTTTCTTTCCACCTTAGCCCCACTAATTTCTTCACTTTGTTACAATTTCTGTCGACTTAAGTGAGCCATGAACCAAGCCACCGAATTTCAATTTCAATTGTTCCCCTATTTCATTCAATCCTCTGTGCTTTTCTCTGTTCTTTCCAGTGGAAGACCAGTGCCGGCTGTCCTTCCTGGGTTGGTGCTGTCTTGTTCTGGAAAATCACAAAATTAGCTCCAAATTTCTCTTATTTTTGCATAAAATTATAGAAAAGCCTTTTAATAAGAGAAATATCAAATAGGAAGGAATATGACTAGTTATTGTATAAAAAGTGTCTTAATTTAGCCTCAAACAACTAGGAAATTATGACTAATTAAGGCCCTATCGTTGAGCCACATCTAGGAGAGTGTACTTACTTTTCTTTATTGGTTATAGATGAACAAATAAGTGGCTGGGTTGCACTAGAACTTGCATTGGAAGGGGAGAAAGAGGCGCCTATTGTTCGACCAGTATTCGCGCCAATCTTTTACTCCTACGCACGCTCCAAGCTTCCTCTCTTCGTCCTTCGGAGTATCACTCTACCTTGTAGTAGGGTTAACTTGGTGAAAGCTCCTTCTTTGGATAATCAAGATACTCTCCTTCTAGAGAGGAGGAAGAGAAAAAAAGAAAACGTTCACAAGAGAGAAGGGGAGAGACGACACTCTTGAGATAGAGGAGAACAGACAACAGCTAATGTTATTTGTTTTCTTCCACTATTTGCCTCTTAATTTCGACAAGCCTTAGGGCTTCCTCGAGCCCTAATGGGCTTGGTGCTGTGCTCATAAATCAATCTAGGACTAGCTCAATACTCTTAATTAATTAATTATCTTTTTATGCTTCATTAAATACCCAAGACTGATTAATTAATTCTAATTAGACTATTAATATAGGTTAACATATATCAACCTATTGAATTAATTTATTCTTGCTCAATTCTCTTAATTAATTAATTATCTTTTATGGCCCTTATAAAAATTCCAAGACTAATTAATTAATTCTAATTGGACTCTTAGAATAAATTTTATTCTTTTCCATATAATTATCCATTAAGCCAGATTGCATCTAAACAATACCAAGGTAACTTTAACTACTCTGGGGACTAAGAGACATATTATACATGGCTACTAAAATGACCAAAATGCCTTTACTATTAAATAGTTGCATTTTACCATTTTAAATATTCCCATTCATCTTATGAAAATATTGACCCCAAGAATAATATTGCTCAAGCAATGTCTCCGGCCTATAGGTGAAATGATCAAAATACCCCTCTATGTAACACCTATCAATGAGACAGGATAAATGTACTAACACCCATCTCAAAGATATCTACCATCTTTAGATATCTAGTATGATAATTCATTACTCACTTGAATATACTTGTTTATCATTGGAAGCTACCCAAAAGCATGCATTCTAGAGTCACGTTCTCAGGGCCCTAGATTTTTAGATTATCTTGGACAATCACTAGAGGTTCATTTAACTTCACTAAGTGAAGTATAGAAACTCTACTGCATGAGTCCTTCTTAACTAACTAGAGTAATACACCCAATTTACAAGATTATTGATCTCACAAAAGAAATCTCACACAACATACATCAAAGCACAAAACCCTAGCTTCGCAAGACCACCAACTATACTCAAGTGTGAAGGTATCCGTCTACGCTGTAGTAGTAATAGTCTGGTCTTTATAATTATAGTACTTTAAGAAAGACCACTACTACATGTCATGTTCTACGTATTCGAAATATGCTTATACCAGTAATGTGAGTGAACTACTCACTAATTCATGGTAAACCATTCCTAATTGGAACTCATGGGATAATAGTCTAACCTTGATGAAATGCCCAATTCTATCAAACGACTAAGAACTCAATTTTACTTGTATGATAAATACCCATGTTCTATACCTTACTATGATGAACGACCCAACACATAGACCATTAGTTGTCATACTTGGACCTTAAATGTGCAATTATATAAGAAACAAACTAAATTAAATGAATAAACATTTTATTGTAATGTATTTACACAGAATACGTAGTCTTTGAGGGCATACTTTCCAACAATCTCCCACTTGCACTACAAAGACTAAGAAAGTCCACAAGTGTCTACCCCTATGACATTTATATGTCTGTGAAACACCATTTCGGGTAAAAGTTTAGTAAAGGGATCCGCCAAATTGTTAATAGAGGAAATCTAATCGACCACAATCTCTCATTTCTAAATGAACTCCCGGATCAGGTGATACTTCCTCTCTATGTGCTTACCCTTCCTATGGTTTCGAGGCTCTTTGCATTGTGACACTGCTCTACTGTTGTCACAATAAATTGTGATAAGCCTACCCATGTGTGATACTACTCCAAGTTCTGTAAGGAACTTTCAGAGCCACACAGTTTCTTTAGAATCTTCCGAAGCAGCAGCGTACTTAGCTTCCATGGTAGAATTAGCAATGCATGATTGCTTGATACTTCTCCATGAAATAGTTCCTCTAGACAAAGTGAAGACATATCCACTAGTGGATTTTCTTTCACCTTTATCTGCCTGGAAGTCTAAGTTTGTGTAACCAGTACGAACCAAATCACCAATACGATATATAAGCATATAATCTCTCGTTTCCTTAAGATATTTCAGGATATATTTTACTACTTGCCAGTGAGCTTCCCTTGGTTTTGATTGATATCTACTAACCATGCCTACTGCAAAGTAGATATCTAAGCTAATACAAAGTATATCATACATAAGATTTCCCACAGCCGAAGCATAAGGGATCCTGCTCATTTTCCAGTGTTTGATTTCCTATACACATATGGTTCATCCATGTTTTGAATGAAACCATAAGTTTTCATAGTTTCATCAAAATGTATATTCCATGCTCGTGACACTTGCTTAAGTTCATAGATGGACTTCTTAAACTTACAAACCACTTGTTCTTGACCTCTAGCAATAAAACCTTATGGCTGGGACATATAGATGTCTTCGCTAAGATAGCCATTTAAGAAGGCCATCTTGACATCCATTTTCCATATCTCGTAGTTATAATGACATGCGATGGCTAAAAGAATTCGGATAGACTTAAGCATGGCTACTGGTGAGAAGATTTTCTTATAATCGATTCATTCTTTATGAGTATAATATTTAGCAACCAACTCTTATTTATAGGTTTCAACCTTCTTATCCGCACCTCTCTTCCTCTTATATACCCACTTACACCCAATAGATTTTATCCCATCAGGTAAAGTGACAAGATCCCAGACCTGATTGAGGTACATGGACTCAATCTCGGTATTCATGGCTAGCTGCCATTTGTCTGCATTAGCATCAACAACGGCCTCCTCGTATCTAGTGGGATCTTATTCCTAATGATCAGAGACAAGATCATAGATCTCTTTGGTCTACCTTTCTGGAACTCTTGTGATCGTCCCACTACAACGAGGCTCAGATTGTATAAGAACATCCGGTAGTGTTTCTCTTAGTTCCTCGATCAGGGTGTTAGAAGTACTTGAAGTTGAATCAGTGACCAACTTCTCTTCTAACTATATTCTACTTGAACCAATAGTGAATGTAACTTGTTCATCCTCTAAGTGTCTAGGATTAGTATTAACATGTACCGTATGCTCTTGAGGATGATAAAAATATCCACCTCTCGTTCTTTTAGGATACTTAATGAAGTAGCGTAAGTCTAATGTCAGTTCTAGCTTACTTCCTTTTATCAACATATAAGTTAGACAACCTCATATCTTGAGATGGTTCAGACTGGACCATATTTCATAGGGTATCCTAGGTACTGATTTAGAAGGCACAAAGTTCAAAACATATGCTGCTGTTTCTAAGGCATACCCCCAAAAAGAAATAGGAAGAGACGCATGAGTCATTATGCTTCTGACCATTTTAATCGAAGTCCTATTTCTTCTCTGAACTACTCTATTCTATGGGGGAGTCCCAGGCGTAGTTAACTGAGATACTATACTGTGATGTATCAAATAATCCTTAAACTCACTGAGGAGGAACTCTCCACCATTATCCGATCTCAAAGTTTTAATTAATTTACCTGTTTGACGCTCCACTTCAGTCTTAAACTCCTTGAATTTATCAAAAAAGTCAAACTTGTACCTCATCAGATAAATATAACCAAAATAAGTGTGATCATCTGCAAAAGTGATAAAGTACTCGTAGCCTCCCCTAGTTGGTGTAGTCATCGGATGACAAACATCTGTATAAACTGGTGCTAGTATTTCCATAGCTTTATCCACCTTTTTGGCAAAGGACCTTTTGGTCATTTTACCTTTATGGCAAGATTCACACCGATGCCATTCTTCCAATCTCAATGAACTTAAAAGCCCATCATGTATTAGCCTCTAAATCTAATTGGAATTCATATGTCCCAATTTTAGATGCTACAAATATGAGTCATTTGATATGGCCTTTCTCTTTTTATTATCAAGTTCAATTTGAATATTGTTCACTTGATTTCTAATAGGATGTATATAAAAGAGATTTTCATACACGTTTTCCGTACAAATTAAATTACCATCTCTACTGATGGAAAAACCAGAATGGAAAGAAACAAAATATCCTTGATTCATCAATTTGGAAAGTAAAATCAAATTTTGTTTAATACAAGAAACATATAAAATAATTTTTAAAAGTAACTTCCTATTACAATAAAAAATAAGCTCAAGATCTCCCAATCCTTTAGCCTATATTCTTGCTCCATTGCCTACTTGAAGTCCATGCTCATACTTACTGAGTCTCCTTGTCCTTCTGAACCCTTACAAAGAGTTACAGACATGGCCAGTGGCTCCAGAATCAACTATCTTGGAAGATGTTCATCCAACCATCAAAACAGACTCTAGGTATAGAGCAATACTTGAAGTAGACTTGGCTAAGAAGTCCGGACAATCTTTCTACCAATGCCTCTTCTTGCCACACTTGAAGCATTTGCCTTTGGGCTTCCTATTGGGCTTGGCTTAACCAGATGTTCTGGGCTAGGTCCTTGCATTGTTCTAGACCTTCTCCTTCTTGAATTTCTTAGGTTTTGCCTTAGTTTAAGAAGAAGAAGCAAAACGAGAGACCAAAACTTTTGACACGGGCTTCATGATCTTCTCTGCTGCTTGGAGCTCTTTTATAAGCTCCGTGAGATTCATAACCAACTTCTTCATGTTGTAGTTCAACTTGAATTGAGAATATAAATTAGACAGAGTTTCAAGAACCATATTAATTTAGCTCTTAGGATCTATAGCTACACCTAGGACCTCGGCGTTCTTGAAGTTGGCAATCATCTTGAGCAGATGCTCTCGAACCGATACCCCTCCAGCCTTCCTAGTGTTCGTGATTGCCCTAAGAGCTTCCTGCTTTGCAGGTTGGCTCTTGTCAGCAAACATGGTACACAATGACAAATCTGTGTTGTACGCAGTGGCCGTGTGCTCATGCTTAGATTGGAGCACACTAGACATGGAAGCTAACATATAGCACTTAGCCATCTCATCAGCTTTCTTCCATGCTTTCTTGGCCTCTCGCTCCTAATCAATGGATTCTTCCCCAATCTCAGGATAGGGATCCGTAAGAATATACTTGTACTCCTAGGCAGTGAGTACTATGGTCAGGTTCCTCTACAAGTCCAGATAATTTTGGCTTGTCAACTTATTCTCTTTGAAAATGATTGACAATGGACTGAAACTAGACATTTTTTAAATATTGTAAAAAAATATTCATTTAGTTTGCAAGAAATAGAAATGCACATTCTTTATATTATTTCTTTGATAATATATAACTCTTAAAACCATTATCAACAATATAAATAGTGTGGCTCTTAGAACAAAGCTTCGTAGGAAGATTAATAGCATTTTAAGTTAAGTGTATAACCATAACGAATCAAAACTTTCTAAATAGGTAATGGTCCAAAAAAAGTTCCACTGATAGGATAGCCATTGATTCACACCACCTACAGGCAATCTAGTGCTAAAAACCTCCAATGTTGGTTGGTCGATCTTAATAAATACCCTAGACTTTTAATTTTATTTTTCCATATTAGTTCTAGATACATGTGAAAATCTATCCTATAGGGAGTTATACTCAGAATGACATGAGGAAATTGACTATCTCTAATGAGAGCTATGATGGAAGATATGGGGTTGTTAGAAACCCTCTTCCACTTAATCTTTTATTGAAAATAGAGTTTTAGGCCCATAAATGATTTCTATAATCTTATGGTTTCATTAAATTCAGTAAAAAACTAAATTTCAACATTATTCTCTATATTAAGGATTAAATCATTTGAGATAATAAACTATGAATTTATTTTACTATTCTAAGTTAATAACTAAGTAAAACTTTATTAAATAACTTTAAGTTTAACATTATTCTCTATGTCAAGGATTAAACCCTTTAAGAGAATAAATCATGAACTCTTTTATTGTAAAGTTTCTTAGATTAAAACATTTTATCAAAAACCGTTCTATCTAGTGAGACATTGGTCTCACAAGAACTAGCGTATTTGATCACAAAAAATGAAATATACATGATAATAAAAGTAAATATTTTCATGCTCAAACTATTCATTTATTCCAAAGTGACCAAACAATGGATTAAACATCATGAATTAAAAATTATTAATCTTGTTTAATCCAAAGGTGGTTCCATCCTTTAATACTTATTTTCATGCAAATTATTCACCATAGATAAATAAAACTATTACAGAAAATTAACTTCATATAATGGTTTTAAAACATGATTACATCAAGGAAAAATTGAGGTACAAAACTTCAGCAATGCTCTCCTTTTTCTGGAACAAAATTGCGCGTATCCGCCTCTGAGCAAAGTAGACCTGGCACCTAGTCCATTGGGCCCTCCTGGCGGCGGGTTTGTTCTATTTCTCCAAAACCTCTGGCTAGGCAGAATGGACCTAGTGCCTAGTCCGATCAGGCCACCAAGCATCGGGTCTATTATGGAGTTAGCCGATTTCTGGAAAATCTTGCTTTTTAGCCATTTTTTGCCCCTCAACAATTCTAGCAATCACGTTCTTCAGTCCCCAAAATTTACAGGTTAAAAAAAAAATGCAAAAGTAAGCATAAAAACATGCCTTTACAAGTACCTATGCCTCTAACCACGAGACGTATATCGCATCTACTCAAAACCAGAAAAATAATGGGAAAACCATTAGAATACATGATCTTATGCCTCTAACTATGAGGTGTACATGATCTCTAGAAACCAATGCACGAGAGATCACATGAAATCACAGAATATTCATTTTTAGTAGTAAAGGAACCACATTTTCCAGTTTTTAACCCTAATACATGCTCCTAGATTAAAACCGTAACTCTGATACCATTTAAAGAATCAAAACGGAAAACATGAAAGAAAATACATTAGGAATTTTTTTTTAGTTTTTCAAGTCATATCTGGGAGAGAGTACTTACTTTTCTTTATTATTTGACCAAAAAGGGGTCGGGCTGCACTGGAACTTGCGGTGGAAGGGGAAAAGGAGGCACTGACAATTCGACTTGTATTCCTGCCAATCTTCTACTCCTACGCATCAAGCGTCTCCGAGCTTCCTCTCTTCGTCTTTGGAAGTATCACTCTACCTTACTTTTGGGTTAACTTCATGAAAGTTCCTTCTTTGGATAATCAAGATACTCTACTTCTAGGGAGGAGGAAGAGAAAAAAAAAAAAAAGTTCACAAGAGAGAAAGGGAAAGACAACACTCTTGAGAGAGAGGAGAACATACAACAACCAACGTGATTTTTTTCTTCCACTCTTTGCCTTTTAATTTCAGCCAGCCTTAGGGCTTCCTCAAGCCCTAATGGCCAAAATCATCAAGCCCTAAAGGGCTTGGTGCTGTACTCATAAATCAGTCTAGGACTGACCCAATTCTCTTAAGTAATTAATTATCTTTTTCTGGACTTATTAAATACCCAAGATTAATTAATTAATTCTAATTGAACTCTTAATATATGTCAACATATATCAGCCCAATTAATTAATTTATTCCAGCCCAATTCTCTTAATTAATTAATTATCTTTTCTGGGCCTTATAAAAAAACTCGAGACTAATTAATTAATTTTAATTGGACTCTTAGAATAAATTTTATTCTCTTTCATATAATTATCCATTAAGCCCAAATTATGTCTAATTACACCAAGGTAACTTGAGCTACCCCAGGGACTAAGAAACATATTATTTATGGCTACTAAAATGATCAAAATACCATTACTATTAAATAGTTGCATTTTACCATTTTAAATGTTATCATTTATCACCATATGAAAATATTAACCCAAGAATAATATTGCTAAAGCAATGTCTCCGACATACAAGTAAAATGACGAAAATACCCCTCTATGTAACACCAATCAATGAGACAAGATAAATGTACTAATACTCATTTTAAAGACATTTACCATCCTTAGATCTCTAGTTTGATAATCCATGACTCACTTAAATGTAATTTCTTATAATTGGAAGCTACCCAAAAGCACACATTCTAGAGTCATTTTCCCAGGGCCTAGGATTATTAGATTATCCTGGACAATCATAAGGAGGTGATTTAACTTCACTAAGTGAAGCACGAAACCTCTATTACATGAGTCTATCTTAACTAACTAGAGTAATACACCCAACGTATAAGGTTATTGATCTCACAAAAGAAATTTCACCCAACATACATCAAAGTACAAGACCCTAACTTCGCGAGACCACTAACTCATACTCAGGTATGAAGGTATCCATCCACGCTGTAGTAGTAATAGTCTAGTTGCTATAATTATAACACTTTAAAAGAGACCACTATTACAGGTCCAATGCTACGTTTTTGAAATATGCTTATGCTAATGATGTGAGTGAACTACTAACTAATTCAAGGTAAACTATTCTTCATTAGAACTCATGGCATAATAGTCTTACCTTGATGAAATGCCCAATTCCATCAAACGACTAAGAACTCAATTTTACTTGTATGACAAGTACCCATGGTCTATACCTTACTGTGAAGAACAACCCAACACATAGACCGTTACTTGTCATACATGGACCTTAAATGTGCATTAATATAAGAAACAAACTAAATTGAATAAATAAAAATTTTATTGCAATCTATTTACACAGAATACATAATTTTTGAGGGCATACTTTCCAACATTTTATACTCCTGGCCACCCCCAAACCAATAGCCAAGTTTTGGTGGTTAATAGAGAACTTAAAAGAATCTTGGAAAAAGTAGTTAGTCACACCAAAAAGGATTAGAGTTTGAAATTAGATGACACTCTTTGGGCTTATCGAATAGCTTTCAAAACTCCTATACGTACGACCCCCTATAGATTGGCATATGGGAAGTCTTATCATTTACCTGTGGAGGTTGAACGCAACATTCATTGGGCTATCAAACTTGTTAATTTGATCTTGAGCTTGTTGGAAAATCTCGGTTGCTTCCCTTGAATGCATTGGAGGAATTATGCATGGTCGCATATGATAATTCCCTACCCTATAAAGAGAAGGTAAAATGATGGCACGGTAAACATATTTCTCAACCCCTAGAGTTTAAAGAATGTGATCAAGTGTTGTTGTTTAATTCTCGCTTTCAACTTTTTCCGGGTAAGTAGAAGTCATGGTGGTCGGGGCTGTATATGGTAAGGCTTTTTCTTTTGGTACTCTTGAAGTTACTCACACTGATTAATAGTATTTTCAAAGTCAATAGGAATCAGGTGAAGCATTATTTTGGTCAGATTCTTGACACTTTGGATTATGTGGATGCTTTTTTCTATGATTGATGACTTTTCTTAGGTTTATTTTATTTTATTTTATTGTCTTTTCCTTTTCTGGATTTTTGTTTTCTATTTTTGTTTCTTTTGCATTTTTTTAGGGACATTTCCCTAATGACACATTGTGATGGATTCACATATGTTGTAGCTACTCCGTTATGGAAGTATTCTCTTTCTTCTCTTCTTCCCATTTGTTTATTTTGGTCTATTGACTTTGCTTTCATTGTTATATTTTTGGCCCATTGAGGACAATGTCCAGTTTAAGTGTGGGGGGAGAGTTTAGCATTGAACATATATTCCATATACTCTACCTTTGGGCTACATTTTGGCTACTTTTTTTTTTTAGCAAAATTTTGTGGTTTTCATTACTTTGACTTATAATGAGGTTGTACTTATCTTTCTTACTTCAGATATGATTTTTGTCATTCACTTAGTTGGATTTTTATTAAAAATAAATTGGTTTATTAGATGGGATATGTTAAGTCTTAAGAATTTGGATTAATCTTGTTTATGCATTAGTGTTTGAATATGATTTAATTCATCTAGTTTGAAGGTAGATAGTGTGATGAATGTGGAAAAAGTTGTTGACTGACTCTTATATTATGGGGTTAAAATTTTCTTGACTTTAAGTTGTGAATAAGGAATGTGAAGAAATAAAAAAAAAAAGAAAATGAGTGGAAAAGAACCAATTGCAAGTTGAAAAAAATTATGAGTTGAAACAAATTATTTTATCTTTGAAGACAGAAAAAACACTTTTTGCTTGATTATGGGGGCTAATATGGATAGTGAAGAGAAATCCACTTTTTGACTCTATTAATTCCCAAAAGCAAATGAAAGAAAAAAAAATTGTTAAGCAACAATGATGAATGATGCCTATAAGGGGGCTAATACGGTGCATGAAGAGAAATCCATTCATTTGAGGCTATCAATTTCCAAAGTCATTGAAAAAAAAATTGAGAGAAAAAAAAAAGTGGAGTGTTTTCCTTAAATCATAAATTGTCTTATGCAATTTTTGGATTTATATGGCTTGAGTTGGTAGATAGATTGACTTGTATGCTTCGTATTTTCTATGTTTTTGCTTAAAGGGTGAAATTATTTTTCTTAGACTAAAGTATAAACTAGCTTAATATAACTTCGTGGGACTTGGTATATCTTATCTAGTAGTTGAATTTGTGAATGTTTTAAAAGGGTTGAAAAGAATGACAAGGCCATGCCTAAAGTTTGAAAAGGAATTGTGGTTTTGTAGTTGGAATTTTTGAAAGATTGTCTTGTTTTTCCTTGTCTTAAAATACTTTACTTGAAGACAAGTAAAGATTCAAGTGTGAGGAATGTGATAGGGCCTAAAATCATCAATAATTTCTTAGCTACTTGAGGATGTTTTGTGATACATTAGGTGCAATAACTAGTCATATTTCTTCATATATGATATTTTACCCTTGCAAATGTATTTTGGCATTTTATTGCAGAAAAAGAGAGAGAACGATGAAAAAATCGTAACGAAGCAGTGCCCGGTCGGCGCCAGCCATGAGGAGAATAACCAGCGCTGGCCCAATGCTGGAATAAGGGAATTGGGAGAAAAAAAATAGAGCATGTCAGGCACCAGTGCACAACCAGCACTGGCAGTGCCTAGCATATCCGGCATCAGCTCTCCTCAGCTCCAAGGCAGAGATTTTCCTCTTTTGCTTGGATTTGGAAATTTCCTAGGAGTTTTAGTATTTTCTAACTTGTACTCGGCCTAGAACTCTTAGAGAATGAATTTTGCTATCTTGGGAGCCTATTTAAACAAGGAAAACACAAGGAAATCATATGAATCCAATGATTAAAGCTGTTAATCAATCATTAAAGAGGAGATTCATCAATCAAGAGGCATTATTCAAGTTGGTCTTCAAGGAGAAGAAAGAGTACTTGTTTATGAGTCCTTTCTTTTGTCTTTATTTTTTTCCCCTAGAATAATGATGTAATTAATGTTTACATTGTAATTTGATATTATTTTAGGATTCATCATTTCTTAAGTTGATTTAGTATTTTGATTAATTAATTATTTGTCTTGGGATATGATTACTTATTTTTACTACGAAATTGATTGTTTGGTTCTTATTGTTAACTTGCTTGGAAAAGGGGTTGACAATAGGTTTAATTTAATTAATTTCATTTTTTTTTTTTTACCTCTTAACTTCCTTAAAAATGGGGTTAATTTCCAAGAACTTGGGTAATCAAATATTAGATGATGATTGCTAGAGCATAGATTCGTTGACTAATTTCATGTTTAAATCTCCTAGAATTTAGGGGTTTATGTGAGGATTAATTTTAACACATCTTTTGGGTAAATTAGTTGAGCCAGAATATGGTCACTAATTTAACTAGAAAATAGTGATTCCATAGATTGTAAACGAAGTGGATTTATTTTAAATCCTTCATGATACCAAGATAATAATTGATTGTGATATTTGCTAAGTAATTCACTGTCATCTCTTCAAGAATGTTTATATAAATTGCATATTATTTCATCCTTGAGTTGCATATATTTTCCTTTCTATTCTTTCATCACTTTATTGGATCAGTTAAACAATGAATGAATGGTAACTAATGGTAGTTGTTCCTTGAGGATCGGTACTCGGTAATTCCCTATACTATGCTGACGATAAGTATAATTGCTCATATGTGTGATTTGGAAATTAATATTTTAATTAAAACTTGGCCAGGAATGGATTTAAATTGTATGATTTTTCTACACCCAAATTTTCTACATCAACTCCCTACGATGAAGTACTTAGCCTAATGTGTAACACCCCGCTACCTAGGCCCGCCAGGGCCGGGGATGTCGCCTCGTCCAAAGGACAAGGGGTCTTTATAACTAGGTCACACAAATAAAATAGCGGAATAAAAATAATATTTTAACTTAAAATTTATTAAAACCCAGAATGAATCCAAGAATTTCCAAAAGAAAAACAAATCCATAAATAAAATCATCCACTCTCAACTCCCCAAAGCAATACATAAAAATAAAAGACAACATTCTCTTCCAAGGCAGATAACCCTAGCTACTCATCCCCACAGCAGGATCGACCTAAAATCATGGTAAAAAGGTGATGAGACAGATATCTCAGTAAGTCCGTGTGTGCTTTGGGTGTTCAGTGAAAACAGTTCGTGGATGCAAAGTGTGAAATCTTTATAAGAGAAATATTGGCAAGCAATAACCATTAGTCAAAAGCAAGAGTGGTGTTTTCCTCTTTTTGAAACCATACAAGTGCACAATAAAATCAACCACTCATAAAGGTGGTCATGGGTTACCACACGTTGGGCCCCATAACCATACAACGGTCAGAATGCCACACTTTGTGCAGACTGACAAAAGAAATACTGGAAAGCAATGAAGGATGTTAAAAAAACAAGAGTGGCGTTTTGGCTTTCAAACCATACAGGTACAATAAAATCAACCACTCAAAAAGGGTAGTAATGGGTTACCACACGTTGGGCCCCATGTCCACATGGTCAGTATGCCACACTTTGTGCATACTGCCAGTCAGAATGACATGCTTTGTGCAGACTGACAAAAGGTAGGTGATTGGCCTACCGGGCAAGATACTCCTCCTTCTCTATACCCAAACAACAACCGGGTATCCATTCCGGCGAAACACAATCACTTGACTAAAAAGAACACTGCTAGCTCGGACCGGCATGACTAAGTAGTACTGACGTTTCTCTAAGTTGAGCTTATTTTTTGGAGGTGGCCACCTGCCAGAAGACTCACTCTTACTCTTCAAAACTAGTACTACCAATCTACCCTTATTGAGTACTCAACGTAACGTATCCCACTTGGGAAAAATGAACAAAACATAGTTCCACTTGAAAATGGCAATTAAGGTTTTCCAAAGTTTGGGGCAAAACTGGTTTTAGAAAGAGTTTTAGGTTTTCAGTAAAACTGCCCCTTGATCTACAAATAAATTATTTGTCTGAAATGAGAATGGAAATAATCCTCAATTGCCTTTACAAAAATGAGTGACCATGCACTTTACATTTGGCTTGCCATAAAAAAAATCATTTTTCATCAAACAGGTTTTATGCAGGAGCTTACCTGATCCTTGCTCACAACAAAGGTCTCCAACAGCTGACCTAACCCAGCATGGGCAAATACAAACCACAATCAAACTCAAGCCAGAATCCACTTTCTCAATTTAAAACAACTTAACTTACTACTACCATGATCCTAGTGTCCCAAGCTTTAAGGCCAAATAATAAATAAATAGGTTTATAAGCTAAGCCTAATTTGATATTTAAAATAATTAATGTTTTGGAAAATACGTACTAATAAGTTGAAGGTTTAAATCTTGCTAAGAAAGATTTAGAGTTTATTTGATGAAGAGTCCTAGGTGGAATTAGGTAAAATAATGATTTATTAATAATTTAGTTGTTAGAAAATAATTGATAACTAAAATTAGTTGAAAATAAATTTAACGAGTCTTGCTTGAAAGATAATAAATAAAATTTTAATAGGTTTTGATTAAAAGATAATAATTAAATTTTTAGTAATAAATATTTTACTAATTATGATTATTTCCATAAAAGGCTTTATTTGATATTATCATTTTATATATAATATCTATATATTTTATTTTTTAGCAAAAAGCTATTATTTATTTGACTAAAATATCCTTATTATATATAATAATCCAAATTTATCCCTCCTAGGGTTTTTCAAAATTACTAGCAAAATCATATTATAAAATATTGTACTCATAAAATAAAAATTAGCTTAGGGACAACTAGGTGATGATCATATTTCTATGGCTAACCACAAACATGAACATATACAATCCGTCAATTCATCAAACCATCCAAATCATGCATATAAGCATATATCTAAATTTATCAAGACATGATCTAACCCCTACTAGCATAAATATGATCATGGCTTCAATAATCCAACATGAATATACATCATATTCACCAAAGGTGACATAATCTCTAGCATACTTCATCACAAGTACTACCTATGACATAGAGACATGCATTAAACCTCAAATCATCATACAATCAACCAAAATAATCCATCGATGCATAAATCCCATCTCCTTCATATTCATACATACATTCATGCTTCAACCTCAACAATATATACTTAAACCTTATTCGCAATCCATCTTCTATCAACATCATCCTAGAGACATTAATCTAGAATTTAAAAGATGGGTTAAAATGGCTTACTTGATTGATGAATTCCTTGAAGGAGTTTCGAATGGATCTCAATTCCTAGAGGTCTAAATTCGTCCAAGAAAGATGAAGAAAACATGGCCATGGAGAAGGAACCATTTGGCCAAGAAGGTGAGTAGTTCGGCCAGAGAGAGAGAGAGAGAGAGAGAGAGAGAGAAAAGAGAAGAAGAAAGCTCATTAGCATGCTTAAACACATATATGTTCATTAGTGATTGAAGATTAGCGAAGATGAAGTTGATTGAATAATCCTACCTTGGAGGTGTTCTTAAGCCTTCACAAAATTTCTGGTTTTTTATCCAAAAGTGCAAGTTGGATTTTGGAATTTGATGTTAAAAATGGTACGGATGGACTCACAGCAATGAATAGATGAAATTTGGAATTTTTAGAGGTAGTTTGAAGTGATTTGGAGAGGTATTAGGTGAAAGAAAGTAGTAGGTGTTCTTGGTGTAGTGTGTGTGTTCTTGGAGATTGAAGGGAATTGAGAGATTGTAGTGTAGCTGCCGAAAATTCTGAGCAAATTAGGCTGGCCAAATTTTTGTAGGGTTTAGGGAGTTGTTTCTCTGATTTGGAAGGAAAAAGGGAAGGTTAGTTGTCACAATCCTTGAAGAATATTTTTAGGAAGTGAATTTGGAAACTAAATATTCTAAGAATATCTTGATTGTTGAAGAGTTTTGGAAGTCTGCCATGGTTGACTGTTTGAGCAGAATTTTGGTGGGATTAATGCTGGTCTATGGGAGCTTATGGTGGCCAAAAGTAGGGTGGTTAATGGTGAAGAAGAAGTCTGGTTATTTGGGAAATGTATTATGGGAAGTTGCTAAACAAAGGTGGCTGGAATTTTGGAAATCAATCAAACTAAATTGCAGGGATTTGTTGGAGAGATTTTTGGACAGCCATTGCTGAATTTCGTGCAGAAGCTTAAGGGGGACAATGGAGCTCTACTACTGGAGGTTTAGGGAAGGTTTTTGCAGAATAAAGTTGGTGTTTCGGCTGGGAGAAAAATAGAAAACAAAACTGGAACTTGGACTGCCCAGAATTTTCGCTGGGCAGAATTTTTCTGGGCAGATTTTCGGCTGCCATTTCCAGCCGACTTGCAGAGGGTTTGAAGGGGGACTTCAGGGGTTTTCAAGGCTGGTTTCCAGCCTTCTTCATGGAGGAAAAACATGTCTAAGGTACTGCACAAAATCTGGAAGAAAACAGCTTGGTTTTGGACTCTCAAAGTGGTGATTTGTACAAGAATTTTTCCTGTTGTTGCTCCAGCTTTGAGCAGTCCGAAAATGGCCAAGAAATTCAGATTGTAAACTGATCCTAAAGAAAATTTTTCTCGCAGCATTTGGAAGGGAATGTTAGCTAAGAAAGTCAACATTTTGAAGGCACAACAAGCTGGAAATTTTCAGCTCATTCCAAGAAGGAAGATGAACTAGCTAGAGGGAATTTTCAGCCAACTCACTAGAGGGATTTTTCCTCTTGGAACTTCCCACAACTCTTCCACATTTTTCAGACCATAAGAAGTCTTTTACCAAGACATTTTGATCCTACAAGATCACAACACTTTACTGAAATTTCTGGAAAGAAAATGGCTAGAATCACTTGATCAAACTAATGAGTTGAGAATTAAGGAAAAATCAAAGATCAAGGAAAAATGAATTCCCTTTGGGAAATTCGAGTAGGTAAGGGTGTAGAATGAGGTTGCTCCTAACTTGTCTCTCTTAGGACATCATCCCTACCTTACTCCAAGCTCATAAGGCCGAAATTACTCTTCCCCAAGCAAAAATAAAATTAAATCAAGCTAAAGCTTCCATGATGGAATTTGAACCCTAGTCTTCAATAATTAATTCTAAGGCTCAAACCACTAAACCACATCAACTCTTGCTGATATTTTCCCTAGAAAAATTATTTTCTATTTAATCCACAAGCTATTTCCCTATTTTCACCTCGGGCAAAAATTACCATTTTGCCCTTCTCACACAATACTCATTAACAAGACTTCAAGACAATAAAACTCAAATCCAAAGCACATAAAAATCATATAGAACTATATTTAATCATGAAATAAAATATAATATGCATCCCAACCCCCTTACTCTAAGGTTGGTTTTGACTGGGGTTTCACATAATGTACCCTTGTCCCAACAACTCATCGAATTGTTCCTTCAACTTCTTGAGTTCCATAGGGGCCATGCGACACATGGTTTTGGAAATTAGTTCTATTCCAGGTATTAGGCTAATGGTGAACTCCACCTCCTGAGGTGGGGGTAGGGTTGTCAATTCTTCAAGAAAGACATCAGTAAATTCGCTCACCATAACAGTGTTCTCCAAGGTATTCTCTTTTGTGGGTTGACTGATCAGGTAGCCTAGGTAACCTTGCCATTGACTCCTAAGCATTTTTTAGGCCTTTGCTCCAAAGATTAAATACTTAAATTCTTTCACCTTAAGTCCTTGAAATTCTAAAACATCCATTCTCAGTCTAATGAACTATACAGACTTATTTTTACAATCTACATGAGCACTAGGTTTGGCCAACCAATCTATGCCTAAAATGAAGTCGTAAACCTCAAAAGGCATAATAATGAGGTCCCCATGTAATCTCTTTCTCCCCATTTCAACCTCACACCCTTTTATAATTTTCCCTACGTCTACGGATTTCCCAAAATGTGTTCTAACCAATAGAGTACAAGGTAATTCTAAGCCAATGAATCCCATCTTATATGCACAAGATTTATTCATGTATGATTGGGTGGAACTAGGATCTACCAACACATCTACTTTACAATTCTGAATAGAAGGCATACCTTTGATCAACGCGGTGTTAACTTCTATCTCTTCATGAATCAGTGAAAACACTTTAGCTTTCACCTGTGGCTTTTGGTTGCTCCCTCCATGGAGAGCACCATTACCACGGTTCGTTTTGTTCTTTGGTGAAGCAGGATTGCCATGATTGTTGAAATGTTATGTCAGACACTTGCCTCGAAAATGATTGGGGTCTCCATAGTTAAAGCATCTTTTGGTTGTATCTTTATATCAATAATCTTTCTTCTTATGTCCTTTTTTTCCACAACGTCGGCAAATTACTTCGTTTTGCCCGATCTTGCCAGGGTTTGTCCTCACTTACTTTCCTTTGTTTCTTTCTTGTAGTCCTCACCACAAGTCCGCTCTTGTCCTCATTTTCTATTTTGGAGGCAGTGATGCGTAAATTTTGAGAGTATAAAAATCATCAAATTTAAATCTATCCCATATTTAAGTTTTAATTAAAACATTAATCCAAAAATACACATACGAGCAAGTATACTCATCGCAAGCATAACATAGGAAATTAATGAGTATCGATCCTTAAAGGACCACGTACACACTAATCATTTTTCATTTATTATTTAACCGACCTAATGAAATGATAAAATAAAAATAATAAAAAAAAATATATACAATTTAAGGATGTAGGGATATGCAATTTAGACAATTATCCTAGAACACATGATAATGAATCATTTAGCAATTATCTCAAGTAATCACCATCTTAACATTATGAACGAATATCAAGTAAAATTCAATCGTTTCCCAATTTATAAATCTACTGGGATAGATTCCACTTCTTTCCTAATCCATGGAATCACCACTTTTTGATTAAATTAGAAGATTTTCCAATCAAACCAACATAACCAATACATGCATTATGTTCAATTCCTCATTAACATGAAATTAGCTAATGACCCTTTGCTCGAGGTGAAATCAACTAATCTTTGATCACTTTAGTCCTTTAATCTTAACTTCGTTGCCCAAGTCTATTAAGATTTGACAAATATGAAATCAATGCAATAAACTCCCAATATCATTTCCCAAGTCAATTAGAAGAACTCGCATTAATAACCAATGATATTATGTAATCAAAGACTCAAGAAGATAAAGAATTGATCAAATAACTAAATTAACACAAATCTATGAATCCCAAAATATTGTCAAATTACAAATAAAATATTGAATATATCATTGTTTAAGAACAAGAAAACAAACATAAAAGAAATTACTTATAGACAAGCCTCTTTCTTCTCCCTTAAAGACTCTCTTGAACAACTTTCCATGAATGGTGAATTTCTCCTTTAATGAGTGTTTGGGATTTTTGCTCTTGGATTTACCCTTAATCTCTTGTGTTTTCTCTTGAACAACCCTTCTTTGATGCCAAATTCGTGTCTTGAGGAGTCCTGGCCGAGTAGGAATTGGAAAAAGTCAAAATCAATGGAAAATTCCTAAATTCGTACACAGGATTTACGCACTCCTAACCAAGCCTGGAGCCAGTCCAGTCGACCTAATTGGCGCCAGGTGCATTCTGTTTCTCCCCTGAATTTTGCTCTGTTTTCCTCTGGTCAACCAGAATGTGCTAGATAGACCTGGCGCTAGGTATGTTCTGGAAAATCTCTAATGTTGTTCGAAATTAACTCAAATCTGCACAAATTCATTAAAAACACTTTCTACAAGAAAAATATTAAATAGGAAGGAATATGCATAGTTATTACAACAAAAGTATCTCAAATAACTAGTAAAATAATGATCATTTTTGCCCCTATTACATACCCCCCATCACATACCTCCCATACTTGAACTTTTGCTTGTCCTCAAACAAAACATTTCAACCAAGAAATTTATCAAGAAAACATAAGTTTTTTCTTATTCCAAAAAAAATTTCTTTATCATAGAAAATATTCTTACTTCTCTTCAAACTTTAGATAAAACTCTTGTCATTCACACCCTTTCAAAATAATTTAAACTTTGAAACATTTGACAAGACATCACAAAACTCTTGAAGTCAAATTAATCAAGTCTATACCTTAGTCTAAGAAAATTATTTCACCCTTCAAATAAAAATATAGATAACATGAATCACACAAGTCCGGCCATCTACCAACTCAAGCATTATAAATCCAAAAATTGCATAACTCAAGTCATGATGTAAGGAAAGACTCAAAAAAAAATTTTCTCTCAATTTTTTTTTTTCAATGAGTTAGGATATTGATAGCCTCAAGTGCATGCATTTCTTTTCACACACCGTATTAGCCCCCTTGTAGTCATAACTTATCATTTTTTCAACATCTTTCCTCTGTTTTGCTTTTGGAATTCATAGCCTCAAGAAAGTTAATTTCTCTTCACTATCCGTATTATCTCCCTTAATCAAGCAAAAATAGTACTCTTTCTTATCTTCAAAGAGGAATCAACAACTCATATTTTCAAATTTTCAACTTATAAAAATTTTCCACCATTCTCCATAATCTTTCCTCTCAAGGATCTTTTATCAACTCACATTCCTCATCCCAACTTAAAGCTAAGGAAAGTTTAAACCCATAATACAAGAGTCAGCTAATAAACTCTCCCCACAATCATCATATTCTCCATATTCAAACTAGATGAGTCAAATGACATTCAAAACACTAATGCATTATAATAAGATTAATCAAAATTCTTAAGTCTTGACAAATATCCTATTCAATAAACCAATTTAATAAAAATCCACCAAATGAATGGCAAAGAATCATATCTAAGTAAGAAAAAGAAGTACAACCTTGCTAAAACCATGAAAACCACAAAAATTTTGACAAAATTGAAAAATAATATGGAAAATATTTATTCAACAGTATTCTCCCTCCCAAACTTAAACTGGACATTGTCCTCAATGGCCAAAGATATGATAAGAACATTACAACCAAGAAGACCAAAATCAATAAAGAGGAAGAAGAAAGTACTTCCATTACATCGTAGGTCCACTATATTCAAATCCACCACAAGGAGTAGTTACAAAAGGTCCTATAAAAGAAACAAAAATAAGAAAACATAAATGTAGGAAAAAAAAAAAAGAAAAGCAACATAAAAGAAAAGATAACTAAGAGCTATGAAAAGTTATTAAAATTCAAAAGAAAAGAAATAACAGAAAAGGACAGAAAATAAAATAAAATACAAGTGTAGAGATTAAATCAAGAGTCCTCATCATCATTCTCATTATCATTATCATCATGAAGATTGTCGGCTGCACGACTCGAAAATGCTCCAGTAGATTGTTGCATCAAAGTGGCGAACTTTTGATCTTGGATATCCTGGCGTCAACGAATGTCTGCAATGGAGTCTTGAAGCTGAAGAAGGATGGTCATTTAGCTCTCCAGTTGAGCCTCCACTCGTGCCTCAAAATCAGTATGAGAATGAGAACTAGTGGCACAAAGGGAAGGTCTAGTTGGCTACTTCTCTTCTGCCTTCTCATTAAGGGGAAGCTCCACTATCCCGGAGTGTTGTACCTCAAAAGGCCTCTTCCATTGCCTTGCCCACTCATCATAGTGATACCACACTGAACCAAAGTATGTTTAGTCACTGGGTTTGAATTAGTAGTGGGCTCACTCAGCTCTCCATCTAATCTCACTCCAAAACCTCTTAGAATGCGCATAATAACCAAAGGGAATTTTAGGGCTTTGGTAGATATACCAAAGTAAACAACCTCTTGCATAAATTTAATAATAATGGGAGAAAGGGGAATAAGCTCACTCTTTCTCATCTTATCCAGAATGTGAATATTAAGGACCCTCGACTAATTGAAACTATAAGACTTAGGCTAAATATTGAAAGCAAATATGTAGGGCGCCATTGATCCTCATGGTCATTATTTGAGTAGTAACGATTGTGACCTATTAGCCCTTTTCTCCACATGCTAAAATTAGCCTCACAGTGCTCACATCTTAGGCAGGCTCAGAAATGACCTTTTAGTTATTATAGTCTACAACAATCCATTGCCCTTCATCAGGTACTCCCAAAATCCTAGCTAGTCTAGTTCTCTCAAATTCAATGGGAACCCCTTTTACCATGGTAAATAACCTGGAGGTTATTTTTCTTTTTGTCCTTCATAATGGCATAAAACTCTCTTACGCGTACAAGACAATAAGCACCCTCCATTCTAATGATAAGCTCCCACCCTAATAGCCTAAACATAGTAAAATGATGAAGCAAGTTTACCATGAGTGCTGAACTGTAATTTCAGACACTTGTCTTGAAAATGATTGGGGTCTTGATAGTTAAAGTATCTTTTGGTTGCATACTAATACCAACAATCTTTCTTCTTTTCTTCTTTTTTTCCACAGCTATGGCAAATTACTTCATTTTGCCCGATCTTGCCAAGGTTTGTCCTTACTTACTTTCTTTTACTTCCCCCTTGCAGTTGAGTTAGCCTTTTCATAGGAAATTAATTTTCAGGTAGGAAGGTCCTCACCATAAGTCGACTCTTGTCCTCATTTTTTATTCTGGTAGTAGCTTCACAGTAGCAGCAACAACATGGTCGGCAGGAATGGAGCAAGGGCTCTTCTTAACTCTTGTCTCAAGCCCTTGATGAATTGGCGAGTCCAGTTTTGCTCTGCGTCCACCAATCGACGTCAATAATTTGATAATTTGCTAAATTGCACTACATACTATGCTACTGACATTTTGCCTTTCTTTAGATTTTGAAATTCATCTTCTATTTTCTTAATAATCCACTGCAGGATGAAATCTACTCGGAAGTTCCATTCCTATTTAGTTCACTCCCATACCACTTGAACCCACATCCACTAATCTCGGGTCGGTCCTCTCAAGTGGAATGCTGCAAATTTCACCATCCTCTTCTCTATGTAATACAAGGTGCAAAAAATTTCTTCTATTTGTTCCATCCACATCTCAACCTTCTGCTATTGTTCCATCTTGCCAAAATATAGTGGTGGTTGAAACATGAGAAACCTTTTCAAGCACCTCATCGTCACCTAGTAGGGCCTTACATTTTGTGAAATTTTAGAGAATTTTAGTCATTTATCCAAAGGCTTGGGCAATAGTAACCTCCTTAGGCACCACGTTTTCCAATCCCACTTCTTCAGCTCTTGGTCCCTTATTTTGTTTGCCCAGTGGGGGGTTTGGGGCAGGGTTGTTGTCATGGGGTGGTGGTCCTCCAACCACGTCACTTACAAGATGTACAGTTATTCTTCATCTTGGTGGCATGAAAATACTTTATTATGTAAATGTACTTGTTAGCAGGGCTTGCAAAAATTTATATGGTTAAGCGTAGTGCATGCATGATATGACTTGTGCGAAAAGGCATTATAATGTAATAAGTAAAAAGCACAGAAGCCAGCATCATTTCATAATCAACCACTATTAAGTATGTGATCAAGCATCCTATATACCAAAAGTGTAGTAGTGTTTGAAATATCTGTACATAACATGCCCTATAGTAGGCAAGTTCCTATACAGTGTGGTCAGCAATTAAGCGCATAGATTAGGAATCTAAAAATAGGTGTTTTATACATTCCCAAATATGTTACTTTTCTTTTTTCTAATTTCCTTTCTAGTCAGTAGCCTAGTACTCCCTAAAGTTACTACTGGCATCCTCTTCAACCTCAGAGTCCTCACGATCTTAGCTCTCTTCACAGGCCTACTCTCCTCATAGTCTTCTTCAATCTCCATTCTTGGTTCCTCATACTTTATATCTCTAGGACCCTTGATCGCTGATGCTGGGGATTCTTCAGCTAGCTCTGCCTCAGGCTTGACAGTCACCTCATCTTCACTCTTCGAAGATACCTCTATGATCTCGATCACATCCTTCTCTTTGGATTCTAAAGCAGAGAAATTAGAAGAGTCTGAGTCTACAACCTCTGGTGCGAGTGGTCACCAATAGTACGGGTTCATAGTCTTGTGAGCGGTGCGCAACATCCTTGCCACCTTACAATAATTATCATTCGCTTAGTCCCAAAAGGCTTACCAAAATAAATCATCAATTAAGTCAAGATTAGTTTAGACCTTGGAGCTTCTGATCAAGAATCTAAATCTAAACTTGCTTCAAACTTATGCTAATATAGATTTATACCAAATTTACTCTATCCTGAAGTTTTAAATTCACACCTAAGCATAATCTAAACCTAGGCTCTAATACCAATTATAATACCCCCTAAATAAGTGGCCTAAATGGCTAGGGATATCACCTCGCCCTATTTTTACCAGGGGTTTTTATAACAACAAACAATAAATAAAAAAAAATCAAAGTAAACTAAATACTCAACTAGAACTCAAAGTTGAAATTCAAATTACTATCTAGGTAAATCCTTAATACTTAACACACCACAATTGAGTCTTTCTGGTAAAAACAAAATGTAACAAGGTGGGGTAGAAATATTAAAGTATTAAGACCTAATTCTATTACAGAAGGATCTTTAGCTCTCGATCTTGATAATCTTAGACTACCCTGAAAATCATGCTTAGAAAATTCATGTGAGATTATAAATAGTCTCAGTAAGTCTGTAGTATGCAAATGGCAGTTAGAAAATCAATAGCATAATGCATGAATGTACTAACTCAAATGGATACAATCATAAAAAATTTAACGTTTATGCATCTTAAATTCATTTTTGAATTTTGGAGATAAATTCAACAAGTATGATCAGGTACAATATCTAGATGAGAATTTGTTGGGCAAATTGTTTCCAATCAAAAACCGGTACGAAAGTTTATTGTGGCAAAAGTCTTGAACGCATCATCAATAAGTCATATTACGTAGTGAGACTACACATGTATAATGCTTTACAAATACAACCACGACATAATCAATGTCGAAAAGGCACAATGGTAGGGTGTACATCCCTCCCGAGAAGATATCCCACCATCCCTCTCATAAATAAACAGACCGGATGTCCCACATCCCATCCTTCGATTCTCATTGGATACTATATTGCCAACTAAGGACCCAACTCAACTGCTAGGACTAATGCCCCATTTGGAAAAGACAGTTTTCTAGAGACAACTAATCAACTGGAATCCTCTCCTATTCTAATGAAAACTAGTCTTATAGTATTGTCCCTTGAGTACTCAAGTCTAAAATAGTGCAGTTCAAAAAATTTCCATTCTGATATGGAATATACAATTTTAGTTCCAAAATTATTATTCCAACGCCAAAAACTCAGTGTTTTCCAAATTTATCTTGACCAAAAAACAAAAATCCATGTTTTCTCTCCAAAATTTTCCAAAAGTAGAAAATTCCTTCATCCATTCTAATAATATTTGTTTAAAGCATAATAAATTATGCAATTTCATAATTTGCCTCGAATGAGAGATTTACAAAAGCCAAATGTTATGCTATGATTTTCATAATTAGGTTCATGGAAGAAATTTGGAATTAGGTGCAAACATTGATGCATGACTCCTAAGCAAACATAGTATTTCATATGGAGAATCTCTAAGATTGATCATGCAAAAAATTTCATGTAAAGTTCGCCATGTATATAAAGGTAACACCAAGCACAACAAAATGAACTATTCAAAAATATTATTGTGATAAATCATATAAAAGCCTTATCATGGAGTTATCAATGTCATGATTGTGTATGCATCATCATATGATTTCGTATGAAATTATTTTACATAAAAGAGTCATGAGATGCAAGGACATATACCCCTTGTCCAAGGCTTAACAAAATAACTTCAAGCTAACTTAAATGCTCCTTCTTCCTAAATCCAACATGTACATATAATAAAGAAATTAATTACCAATTTAAATTAATCTAAATAAAGTGTTAATCGAGATTCTAGAATAGTTAAGGGAGTTACTTAGGTATTATGTTACTCCAAATTACTTAGCGACAAAGCCTAATTGATTCAAACCACAAGGTATCCCATCAAGAAATCTAATAATCCACTAAAATATCCATAATTCACAAAGCATAGAACTCTCCTACTTCTTAATTAACATGAATAGTCAAAAAAGGCCTTAATTGCCAAGAAAACCTTAATTAGCCAAGCAACTCTAATTAATCATTCAATAAGGCAGCATCTAAACCAACTTATATTACCAAGCACACCAAGAGTTCAAATTGCTTTTCAAAAATTAAAGTTTCCATCGTATAATGGTACAAGGGACCACTATTCAAAATCATACAATAAAGGAAAACCATCTAACTCATACCAAATATAATCCTTATAATTCTAAACATCACATAACAACTCCATAAGCCAAATTTGGAGTAATTATAGCTATTTCTATGGGTAAATTCATTTTCCAAATTCAAATACAAAATTCTGCTTTTCCTCTAAAACAGGGGTCAAAATAATTTGCCAAATTAATTAGGGAAACCATTTTATTTTTAAACAAAAATTTCCAGTTTAATACCTCCATATGTTAGGAAAATTACCATATATTTATCTACCCAAGTTTCCTACAAAAAGGGACTCAATTAATTTTTACATAAAGCCTCGGTGAATAGTAATCTACTTTGCATAGTTAATTTGAAAAATTCATAAATCCAAAATTATAACATATTCTTTTATGATTAATTTTTTGAAATTCTCCTAAAAACTTTACGTCCAAAAGTCATAAGCAATTGTTGTCAAGAAAGGGGGTTTTCAGGGTTTTTAATATTGCCATCTGTACAAGGGTTTTTGTACAGTTTGTGCAGTCTTGATGCAAATACCGTTAACTTGAGTTTCTTCATTTACTTCATAAAAAACTTACACCAAAATAATCTTAACAAATAATAGGATACTCAGGGACTCAAAATCAAACAAACCATTAACAAAGTTCATCTCACAAAGTAGACCCATTTCAGCTATTAAACTGAACCAGCAATACTCTATTTTCTTGTCACCTTTATAATTCTCAAAATAATAGGCAAATCACCCAATTCATTCACACCAAGTCATACACACATCATAGATCATATTACCAAGAAATGCAACTCTATTTCTCCCAAAATCACCAAGAACACTATCACACCATGAAGAATGAATTTAGACAGCTTACTAAAGATTTTGATTTTCAAGCATACCAAGTAAAGAAAATGAGTTTTTAACATAAAAGCCTTCATTTCTACGTCCTATATCATTTCTTTCACCAAAACACAGCAAAAAATCGTACATATAGCAAACAACTCAAATCTGTAAAATATTTGCAGATATTCGGCCAACATGGAAGATGGAAGGGAAATATGCATTTTTCATATACGAGAAGCAATATTTCATGATAACTCAAGACCCTAGAGTAGGTACAACATTTAGGTATCAAAATACAACATAACTAAATAATAAAATCCTAAATTTTATAGCTAGACATCAGTCAGAATTTCTGCTACATGAAGAAAACAAGAATAGTGGATGGTTTACCTTGAAGTTTTGAAGCTTGCTTCCAACAAGCAAAAATAGCTCAACAACACCACTTTGAAGGATTTTTTTGAGGTTTTAAAAGAGAAAAAAAATAAGAGAAGAGTGGAGTGTGTGTTTTGGCTAAACCTAGTGCAAGAAGAGAAGAGTTCTTTTCTTGTTTTCTATAGTTGCCTATCAGCTTTGAAGAAGATAAGGGAAGGTTGTTTCTTGAGGGGAGGGAGGGAGAAAAATTGCAGAGAAAATACTTTTACGAATCGCCTATAATATCCGACTAATCCCAAGAAACTCCTAATTTCTATAACGGTCTCAGGTTATTTCCAATTTCAGTGACTTTCACCTTGGTAGAGTCTACCTTCATTCCTATCTTAGTCACAACGTACCCTAAAAATAAAATTGCATCCCTTCTAAAATTCACACTTACTAAACTTGGAGTACAACTGGTGCTCCCTCAACTTTTCTAAAACTAATTTGAAGTATTTTGCATGTTCCTCTGGGCTCTTGGTATAAATCAATATATCATTGATAAAAGTCACCAAAAAAAATTTAGATAACATCGGAACATTGAATGCATCAAGTCCATGAAAGTTGTAGGGCGTTGGTCAAATAAATGTCATCACCACGAAATCGAAGCATCCAAAGACAGTGTTAACTGCAGTCTTTAGAATGTCTTCTTCCTGAATTCTCACTTGGTAGTATCCTTATCTCAAGTCAAGCTTAAAGTAGCAACTTGATCCTTTGAACTAGTCAAACAACTCATCAATAAGTGGACGAAGCTATTTATTCTTAATTGTTAGGCCATTCAACCCGTGATAACCAATTCACAACCGAAGAATACTATCCTTCTTTTTCACAACCAATACCGGTGCTCCATACTATTAAGTACTTAGCCTAATGTACGTTTGTCCCAACAACTCCTCCAACTGTCCCTTCAATTCCTGGAGTTCCATAAGGGCCTTGCGGTACGAGGTTTTTGAAAACGGTTCTACTCTAGGTACTTGGTCAATAGTGAACTCCACCTCTCAAGATGGGGGTAGGGTTGTTAATTCTTCAGGAAAGACATCAGTAAATTCGCTCACCATAGCAGTGTGTTCCAAGGTACTTTTTTTGTGGGTTTATTGATCAGGTAGGCTAGGTAACCTTAGCAACCCATCCTAAGCATTTCTCGAGCCTTAGCTCCCAAAACTAAATACTTAAATTTTTCTATCTTAAGTCCCTGAAATTCTAAAACATCCTTTCCCAGTCTAATGAACTGTATCGACTTGTTTTTGCAATCTACCTATGCACCGTGTTTGGCTAATCAATCCATGCCTAAAATGACGTTGTAATCCTTAAAAGGCATAGTAATGAGGTCCCCATGTAATTTCTCTCTCCTTACTTCAACCTCAAACCCTTTTATAATATCTTGTTCTTTTATAGATTTCCCTAAAGACGTGCTAACCGATTGAGTATATGGCAATTCTAAGCCAACAAATCCCATCATATATGCACAAGATTTATTCATGTATGAATGGGTGGAACCAAGATCTACCAACACATTTATTTTGCAATTTTGAATAGAAAGTATACCTTCGACCACCACATCGTTAGCTCTTATCTCTCTATAATTTAGTTCAAATACTTTAACTTTCACTTGGAGCTTTTCGTTGTCTCTCCGCGGGCTGTACTATTACCACGGTTTGTTTGGTTCAATGGTGAAGTAGGATTGCCATGAGTGTTGCAAAATAATTTCAGAAACTTGTCCCGAATATGATTGGGGTCTCCACAATTAAAGCATTTTTTTGGTGGCATCCTTATGCCAATAATCTTTCTCCTTGTGCCTTTTTTTTTCTACAGCGATGGCAAATTACTTCATTTTGCCTGATCCTACCAGGTTTGTCCTTACTTACATTCCACTATTTCTCTTTTGTGGTCCAGTAGGCCTTTTCATGGGAAATTGCTTCTTAGGTGGGAAAGTCCTCACCGCAAATTGACTCTTGCCCTCATTTTCTATTCTGGTGGCAGCATCCAAAGTAACATAAGTGGTCGGTAGGAATGGAGCTAGGGCTCTTCTTAGCTCTTACCTTATGCTATTGATGAAATGGCGAGTCCGATTTTGTTCTGTGTCCACCAAGCGACGACAATACTTTGATAATTTGCTAAATTGCACTGCATACTATGCTATTAACATGTTACCTTGTTTCAAGTTCTGAAATTCATCTTCTCTTTTCTCGATAATCCATTGCGAGATGAAATTTGCCTAAAAAATTTCCAAGAAATAGTCCAAGTTCCATTCCTGTTCAGTTTGCTCCCATACGTCTTGAACTCGCATCTACTAATCTTGGGCCAGTCCTCTTAAGAGGAACACTATAAATTTCACCATCCTCTCCTCAGTGTAATGCAAAGTGCAAAAAATATCTTCCATTTATTCTTTCTGCATCTCAGCCTTCTGCTTTTATTCCACCTTGCCAAAATACAATGGGGGTTGAAACATGAGAAACCTTTCAAGTGCCTCGTTGTCGTCTCATGGGGCCCTATGTTCTCTGAAATTTTGTAGAATTTCAGTCATTCGTCCAAAGGATTGGGCAATGGTAACATCTTTATGCACATCGTTTTCCAATCCCACTTGTTTAGGTCGTGGTCACTCATTTTGTTCTCCGGGTGGGTGGTTTGGTGCAGGGTTGTAATGGGGTGGTAGTCCTTCGGCTGCATTACCCACAAGCTGTACCATTAGTTTCTGTGTTGGTGGCATGATAACGTTTTATTATGCAAATATTGTTGTTAGCAGGGCTTGCAAAATTTTATATAGTTAAGGGTAATGCATACATCATATGACTTAGGCGAAAATGCATTATAATGCAGCAAGTTAATATGCATAGAAGCTAGCATCATTTCATAATCAACCACCATCAAGTATGTGATCAAACATCACATATACCAAAAGTGTAGTAGTATTTTAAACATTGGTATATAACAAGCCCTATAGTAGGCAAGTTCCTACCTAGTTAGGTTAGCAATTAAGTGCATAGATTAGAAAGCTAAAACTAGGCATTTTATACATCACCAAATACATTACTTTCCTATATTCTAATTTCCTTTCTAGTCAGTAGCCTAGTACTTCTCAGAGTCACTATTGGCATCCTCCTCAGCCTCGACGTCATCTTCAATTCTAGCTCTCTTTGCAGACCTACTTTCCTCAGAGTATTCTTTAGCCTCCACTCTTGGCTCCTCATACTCCATCTCTCCAGGACCCTCGCTCTCTAATGTTGAGGGTTCTTCAGCTTGCTCTGCCTCAAGTTCGATAGCCACCTCATTTTCACACTCAGAAGATAGCTCTTTGATCTCAATAACATCCTCTTCTTTGAATTCCAAAGTAGAGGAATCCGAAAAGTCTAGGTCAACAACCACTAGTGGTGGTGGTGGTTGCCAATGGTATGGGTTCATAGTCTTGCGAGTGGTGCGCAACATCCTTGCCATCTTAAAATAATTATCATTCGTTTAGTCCCAAAAGGCTTACCAAAATAAATAATCAATTAAGTAAAGATTAGTTTAAGCCTAGAGCTTCTGATTAGGAATCCAAATCTAAACTTACTTCAAACTTATGCTAATCCGAATTTAAACCTAATTTACTCCATCCTTTAGTTTTTAATTCGCGCCTAGGCATAATTTATATCTCGACTATAATACCAATTGTAACACCCCTAAATAAGTGGCCTAAATGGCCTAGATGTTGCTCTGTCCTATTTGGACCTAGGGTCTTTAATAATGGAATGATGCATAAATTTTAGGTGTGTAAAAACCATCAAATTTAAGTTAATATCTTAGTTAAGTTTAATTAAAACATTAATCCCAAATTACACATACGAGCAAGTATACTCATGCAAGCATAGTATAAGGATTTAAAAAATATCGATCCTCAAAGGAATAAGTACACATTAGTCACTTTTAATTCATTCTTTAACTTACCTAATAAAGTGATAAGATAATAAAAAGAAAAATTAAAAAAATATGTACAACTCAAGGATATAGGAATATGTAATTTAGACAACCATACTATAATACGTGACAATGAATCATTTAGCAACTATCTCAATTAATTATTATCTTGGCATCATGAAGGAATATAAAGTAAAATTCAATCGTTTTCTATGTCATGAATACACTTAGACTCTACTTCTTTCCCAATCCAAAGAATCACTATCTCTTGATTAAATTAGTAGATTTTCCAATTAAACCAACATAACCAAAAGATACATTAAACTCAATTCCTCATAAATTATCCCTATGCTCTAGGTGATAATAAACATGAAATAAGTCAACAACCCTATACTCTAGGCGAAATTAACTAATCTTTGATTACTCTAGTTCCTTGTCTTAACTTCGTTCTCCAAGTCTGTTAAGAACTAACAAATATGAAATCAATGAAATTAAATGCATTGCTAACATCATTTCCCAAGTAAATTAAAAGCAAGTCTAACTTAATCAATTATTCCATAATTACAAGTAATCAAACACCAAGAATGATAGAAAATTGATCAAATAGCTAAGTTAATCCAAAAACCATTAATCCCAAAATAATGTCAAATTACAATGAAAAAATTAATTACATCATTATTCTAGAAAAAGAAATCAAAGGTAAAAGAAGCACTCATGGACAAGCCTCATTCTTCTCACTTGAAGACTCTCTTGAACAACACTCCTTGATTTGGTGAACTCCTCATTCAATGAATGATTTTTTTATTTGACCCTTGGACTCAACCCTTTTTTCTTTTGTGTGTGTGTGTGTGTGTGTGTGTGATTTTTTTTTTTTTTTTTGTTTAAATAGGCTTTGAAGAGGCTAAAATCCATTGCCTAAGAGTTCTGGGCTGAGTAGAGATTAGAAAATTTCAAAACTCTTGGAAAATTACCAAATCTATGCATAATTGGAAAATTAGCCGAATGGGACAGAGTAAAGTCGGCACCGTCTCTGTGGGTCACGGCCGACACAGGCCATGGTCTGGTCGGCCCGATCGTGGTCTATTTTTTCTTTAAAATATCCCCTATTCTTCCAGATCAGGGCTGGAATCGACTCTATGGATCACGGCCGGCGTCGGCCGTGCTCTGACTGCGATGGTTTTGATGTTTTTTTCTTGTCCATTTCTACAATAAAAATCTAAAACACCTTTCCAAGGATAAAATACCAAATATAAAAGAATGTGCCTAGTTATTATGATAAATATATCACAAAATGACCTCAAATAGCTAGAAACATATAGATATATTTTGCTCCTATCACATTCCTCCACTATTGAAGCTTTTCTTGTCCTCAAGCAAAGCCTTTTAAAACAAAGAAATCAAGACAATCTAGTAATCTTGTTTACTTAGAACAAAGCCACAACTACCTTTCAAACTCTAGATATGTCATTGTCATTCTTTCAACCATTGAAAACATTCACAAAACCAAGTACTAAACAAGACATATCAAGGCCCTCGAAGTCGAATTACACAAGTTTATATATTAGTCTAAGAACATTATTCCACCTTTCAAGCAAAACATGATAACATGAATCATACAAGTCAAGCTATCTACCAACTCAAACATTATAAATTCAAACATTGCATAACTCAAGTCATGATTCAAGGAAAACACTCCAATTTTTTCTTTCTCTTAATTTTTTTCTTTTCAATGATTTAGGAAATTGATAGCCTCCAGTGCATGGATTTCTTTTCATGCACCATATTAGCACCCATCACTTAGCATTTTTTTTCCGCACTCTTTCTTTCTTTCTTTTGCTTTCGGGAATTAATAGCCTCAACAAAGTGAATTTCTCTTCACTATCCGTATTGGCCCCTATAAACACATATACAATAAAAAGCAACCACTAAAAAGTGGTAGCCATGGCACCACACTTTGTGTACAATGACAAAAGAACATTCATGATACCACACTTTGTGCATACTGATATAAGGTAGGTGTATGGCCTACTAGGTGTAATACTCATCTATCTCTACACCCAAACTTACAGATTGTCCAATCCGAAAATACACAGTCCACTTGACTGTACCTACTAGCTTGAACTGGTATGATCTACAAGATCGACATCCTATCCTGGAAGAACTCACCCCTCAGAAGTGATCACCTACTAAGATACTTATCCTAACCCTTCAAAGACTAATCCTAGTAGTCTACCCTTATTGAGTATTCAACGTTGTATTTCTCCCTCTTGGGAAAAGAATGATTATTCATTGTGATTTCTTTGAAATAGCAATTATGGTTTTCAAAATTCTTTGTCAAAGTTGGTTCATTGAAAAAGTTTAGCATTTTGTATAAAATTGGTTTGTTTGACAGAAAAGAAAAGGAAAATTGTCCATAATTGCATTCATAGTACGCTTTCTCATATAAATCATGTTTGACTTGCCAAGGTGACTTGGATCTTCAAATAGCTTTATCCAGGAACTTACCTAATTTGTTGCTTTTTCCTAGGTACAATAGCCTTCCAAGATAATTCAAGGCAACCTAACCCCGCCTAGGGTAAATATTGGGTATAAGTCCCAACATCTAGACAATATTTGCTTTAAATAAAAAGTTAAAATAAATAGGTGTTATAAATAATAAATTATAATATTTACTATTTATTGACAAATAATAAATAATGAGTAATATTAATAAATAAAATTAGTAATAAATAATGAGTACTTTTAATAATAAATCCTAAATAACATTGGAAATAAATAATAAATAATATTATTACAAATAATAAGTAATATCAATAATAGTTTATAATTTAAATAATAAATAATAAATAACAAATAAATTTAATAATAAATAAATTATTATCATATAAATAACATTTATGAGTGTAAATAAAAGTTTTAATAAGGCTAACTAATAATAATGTGAATATAAAAGACATTTGATATTAATTAATTCCAATATATTATTATTATTTATATTAATAATGTTTAATAAAAATATTCTATTTTTTATCTAATAAAATACTAATATTTTAAATAATTATTAATTTTGGAAATATTTGTGTTCACTGAAATTAGTTAATTAAATAAAATAATGATATTAATTATAATAATGAAAGTAAGAATAATACTAAAAATAATAAAAGTAGTTCTTACAATAATTTTTAATGACTATAGTATAATACTAGAGAAAATTTATATACATTAATACACACATGGATCCAACAAATAACATGTCAATTTATCAAAAAATAGACTTGTATTAACATACATCTCACCAAGGGTGATATTCTACTAGCCATAATATTATTTATGGATTTATTAAAACAAAAACATCAAGAAGGAATAATCAACAATGGTGGTATAATGTCATTCATACATCAAAACATCCATAAAGCAATTAATCATAATAAACATACGATGATCTTAAAGTATAATCCATACTTCATGAGTCACAACATTCATTCAAAGCTTCATGTTTAAAATCTATTCCCTTCACCCACACACTTATCTCCAACCCCACATTATTCAATCAACCAATCAAATCCATCATTTATGATATAACACCCATAAACTACGTACCTAATTAGGGCTAGGGATGTTGCCCCGTCCGCAGGACAAGGGCTCTTTATAAGTAGGACTCATAAAAAAAAGGAAAGAAACAATCCAAATTAAACTTATTACAACTCAAATAACACATGAAAAATTCCCCAAAATAAATAAATATCTGCTAGTGTCTCTTAAAATGAAATACATAGGAAAAGAAATTAGCCTTCAAAACAAAGGAAATCTCTAATCATTAACTGTCATAGCAAGGTCGACTTGAAATCATGGTATAAAAAGGTGGTGAGACTTAAATCTCAGTAAACCCATGTGTGCTTTAAGTACTTCAGGTAAAACAGTTCATATACGCAAGTTGAGAAATTTTCATAAAAGTAAGTGCTGGCAAGTCTCAAATAAATTTCACAAGTGAGGAGTGGGGTTTTCCTTTTAAAAGCCATACACGTATACAAAAAAAGCAACCACTCAAAAGAGGTAGCCATGGCACCATACTTCGTGCACCAAAACAAAAGAAAGTTCAAGATGCCACACTTTGTACATACTAACACAAGGTAGGTGTACGGCCTATCAGGTGTGATATACTCATCCATCTCTATACCCAAACTTATCGGTTGTCCTTTGCAAAAATACACAGTCCACTTGACTGTACTTGTTAGCTCGGACCGGTACGATCTACAAGACTGGCATCCTATCCAAGAAGGACTCACCCCTCAGAGGTGGCCACCTACTGTGTGACTTACCTTAACACTTCAATGACTACTCCTAATAGTCTACCCTTATTGAGTACTCAATGTTGTATTTCTCTCTCTTCGGAAAAGAAAGATCATTCAATGAGATTTCTTTGAAATAACAATTATGATTTTCAAAATTCTTTGTCAAAGTTGGTTTTCAAAAAAAAGTTTAGCATTTTGTATAAAATTGATTATTCACTTAAAACGGTTTGTTTGACTGAAAAGAAAAGAAAAATTGTCCATAATTACATTCATAGTACGATTTCTCGTATACATCCTGTTTGACTTGCCAAAGTAACTTTGATCTTCAAACAGTTTTATGCAAGAACTTACCTGATCTCTTGCTTTTCCTAGGCTCAACGGCCTTCCAAGATAGTTCAAGGCAACCTAACCCCGCCCGGGGTAATTGCAAGGTAAAAGTCCCAACAATCCAGGCAGTACTTGCTTTAAATAAATAATTCCTAGCCTAAAATGCTTAACCTCAACTAGATACAACAGCATCAAGTTATGACAACAATGCTTCAAGCTTTAACACTATTTGATAATGTATTTTATAGAATAAGATTAATTTGATAAGTTAAAATAAATAGGTGTTATAAATAATAAATAAATAATAAATTATAATATTAACTATTTATTAACAAATAATAAATAATGAGTAATATTAATAAATAAAATTATTAATAAATAATGAGTACTTTTAATAATATCAAAAATAAATAATAAATAATATTATTACAAATAATAAGTAATATGAATATTAGATAATAAATAGTTTTAATAATAAATAACAAATAAAATTAATAATAAATAAATTATTCTCATATAAATTATATTTATGAGTGTAAATAAAAGTTTTAGTAAGGCTAACTAATAATACTTTGAATATAAAAGACATTTTTTATTAATTAATTCTAATATATATATTATTTATATTTAACATTCTTTAAAAAATATTCTATTTTTATCTAATAAAATACCAATATTTTAAATAATTATTAATTTTGAAAATATTTGTTTTCACCGAAATTAGTCAATTAAATTAAATAATATTCTTAAATATATTAACAATAATAATGATAGTAAGAATAATACTAAAAATAATAAAAGTAATTTTTACAATAATTTTTAATGACTATAGTGAAAGACTAAAAAAAATTTATATACATATTCATACACACATGGATCCAATAAATAACATGTCGATTTATCCAAAAATAGACTTGTATTAACATACATCTCAATAAGGGTGATATTCTACAAACCATAATACTATTTATGGATTTATTAAATAACATCATGAAGGCATAGTCAACAATGGTGGTATAAGGTGTATCATACATCAAAACATCTATAAAGCTCTTCATCATAATGAACATATAATGATCCTAAAGCATAATCCATACTTCATGAGTCACAACATTCATTCAAAGCTTAATGTCTTAAATCTATTCCTTTCACCCACAAACGTATCCCATCCCCACATTATTCAATCAACCTATCAAATCCATCATCTAAAATGTAACACCCACAACCTACATACCCTGTTAGGGTTGCAGATATCGCCTCGTCCACAGGATAAGGCATCTTTAAAATTAGGACTCACAAAAAGAAAGGAATGAAATAATCCAAATCAAACTTATTACAACTCAAATAATACATGAACAAATCCCAAAAATAAATAAATGTCTACAAGAGTCTCTCAAAACGAAATACATAGGAAAAGAAATAAGTCTCCAAAATAAAGGCAATTTCTAATCATTAACCTTTACAGCATGATTAACCTGAAAGCATGGTATAAAAATGTCGTAAGGCATAAATCTCAGTAAGTATGTGTGTACTTCGAGTGGTTTAGGTAAAACAGTTCATATATGCAAGTTAGGAAATTTTCATAAAGTTAGTGCTGGCAAGTCTCAAATAAATTTCAAAAGTGAGGAGTGGTGTTTTCCTTTCAATAGCCATACATGTATACAATAAAAGTAACCACTCAAAAGAGGTAGCCATGGCACCACACTTTGTGCACCATATTAAAAGAATATTCAGAATGCCACACTTTGTGCATACTGACATAATGTAGGTGTACGGCCTATTGGGTGAGATACTCCTCCATCTCTACACCCAAACTTATCGATTGTCCATTCCAAAAAATACACAATTCACTTGACTGTACTTACTAGCTTGGACTTGTACGATTTACCGGACTAGCATCCTATCCAAGAGGGACTCACCCCTCAGAAGTGACCACCTACTGAGTGAGTTACCCAAACCTTTCAAAGACTATTCTTAGTAATCTCCCATTATTGAGTACTCAATGTTGTATTTCTCCCACTTGGGAAAAGAAAGATCATTCAATGTGATTTCTTTGAAATAGCAATTATTTTTTCCAAATTTCTTTGTCAATGTTGGTTTTTAGAAAAAAGTTTAGCATTTTGTATAAAATTACTTATTCAACTTAAAATGGTTTGTTTGACTAAAAAGAAAAGGAAAATTATCCATAATTGCATTCATAGTATGATTTCTCATATACATTATGTTTGACTTGCCAATGTGACTTCGATATTCAAATAGCTTTATGCAAGAACTTAGCTGACCTCTTGCTTTTTCTAGGTATAATAGCCTTCCAAGATAGTTCAAGGCAACCTAACCCTGGTTGGGGTAAATGTAGGGTAAAGTCCCAATATCCAGACAGTACTTGCTTTAATTAAAATGCTTGCCATCAACTAGATACAACAACATCTAGTTATGACAACAATGCTTCAAGCTTTAACATTAATTGATAAAGTATTTTATAGAATAAGATGCATTTGATAAGATTAATAAATAGGTTTTATAAATCATAAATAAATAATAAATTATAATATAAACTATTTATTAACAAATAATAAATAATGAGTAATATTAATAAATAAATTTAGTAAAAAATAATGAGTACTTTTAATAATGAATCCTAAATAATATTGGTAATAAATAATAAATAGTATTATTACAAATAATAAGTATTATCAATAGTAGAAAATAAATAATTTTAATAAAAATAAAAAATAAAATTAATAATAAACAATTTATTCTCATGTAAATAATATTTGTGAGTGTAAATAAAAATTTTAGTACGGCTAACTAATAATGATATGAATATAAAAGACATTTAATATTAATTAACTCCAATATGTTATTATTTATATTTAATAATGTTTAATAAAAATATTCTATTTTTTATCTAAAAAATTACCAATATTTTAAATAATTTTTAATTTCAAAAATATTTTTGTTCACCGAAATTAGTCAATTAAATTAAATAATATTTACTAATTATATTATTAATAATAATGATATTAAGAATAATACTAAAAATAATAAAAGTAGCTCTTACAATAATTTTTAATGACTATAGTGAAATACAAGAGAATATTTATATACATATTCATACACACATGGATCCAACAAATAACATGTCGATTTATCCAAAAATAAACTTGTATTAACATACATCTCAACAAGGGTGATATTCTACGAGCCATAATATTATTTATGGACTTATTAGAAAAATAACATTATGAAGGTATAATCAACAATGGTGGTATAATACCTTCATACATCAAAACATCTATAAAGCTCTTAATCTTAATGAACATACAATGAACTTAAATTATAATCCGTATTTCATGTGTCACAACATTCATTCAAAACTTCATGTCGCAAATCTATTCCCTTCACCCACATACATATCTCCAACCCCATATTACTCGATCAACCTATCAAATCCATCATCTATGATGTAACACCCACAACCTACGCACCCTATATGGGCTGGGGATGTCACCCCGTCTACAAGATAACGGGTCTTTATAGCTAGGACTCTCAAAAGAAAGGAAAGAAACAATCTAAATCAAACTTATTACAACTCAAATAATACATGAACAAATCGCAAAAATAAATATATGTATGCTAGAGTCTTTTAAAATGAAATACATAGAAAAAGAAACCAGTCTTCAAAACAAAGGCAATCTCTAATCAGGATCGACCTGAAAGCATGCTATAAAAAGGTGGTAAGACAAAAATCTCAGTAAGCCCGTATATACTTTGAGTGCTTCAGGTAAAACAGTTCAAGTATGCAAGTTGATAAATTATCATAAAAGTAAGTACTGGCAAGTTTCAAATAAATTTCACAAGTGATGAGTGGTGTTTTCCTTTCAAAATCCATAAATGTATACAATAAAAGAAACCAATCAAAAGAGGTAGCCATGGCACCACAGTTTGTGCACCATGAGAAAAGAATGTTCAGGATGCCACATTTTGTGCATACGACACAAGGTAGGCGTATGGCTTACCGAGTGAGATACTTCCCCATCTCTACACCTAAACTTACCGGTTGTCCATTCTAAAAATACACAACCCAATTGGCAGTACATGCAAGCTCGGATCGGTATGATCTACAGGACTGGCATCCTATTCAGAATGGACTCACCCCTCAAAGACGGCCACCTACTGAGTGACTTACCCTAACCCTTCAAAGACTAGTCCTAATAGTTTACCTTTATTGAGTACTCAACATTGTATTTCTCCCTCTTGGGAAAAGAAAGATCATTCAATGTGATTTTTTTAAAATAGCAATTATGGTTTCCAAAATTCTTTGTCAAAGTTGGTTTTTAGAAAAAAAGTTTAGCATTTTGTATAAAATTGCTTATTCAACTTAAAATGGTTTGTTTGACAAAAAAGAAAAGGAAAATTGTCTATAATTACATTCATAGTACTATTTCTTGTATACATCATGTTTGACTTGCCAAGATGACTTTGATCTTCAAATAGCTTTATGCAGGAACTTACCTGATTTATTGCTTTTCTTGGATACAACAGCCTTCCAAGATAGATTAAGCCAACCTTACCTCGCCTGTGGTAACTACAGGGTATAAGTCCTAACATCCAGACAGTACTTGCTTTAAATAAATAGTTCCTAGCCTAAAATGCTTAAGCTATAATAAGATTTTATAGAGTAAGATTAATTTGATAAGTTAAAATAAATAGGTGTTATAAATAATAAATTATAATATTAACTATTTATTGACAAATAATAAATAATGAGTTATATTGATAAATGAAATTAGTAATAAAGAATGAGTACTTTTAATAATAAATCGTAAATAATATTGGTAATAAATAGTAAATAATATTAGTACAAATAATAGGTAATATCAATTATAGATTATAAATAATTTTAATAATAAATAATAAATAACAACTAAAATTAATAATTAATAAATTATTCTCATATAAATAATATTTATGAGTGTAAATAAAAGTTTTAGTAAGGTAACTAATAATAATATGAATATAAAAGACATTTGATATTAATTAATTCCAATATATTATTTATATTTAATAATGTTTAATAAAAATATTATATTTTTTATCTAATAAAATACCAATATTTTAAAACATATAAATTTTGAAAATATTTGTATTCACCGAAATTAGTCAATTAAATTAAAATTGTTATTAATATTATTAATAATAATAGTAAGAATAATACTAAAAATAATAAAAGTAGTTCGTAAAATAATTTTTAATGACTATAGTGAAATACTGGAGAAAATTTATATACGTATTCTTACACACATGGAACCAACAAATAGCATGTCGATTTATCCAAAAATAGACTTGTATTAACATACATCTCAACAATGGTGATATTCTACTAACCATAATATTATTTATGGATTTATTGGAAAAATAACATCCTGAAGGCATAATCAACAATGGTGGTATTATGTCAATCATACATCAAAACATCCATAAAGCTCTTAGTCATAATGAACCTACAATGATGTTAAAGCATAATTCATACTTCATGAGTCACAACATTCATTCAAAACTTAATGTCCTAAATCTATTCCCTGCACCAATATACATATCTCCATCCTCACATTATTCGATCAACCTATCAAATCCTTCATCTAAGACCCTTGAGTTTGAGAATTTAAAGAGGAGATTAAGAAAGAAATACTTGTTTTGATGATTGTTAGTTGAAGATATTGCCTTATTCAATAAAGGTCCTTAAATGCTTGAGGGTTCTTCCTTGGTAGAAGTTGTTCAAGAATGGCCATCAATGATTCGGCCAAGGAGAGAGAGAGAGAGAGAGAGAGAGAGAGAGAGAGAGAGAGAGAGAGAGAGAGAGAGTGAGTGATTTGGATGATTATGTAATGGTGAAGATAATATGAAGAAGGTCCAAGATGTTTAAATTTATCTTCTTGATGTTCTTCTTGGTCTTGATCAAAAAGTGCATTTGCTCTGAATGGAAGATCAACTTTGGAGTTTTAGATGTTATGGAGTGGCCTATGAGTGAGTATGGACCGAATCCTTGTTGGTTTGAAGGTTCTTGGAGTGATTTGGGATTAATAGAGGTGATTGCAGGTTGATGAAGCTTAGTGTTTATTCTTGGTATTCTAGGTGTTCTTGGTGTTTTTGAGAGGAAATTCAGAGAGAGTGTTTCTTATGTGTCTTGTTATTGACGGCCAAATGGCCTAGCTAAGGGAAAGGATTTTGATTATACAAGAAAGAGAGAGAGAGTTCTAGTTTTTCAAATTTCAAATTGAGGGAAATGTGGTGATGTTAGACGTAGAGGATTAGGTAATGGTGTTTGTTTCTTGAAGGTTTGATGGAGGAAAATCTGAATTTTAATTTTGAAATTTGAAAAGTTTTGAATGGAGTGAATATAGGAGTGTTTTGAGTTGTCTTAATGGAGTCCTAATGACCAATATAGATGAAAAAGCTAAGGCGTTCTGTCCATGGCTGTAACATGGCCGAAAATATGAAGAAGCATGATGAAGAAATTGGTTCTTGCTTTAGATAGGCAAAGTTGGAAAAAGTTTCTAGAATTTAAGCTTAAGAACTCTTAGGATTTGAAATGATTTTGAGCAGAATTTTTAGACTTCTTTGAAACAGATTTGCAGCTAGAATTTAGGAATGTTTGAAAGTCTATTAATGGTGGTTTTCCAGCCAGCTTCTTGGAGAAGAAAGAGGAAAGTTTCAGGAGTTCTTGTGCACAAATTAATGGCTCAATGTTCATGCCCAAAGCTTAGTTGTTTGCTGGAAACATTTCTGTTTTGGTATAGGTTGTACAAGCTGCGAAATTCTAAGGTGTTTTCAGCTTTCATCTTACATAAGATGGTTGGTTGTTAGCAAGAAATGTGTAGGGAATGGTTGCTGAAATTTTTGAAAACCAGCCATGAAGAATTTCTGCAAAATTTTCCATATTTTAACCAAATCAAGAACAAGAAAACAAAGTTCTTGGAAGAATATCTATGGTGTGTTATTCGAAAACCTCTTCCTATTTTCTTTCCTCAATTTCGGTTATCCTTCTATGCCCAAGAGCTGGAATTTTCAAAACTTCAAGCAAGGAATTATCCAAGACCTTTTATAGATATTGACAAGAATAAAAGAAATAGGAGTGGTTTAAATTTAAATAGGTAAGGATAAGGCTTGCAAAAAATAATGGAGACCAACATTCTTCTAGAATTCCCTTTAGGATAAGATCACATGGTTTAGACATTACCATTGTATCTTCCTTTGGGCAACATTCCTAACTTTAAGGAATGTAAGAAAAGGAAAATTCAAACATTGGTTAAGATAATTATGAACAAAACTTAGGTGATGGGATTAGAATACAAGATCTTAGAGATTAAATCGCAAAGCTCTGACCACTTAGCTACATTAATTCTTGTTCTTATTTTCCCAACCAAATTCTCTTCTTATCTAAGCTATAAGTCATCTTTTTATTTTGACCTCAAGCAAAATTACATTTTTACCCTTTCTACTCAATAAGCACAAATAAACCATATAACCCATATACTACAATTCTAAAGCACACAAAATCATTCAAGGAATATATTTTATGCAAGATGATATGATATCCACCCCATCCTTTTTACTCTAGGGAACCGGTTTAGGTGGGGTTTTACACAAGAGCCTTGAGTTTGAGAATTTAAAGAGGAGATTAAGAAAGAAATACCAGGTTTGATGAACGTTAGTTGAAGATATCACCTTGTTCAATGAAGGTCCTTGAATCCTTGAGGGTCCTTCCTTGGTTGAAGTTGTTCAAGAATGGCCATCAATGATTGGGCTAAGAGAGAGAGAGAGAGAGAGAGAGAGAGAGAGAGAGAGAGAGAGAGAGAGAGAGAGAGAGAGAGAGAGAGAGAGATTAGGATGATTATGAAATGTTGACGACGAGATGAAGAAGGTCCAAGATTTTTAAATTTACCTTCTTGATGTTCTTCTAATTCTTGACCCAAAAATGTCTTTGATCCAAATGAAAAATCAACTTTAGTGTTTTTGATATTTTGGAGTAGCCTATGAGTGAGTATGGACCAAATCTTAGTTGGTATAAAGGTTCTTGGAGTGATTTGGGATGAATAGAGGTGATTGAAGGTTGAAGAAGCTTAGTATGTGTTCTTGGTGTTCTTGAGAGGAAATTGAGAGAGTGTTTTGTGTGTGTCTTGTGAATGATGGCCAAATGGCCAAGCCAGGGGAAAGGATTTCGGTTATCCAAGAAAGAGATAGAGAGTTCCAACATTTTCAAATTTCAAATTGAGGGAAATATAGAGATGTTTGAGGTAGAGGATTGGGTATTGGTGTTTGTTTCTTGAAGGTTTCTTATCCTTCAATGATGGAATGAAGAATTGTTCAGCTTTGTAGCTCAATGAAAATAGCTGTGAAACAGCAGAGAAATTTCTAGTTTAATCATTTAGTGAGATGAGTGTTTAATGGAAGAAAAACATGGAATTTAATTTTCAATTTTGAAAAGTTTTAAATGGAGTAAAGATAGGAGTGTTTTGAGGTGTGTTAATAGAGTCCTAATGACCAATGTAGATGAAGATGCCAAGGTGTTCTATGTATGGCTGTATCATGGCCAAAAATATGAAGAAGGATGATGAAGAAATTGGTTCTTGCTTTAGATAGGCAAAGCTGGAAAAAAAAAATCTGGAATTTAAGCTTAAGAACTCTTAGGATTTGAAATGATTTTGGGCAGAATTTTTGGACTACTTTGAAACGGATTTGCAACTGGAATTTAGGAGTGTTTGAAGGTCCATTAATTGTGGTTTTCCAGCCACCATCTTGGAGAAGAAAGAGGAAAGTTTCAGGTGTTTTTGTGCTCAAATGAAGGGCTCAATATTCATGTCCAAAGCTTGGTTGTTTGCTCAAAAAATTTCTGGTTTGGTATAGCTTTTAGAAGCTGCCAAATTCCAAGGTGTTTTCAACTTTCATCTTACACAAGATGATTGGTTCTTTGCAAGAATTAGGTAGGGAAAGGTTGCTGAAATTTTTTAAAACTAGCCATGAAGAATTTTTGGAAAATTTTCCAAGTTTTAACCAAAACAAGAACAAGAAGACAATGAAGTTCTTGGAAGAATAGCTATGGTGATTTAATTGAAAACCTTTTCCTATTTTTTCTCCATAATTTCGGTCATTCTCCTATCCTCCAAGAGCTGGAATTTTGAAAATTTCAAGCAAGGAATTATCCAATACTTTTTATAGATATTGAAATAAAGTAAAGAAATATGAGTAGTTTAAATTTGAATAGGTTTGGACAAGGCTTGCAAGAATATTTGAGACAAAAATTCTTCTAGAATTCTTTTTAGGACAAGATCACATAGTTAAGACATTATCATTGTGTGTTCCCTAAGACAACATTCCTCGCATTGTGGAATGTAAGAAAAAGGAAAATTCAAACATTGGTTAAGATAATTATGAATAAAACTTAGGTGATAGGATTTAAACTCAAGACCTTAGAGTTAAATTACAAAGCTCTACCAACTTTACCACCTTAACTCTTGTTCCTGTTTTTCCAATAAAATTCTCTTTTTATCTAAGCCTCAAGTCATCTTCCTATTTCGACCTCAATTAAAATTACCGTTTTACCCTTACTACTCAACAAATATAGATAAACCTTATAACACATATACTACAATTCTAAGGCCTACAAAATCATTCAAGGAATCTATATTTTTTGCAAGATAATATGATATGCACCCCATCCTTCTTACTCTAGGGTAGGTTTATGTGGGGTTTTACATCTTCCCCTCCTTGGAAGTATTTCGTCCTGAAATTTAGCTCATACCTTTATCTCAAGTCAGGGTATTTCCACTTCACCCATTCTTCCATTTCCCACATGGCATCTTATATGCCATGATGCTCCCACTACACATTTACCATTGGTATTTGCTTATTCCGGAGAGTCTTGATACTTCGGTCTAAAATTTTGACTGGTTTCTCCACATAGATCAGTCAGGTTGCAAAACCAACAGTTCATCATTCAAAATATGCCCTGAGTCAGCATTTTACTTCTTTAGCTGAGACATATGGAATACATCATGTATTCCCGTCAAACCATCCAACAAACCCACCCGATACATAACTGGTCCAATTCTTTCTGTGATTGGAAACGGTCCCAAATATCTCAGTTTCAGCTTTCCACCTTTCAGATGCTTCAAGATTCCCCTACTCGGAGTAAACCTCAAAAACACATTGTCTCTTACCTGGAATTCCAATTCCCTTCGCCTATTATCCACATAACTTTTTTGCTGGCTTTGAGCTGCTTTCAACCTTTCTCTGATCAGCTTCACCTTATCTGACATTTCCTGAATGCAAACTTCTCCAAACTTGGTTATGTAACCGTCTTCTACCAGCTCTAGTACAAAGGTACTTGAAACTTACTCCTATATAATGCTTCATATGGGGCCATTCTAATCGAAGATTGGTAGTTATTATTGTAAGCCAATTCTGTGAGGGATATGCCCTAAAACAATTTGTACTTATACTATTATTATTATTATGTATTATGTAATAATATAAGACATTTCTTTTCATGAATAGTGCATTTAGTTTTGTGGTCATCAAGTATGTGACTTGGTAGTAAAACCTTATAACAAATACAATGACTATTCTTAAATTGTCCCTAATTGATTATTATTGGTAGAACAATAATAAATTAAGATTAGTATGTTTATAACTTGATGGTTATATTTTACTGGTCGTGGGTATATATGACATCAAGTCAAAATATAAATAAATATTAGAGAATATTGTATTGGACATGAATCACTCTGAGAGTACTTCATGGAATATGTCATAAGTACTTTCTAGCCATAATGATATTAGAAGTATTTCGACCTGAATTCATCATAATTTCCTACCTGATAAATTATATATTCTGACGTTGTCTAAAGTTGTCTTTAGCCAGATAATAAATTAGAACACGATTAGATATAGAATAAACTAGGGAGAGGAATATGATTGATAGTGATGGAATTTGTCCCTCTCAATTTTGGGAGAGATGTCCATAGGCCCCTTGATAAGTTAGACTATTAAAATGCATGGCCGTGCTCAAAAATATCAATTCGAGATATTGATATCATTTGTTTGAATAGTCTAGTATGAGATCAAGAAATAGTTGATTAAGCTTAATAAGGATGACATACTCCATGCCTTATACTTAATCTAGATATCGTGTGATAAAAGGACTAAATATAAAGTTATAGTTTTGTTTAAAGAGATCAATGATCTTCATTTAATCTGGATAGTTATAATGTTTTGCTAGAAACCACTTATAACTTGTGGGCCATTTAAATATTATTTGGGCACACTACCAGCATTAAATGAACCTATAGGGTGACACATTAAGCGAACACTTTAGGTTATGTTTCTAGTAACCAGGTTCGATGTATCTAGAAATATGTCTATATTCGATATATATGGAGGATGTCCAGATTATAAGAATATGACTTGGTAAATTAATTAGTTAAATTACCAAAATAATGGTAGAATCTTTTCATATCAGTTTTAATTTAAATTTAAAATAAACTATGATAAGATATTATGAGAGTTAGACTCCAAGAGGTTTGGGTTATTTTAAAAAGAAAACCCTAGCTGTCTTCTGATGCGAGCTCTTTGTCAAACATTCGTGCCTCCAATTTACCAGAAAAATTAAGCCTCTCAAACTGTAGGCATTAACTCCCAAGTAATGAGCTGGTTCGTCGTGTGTATCCGATAGAGGACGTTCGCACATTGCAGTGTCTGGTGATTATTCAAGTTACACGCACGCCTGAATGTCAAAAGCTAGAGGTCTTGATTGCGGTGAACAAAAACAATTCTATAATACCTAAATTGATCTTAATCGTTTGGCTTGGGTCCTCGGAAGGGACTTATGGATGTTTTCTAAATTTAGGAGTCCACGAATCCTAACAAATTTTGCATAGAAATGCAATCAATCCACTTATCCCCAAAATCTAATACGTAGGCTCTTAGCATATCATCTAATATGTAAATAACCCTTTCTGACGGACCATTGATTTGTGGGTGTGCTGTCATACTAAACTTTAGATTAGAACCTATCAATTCTTGAAACTTGGCCTAAAATCGGGTTGTAAACCTCAGGTCTCAGGTGGACATGATACTCAAAGGTACTTCAAGGATATTAGGGTGAGATTATAGTAAAACTATCTACTTTTCTTGAGGGTCTTTGAAGCTTAGTTCTTCAAAGGTTTGATAGAGTGTAGGTTGTTATTTTGTCTTCTCCCTTTTTGTCACAAGAATCTCTGTTTTTTATCCTATTATTGAACTAAACAGTTAGCCAACTAAAACACCCACAATACCAAGAAAAGCCACACAAGATTCGTATCACATGGTCACACTAGCAGGCTCTTCCGACCCTACTTCCTGTTCAGGTACATTCTTATTCCCTGGAGTTAGTGAGGAAAGTTGAGTAGCGTCAAATTTCAGAGTCACGGGTTCTGCTTCATGAACCCTTTAGCCGGTTACTGCTATGCGACGCTTTGGTGCCATTCTAAACCATCGCCCCCCCAAATAATAAGTTATGCATCAAAGTTCAAAATATTTAAATTGAGTATGCATTCACAGTCAGACTTAAACAAAAGTAAATTAGACACAAGCTTTGCACAAATAATTACATTTTTAAATATTCCAATACACCAAGGTACTCTTATTTACCTAAATTTTGAAATAAGGCATTAAACATAAATGAACACCTAGCATAGGAGTTTATTAAAAGCAATAAATAATGACTTCCTAAGCATGGAAAAACTTTAGCCCTAATCCTTATCAGAATCCTCAATGTCGGCATCATACAAGCAGCCCCTAGTATTCTTAGAAAGGTCTATCCCTTCACCATTCATAAAAGTCCATAGGCTCCTTCTCATGTCTCATAGAACACTCCCCAATTTCAACATGGTTAGGTGGGGGTACAATAGAAGGTCTAGGTCAAGATTCATAGTCTATCTCCCTCGGATCATCACTATCAGCAATTAAATCAATCACGGGGCTAGGTGGGTTTGGGACATACTCTATATCAATATCCTCATCCTCACTATCAGTGATCAAGTCTATTACAGGTATAGTGGGTGGCTCAACAATTTGAACCTCATCATCACTGATTTCTTCCAAGGGTATGATTGGTTGAGGTGCGGATTGTGGTGCAGGTTGTGGCACTAGTAAGTCTTCTGGGTAGATAGGGATTGGCGGATGCCATTGCTACCCCTTCCTTGTGGTTCTATACATTCTAACCATCCTATAGCATAAACAACCAAAATTAGTCAAAAAAGCTTAATCATAGTGAAATAAAAGCAAATACTATCAATAATTGCCTAAACCTTATCATTGATACAACTTGTAACACCCCACTACCAACGTATCCTATTAGGGCTAGGGATGTCATCTCGTCCACAGAACAAGGGGTCTTTATAACTAGGATTCACAAAAGAAAGGAAAAAAATAATCTAAATCAAACTTATTACAACTCAAATAATATATGAACAAATCTAAAAAATAAATAAATGTCTGCTAGAGTCTCTCAAAATGAAATACGTAGAAAAAGAAATAAGTCTTCAAAATAAAGGCAATCTCTAATCATTAACCTTCACAACTGGATTGACCTAAAACCATGGTAAAAAAAAAGGGTGATACATAAATCTCAGTAAGCCCATGTGTGCTTTGAGTGCTTCAAGTAAAATAGTTCATGTATGCAAGTTGAGAAATTTTCATAAAACTAAGTGTTGACAAGTCTCAAATAAATTTCACAAGTGAGGAGTGGTATTTTCCTTTCAAAAGCCATACATGTATACAATAAAAGAAACCAATCAAAAGAGGTAGCCATGGCACCAAACTTTGTGCACCATGACAAAAGAACGTTCAAGATGCCACACTGTGTGCATACTGACATAAGGTAGTTGTACAACCTATCGAGTGAGATACTCCTCTATCTCTATACCCAAACTTACTAGTTATCCATTCCAAAAATACACAGCCCACTTGACTATACCTACTTGCTCAGAGCTGTATGATCTACACGATTAGCATCCTATTCGAAAAGGACTCACCCCTCAGTGGTGACCACCTACTGAGAGACTTACCCTAACCCTTCAAGCCTAGTGCTAGTAGTCTACCATTATTGAGTACTCAACATTGTATTTCTCCTTCTTGGAAAAAGAAAGATCATTCAATGTGATTGATTTGAAATAGCAATTATGGTTTCCAAAATTCTTTCTCAAAGTTGGTTTTTAGAAATAGTTTAGCATTTTGTATAAAATTGGTTATTCAACTTAAAATAGTTTGTTTGACTGAAAAGAAATGGAAAATTGTCCATAATTGCATTTATAGTATGATTTCTCGTATACATCATGCTTGACTTGCTAAGGTGACTTTGATATTCAAATAGCTTTATGCAGGAACTTACCTGATCTTTGTCTTTTTTCTGGGTACAATAGCCTTCCAAGATAATTCAAGGTAATCTAACCCCGCCTAGGGTAAATACAGAATATAAGTCCCAACATCCAGATAATACTTGCTTTAAATAAATAATTCCTAGCCTAACATACTTAAGCACAACTAGATACAACAATATCTAGTTATGACAACAATGCTTCAACATTTAACATTAATTGATAAAGTATTTTACAGAAAAAGATTAATTTGATGAGTCAAAATAAATAGGTGCTATAAATAATAAATTATAATATTAACTATTTGTTAACTAATAATAAATAAAATTAGTAATAAATATGAGTACTTTGAATAATAAATCCAAAATAATATCGGTAATAAATAATAAACAATATTATTACAAATAATAAGTAATATCAATAATAGATTATAAATAATTTTAAAAATAAATAATAAGTAATAAATAAATTAAATAATAAATAAATTATTGTCATATAAATAATTTTTATGAGTGAAAATAAAAGTTTAGTGAGGCTAACTAATAATAATATAAATATAAAAGACATTTGATATTAATTAATTTCAATATTTTTATTATTATTCATATTTAATAATGTTTAATAAAGACATTCTATTTATTTATCTAATAAAATACCAATATTTTAAATAATATTAATTTCCAAAATATTTGTGTTCACCAAAATTAGTGAATCAAATTAAATAATAATATTAATTATATTATTAATAATAATGATAGTAAGAATAATACTAAAAATAATAAAAGTAGTTCTTACAATAATTTTTAATGACTATAGTGAAATACAAGAGAAAAATTATATACATATTCATACACACATGGATCCAACAAGTAACATGTCGATTTATCCAAAAATAGATTTGTATTAGCATATATCTCAACAAGGGTGATATTCTACGAGCCATAATATTATTTATGGATCTATTGGAAAAATAACATCATGAAGGCATAATCAACAATGGTAGTATAAGGTCTGGCATACATCAAGGCATCCATAAAGCTCTTAATCTTAATGAACATACAATGATCTTAAAGCATAATCCATACTTCATGAGCCACAACATTCATTCAAAGTTTCATGTCTTAAATCTATTCCCTTGACCCACATACATATCTCCAACCCCATATAATCCAATCAACCTATCAAATCTATTATCTAAGATGTAACACCCACTACTTACGTACCCTATAAGGGCTGGCGATGTCACCCCGTCCACAAGACAAGTGGCCTTTATACATAGGAATCACAAAAGAAAGGAAAGAAATAATCCAAATCAAACTTATTACAACTCAAATAATACACGAACAAATTCTAAAAATAAATAAATGTCTGCAAGAGTCTCTCAAAATGAAATATACAAGAAAAGAAATAAGTCTTAAAAACAAAGGCAATCTCTAATCATTAACCTTCACGGCAAGATCGACCTAGAAGCATGGTATAAAAAGGTAGTGAGACCTAAATCTTAGTAAGCCTATGTGTGCAGTGAGTGCTTCAGGTAAAATAGTTCATATATGCAAGTTGAGAAATTTTCATAGAAGTAAGTGCTATCAAGTCTCAAATAAATTTTACAAGTGAGGAGTGGTGTTTTCCTTTCAAAAGCCTTACACGTATACAATAAAAGCAACCACTCAAAAGAGGTAGTCATGGCACCACACTTCGTGCACCAAAACAAAAGAACTTTTAGGATGCCTCACTTTGTGCATACTGACACAAGGTAGGTGTACGATCTACCGGGTGAGGTATTCTATCTCTACATGACTGGCATCCTATCCTGGAAGGACTCACCCCTCAGAGGTGGCCACCTACTGTGTGACTTACCCTAACACTTCAATGACTACTCCTAGTAGTCTACCCTTATTGAGTACTCAACGTTGCATTTCTCCCTCTCGAGAAAAGAAAGATCATTCAATGTGATTTCTTTGAAATAGCAATTATGGTTTCCAAAAGTTTTGTTAAAGTTGGTTTTTAGAAAAAAAGTTTAGCATTTTGTATAAAATTGCTTATTCAATGTAAAATGATTTGTTTGACAGAAAAGAAAAGGAAAATTGTCCATAATTGCATTCACTATACGATTTCTCATATACATCATGTTTGACTTGCCAAGGTGACTTTGATATTCAAACAGCTTTATGTGGGAACTTATCTAATCTCTTGCTTTTCCTGGGTACAACAGCCTTCCAAGATAGTTCAAGGTAACCTAACCCCACCTGGGGTAAATACAAGGTATAAGTCCCAACATCCAAACAATACATGCTTTAAATAAATAATTCCTAGCCTAACATGCTTAAGCACAACTAGATACAACTATATCTAGTTATGACAACAACGCTTCAAGCTTTAACATTAATTGATAAAATATTTTATAGAATAAGATTAATTTGTTAAGTTAAAATAGATAGGTGTACAATAAATAAATAATAAATTATAATATTAACTGTTTACTAACAAATAATAAATACTAAGTAATATTAATAAATAATAATAAATAGTAAATAATAAATAATTGCTAATAATATATAGTGAATAATATTAATAATAAATAAATTATTTTGATAAAAATTACCAACAATGTCATAAATAATTGAAATTTAAAAGGTATTGATATTATATTAATTAATTCCTATGATTATTTATTATTATTAGCACTTTATAAAAATAATATTTATTATTTATCTAATAGAATAATATTATTTTAAGTAACTATTAATTTAAAAATATTTAATGCTTATAGAAATTAGCAAATAAAATAAAATAATAATAATAATGATAGTAATAATAATATTAATAATAATAAAAGTAGTTCTTACAATAATTTTTAATGGCCATAGTGGATTACTAGGGAAAATCCATATACATATTCACACACACATAGATCCTACAAATAACGTGTCGATTTATTCCAAAAATTGACTTGTATTAAGATACATCACAACAAGGGTGCTATTTTACTAGCCATAATATTATCTAGGGATTTATTGAAAAACAACATCATGAAGGCATACTCAATAATGGTGGTATAATGTCTATCATACTTCAAAACATCCATACGCCCCTTAATCATAACGAACATAAAATGATCTTAAGCATAATCCATACTTCAAAAGTCACAACATTCATTCCAATATTCATGTCTTAAATATATTCCCTTCATCCACATACATATCTTCAACCCCACATTATTTAAAAAACCTATCAAATCTATCATCTAAGAGTCTTAAGTTTGAGAATTTAAAGAGGAGAATACGAAAGAAATACTTGTTATGATGATCGTTAGTTGAAGATATCGCCTTGTTCAATAAAGGTCCTTGAATTCTTGAGGGTCCTTCATTGGTTGAAGTTGTTCAAGAATGGCCATCAATGGTTTGGCCAAGAGAGAGAGAGAGAGAGAGAGAGAGGGAGGGAGGTTAGGATGATAATGAAATGGTAATGAAGAGATGAAAAAGGTCCAAGGTGCTTAAATTTACCTTCTTGATGTTCTTCTTGTTCTTTACCGAAAAGTGTATTTGATCCGAATAGAAGATCAACTTTGGTGTTTTTGGTGTTATGAAGTGGCCTATAAGTGAGTATGGACCGAATCCTAGTTGGTTTGAGGGTTCTGCGAGTGATTTGGGATGAATAAGGTTGATTTAAGGTTAAAGAAGTTTAGTGTGTGTTCTTGGTGGTTTTGAGAGGGAATTGAGAGAGAGTATTTCGTGTGTGTCCAGTGATTGATGGCCGAATGGCCTAGCTAGGGGAAAGGATTTTGGTTATCCAGGAAAGATAGAGAGAGTTTGTGAAACCCCACCTAAAGCCAACCCTGGAGTAAGGGGGTCGGGATGCATATCATATCATTTTGCATGATATATATATATATATATATATATATATATATATATATATATATATTTGAATGATTTTATGTGCTTTAGAATTATGATTTATAGGTTAAAAGCCTTAGTTATGCTTATTGAGTAGGAAGGGTAAAATGGTAATTTTGCTTGAGGTCAAAATAGGAAGATAGCTTGAGGATTAAATAAGAAGAATATTTGGGTGAGAAGATAAGAATAAGAGTTGTTATGGTTGAGTGGTTAGAGCTTTGCAAATTAATCTCTACGGTCATGAGTTCTAATCCCATCATTTAAGTTTTAAAAATAGGAATATTGTCCTAGGGGAGACATGAAGAGAATGTCCTAATCTTATCATCATGTTCTAAAAAGAATTCTAGAGGAATTCTTGTCCTTTTTATTACCTCTAGCTTGTCCTAACCTCTTTACAAATTAAATTTGTTCAAAATTTATCAAAATTCATCTTTAAAATTCCAGAAAATTCAGTAAGGATTTCTTGCCTTTGAATTTCGAAAATGAATCTTGGAAGTTGGAGAATTGACTAAAAATAGGAGAAGAGTTAGAGAAGGTTCCCAAGGGAAATTAATCACCATGGTTGAACCTTCAAACTCATCTTCATAGTGTTCATATTCTTCATGGAAGAAATCTGGAAATTTTCCAGATTCTTGAGCAGCCTAACCTTCGAAAATTCAAGCCATCTTTCTTACTCATTTGCTGCCAGAAAAAATGGCTAATTTATTCAGCTTGAAGACAGAAATTCCTGTGAAAAAACGGACTGCACAAACACTGCACAAACCAGAAAAAAATTCTGGGTAGTTTCGCTGATGTTCAACCAGAAAATGGAGCTATTTCTTCTGCCTTCAAGCCAGCAAAACTCCTTTGCTTTTCCTCCATAAAAAAGGCTAGAAACCAGCCTTAAAAGACCCGCAAACACGTCTCAAAACCCTCTGCAAATCGGGCTGGAATATTGCAGAAAAACTGCACATAAAATTACAACAAACCTTCGAACCATGAACACCATGAAACCAGAAAATTTCCAGCTTTGTTCCCTTCAAGCCTTAGCCGAAAACCACCCTCAAACCTCTGTAAACTAACCCTTGATCAGCCATGAACTAAACACCATTAACCTCTCTACTTACCTTGCACATTTGGACTCCATAACCACACCTCAAATATCTCCTAAGATCACTCCATTCAAACTTCAATTTGAACTTCAAAAATTTCCAGCATTTGCTCCATGAAAACACTCTTGTACTAGGCTTCATAACCAGAAATTTGTCTGCCATTGAGCTCTGAATTTTGGCCAGCCTTAGAGCTATATTAACCTCCATTCATTTCAGTAAAACCAAACAGTCTAGCCGGCTCCATTGCAGCTCCAAGAAACCTCCATCAATCAAACACCATTAACATATCATCTACCTCAAACAACTCCTCAAATCACTCCATTTGAATTTCAAACAATCTGATTTTTCTCTCCCTCTCTAAGCTAAAAACTAAAATCCCTGAATTCTCTAAACCATTCGGCCAACACTCTCCAGAAATTCGTGCATATCCTTTCTCAAATTCTCTCCATTTACACCAAGAACACCAAGAACATACACTACCTTTCTTCAAGCCAAAGACCACTTTAAACACCTCCAATCCCTCTCAAAAACTCCAGAATACTCCTACATATTCCCTAGAGTTCATTTCTGGAATTTATAACATCAAATCTCGAAAACAAAAATTGGCATTCTGATCAAAACCAGTTTTTTTCCTTGAAGTCTCAAGAACATTATCAAGGTAACCAAGAACAACTATTTTGTTCATCTTCTTCCCTTCAACCTATAACATATCATGCTAATGCTCTCTCTCTCTCTCTCTCTCTCTCTCTCTCTCTCTCTCTCCCCAAAATGGTGGTTACAACCACGGCTGTTTTTCCTCCTCTCATGGACAATACAAGACCCTCAATCACGTGACCTTCTTGAATCTTCATTGAAGCAAACATCAATCAAGTATTTCTCCTTAAACCTTCCTTTTAATTCTGAATTCATGTCTCTTAGATGTTAATAGGGAGAATAGAATATGAATGGGGGATTGAGTATATGCATATGAATAACAAGGGTTGAGATTAGGACATGAGAATGGATGATTATAATTAAGCTATATAGAATTCCTTGAGAATCGATGTATGTTCATCATGTCTTAAGAAATTATGAATGTTTAAGCATGCTAGATGTTTTGACAACTTTGGTGAATAGGATTTTTATATTCTTATCTCCTTTGAAGCCATGATTATGATTATGCTTAGTAGAGTAGAGATTTGACCATGTGATAATTAGTATGTATGGATTTAAACCTATGTTCATAAATGGATTAGTTGTTGTTGTTTGATGTTAGAGAATGTGTTCATGATTCTTATTAGCAATAGGAAAATTATGATCATGATCTTGTTTATCCTAGGTAATTTTAATTAACAAAATTTATTACCTTAATTAAAATTATTGCTATATTTTTCCTCTAAAGGTTATATTTTTCTCTAAGGATTTTGAAATTCCTAGGAAGTTTTAGAAATGGCTTATTAAATGAAATAGTGATATTTTATTAGCCAAATAAATGATATATTTTATTAAAAATAATATATATATATATATATGTATAATAATAAATAAAACCTTTTATATAAATAATAATAATAATAATAATAATAATAATAAGTAAAATATTAATGACCTTGTAGACCATATATTTATAAATATTATTTATATTAAAATTTATTTGTTATCTATTAATAAAAAATTAATAACATTTATTTATTATTAATTATTTGCTATCTATTAATTATTAATTAAGAGATTAGTAATAATTTATTATTTATTTTAATAATACTATTTAAAAATTACCATTTATTAATATCATCCAGGACTTAGGATTCTTCCATAATTAAACCCTCATTTATTTATAAATAATAACACTTAAGATTTATTATTTGAACCTATAACTTATTAGTAATTACTTTACAATCCTTAGTTATTTTAACTTATCAAGTTGGACTTATTTTATAAAATTCTTTATCAGCTAGCCTTAAAGCTTAGGACATTAAGGTCATGATTGTAAATGGCTGAACTGGGAATTATTTGTGTAAGGCAAGTATAGCTCAAGTATAACCTTATGACTTGTGTTTACCCCAGGCGGGATTAGGTCAGCCTTGGAGGATTTTTGTTGAGTTCGAGCAAGTAAAGGATCAGGTAAGCTCCTGCATGAACTTATTTGAAGACCAAAAATTACTGTGGCAAGCCAAATGCGATGTGTATGGACACTCATTTTGTAAAGGCAATTAAGGACTGTTTTCCTTTTTATTTCAGTCAAGCAAATCATTTGAAAAATCAAACCAGCAGATTTACACAAAATGCTAAACTCTTTCTAAAACCCAACTTTGACAATAATTTTAGAAACCCTTAATTGCTATTTCCAAGTAAATCAATGTATGATTAATTTTCTCTCAAGTGGGACAATCAACATTGAGTACTCAATAAGGGTAGATTACTAGGACTAGTTTTTGAAGAGTTAGGATAAGACTCTCAGTAGGTGGCTACCTCTGAGGGGTGAGTCCTTCCTGGATAGGATGCCAGTTCGGTAGGTCATGTCGGTCCGAGCAAGCAAGTTTCAGTCATGTGGACTATGTGTTTTTGGAGTGGACAACCGGTAAGTTTGGGAGTGGAAATGGAGGAGTATCTCACCCGGTAAGCCGTACACCTACCCTTTTGTCAGTTTGCACAAAGTGTGGTATTCTGACCGCTATATGGTCATGGGGCTCAACGTATGGTAACTCATGGCTACCCCTTTGGGTGGTTGTATTTATTGCACACATGTATGGTTTGAAAACACCACTCTTTATTTTTAACATTTATTTAATGCCTGCCAGCGCTTTCTCTTCTGAAATTTTTATAACATACATGAACTGTTTTGCCTGAAACACTCAAAGCACACACAGGCTTACTGAGATTTTTATCTCATCACCTTTTATGCCATGTTTTCAGGTCGATCCTGCTGTGGAGGTGAATAGCTAGATTTGTTGCCTATGCTTTGAAGGCTTTATGTTAATTTTCTTTTGTGTTGTTTTAAAAGATGGTAGCAAATCATTTATTTTGGATTTGTTCATGTATTTTTAGGTTGTAATAAGTTCAATTTTAAAGTATTGTTTTTATTTTCCTTTATGTGACCTAGTTATAAAGACCCTTTGTCCTATGCACGGGGCAACATCCCTGGCCTTGTCGGTCCTAGAGAGTGGGGTGTTACAGAGTTTCAGCTATTTTGAATTTCAAATTGAGGAAAATGTGGAAATGTTTGAGGTAGAAGATTGGGTAATGATGTTTACTTCTGGAAGGTTTCTTGTCCTTCAATGATGGATAGCTGAACTAGCTATGATTTGATCATGGAATGAAGATTGTTTTAGCTTTGTAGCTGGCCGAAAATGGCTGTATAATAGTAGAGAAAATTATGGTTTAATCCTTTAGTTAGATGAGTGTTTAATAGAGGAAAATCTGGATTTTAATTTTGATGTTTGCAAAGTTTTGAATGGATTGAGGATAGTGTTTTAAGGTGTGTTAATGGAGTCCTAATGATTAATGTAGATGAAAAGGCCAAGGTGTTCTGTCTATGGCTGTAACATGGCCGAAAATATGAAGAAGGATGATGAAGAAATTGGTTCTTGCTTTAGATAGGCAAAAATGGGAAAAAAAATTCTGGAATTTAAGCTTAAGAACTCTTAGGATTTGAAATGATTTTGAGCAGAATTTTTGGACTTCTTTGAAATGGATTTGCAGCTGGAATTTAGGAGTGTTTGAGGGTCCATTAATGGTGGTTTTCCAGCCAGCATCTTGGAGAAGAAAGAGAAAAGTTTCAGGTGTTCTTGTGCACGAATTAATGGCTCAATGTTCATGACCAAAACTTGGTTGTTTGCTAGACAAATTTCTAGTTTGGTATAGCTTGTTCAAGCTGTGAAATCCAAGGTGTTTTCAGCTTTCATCTTACACAAGATGGTTGGTTGTTATTAAGAAATGAGTAGGGAATGATTGTTGAAATTTTTGAAAACCAGCAATGAAGAATTTCTGGAAAATTTTCCAGATTTTAACCAAATTAAGAACATGAAGAAAATGAAGTTCTTAGAAGAATAGCTATTGTAACAACCTATATTTCCATAACGTAGTAGGCTATAACTTTGTGGGATGTCGCCCCGTCTGATTGCTTAGACAAGGGGTCTTTATAACAAACTTTACTCAAAATGCAGTGAAAAGTTTTTTTCAACTAGAAAAAGTACAAGAATTTGGCTTCTGATACATATACTCACGAATACAACAGGTCCATGATGTAGCACGAGCCTCTGGGAGTCCACTACACTTCTATTGCGCCTCTGATCTTGAATGTTTCAAGGAAAATAACATGCGTGTGAGTGAAAATCACACAGTGAGTTCTATGTATGCTAGTACTTTAGTAAGGAGACAAAGTATATAAAACCCTTGTAGGGAAAACATTTCATTTGTTCACTGGGAACAATTTCAAAACTCTAAAAAAAAAAGAGTTTATTCAGAACTCAATTATTTTTGAAAAACTGTGTTTCAATTCTAAATCATTGCCCCAATTTCCACATCACAGGCATTCCTTCAACTAAAGGTCGGCCTAAATGCAAAGCTCTCAAGGCTTCGCCTTCGGTGTCACGTATCATTATGCTTAGACTGTAGCTTACAGCACTCAATCGTGCATCGCCGAATAAGTAAGTACATCGCAGTGTACTACTAGGGATCAAGTTAGTGCTTACGCCAGATATTCAAGTTAATGCATACGCCAGGTTTTCAAGTTAGTGCTTATGCCAGGTATTCAAGTTAGTGCTTACACTAGGAATTCAAGTTAGTGCATACGCCAAGAATTCAAGTTAGTGCTTATGCTAGGAATTTAAATTAGTGCATACGCTAGGTATTCAATTTAGTTCTTACGCCAGGAATTCAAGTTAGTGCATACGCCAGGTATTCAAGTTAGTGCCTACGCCAGGAATTTAAGTTAGTGTTTACGCCAAGAATTTAAGTTAGTGTTTATGCCATGAATTCAAGTTAGTGCATTCGCCAGGAATTCAAGTTAGTACATATGGCCATGTATTCAAGAAAAAGGCTAGTACTTGAGCACATCAGGAAACCATTTTCAATATCAAGAAAATCATTTTTGGGCCAAAATATAATTTTTCAAAGTTTGATCCCACTGACTCACAAGTGAGATCATCATTCACATATGCTTCGCAGAGCCAATCAAATTCATTCCATGGCACATCAGGCCAATAAAATAATTTCAGGGATCAAAAGGTCGTTTTCCGAAAGCCAATCTCATCATGAGAGATTATTTTCCAAAATCATGTTGAAACATGATAAAGAGTTCTGTTCACACATTAAAACATGTTTCCAAGAGTATTCGGGTCATTTTTTCGTACTCGATTACAAAAGTTATTTCTAAGGGTATTCAGGTCATTTTACCCATACCTAATTCCAAAAGACTTTTCTGAGAGTATTCGGGTCATTTTACCCTTACTCGATTTAAAAAAGTGATCACAAAAGTTCCAATGAGGATATTTCAGTAATTTACCGAATACCCTATTCCAAAAGTTTTCATAAACGTTCCAATAAGGACATTTGGGTCATTTTCCAAATATCCGATTCCAAAAGGAACTCATTTCAAGAAATCCAGAATTCTAATCTAAAAGAGGATTAAATTTAAAGTTTCTAAATACATTTCCATAAAATGTTCCAATAAGGGCATTCCGGTCAATTTATGAATACCCGATTCCAAAATTTACCATTTTCTAAAAATGCCAAATATTTAATCCAAATAAGACTAAATTCACAAAATTCTTGCTTTAATCATCCGGTGAGGTTTCTAAGCCAATTATGATGTTCAAGTGAGCCCAAAATGGCATAAAATAATTCTTGCTCAGATAAACCTTAAACATATTCAGGGATTTTCAAAATGGTATAAAACATAGCATTTCATTGAAAAGTGAAGCACACTAGCTTGCAAAAGGTTTTAGAAATCAAAGGGGCTCACCTTGTGTCCTGACTAAGCTTTTCCGTTCACGGCCGTTCAACCACCGTTTCTATCGTTTTCACCATTCCGTTGGCTATTTACTGTTAAACCTACACCAGACATCATTTTCGGGTTAATTCACGTTTGGCCAAAAAATAGCTGACATCTAGCCGACGTACCCGACGTTTAGCCAACGTTTAACCGATGTTAGCTGTCAGGGCCGACAGTTAGCCGATGGTTAAGGAAAACGCTTAACTTTCGTTCACGTTTTTTTGTCGTTTGATCAATTCTTTTGTTTTCCTTTTTCCAAAACTTTTCTCCCTTCATATACAAAGGATTCACTTCATATTTTCCCTTAATTTCATCCAAAATCACACAATTAATCATCCTTAAATTCATCCATTTTCGGACTACTTTCTTGAAATTTCACTAGTTTGATATATCATTTTGTTTTGGTCATAAATTTCAATCCAAAACTCCGATTTGGATCTATGATATACCAAATCGACCATAAGACTCTTAGATTTAATTACATATAGGCCTTATTTAGAGTTCTAGTTCCCATAACATGCTACTGGGCAAAAACAGCCCTAGTAGTTTTGCCTCAAACCTACTATTCATTCTTTCGTTTGTTTTCCTTTAGCCTTTAACACCTTGGAACCTTTAATTCACTTAATTTTCCTTCAAATCATCTTTAATTCCATGTTTTCCAGATTCCAATGGCTCACAAGAGTCACACTTATTCACCACAAATTCACTTCTTCAAAACAAAGCTAGTATAATTCATTGTTCCAACCAAGTAACTTCTATTTTTATTCTACTTTGGTCATTATCTCATCAAACAAAAGCAATCCTTCAAACTACCATAAATATTCAGTTATTTCTTACACGAAACAATATCCATAAGGCTTCTAGGCAGCCAACATACATATAACTCATAGGTACAAGGTTCACACACAAAGTTTACAAACCCTAGCTTTAATCCAAAATCAAGACATGAAAATTATGCTTTCACGTTAAAATTGATATCATAATGATCACCATAATGAAATCTACAAATTTAATTCTTGAAGCATAGGATTTTACCTTGTGTTTGAGGCTATTTGAAGTGATTTTGCTCCAAGAACACCAAGAACACACACACACACACACACACACACACTTCTTTCTTTCTCTCTCCTTTTTCTTTTTCTCCCTATTTTTATTTAGCTTTTCTTTCCTTGTTTTCTCCTGTACTTCCTACTCCAAGGCTGGCCAAAATTTTGGCTGTTATAATAGCCTTCCCATAGCCATTCTCATTAGAAATTTGGAGAAGAAAATTTTAAATCAATTAATTGTATGGTGGCTAACATATAGGTGTGTTCTAATGAAAAATTTACACACCAACCACTTTTATTTCCTCCACAAAAATTCCCTTATTTCTTCTTGCAAGGCCAACAAAATTCTTGGCCAATTTCCAGCCACTCATTCATCTTATCTTGTTCTAAACATTAGCCAATCACAATACCCAAGGCCTAAATTAAATGGCCCACAACATGATGTGTTCCAATCACAAAATTACACATCATTCTTCATTTATTTTTGAAATCCTTTAATTCCAAGTGCCTTGCATGAACTCTTCATGCAACCTCTCTTAAATTGACACATGTCCATGGGCTACCACTCAAAAAATACCACACGCAGCATTTTTTACCGCGATTTCCAATTTTCTTCAGAAATGACCAAAATCGGGTCCGAAATGAAAAAATATTTTATTTCACTATTAAACTCCAAAAATTCTACTAAATCCATTGGTAACACTTAAATTCTTTAATTCCCTTTCTATTTGGTCAAATTTACAGTCAAAATTGCGGGCACAGTCAAAATGATGAAAATGCCTCCGGTGACCCGGATAGCATAATTCACACCAAAACGTGCGTTTCATCGCACTAATCAATTTCTCTTCTCAACGTACCCTTAAAATTTTATTTTATTAATAATAGTATCCTTTCGAAGATTTAGGGTACAGGTAGAACAAATCTAATAATTATATCCAGGTCTCGACCAAATATTATCATACCAAAATATTCATCTCATTATACCGATCAACTTTTGTTCTATCTATTGATACAAATTCTCATCCTATTACAAATAGTAGCTAGTCAAAGATAAAAAGGTAGGGGTATTACAACTATGGTGTTATATTCAAAAATCTCTTTCTATTTTCCTTCCTCAAATTTGGTTATCCTCCTATCCCTAAGAGTTGGAATTTTTGAAACTTCAAGCAAGAAATTATCCAAGACTTTTTATAGATATTGAAAAAATTTAAAGAAATAGGAGTGTTTTAAATTTAAATAGATTAGGACAAGACTTGAAAAGAATAATGGAGGCCAACATTCTTCTAGAATTCCCTTTAGAAAAAGATCACATGGTTAAGACATTACCTTTGTGTCTTTCCTAGGACAACATTCCTAACTTTAAGGAATGTAAGAAAAAGGAAAATTTAAACATTAGTTAAGATAATTATGAACAAAACTTAGGTGATGGGATTTGAACTCAAGACCTTAGAGATTAAATCACAAAGCTCTAACCACTTAACTACATTAACTCTTATTCTTATTTTTCCAATCAAATTCTCTTCTTATCTTAGCCTCAAGCCATCTTCCTATTTCGACCTTAACCAAAATTATCTTTTTGCCCTTTGTACTCAACAAGCACAAATAAATCATATAACCCATATTACTACAATTCTAAAGCACACAAAATGATTTAAGAAATATATTTTATACGAGATGATATGATATGCACCCCATCCTTCTTACTCTAGGGTAGGTTAGGTGGGGTTTTACATAAGAGCCTTGAGTTTGAGAATTTAAAGAGAAGATTAAGAAGAAAATACTAGTTTTGATGATCGTTAGTTGAAGATATCACCTTGTTCAATGAAGGTCTTTGAATGCTTGAGGGTCCTTCCTTGGTTGAAGTCATTCAATTATGGCCATCAATGATTCGGAGAGAGAGAGAGAGAGAGAGAGAGAGAGAGAGAGAGAGATTAGGATGATTATGGAATGATAAGATGAAGAAGGTCCAAGATGTTTAAATATACCTTCTTGATGTTCTTCTTGTTCTTGTCTGAAAAGTGTGTTTGATTCGAATGGAAAATCAACTTTGGTGTTTTTGATATTATAGAGTGGCCTATGAGTGAGTATGGACTGAATCCTAGTTGGTTTGAAGGTTCTTGGTGTGATTTGGGATGAATAGAGGTGATTGAAGGTTGAAGAAGCTTAGTGTGTGTTCTTGATGTTCTTGGTGTTTTTGAGAGGAAATTAAGGGAGAGTGTTTGGTGTTTGTCTTGTAAATGATTGCCAAATGGCCTAGCTTGGGGAAAGGATTTCGATTATCCAAAAGAGAGAGAGAGAGAGTTCTAGCTTTTCCAAATTTCAAATTGGGGGAAGTGTGGAGATGTTTGAGGTAGTGGATTGAGTAATGGTGTTTGTTTCTTGAAAGTTTCTTGCCCTTCAATGGTGAATGTCTGAACTAGCTATGTCTTGATCATGGAATAAAGAATTGTTTACCTTTGTTGTTGGCCAAAAATGGCTATGAAACAGCAGAAAAATTTCTAGTTTAATCCTTTAGCTCGATGAGTGTTTAATGGAAGAAAAACCTAAAATTTAATTTTCAATTTTGAAAAGTTTTGAATGGAGTAAAGATAAGAGTGTTTTGAGGTGTGTTAATGGAGTTCTAATGACCAATATAGATGAAGAATCTAAGGTTTTCTATCCATGGCTATAACTGGGCCAAAAATATGAAGAAGGATGATGAAGAAATTGGTTCTTACTTTAGATAGGCAAAGTTGGAAAAAAAAATTCTAGAATTTAAGTTTAAGAACTCTTAGGATTTGAAATGATTTTGGGCAGAATTTTTGGATTACTTTGAAATGGATTTGCAGCTGAAATTTAGGAGCGTTTGAAAGTCCATTAATAGTGGTTTTCCAGCTGCCATCTTGAAAAAGAAAGAGGAAAGTTTTAGGTGTTCTTGTGTGAAAAACCTTAGAGGGGGGGTGAATAAGGTTTTTGGCAAGCTAAAAATTTTAAGAAATCTATTTTACAGAATAGAAATGTTCTTCAAGTTTTTTTACCAACTACACTTGCAATGGAGAGAGCTATTCAAAGAAATTTTGAGAAATATCCAAATTCAGACTGAGATAAGAAGCACGATGCAATTAATGCTATATTGAAAATGGGTTGGTGAACACCTTTACAGATTTCTTTAAAACACTAAGATATTCCGAGCAAGGATAGTTTGCAAGATTGTTCGAAAATAAATGCTGATAGTAAATGTAGAGAAATGTGACCCAGAATGTATAGTATTTCGCTCTACTAAGATCTACATCCACTACCTTCAGCTCACACTTAAAGATTTTCAATCAAATTTCATTTACCTAACTTAATGGAATCAATCTGTACCATATACAAGAGAGGATTACCACACTTGGTTTTTCAAAACATTTCAATCAATCAACAAATCAAGGTTCACCCAGATAGGTTTTACACCACTACCTTGGTACACAAAAGTGATTGAAGATAAATGGAACTGAAATGGATCACTTCTTTGAGCAGATGCATACCAAGAACATGCACAAACACTTTTACCTTTAATACATAATTTGATTTCACTTTCAAGTATTTTGATAAAAGAGATTTTTATTTTCTATAGATCAAGAGTGTGTCTTAGAAAGATAGTACAAAAATCTGCTTTAAAATCTAGTTTATAAGCCTTATATAGAGACATAAAGTAACGTACCAACGACTATAAAACAACTATTTTTTTCTATAAGATTTACCAGTGTTTTGGCCTCGTGTTTCAGCTGATGGTGCATCCAAAATGGCATTTTTTTCAGGTAGAAACGATTTGATACTATTCACAGCTTGTTAGACGTAGCTTCTGGATGCAAGGTCACCCTAAACGCTCAATCCAAAATTCTGAGGATTTTAAAACTTTGAAATATTTTGTTTTAGTGCTTCTCGGTGGAATTAAACTGAACCAAAAAGTAAATAGGACATAGGAATTTATATAGGGAGATACCTTAACAAGGATTCCTAGTCTAAGGTTCTTCCACAACGGATTCTTTTGATTTTGAGTCTTTCAAGCTTGATCTTCTTCTTGATTTTCTATTTTCGGATTCTATAGCTTTAAGAGTTATTTAGAAATCCTATTTGAACGTCTTGGAAGACCTGAGGTCAAACATATCCTATAACAGGTAGATCACACATATTAGTCCTCATCATTGTTTGTCATTAGTCAAAACACTAGAGACCGCCCTTGGGACTAACAATCTCCCCCTTTTTGAGTGATGCCAAACTTGATGGGATTGTGATATATAAATAATAATGATATGTATAGGTCGAACATGTTTAGACCAAGAGAAGTAAGAATATTTTTTGATAAAGTGTAATCTCTATTTATAGGACTCAAGAAGAACTTATGAGATTAATATAGAAAGTTAAAGTATAAACTCAGAAGCCTGGCTCAATGAGCCTATGGCCCAACCTACCTCCATATACTCATTCCTTCCATTACATGACTATTCCTTAAAGGAACAGCCATTACAATGATTTTATAAACATGTATAGGAGAGGGTACAACAAATAAGTCATGAGATGAGATGCTCCTTCTTAATATGTGCATATATGAATATTTGTAAATTATGAGAGAAAATTGGAGCCAATTTTGTACGTCTAAAATGTACATCCCAAACTTGGTGAAGGGGAGTATGGAACTTTTCAGAATTTGAGTTTTGGATGTCCGATTGAGGAGATGAATACTTGAACCAAGAGTTTCAAGGTTATCATAGAGATAATATGATATTATCTTATTGGGCTCCACTATATACACCTCAACGTAACAGTGTATCTGAGAGAAGGAATCCAACCCTTCTAGATGTGGGACGGACCATGATGGCTTTTGCAGACTTATCAAAATCATTTTAGGGGTATGCACTAGAACTTCTATTTAAATTCTAAATAGAGTTTCATAAAAAAATGGTTGACATTACCCTATTTGAGTTTTTCTTTGATAAGAGACCAAAGTTATCTCACTTGAGAATATAGGATTGCCCGGCCTTTATCAAAAGGGCATAGTCAGACAAACTTAAGAGTAAGTTTGATAAGTGTTTATTTGTTAGATATCCGAAAGAGTTATTTGGATATTACTTCTACTTTCCTTCCAAAACTAAAGTATTTGTTTCAAAGCATGTTGTTTTCTTAGAAAAGAAGCACATGCTCAAATGAGACAGTAGGAGTAAAATTAAACTTAGTAAAGTTCAAGAAGAACAAACACACACATATCAACCGTCTGATCTCACATCTATTGAGAGAATTGACGAACTTTTATCTACATAAGAACCTTGGAGGTCGAGTAGAATACGTGTGGCACCTGAGAAATATGGATTTATCATAAGTGACCATAATGCCGTATTTTTCATAAATGAAGATAAGCCTACTATTTACAAGAATGTTCTGAATAATTTAGAATCTAAGAAATGTCTTGAAGGCATGAAGTCAAAAATAGATTCTATGTATGACAACCGAGTATGGACTTTGGTTGATCCACCCAAAGAAATCAAACCTATTAGGTGCAAATAGGGTTTCAAGAAGAAAACTAATATGGATAGTAATATAGTTACCTATAAAGCACGACTAGTTGCTAACACTTTTCGTCAACAGTATGGCTTGACTATGACAAAACCTTCTCACTATTTACTCTGCTGAAATCTATGAGAATACTCCTAGCACTTGCCACTCATTATGACTATGAAGTCTGGAAAATAGATCTGAAAATAACTTTTCAAAATGGAAACTTGATTAAGGAAGTGTGTATGACACAACCTGAGGATTTCACATCCAATGACAGCACAAAAGTATGCAAGCTACAAAGGTCTATTTATGGCTATTAGCCCTAAAGGCTTTCTTCTATGTTTTGACTTATGACAAACATTGATATGGACTAACTCGTTAATCTATTGTGATGGACGTGTTTGACCTCTATTCTTCTAAGGCATTCAGAAAAGATTAGTTGGCAAATCTTATGTGATCAAGAAGTTGCACATCAAGAAGTATATGGAGTATATGGAGATCGAAATCTTATGTGATCAAAAGAGAAGATCGAAGTATATGGAGTTGCACATCAAGAAATCTTTATAAGAAAAACTTTAGACTAGGAAGTGTTATTAAGGTATATCTATTAATTCCTATGTCTCTTTATCTCTTGATTCATTTGACTTTACCTTGAAGCACCAAAGGAGATGATTTCAAAGCTTTTGAAAATCTCAGAATTTTGGATTGAATAGTTTGAATCTAAAAGATTCATCCAAAATCCTGTAAACTGTGTTGAAATATTTTTGTCTAAAAAAGTGCCATTGTGGACTTACCTTTTGGGTGCATCGTCGTCCAAAAACCGAGTCCAAAATATGGGCAAGTTTAAACAAAAAATTATAGCCATTTCTTTAGGACCGTTGGCACTTCACTTTTTAGATCTATAAATAGCCTCTAAAGCAAGATTAGACACAAGATTTTTGAAACATTCTTCTTAGAAACACTATTACTCAATATTTTAAAAAATCTCCTTTTATTAAAGCTTCAAAGTGAATTCATTTTGTATCAAAGGTATTTGTGCTTTATATTTGAGTGAACATCTGCCCAAATAAGTGAGCTCTTTTTTGTTCCATTGATATTTAAATCTCTATTGTAGTGCAAGGTAGTTGTGTAAAACCCGTTGGGGTGAGCCTTGTGTTGGTTAATATTCAAGATTGTGGAGTAAAACCCATTGGGGTGAACCTTATTTGGTGAGTGTATCAAGTGTTGGTTTGAAAGAAAACAGAAGAGCATGTTGCAGAAACGGAGAACAAACAGAGGCAAAAAAAAAACCATGAAGAGTAGCAGCATGGAAGCATTTAAAACATACCTCTGGGTGCCTCAAAACTCTTAGGCTGTGGAAGAATGGATTGAACCTCAGGGACAACTCCTTCTTGCTTACTTAATGAAGCTTCTGGTTGAAAACCTGCTAACCTCCTACTCCACCTTGTTTGCATGAACGATGAACGCCAAAGCTTTCCAATTGTTGTTGGAATATTCCACTGTCTAAATCCTTGTTGGTGAAACAAAGGGTGAAGAGGAATAATCTCAAGAGGAGGAATGAAAAATAGTCTCAACCTTCTCCTTGTTTTTGAAAACCAAACCGTTGAGGATGAATCCTCTCAACTTTCTTGGTGAACCAAAGGTTTTTGCAGAAAATCAACAACCTTACAACCTCTTGTATTCTTTTCTAATATAAAGAACAAGAGAACCAAGGGTTACAACATCAAGGAGAACCAAAGGTCACGAGAAAGAGAGGGCCTAGGAAAAGAAAACCAGTTTTCTTTCTTTCCACACCAAGAGACAGAGGTCTCTTATTCCAAATCTGAGAATTCCAAATAATTCTCCAATTGCAATTGGGACCCATGAAGTTCTCAGAATTATAAATTGGCCCATCCACTTCTCTTTCTCGCAATAAACCCCACTATGTTATCAAATAATATCTTGAGTATATATTCCTCTTTAACTGAGACCAATTCCTCAACCCAAAATTAATTAGGACTTACGGGCTATTCCGAGGACCAAAACGACACATCGCCTTGGCTACTAAAATGACTAAAATACCCTTGCTATATAAATAACTGTATTTTTCATTTTAAATATTTTCTAATATCACCAAAAGGAAATATTGACCCCAAGGACAATGGTGCGTTAGAAAAGTCTCCGACCTATAGGTGTAATGACAAAAATATCCCTCTATATATCGCCATACATTTAGAGAAGAAGAAGTATACTAACACCTCTCTAAATGACATCTACCATCCTTAGGCCTCTAGTCCAATGATCCACGACTTCCTAAAGTGTTTTCGCTTTCCAAGGGAGCTACCCTAAAGGAAACATCCAAGTCATGTTTCCTAGGGCCCTGTACATTCAGATCATTCAGACAACCACAAAAGGCGATATAGTATAGAAACTATCTTATACAAGTCTGTCTTAACTAACAAGTCACATATACCCAACATGTAAGTATATTGGCCCTATGATAGAACCTCAACTATACTATATCAAAGTATATGCTTCCAGCTTCGTCAGACCACCAACTCATACTCAAGTCGTAGAGTACTAGTCCACACTGTAACGGTAGTAGTCTAGGTTTCTACCATATAGTACTTTTAAAAAACCACTACTACAGGTCCTATTCTACGTACTCAAAATACGCTTATGTCATGAAGTGAGTGGACTACTCACTGGCTAAAGGTAAGCTATTCCCCATTTGGAATTCATAACATAATAATCTAGATATGATAAGATTCTCATTTTCATCAATCGGTTAAGAACGAATGTCTATGTGTTAAGTAACCCATGATCCATACCTTACTATGAAAGACCTTCATTCACATGGACCACTTATTTAAACACAATGGGTTTTTTCCAAACAACATTGTGCATAAAAAAGTAAATTCACAAACGATTTCTGATATTAAATTCTTTTATTAAAACATTCGATTTCTGATATATTGCTAATAGGAAATTATGTACTTGTCTTTCAATCGGTAAAAGTTTGGTTGTCCAAGAAATTCTCCATGAAAGACTTTAGAGAAGCAACTTATATTCTTTGAAATAAGAATCTATAGAAACAGATCGAAATGATTGCTAGGTCTTTCATAGTCTACATACATAGACAAAGTGTGAAAGAGGTTTAGCATGGATCAATCCAAAAAGGGATTCTTACCCATACTTCATGGGGAAAGCCTTTCAAAATCAATGTCTCCAAAGACTGATAGGGCTTAAATTAGTCATATTTTTTCTAGTTATTTGAGGCTAAATTAAGATACTTTTTATACAATAACTAATCATATTCCTTCATATTTGATATTTCCCTTATAAAAATGCTTTTTTATAATTTTATACGAAAATAAGGAAAAATTAGAGCTAATTGTGTGATTTTTCAAAATAGGACCAGCACTAGCCCAGAAAGTGGAGCCGGCCCCAGTCTTCCACTGGAAAAGCAGAGAAATTGAAGAAACAGAGTAAGCTTAAATTGAAATTGCTTGGAAAAGGAAGCAATTGGCATCACGGCTCACTAAAGCCGATACAAACAAAGGAATGAATTGGATTTCGGCTAGGCCAAAGAACAAAAGCAGAAGGATAAAAGCTAAAGAATTTTGGCAGCTTCATGGCTCACGGCTGAGCAAAAGAAAATGGCAAGAAGAAAGAAACGCTAAAGGCAGCAATTCGGTGGCTTAGAAAGCCGACAACAAGAAGAAGCCTATTGCCACAAAGCATAAAATGGAAACAAGAGCAACAGAAGCAAGAAAAGAAAGAATTAATTCGGTGGGGCCAGGTTGAAGAGAAAGTTAACAAAAGTGGCTGAGCAAAAGGACAAAAGAAAGAATAGAAAAGAAGGAAATCAGTTAGGTGGCTTGGCTGTAGCTCAATTTAGCCAATACAAATTCAAAGAAAAGGGAAGTTTCTGCACGGCTTATTTAAAGCCAAATTCACCAGATTTCAGCATAACCACAATTCAATATCAATTGATGTCTCCAGCACAACGCGACAAAGTCCAAATTGAAGTCAAATTGGTTTCCAATTCACAATTCATAAAGGCGGTGGATTCTTTAATTTGTATTTAGGTTTTTATTTTAGATTTTTTTACAACTCCTTTTTGGTTTTGAATTTTAGTAATTACTTCTTCTTTTCTTAGGACTCTTTTAGAAACTTTGTAAGCCTATAAATAAAGGCCAATGTACATAGAAAAAATGAGGTGCACAATGTAAAGATTTAGATATATTTTAGAGTGCATCACCAATATCTTCTCGAGAGGAATTCATTCAATTCAATGAGGGTTGTGCAAGAAGGTCTACAAAGGAAGAAGAAGGAGGCTTGTCTATGAGTGCTTTCTTTTACTTTGTTTTTTTTTTCTTGAACAATGATGTATTAATTGTTTTATTATAATTTGACATTGTTTTAGGTATTCATGATTTTTAGGGTTATTTGATCTTTTGACTAATTGATTGTTCTTCTTGTTATTTAATTACTTGTGCTTATTACGAGATTAATTGGTTGTTTCTTTCCATTAACTTGATTGAAAAAAGAGGTTGATGGCAGTTTCAATTCATTAGTTTCATATTTGTTGTCTCTTAACTTGCTTGAAAAAGAGGTTGATTGCCAAAAATAAAATAATTAAAGGTTAATTGATGTCTGCCAGAATATGGATTCATTGGTTGATTTCATGTTTTAAGTTTGCCAGAATATGGAAATTTAATCAATGATTGTGTTTAATGCATCTTTTGGGTGAATTAGTTGAGACAAAATATGTGATGGTAATTTGTCTAGAAGATAGTGATTTCATGGATTTAAAAAGAAGTGAATCTATCTTAATCCTTCATGATGCCAAGAGAATAATGAGTTATGACAATAGTTAGGTACTTAAAGGTCATGTACGTCAAAATAATATTTTAAGTTACATAATTTTTCATCTTTTACATGTATATATTCTTCTATTTTCTTTTATTTTGCTTTAACTTTATTAAGTCGGTTAAACAATGAGAGAAAAGGGATTAATGCATACTTGTTCCTTGAGGATCGACACTCATTTGAACCCTGTGCTATGCTAATGATAGTACGCTTGCTCATATGTGTAATTTGGGGTTAACGTTTTAATTTAGACTTGATTAGGAATGTGCTTATTTTTGTATGATTTTTATACCCAAATAAATACGCATCAAAGACACAAGTTGAAAGGGATCACATGAGTAGGATTCTATATGCCTTGACAATTGGATCTATCATATATGCTATGATATGTACTAGGCCCGATGTATCCTGTGCTTTCAGTTTGACGAGTAGAGTGAAGAATATCCTTAAGTACTTTTGAGGAACTAAGGATGTATTGTTAGTTTATAGAGGAGGTAATTTGAAAATAAATAGGTGTACTGATGCTAGTTTTCAGTCTGATAAAGATGATTTCAAATCACAGTCTGGTTATGTATTTTCGTTGTGTGGAGAGGCAATAAGTTGGAAAAGTTCCTAACAGGATACTATTGCTGACTCAATGACTGAATCTGAGTACATAGCCACTTCTGAAGCAATTGAAAAAGTAGTTTAGATCAAGCAGTTTATGACGGAGCTTGGATTGGTTCCTAGTATTGCTCAAACCAATATATATTGTAACAACAATGGAGCTATTGCACAAGCGAAGGAGCCAAGGTCTCACTAGCAATCTAAGCATAGACTTACGAATTTTCATTTGGTTCAAAGGACAAAGCCGCGGCTCGTGGCTTCATTAAAAGATAACACAGAAAAGAAAAGAAGAAAGCTCAATCAACTACTGAAGGAAAGAAAGCAAACAAAGGAAAAAAGGGAAAAAGACAAAAACATATCATGGGGAGGATGAAAGACATCCTAGGGAGGATGCAACAAGAGAGAGAGAGAGAGAGAGAGAGTGTGTGTGTGTGAGGCTTAGTGGGCTCGGCTAAGCCGCGTGTAATAGGAAGAAAGGGATGCCTTCAGCCGCTCATCAAGCTGATTGCAACAAAAAAAAAAAAATGCATTTCAATTTTCACGTCTCAGCAACTTCAGCAATTTTCGTGGCTAAGTTCTCACGGCTTGATAGAGGAGAATGGCTTGGATGAAGCCGATTCAAGAACAAAGAAATTTCGGTGGCTTGGATAAGCTAACAGCAAATGGAAAAATGGCTTGGGACTTGGTAATCGGCTCGGTGAAGCCGATTTCAAGAAAGGAAAATTTGATTATTGCTGGACTTTGTGGCTCAATTTTAGTTTAACAAATAACAGAGGCTTCAGTACAAAAAGACAAAACCGAGTTTCCAATTCTTTCACAACTTAATTCGTGGCCTTCTTTATTTTTATTTAGAATTTTAATTGGAAATTACTTCTTTTCTCTTTTGAATTTTTAGGAAATTTGTAAGCCTATAAATAAAGGCTATTTATAGAGGAATTGTGTGTGTTCTCAATGTAGAGACTTAGACATATTTTTTAGAGTGCACCACTAATATTTTTTTCTAGAGAAATAATTCAAGAAGCATTAGTTTTGAAAAAGTTTTCATTGGCAATTGAAAGGCTTGTCTATGAGCATTTATCTCTCTCATTTGTTTTCTTTTTCTTGAACAAAGATGAGTTTAATTCTTTAATTTTATTTAGATATTATTTTTGGATTTATGATTTTGAGTTAATTTAGTTCTTTGATCAATTAATTATTTTCCTTTATATTTGATTACTTGTTTTATTATAAAGTTGATTGGTTGATTTTTGTTATTAACTTGCTTGAAGGGGGGGGGGGGGTTTGATAATAATTTCAATTAATTAATTTTGTATTTGTTTTCTATTAACTTACTTGAAAATGGGGTTAATTGTTATGAACTTGAGTAATCAAAGGTTGGTTAATGATTTCTAGAATATGGATTCATTAACTAATTTCATATTTTAAATCACCTAGAATATAGGAGTTTATATAAGGATTGGTTTTGATGCATCTTTTGGATAAATTGGTTGAGACAGAATATGTTAACTAATTTAATTAGAAGATAGTGATTCTATGGATTACAAACGAAGTGGGTCTATATTAAATCCTTCATGAGACCATGCTAATAATTGATTGTGATATTTGCTAGATGATTCATGTCATGTTTTTTAGAATAATTATTTAATTACATGCGTTTCCTCTCCATGAGTTATGTATATTTTTATTTTTATTTTTTTATTAATTTAATTGATAGGTTAAACAATGAATGAAAAGTGATTAGTGTGTACTTGTTTCTTTGAGGTTCGATACTCATTAATTTTCTATACTATGCTTGCAATGAGTATACTTCCTTGTATGCATAATTTGGGATTAATATTTTAATTAAAACTTGGCTAGTGATGGATTGAAATTTGATAATTTTTATACACCTAAAATTTACTCATCAAGTTTTTGGCGCCGTTGCCGGGGAACAATATCATGAAAGCTTGGATTTTGTTGATTTAACTGTGTTTATATATTTATATGTCTATCTATAAATATGTGAATATATATATATTCTTTGTATTAATTGGTGCCATATTTTGTTGTTTGTATAATTGCACTTTAATTTCACTATATGTTGTAAATATGCAAATAGGTAAATACATTCTAAAAATTATTAACTTATTCTTATATGTTTGTATATATTGCATAATTAGCTATTTAATTTTACTAACCTCATGTTAATGTGAAATAAGTGCATTAATTATATTCGACTATTTAATTGATGATTTATACGTTAATAATTTTGAGTTAATACTAACTCTTTTTATTTTCAGATTTGGACTTTTTTCTTAGGTACACCAACACAATATTTTGGGTGAACTAATTTATTTTTATTTTATTGTATTTTATTTATTACTATTATTATTATTATTTTAATTTATGCATTCTTGTTTTAAATGTACTGTGTTCAAGCATTCAATTAGGATAGTTTTATTTATTTAAAAAAATGAGAAAATGAGGGAAAAAAAACACAAGAACAATAATCAATTTTCTTTTCTTTAATTTTTTTCCTTTTTCATTTGTTTCCTTTCTCTTCTTCCCAGATTCTTCATGTTTTGTCCTTTTCTTCCTTTTTCCTTTTCTTTTACTTTTGTTGTTTTTTTCTCTTGTTTGTTCACGTGAAGCACCGACCCCCCTCCTAATTCCTCTCTTTGTGTTTTATTTCATTTGTTTCTTTTTCTTCTTTTGTCTTATTTCTTCTATTTCTCTTTCTTTTTTTATTTTCCTTTCCCTATTCCTCCAGAATGCTACTTTCATTTCTCTATGTTTTCCCCCTTTCCCTTCGTCTTCTTCTTTCTTTTTTCCTTACACTGCTCTCATTCTTCTACGAATTATCCCCCAAGAAATCAAAGTTTTAAATCTCACACGTTGGGGGAATACATTGGTGCAAAACTCTTTTCATATTAAGGTATATGTTATCCTCTTGAATTTTTTTGGCATTTTGGATATGTATTTTTGAGGAAAACTTTACTGGACATGGACATCTCTTTGTTGAGTTTATTTGGTGGTAGAAAAATGCATAAAATGGATTGTGAGTCTTGTGATTGCTTCTAAAAGTTATCTATGTGAAACCCCACCTACAACCAACCCTAGAGTAAGGGGGTCGGGATGCATATCATATTATTTTGCATGAATATATATATTTTTGAATGATTTTATGTGCTTTAGAATTGTGGTTTATAGGTTAAAAGGCTTAGATATGCTTATTGAGTAGGAAGGGTAAAATGGTAATTTTACTTGAGGTCAAAATAGGAAGTTAGCTTGAGGATTAAATAAGAGGAATATGTGCGTGAGAAAATAAGAACAACAGTGGTTGTGGTTTAGTGGTTAGAGCTTTGGAATTAATCTCTAAAGTCATGAGTTCAAATCCTATCATCTAAGTTTTTATCATGATTATCTTAATTAAGTTTGAATTTTTGTTTTCTTGCATTCCATAAAAATAGGAATGTTGTTTTAGGGGAGACATGAAGAGAATGTCCTAATCTTATCATTGTGTCCTAAAAAGAATTCTAGAGGAATTCTTGTCCTTTTTATTACCTCTAGCTTTGTCCTAACAATCTTCATAATTTAAATAAACCAAAATCCATTAAATCTCTTCTTTTAAATTCCAAAAAAAATTTGTGATAATTCTTCAACCTTGAATTTTGAAAATCAGTCTTGAAGGATAGAGGATTGGCTGAAATTAGGAGAGAAGTTAGGATGAGCTCCCAAGAGAAATAAATCACCATGCTAGAACCTTCAATCCTACCTTCATGTTGTTCATGGTTTTAATGAAGAAAAATCTGGAAAAAATTCCAGCATTCTTGACAGTCCAGCTTTCAGAAAAATTCAGCCAATAATCCTAACCATTTGCTGCCAGAAAAATGGTCATTTCATGTGGCTTGAAGACTGAAAATTCTGTGCAAAATTAGGACTGCAAAAACTGCACAAAACAAGAAAAATTTCCTGCACAATTCGTTGCACTCTAAGCTGGAATTGAAGCTGTCTTTTTGTCATCAATCCAACAGAGACACCCTCTGTTTTTTCCCAGAAAGGAAGGCTGGAAAATCACCTTTGAAGGACTTTCAAATCCCCTCAAAAACCAGCAGCAAATTGGGCTGAAGAAATGTAGAAAATTCTGCACCAAAAGCCACCAACCTTCGAAACTTTGAACAAGTTGAAACCAGAAAATTTTCTAGCTTTGTCTCTCAAAGCCAAGGCCGAAGAACACCCTTCAAATCTCTGGAAATTGAACCTTGTTCAGCCATGGACTGAACACCATTGACCTCCACACTTACCTTGAGTACATGGACTCCATAACCACACCTCAAAACCCTCCTAAGATTACTCTATCCAAAACTCTTTTTGAACTTCAAAATAATTCCAGAATTTTACTCCATTAAACCACTCTTGTATCAAGCTAATAAACCAGAATTTTCTCTGCCATTGAAGACTGCATTTCGGCCAGCCTTATAACCTAAACAAGCTTCATTCATTTCAGCAAAGTTAGCTAGTCCAGCCGGCACCATTGAAGAGCAAAGAAACCTCCCTTAATCAAACACCATTAGCTAATCTCCTACCTCAAACAACTCCACAATTTTCTCCATTTGAAATTCAAACAAAATCTGATCATTCCCTCTCTTTCTAGCTAAGACCGAAACTCCCATCTATCCTAGACCATTCAGCCAACATCATTCCAGATTTCGTGAAGCCTTTTCTCTCAATTCTCTTCAAAACACCAAGAACACACACTACTTTTCTTCAAGCCTAAACCTACTCTAAACACCACCAATCACTCTCAAATACTCCAGATCACTTCTACTTAATCCCTAGACTTCATTTCTGATATTTATAACACAAAAACACGAAAACAAGAATTGTTAATCGGATCAAAATCAGCTTTTTCTTGAAGGTCTCAAGAACATCAACAAGGTAAATCAAGAACAACCTTCTTGTTCATCCTCTTCCATTCAATTCTCGATATACCTCTCTCTCTCTCTCTCTCTCTCTCTCAGCCGAAATGGTTGATCAACAACCATGGCTATTTTCTTACTCTTGGACAATTCAAGACCCTCACTCGCGTGGACCTTCTTAAATCTTCATCGAAGTAATCATCAACCAAGTATTTCTCCTTAACCTTTCTTTTTAAATCTGAATTCATGTCTCTTGGATGTTGATAGGGAGAATAGTATATGAATGGGGGATTGAGTATAAGCATATGTTTGAAGGGGTTGAGAGTAGGACATGAGAGTGATTGATCATGTTTAAGCTATATGGATTTTCTTGTCAATCAATATATGATCATTATGTCTTAAGAAAATTATGGATGTTTGAAGCATGTTAGATATTATGACACCAAAGGTGATTAGGCTCTTATGTTTCTATTTTCCATTGAAGCCATTAATGATGATTATGCCTAGAAGGAAATTAGCCTTGTGATAGTAGGTGATAATTCAAGCATATGTTCGTGAATGGTTTATTATTTGATGTTGGAGAATGTGTTTATGAATCTTTTCTAGCAGCAAGGAAATCATGGTGAAAGATTATTTTCTTGTTAAGCCTAGGTTATTTTTATTAACAAATTTTATTACTTTAATTAGAATTACTACTATATTTTTCTCTATAAAATTCGAAACTCTAGGAAGATTTGGATTGGATTATTAATTAAAATATTAATATTTTAATTATCAAATAAATAAAATCTTTTATTAAAAATAATATATATATATATAATAAATAAATCTTTTATATAAATGATAATAAATCAAATATTAGAATTAATTATTGACCTTGTAGACTTTAGTTCAAACTTTTACTTATAATCCTAAATATTATTTATATTAAAATCTATTTGTTATTTATTAATTAAAAAATTTAATATAATTCATTTATTAGTAATTTTATTTATTACTAATTATTTATTATCTATTACAAATTAATTAAAAATTAATTGTAATTTATTATTTATTTACAATAAAGCTATTCTTAAATTACCATTTATTAATATTATTCAAAATTCAAACCTTAGTTTATTTATTAATAATAACACTCAGGATTTATTGTTTAAGCCTATAACTTATCAGCAATTATTTTTACAACCCCTAGTTATTTTACCTTATCAAGCTAGACTTATTTTATAAAATCCTTTGTCATCTAGCCTTAAAACTTAGGACATTAGGGGCATGATTGTAATAAGTTGAACTAGGAATATTTGTATAAGTGAATATAGCTTGAGTATAACCATATGTCTTGTGTTTACCCCATGCGGGGTTAGGTCAGCCTTGGAAGACTTTTGAATTCGAGCAAGCAAAGGATCAGGTAAGTTCCTGCATGGAATTATTTGAAGACCAAAACTTACTGTGGCAAGCCAAATGTGATGTGTATGGACATTCCTTATGTAAAGGCAATTAAGGACTGTTTTTCCTTTTTATTCCAGTCAACCAAATCATTTGAAAATCAAACAAGCAGTTTTACACAAAATGCTAAATTCTTTCTAAAACCCAACTTTGACAAGAATTTTAGAAACCCTTAATTGCTATTTCCAAATAAAACAATGTGTGATCAATTTTCTCCCAAGTGGGACAATCAACGTTGAGTACTCAATAAGAATAGACCACCAGGACTAGTCTTTGAAGGGTTAGGGTAAGTCTCTCAGTAGGTGGCCACCTCTGAGGAATGAGTCCTTCCTGGATAGGATGCCAGTCCGGTAGGTCATGCCGGTCCAAGCTATCAAGTTTCAGTCTTGTGGATTGTGTGTTTTCGGAGTGGACAACCGGTAAGTTTGAGTGTAGAGATGGAGGAGTATCTCACCCAGTAGGCCGTACACCTACCTTTTGTCAGTTTGCACAAAGTGTGGCATTCTGACCGTTATTTAGTCATGGGGCGCCCAACGTGTGGTAACCCATGGCTACCCATTTGAGTTGTTGTATTTATTGTGCACCTGTATGGTTTGAGAAGCAAAACACCACTCTTTATTTTCAACACTTACTTAACGCTTGCCAGCACTTTCTCTTATGAAATTGTTACAACTTGCATACACGAATGATTTTACCTGAAACACTCAAAGCACACATGGGCTTACTGAGATTCTTATCTCATCACCTTTTTGTTAGGATTCGTGGACTCCTAAACACGGAAAACATCCACGAATCCTTTCTGAGGATCCAAGTAAACGATTAAGAAGACCGTAGGTTTGCAGATTTACCTCTGTTATGTGTAATCGATATCCTTCAGTTCCGATTGTGCTGCTGTGCGTGCAACCCGAACAATCACCAGACGCTGCAGTTGTGCGAACGTCCTCTATTGGATAAACACCGCAAACTCACTCGTCACCCGGGGAGTGCTAGCGCCTAGGGTTTTTGATAGGCTTATTTTTCTGGTGGATGAAGGCACGAATTTTTTACAACAGAATTGGCACACGCAAGAAGACGGCTAGGGTTTTCTTAAAAACCCACTTCGAACCTCTTAGAATCCAACCCTAATAATATCTTATCGTATTTTAATTTAAATTCAAATTAAATTAAAACTGATACGATAAGATTCTGCCATTATCTTGGTAATTTAACTAATTAATTTACCGAGTCAGATTCTTATAATCTGGACATCATTCAGATACATCAAATGTAGACATATTTCCAGATTCATTGTATCTGGTAGATTTTCTAAGTTCGATTAACTTAGACATGTTTCCCGATTCATCGAATCCGGTTACCAGAAAAATAACCTAACAAGTTTGCTTATTGTGTGACCCTATAGGTTCATTTAACACTGGCAGTGTGCCCAAATCATATTTAAATGGCCTACAAGTTATAAGCGGTTTCTAGCAAAACATTATAACTATCCAGGTTAAATGAAGATTGGTGATCTCTTTAAACCAAACCATAATTTTATATTTAGTCCTTTTGTCACATGATATCCAGATTAAGCATAAGGCACGGAGCATGTCATCCTTATTAAGCTCAATCAATTATTTCTTGATTTCATAGTAGAATGTTCAAACAAATGATATCAATATCTTAGATTGATATATTTGAGCACGGCCATGCATTTTAACAGTCTAACTTATCAAGGGGCCCATGGATATCTCTCCCATAATTGAGAGGGACAAATTCCTTCACAATCAATCATATTCCTCTCCTCGATTTATTCTATATCCAACAGTAGTCTAATTTATTATCTAATTAAAGACAACTTTAGACAATGTCAAAATATAGAATTTATCAAGTAGGAAATTATGATGAATTTAGGTCAAAGGACTTTTAATATTATTATGGCTAGAAAGTACTTATGACATGTTCCATGAAATACTCTCACAGTGGGTCATATCCAATACAATATTCTCTAACATTTATTTATGTTTTGACTTGATATCACAAATATCCATGACCAGTAAAATATAGCCATCCAGTCACAAACATACTAATCTTAATTTATTATTGTTCCAATAATAATAAATGATCAGGGACAGATTTAGAATAGTCATTGTATTCATTGTTGGGTTTTACCATCGAGTCACGTACTTGATGACCACAAAACAAAACACACTATTCATGGAAAGGAAAGCCTCATATTATTATATAAAACATAACGACAATAGTATAAGTACAAATTGACTCTAGGGCATATCCCCAACAGTCTCCCACTTGCACTAAGACCAATTTGGCATAAGCCGTAATCCCATTGATCTGGTATGACTATCATGTTTAGACGATGAGAGAGGCTTTGTCAGTGGATCTGCAACATTGTCATCAGTTGATACCTTGCATACTTTGACATCTCTTCTATCAACAATTTCTCGAATGAGATGAAAACGTCTAAGTATATGTTTGGATCACTGATGTGATCTTGGTTCCTTAACTTGTGCAATGGCTCTATTGTTATCACAATAGAGATCCACTGGGTTCACAATACTAGGAACTACATCTAGTTCTGTAATGAACTTTTTAATCCAAACTGCTTCTTTAGCTGCAGTTGAGGCAGCTACATACTCAACTTCTATAGTAGAATCGGCCACGGTGTCTTGTTTTGAATTTTTCCAGCTTATAGCACCTCCATTCAAACAAAATAGAAAACCTGATTGCAATCTGTAATCATCAATGTCGGACTAAAAACTAGCATCAGTGTAACCATTTACAACTAGCTCGCCTTCTTGTCCTCCATAAACTAAGAACATATCTTTAGTTCTTCTTAAGTACTTCAGTATGTTCTTGACAGCAGTCCAGTGTGCCTCTCCAGAGTTTGACTGGAACCTACTCGTCATGCTTAATGTATATGACACATCGGGTCGAGTACATAACATGGCATACAGGATAGACCCTATAGCGGAAGCGTATGGCATCTTGTTCATGCACTCTTCTTCATCCTTCGTAGAAGGACTTTGAGTTTTGCTGAGCTTAATGCCAAGTGACATTGGCAAGAATCCTCTCTTAGAGTCTTGCATACTGAACCTTTTCAGTACCTTGTCAACGTATGTACTTTGACTTAGTCCAATTAGCTTTCTAGATCTATCTCTATAGATCCTTACACCTAGAATATAGGCAGCTTCACCTAAGTCTTTCATTGAGAAACAATTTCCCAACCATGTCTTTACACTTTGTAGAGTTGGGATGTCGTTTCCAATGAATAAGATGTCATCAACATAAAGTACCAAAAAGACTATTGCACTCCCACTTGTTTTCTTATAGACACAAGGCTCATCTTCATTTTTGATAAAGTTAAATTCTTTAATTGCTTCATCAAACCGAAGATTCCAGCTTCGAGATGCTTGCTTCAATCCATAAATGGATCTTCGAAGCTTGCACACTTTATTAGAATTCAAAGGATCATCAAAACCCTCAGGTTGTGTCATGTACACATCCTCGAGTAAGTTTCCATTAAGAAACGTAGTTTTGACATCCATTTGCCAAATCTCATAATCATAATATGCTGCTATGGCAAGAAGAATTCTAATAGATTTAAGCATTACAACTAGTGAAAAGGTTTCATCATAGTCTATACCATGAGTTTGTCTATAACCTTTTGCAACCAGTCGTGCTTTGTAAGTATGCACATTTCCTTCCATGTCTGTTTTCTTTTTGAAAACCCACTTACACCCAATGGTTTTTGAACCTTTAGGTGGATTAACCAAAGTCCAAACTTGGTTATCATACATGGATTTCATCTCAGACTTCATAGCCTCTAACCATTTTCCAGAGTCAGAACTCTTAATGGCTTCTTGATAGGAAGTGGGCTCATCATTAACCATAAGCTCCACATTGTGATCGTCAGTGATGAGAAATCCATATCTCTTAGGTTGTTGACGAACCCTATCAGATCTTCGAGGTCCTTGTTCTATAGAAGTATGCTCATCTTGAACTTGTGAGCCATCTAATCGAGGTTCATTATTCGGTTCAGGTACTAATTGTGGCTCTCGAATCTCATCAAGATGTATTTTACTCCCACTGATTCTTTTGGAAATAAATTCTTTTTCAAGAAAGAATCCATTTCGAGCAACAATTACTCTATTTTCTTTTGGGAGATAAAATTGATATCCTTTAGTTTCTTTAGGATACCCCACAAATATGCATTTATCCGATTTAGGTGCAAGTTTATCAGATAATAATCGCTTTACATAAACGTCACAACCCAAAATCTTGAGAAATGACAAACTAGGTTGTCTCCCAGTCCATATCTCATATGGCGTTTTCTAAATCGATTTAGATGGAACTCGATTTAGTATAAATGCAGCAGTCTCTAGGGCATAACCCCAAAAGGAGATTGGAAGATCAGTTTGACTCATCATTGATCGAACCATATCTAATAAAGTCCAATTTCTCCGTTCAAATACACCATTCCATTGAGGTGTTCCAGGTGGAGTTAATTGGGAGATAATTCCACAATTTTTAAGATGCTCGTCAAACTCGTGACCTAAGTATTCACCACCTCAATCTGATCGAAGTGTTTTGATACTTTTGCCAAGCTGATTTTGTACTTCATTTTGAAATTCTTTGAATTTTTGGAACGATTCAGATTTATGTTTCATCAGATACAGATAGCCATATCTACTAAAATCATCTGTAAAGGTAATGAAGTACTAAAATCCTCCTCTAGCATGTGTATTCATTGGTCCACATACATCAGTATGTTTTAGGCCCAATAAATCAGTTGCCCTTTCATTTTGTCTCTTAAAAGGCGCTTTAGTCATTTTGCCTAATAAACAAGAATCATATGTTTCGAAAGATTCTAAATCAAACGATTTTAAAAGCCCATCATTATGAAGCTTTGTTATGTGTTTCTCATTTATATGGCCCAAACGACAATGCCAGAAGTAAGTCTGATTTAAATCATTGGATTTCAATCTCTTAGTATTTATATTATAGATAGCGTTGTTTGAAGATCCATGAAGATTGAGAATATAGAGCCCATTTGATAATAAAACATCTCCATAAAAAATGCCGTTTTTATTAATGGAGCAAATGTTATTCCTAATAACAAATTCAAAACCTTCTAAATCCAAACAAGAAACTGAAATAATATTCCTACTCGTAGCAGGAACATAAAAACAATTATTCAGTTCTAAAATAAGCCCATTGGGCAAAATTAATTCAAAAGTTCCTACAGCTACTACAACAACTTTTGCTCCATTCGCAACTCGTAGGTCCACCTCGCTTTTTGCCCAGGCTCTACTCCTTTTTAGACCCTGCACATTTACACAAATGTGAGATCCACAACCGGTATCCAATACCCATGAATCAGAAGTAGATAAATTAATTTCTATAATATAAATACCTGAAGCGACAGTCTCACTGTCCTTCCTTTTCTTTGCTTCCAAATAGAGCTTGCAATTTCTTAACCAATGTCCTTGTTCTCCACAATGGTGACAAGCTCCCTCCTGTGGTGTCTTGGCCTTAGGTTTGGGCTTGAACTTGGACTTTGCCTTGTCCTTGCCCTTACTAGCCACTAGGAGTATTCTTCTTAATGTTCAGTTCAGCTTGTTTTAGCATCCCATACAATTCAGTAATGGATTTCTCTATATTATGCATGTTAAAATTCATGACAAACTGGTCATACTCAGGAGGTAATGAGCCCAAGATCAAATATGTGGCCATATCATGATTAACAGGAGCACCAAGCTTATCAAGATGATCAAGATAGCCCTTCATCTTAAGGACATGAGCATTACCGAGGTGCCAGAAACCATCTAACATACATTTAACGCCTTGTGAGTTTCAAATCTCCCTTGTCGTGCTTGCTCTTGGAACATTTCCTTGAGATGCACAATCATGTCATATGCCTCTGCTTCTTCAAACTGTTTTTGAAGTTCAGAGTTCATGGTTGCTAGCATGAGGCAAGTAACATCGTTATAGTCATTTTTGTGCTTACTATAAGCATCTTTTTCAGCTTTTGAGGCGTTATTTGCTAGAGCAGGGGGAATAGGATTTTCAAGAACATAGAGCCTTTTTTATTGCTTCAGAACAATTCTTAAGTTTCGTGCCCAATCAAGAAAGTTAGTCCCACTAAGCTTGTCTTTCTCGAGCACAGATCGCAATGAATTATTCCAACTATTTGCCATTATCTACATACAAAATATGCAAAGTAATTAATTTTGAGGCTTTAATAAAAAAACTCCCACTAAAAGCATTTAAACTTTTGAAACTTCAACATTTTGATGTTTCGTAATGGGTAAAATATATATATTTTTCATAAATATTTTATTTTAATCATAAGTAAGCTTTGGCTTTAATCTTATAATTAAATAAAACTCAAATTTTAAATGAGATAGGCATCAAATGTCCCGGCTAATTTATCTCATATAATGCCCTAGGCCCAAAACCATTTTGATAGCCCAGTTAAGTCAAACCATATCAAACATATGGAAAACTATTTTCCTTCTTGTCTCACTTAGATAATCAAAAGTATCATACTTTGGCAGGAATGACTATATGATGATCCAAGTAATAATAAGTGTTTGATTTTGGAAGTCATTTAACACTTAATCTTTTTTTAAATAAAAATTTGATTGTAGTAAGCATGAAATAATCATATCAAATATGCATGCAGGACATAGATAAAAGTGACATAGCATGGCCCATAACCTATGTTGATCATCACGAGCAAAGTGAAGATCAAGGTGGTCAATCTAGGTATATAAACTCCTTAAGCATTCTCTAATGCCTTGAGCATACTCCTCTTTGGTTGTAATTGTAGGCCGCCGTCTTCTTTTACATTGAATAGTAAAATTAAAATAATTCCTATTCTAGGAAAGTAATACAATTTTACAACAATGAAAAACGACACGCAGGCCGTATTTAAAAATTACAACTTAAAACAACCATAATGTAACCTACCAATCACATTGGGATAAAACGGGCCATGCTATGCACTAATGCACAACTACAATCAAAACACTAACGAATAACACACAACGAACAGTTAGTCGGGGTTCCAAGGGGCAACGCCCTTACGGGGGTCCAAGGGGCAGCGTCCCTGGCGGAGGTCCCGCTGACCGGTCAGCGGGCGGCGGTCAAGGGGGCAGCGCCCCTTGCGGGGGTCTCCGGGGGCAGCGGCCCCGGAAGGAAAAACGATTTTTCCTTCTCTCATTGAATGAGATTTTACCTTTCGATTTCTAAATATTAATCAGATTAACGTTCAGACCCCTTAGCAATCATCGCCGTGAAATTTCATATTATAGATAATCTGCGTTCCCTTTTAATCATATTCATACAAATAACATATTATCATGGCCGATTAATACAAACAATTCGCAAATATAAAACGATGGATAGCATGCTTACGATACCATATCATATTAAAACAGACCAGTTTATAGACAATCTGCAACTAATCTGGTCTGATCAGGCAACTAAGACGCACATATTAAACCTAATTCAAGCAGTCTGCATTCTAAGTATTCTAAAATCATAATCATGCGAACATGCTGATATAAACCGTTTAAATTCACACACACACACACACACACACACACACACACACACACACACACACACACACACACACACACACACACACACACACACACACACACACACACATATATATATATGTATCATACATATCCACAACAATACGATTAAAACAGATGAATCAACCTAATCGTTTAGCAAGTTGCTCTGATACCACTGTTAGGATTCGTGGACTCCTAAACGCGGAAAACATCCACAAATCCTTTCCGATGATCCAAGTAAACGATTAAGAAGATCGTAGGTTTGCAGATTTACCTCTATTATGTGTAATCGATATCCTTCAGTTTCGATTGTGCTGCTGTGCGTGCAACCCGAACGATCACCAGACGCTGCAGTTGTGTGAATGTCCTCTATCGGATACACACCGCAAACTCACTCGTCACCCGGGGAGTGCTAGCACCTAGGGTTTTTGAGAGGCTTATTTTTCTGGTGGATGAAGGCACGAATTTTTTACAACAGAATTGGCACAAGCAAGAAGACGGTTAGGGTTTTCTTAAAAACCCACTTCGAACCTCTTAGAGTCCAACCCTAATAATATCTTATCGATTTTAATTTAAATTCAAATTAAATTAAAACTGATACGATAAGATTCTACCATTATCTCGGTAATTTAACTAATTAATTTACCGAGTCAGATTCTTATAATCTAGACATCATTCAGATACATCAAATGTAGACATATTTCTAGATTCATTGTATCTGGTAGATTTTCTAAGTTCGATTAACTTAGACATGTTTCCCGATTCATCGAATCCGGTTACCAGAAAAATAACCTAACAAGTTTGCTTATTGTGTGACCCTATAGGTTCATTTAACACTGGCAGTGTGCCCAAATCATATTTAAATGGCCCACAAGTTATAAGCGGTTTCTAGCAAAACATTATAACTATCCAGGTTAAATGAAGATCGGTGATCTCTTTGAACCAAACCATAATTTTATATTTAGTCCTTTTGTCACATGATATCCAGATTAAGCATAAGGCACGGAGCATGTCATCCTTATTAAGCTCAATCAATTATTTCTTGATTACATAGTAGACTGTTCAAACAAATGATATCAATATCTTAGATTGATATATTTGAGCACGGCTATGCATTTTAACAGTCTAACTTATCAAGGGACCCATGGATATCTCTCCCATAATTGAGAGGGACAAATTCCTTCATAATCAATCATATTCCTCTTCTCGATTTATTCTATATCCAACAGTAGTCTAATTTATTATCTAATTAAAGACAACTTTAGACAATGTCAAAATATAGAATTTATCAAGTAGGAAATATGATGAATTTAGGTCAAAGGACTTTTAATATTATTATGGCTAGAAAGTACTTATGACATGTTCCATGAAGTACTCTCACAGTGGGTCATATCCAATACATTGTTCTCTAACATTTATTTATGTTTTGACTTGATATCACAAATATCCATGACCAGTAAAATATAGCCATCCAGTCACAAACATACTAATCTTAATTTATTATTGTTCCAATAATAATAAACGATCAGGGATAGATTTAGAATAGTTATTGTATTCATTGTTGGGTTTTACTATCAAGTCACGTACTTGATGACCACAAAACAAAACGCACTATTCATGGAAAGGAAAGCCTCATATTATTATATAAAACATAACGACAATAGTATAAGTACAAATTGACTCTAGGGCATATCCCCAACACTTTTATGCCATGTTTTCAGGTTGATCCAGCTGTGGAGGTCATTAGCTAGACTTGTTGCCTATGCTTTGAAGACTTCATGTTATTTTCTTTATGTGATGTTTTGAGAGAATGTAGCAAACAATTTATTTTGAATTTGTTCCTGTACTTATCTTTTGGGTTGTAATAAGTTTAATTTTAAAGTATTTATTTTATTTTATTATATGTGACCTAGTTATAAAGACCCCTTGTCCTTTGGACAGGGCGACATCCCCGGCCCTGTTGGGCCCAGGCAGTGGGGTGTTACAAGTGGTATCAGAGACTAGGTTTAGGCAAGTATTGATAGAATTTGTTTTGATTTATTAAGTTCAAATCTTTTATCTGGCCTGTCTTGTTTATGCTGTAGGATGGTTAGAATGATTAGAACCATAAAGAAAGGGCAGCAATGGCATCCTCCCATCCCTACCCAGAAGACCTACCAGTGCCTCAACCTACACCTCAGCCTTCACCGCTGCCAATTATTCCCCTGGATGATAGCAGTGACGATGAGGTCCAGATCATTGAGCCATCCCCAATACCCGTGATAGACTTGGTTATTGACAGTGAAGACAAAGAGATCAATATGGAATATGTTCCCCTCCCTCCTAGTCCCATAGTTGACTTGACAGCTGATAGTGATGACCCAGGAGAGATAGATTATGAATCTCCACCTAGACCTTCCTTTGTAACCCTACCCAATCAAGTTGAAACCGGGGAGAGTTCTAGGAGACCCGGGAAGGAGCCAATAGATGGGTTTGCAAATGGGGCTGGGCTAGACCTCACTAGGAGTTTTGGGGGATGGTTATATGAGGCCGACTGTGAAGATTCTGATGAGGACTAGCAAGGCTAAGTGTTGCTACCATTGGGATGTTTTACTTGCTGCTTTCCATAAATTCCTATGCTAAGGATTTTATTCATGTTTATTGCTTTAATTCTGAATTTATACAAATAAGAGTACCTGGAGTACTCTAAATCTTGAGAAAAATCTATATGCAATTCTTTATACAAAATTTGCATCTAATTTTCTTCCACCTAAAGTTGAATGTGAATGCATACTCAATTTGGATATTTTAAACTTTGATGCATAAACTCATTATCTGGGGCATGGTTTAGAATGGCACCCAAGCGTCGTGCAGCCACATCTGGCAGAAGGGTTCCTATGGCAGAGCCCGTGACACCGGAGTTTGATACAACTCAAATGCCATCACCAAACCAGGGGATGAGAATGAACTGGAGCCAGAAATAGGATCGGAAGAACCGGTGAGCGTAACTATGACACAAGCGTTCCACAAGGTGACCGAGATTCTACAAACCCTGACCGAACGAAGGAATCTGAAAGGAGAAGATGAGGCATTGGAGCGGTTCCTGAAATTTCAACCTCCTATCTTCTTGGGAGAGGCCGAGCAAGACCAGAAAGTGGAACAATGAGTGGAACAAATGGAGGACATCTTTGCTACACTCCAGTATACTGAGAAGCGGATGGTGAAGTTTGCTTCATTCCGACTGAGGGTTCCAGCCCGGGCATGGTGGTAACGGGTTCAGGATGACTGGGAGATGATTGACCAAGACTGGACATGGGCCAATTTTGTGGAAGCATTTCGAGCCAAGTATATTCCCCAATGGATAGTTGAGAAGCGGGAAGATGAGTTCCAGAATCTAAAGGAAGGAGGTATGACGGTAGCTCAATACGCAGCACGGTTCACCTAATTGTCAAAGTACTGCAAGAGGTTGGTAGACACCGAGCAGAACAGAACGAGGCAATTTGTTAAGGGTTTAAGGCAGGAGTTAAGAAGGGCGTTGGCACCTTCTCCACCGACGACTTATTCGGGGGCTGTGGACGCAGCCACCCGTACTGAGAATGAGGATCGTAACCGACTGGCACCACGACCTTTCGTATCGTCGAGGCAGCCGCCGAGACCTTTTCAAAGGTAGCAACCTAACAAGCGCTCTGCCAACCAGTAGTGGCAGAATCGAGGAAAGCAAGCCCGAACAACACCGGTTGGTCCTGCGCAGAATCTTCCAATATGCCAGCACTGTGGGAAAAAGGGCCACACTGAGGAAAACTGTTGGTCCAGAGGGGGTGAGCGGAAGTGCTACCACTGCAGAGACCCGAACCATCTGCGAAACGCCTGCCCTAGACTTCTCCGAGTCGGACAAGGGAACCCAGCACAAATCCCGGGGCCTAATCGAGCCAATGCCACGGGAGCTTCCGGGAGTGGAACGCAGAAGCCGCAGGTGAAAGCAAAAGTTTTCACTCTCAACCGGGAGGAGGTTGGAGCTGATGCAGCAGTAGTGGAAGGTACGTTTACTATCCAAGGTTATTCTGTTAATGCATTAATAGACCCTGGATCTACCCATTCCTATTTAAACAAGAATTGTGCATATCATTTGGGTTGGGAAGGAGTAGAACTACCTTTCACCTTGTTAGTGAGTACGCCTTTGGGGAAAATGGTATAAGCGGATCGGTATGTGCAGAATTGTAAAATTGAAGTGGGGAGAAAAAGTTTGGAGGGAGATTTAATAGTCTTAGCTATTGATGATTATGATTTGATATTGGGAATGGATTAGCTAGCGAAGCATGGGGCTAAAGTAGACTGTAAGAATAAGTCAGTTCAATTCATTAGACCAAGATGTGATGTTGGAGTTCAATGGCAAGAAAGTAAAAGAATTGAAGTTTTTGATAGCTGGGGCTAAAGCCCAGAAATTGTTGAGGCAAGGATGTCAAGGATATTTGGCTTATGTGATAAACAAGCCGAAGGACCAGTGCACTCTAGAGGATACTGAGGTGGTAAAGGATTTTCCTGACGTGTTCCCTGCGGAACTCATGTCTCTACCTCCGAATCGAGAAGTTGAGTTCACCATTGATCTAGTCCCAGGAGCGGAACTGGTGTCCCAAACTCCGTATCAGATGGCACCCGCGGAGCTGAAGGAATTGAAGGAGCAGCTAGAAGAGTTGGTGAGATAAGGCTATATCAGACCTAGCACGTCACCCTGGGGAGCACCTGTGCTATTTGTGAAGAAAAAGGACGGGACTCTAAGGTTGTGTATTGACTATTGGGGCTTGAACAACCTGACCATCAAGAATAAATATCCCCTACCGTTAATTGACGAGTTATTCGACCAGTTGCAAGGATCCAGTTGTTACTCCAAACTGGATTTGAGGCAAGGCTACTATCAAGTGAGGATAAAGGAGGAAGATATTCCTAAGACGGCCTTCAATACAAGATATGGTCACTATGAGTTTGTGGTGATGCCTTTCGGGGTAACTAATGCACCTGCAGTATTTATGGATTTGATGCATCAGGTGTTCCAACCCTACTTGGACAAGTTCGTGGTGGTCTTCATCGACAACATACTCATATACTCCAGGAACCCGGAGGACCATGAAGAACATTTGAAGTTGGTACTGGAAAAGCTAAGGAGCACAAGCTTTACGCCAAGTTTAGCAAGAGCGAGTTTTGGCTGGATAGTATGGCATTTCTTGGTCACATGGTGACCAAGGATGGGATCAAGATGGATCCAGCGATGGTTAAAGTAGTTTCGGACTGAAAGCAACCAGAGAACATCACAGAGATTCGAAGCTTCTTGGGATTGGCTGGCTACTACCGGAGGTTTATTAAGGGGTTTTCAACGCTAGCATCTCCTATGACCTGGCTGTTGAGAAAGGACATACCCTTTGTTTGGAATGAAAAATGTGAAAAGAGTTTTCAAGAGTTGAAGCTGAGGTTAATGACAGCGCCTGTGTTGAGTCTGCCAGAGGCAGATAAGCCTTACGCACTATATACGGATGCTCCAAAGGAAGGCTTGGGAGCAGTTTTGATGCAAGATAGGAAGGTGATCGCCTATGCTTCTCGAAAATTGAAACAACATGAAGTCAATTATCCCACCCACGATCTGGAGCTGGCTGCCATCGTGTTCGCTTTAAAGAAATGGTGGCACTACTTGTATGGAGCAGAATATGAAGTGTTCACTGATCACAAGAGCCTGAAGTACATCTTCACCCAGAAAGACTTGAATTTGAGGCAGCGAAGATGGATGGAATTTTTGGAGGAGTACCGTTGTCCTATCAACTACCACCCCGGGAAAGCCAACGTCGTTGCTGATGCCCTAAGCCGGAAAGTCAGAATGGCCAGACTAAGAGTACAAGAGGTTCAAGTGGTTCAAGATGTGTTGGATAGAAGAGCAGAAATGCAAGAAGAGAGGATTATTATTAGCAACCTAAAGTTGATGCCAGATCTAAGGCGGGAAATTGTTGAAGCCCAGCAGAGTAATGCGGAATTTCAGCTTTTCAAGGACAAGGAACTTAAACGGCAAGACAGTGAATTTCGATAGGATGAAGCGGGAGTTTTGTACTTCCGAGATCGTTTGTGTGTACCCAAGAAGCACCAGTTAAATGACAGAATTTTAGAAGAAGTGTATAAGAGCAAGTACGCCATTCATCCGGGAGAGGTCAAGATGTATCAAGATCTGAAAAGGACTTATTAGCGGCCAGGGATGAAGCGAAACGTGGTTAAGTATGTCTCCACGTGTCTAACCTGTCAGAAAGTCAAAACGGAGCATAAAAAGGTAGCAGGACTATTACAACAATTGCCAGTACCGGAATAGAAATGGGAAGAGGTGAGTATGGACTTCATTACAGGAGTCCCTATGGCAAGGACCCAAAAGGACACCATATGGATAGTGATGGATCGATTGACCAAGTCGGCGCATTTCATACCCGTGAATGTAAAGGGATTCAATGGAAAAGTTGGCTCAGACCTATGTGCGGGAAATAGTCAGACTACATGGAGTGCCTTCAAGTATTGTGTCCGACCGTGATCCGAGATTTACATCCCGATTTTGGGGCAAGTTTCAAGAATTGATGGGTTCTAGTCTGAAGTTCAGTACGACGGTGCATCCACAGACCGATGGACAGTCAGAAAGGGTTATTCAAATATTAGAGGATATGCTGAGAGCCTGTGTATTGGATTTCGGGGATAAATGGATCGAATGTGTGCCGTATGCGGAGTTGTCATACAATAACAGTTACCAAACCTCAATTGGAATTGCTCCGTATGAAGCACTATATGGACGTAAGTGTCAGGTACCGCTATATTAGAATTGGTTGGAGGACGGTCACATAAGCAAATCGGGAGAAGTCTGTGTTCAAGAAATGTTGGACAAGGTCAAGTTAATTAGGGAAAGGTTGAAAGCAGCCCAGAGCCGACAAAAGAGTTATCCAGACAATAGGCGGAGGAAGTTAGAATTTCAGGTAGGGGACGGTGTGTTCCTAAAACTGACACCAAATAGGGGAATTCTGAAGCATCTGAAAGGGGGGAAGCTGAATCCGAGGTATTTGGGACCGTTTCCAATAAAAGAGAGGATTGGGCCGATAGCGTATCGATTGGATCTGCCAGATGGGTTGACGGGAATTCACGACGTATTTCAAGTATCCCAGCTGAAGAAGTACAATGCCGATCCCGAACATGTTTTGAATGATGAGCCGTTAGTGTTGCAACCCAACCTGAGCTATGTGGAGAAACCCGTAAAGATATTGGATCGAAGTATCAAGACTCTCCAAAACAAGCAGATTCCAATGGTGAAGGTGCAGTGGGAGCATCATGGCACGCGGGATGCCACATGGGAAACAGAAGAGTGGGTAAAGTGGAAGTATCCCGATCTGAGATAGAGGTACGCCTGAATTTCAGGAAGAAATTCTCCTAAAGAGGGGAGGATGTGAAACCCCACCTACAGCCAACCCTAGAGTAAGGGGGTCAGGATGCATATATATTATTTTGCATGAATATATATATTTTTGGAATGATTTTATGTGCTTTAGAATTGTAGTTTATAGGTTAAAAGGCTTAGATATGCTTATTGAGTAGGAAGGGTAAAATAGTAATTTTGCTTGAGGTCAAAATAGGAAGTTAGCTTGAGGATTGAATAAGAGGAATATGTGCATGAGAAAATAAGAACAACAGTTGTTGTGGTTTAGTGGGTAGAGCTTTGGAATTAATCTCTAAGGTCATGAGTTCAAATCCCATCATCTAAGTTTTTATCATGATTATCTTAATTAAGTTTGAATTTTTGTTTTCTTGCATTCCATAAAAATAGGAATGTTGTCTTAGGGGAGACATGAAGAGAATGTTCTAATCTTATCATTGTGTCCTAAAAAGAATTCTAGAGGAATTCTTGTCCTTTTTATTACCTCTAGCTTTGTCCTAACATCTTCAAAATTTAAATAAACCAAAATCCATTAAATCTCTTCTTTTAAATTCCAAAAAAAATCTGTGATAATTCTTCAACCTTGAATTTCAAAAATCAGTCTTGAACGATAGAGGATTGGCTGAAATTAGGAGAGAAGTTAGGATGAGTTCCTAAGAGAAATAAATCACCATGGTAGATCCTTCAATCCTACCTTCATGTTGTTCATGGTTTTAATGAAGAAAATCTGGAAAAATTCCAGCATTCTTGACAGTCCAGCTTTCAAAAAAATTCAGCCAGTAATCCTAATCATTTACTGCCAGAAAAATGCTCATTTCATGTGGCTTGAAGACTGAAAATTCTGTGCAAAATTCGGACTGCACAAACTCCACAAAACCAGAAAAATTTCCTGCACAATTCGCTGCACTCTAAGCTAGAATTGAAGCTGTCTTTTTGTCATCAATCCAGTAGAGACACCCTCTGTTTTTTTTCCAGAAAGGAAGGCTGGAAAATCACCTTTGAAAGACCTTCAAATCCCCTCAAAAACCAGCTACAAATCGGGCTGAAGAAATGCAGAAAATTCTGCACCAAAAGCCACCAACCTTCGTAACTTTGAACAAGTTGAAACTAGAAAATTTTCCAGCTTTGTCTCTCAAAGCCAAGGTCGAAGAACACCCTTCAAATCTCTGGAAATTGAACCTTGTTCAGCCATGGACTGAACACCATTGACCTCCACACTTACCTTGAGTACATGGACTCCATAACCACACCTCAAAACCCTCCTAAGATTACTCTATCCAAAACTCTTTTTGAACTTTAAAATAATTCCAGAATTTTACTCCATTAAACCACTCTTGTATCAAGCTAATAAATCAGAATTTTCTCTGCCATTGAAGACTGCATTTCGCCAAGCCTTATAACCTAAACAAGCTTCATTCATTTCAGCAAAGTTAGCTAGTCCAGCCGGCACCATTGAAGAGCAAAGAAACCTCCCTTAATCAAACACCATTAGCTAATCTCCTACCTCAAACAACTCCACAATTTTCTCCATTTGAAATTCAAACAAAATCTGATCATTCCCTCTCTTTCTAGCTAAGACCGAAACTCCCATCTATCCTAGACCATTCAGCCAACATCATTCCAGATTTCGTGAAGCCTTTTCTCTCAATTCTCTTCAAAACACCAAGAACACACACTACTTTTCTTCAAGCCTAAACCTACTCTAAACACCACCAATCACTCTCAAATACTCCAGATCACTTCTACTTAATCCCTAGACTTCATTTCTGATATTTATAACACAAAAACACGAAAACAAGAATTGTTAATCGGATCAAAATCAGCTTTTTCTTGAAGGTCTCAAGAACATCAACAAGGTAAATCAAGAACAACCTTCTTGTTCATCCTCTTCCATTCAATTCTCGATATACCTCTCTCTCTCTCTCTCTCTCTCTCTCTCTCTTGTCCGAAATGGTTGATCAACAACCATGGCTCTTTTCTTACTCTTGGACAATTCAAGACCCCCACTCGCGTGGACCTTCTTAAATCTTCATCGAAGTAATCATCAACCAAGTATTTCTCCTTAACCTTTCTTTTTAATTCTGAATTCATGTCTCTTGGATGTTGATCGGGAGAATAGTATATAAATGGGGGATTGAGTATAAGCATATGTTTGAAGGGGTTGAGAGTAGGACATGAGAGTGATTGATCATGTTTAAGCTATATGGATTTTCTTGTCAATCAATATATGATCATTATGTCTTAAGAAAATTATGGATATTTGAAGCATGTTAGATATTATGACACCAAAGGTGATTAGGCTCTTATGTTTCTATTTTCCATTGAAGCCATTAATGATGATTATGCCTAGAAGGAAATTAGCCTTGTGATAGTAGGTGATAATTCAATCATATGTTCGTGAATGGTTTATTATTTGATGTTGGAGAATATGTTTATGAATCTTTTCTAGCAGCAGGGAAATCGTGATGAAAGATTATTTTCTTGTTAAGCCTAGGTTATTTTTATTAACAAATTTTATTACTTTGATTAGAATTACTACTATATTTTTTTCTATAAAATTCAAAACTCAAGGAAGATTTGGATTGGATTATTAATTAAAATATTAATATTTTAATTATCAAATAAATAAAATCTTTTATTAAAAATAATATATATATATATATATAATAAATCTTTTATATAAATGATAATAAATCAAATATTAGAATTAATTATTGACCTTGTAGACTTTAGTTCAAACTTTTACCTATAATCCTAAATATTATTTATATTAAAATTTATTTGTTATTTATTAATTAAAAAAATTTAATAGAATTCATTTATTATTAATTTTATTTATTATCTATTAAAAATTAATTAAAAATTATTTGTAATTTATTATTTATTTACAATAAAGCTATTCTTAAATTACCATTTATTAATATTATTCAAAATTCAAACCTTAGTTTATTTATTAATAATAACACTCAAGATTTATTATTCGAGCTTATAACTTATCAGCAATTATTTTTACAACCCCTAGTTTAGACTTATTTTATAAAATCCTTTGTCATCTAGCCTTAAAGCTTAGGACATTAGGGGCATGATTGTAATAAGTTGAACTAGAAATATTTGTATAAGTGAATATAGCTTGAGTATAACCTTATGTCTTGTGTTTACCCCTGGCGGGGTTAGGTCAGCCTTGGAAGACTTTTGAATTCGAGCAAGCAAAAATTCAGGTAAGTTCCTACATGGAATTATTTGAAGACCAAAACTTACTGTGGCAAGCTAAATATGATGTGTATGGACATTCCTTATGTAAAGGCAATTAATGACTGTTTTTCCTTTTTATTCCAGTCAACCAAATCATTTGAAAATCAAACAAGCAGTTTTACACAAAATGCTAAATTCTTTCTAAAGCCCAACTTTGACAAGAATTTTAGAAACCCTTAATTGCTATTTCCAAATAAAACAATGTGTGATCAATTTTCTCCCAAGTGGGACAATCAACGTTGAGTACTCAATAAGGGTAGACCACCAGGACTAGTCTTTGAAGGGTTAGGGTAAGTCTCTTAGTAGGTGGCCACCTCTGAGGAGTGAGTCCTTCCTGGATAGGATGCCAGTCCGGTAGGTCATGCCGGTCCAAGCTAGCAAGTTTCAATCTTGTGGACTGTGTGTTTTCGGAGTGGACAACCGGTAAGTTTGGGTGTAGAGATGGAGGAGTATCTCACCCGGTAGGCCGTACACCTACCTTTTGTCAGTTTGCACAAAGTGTGGCATTCTGACCGTTATTTAGTCATGGGCCCAACGTGTGGTAACCCATGGCTACCATTTGAGTGGTTGTATTTATTGTGCACCTGTATGGTTTGAGAAGCAAAACACCAATCTTTATTTTCAATACTTATTTAACGCTTGCCAGCACTTTCTCTTATGAAACTGTTACAACTTGCATACATGAATGATTTTACCTGAAACACTCAAAGCACACAAGGGCTTACTGAGATTCTTATCTCATTACCTTTTATGCCATGTTTTCAGGTTAATCCAGCTATGGAGGTCATTAGCTGGACTTATTGCCTATGCTTTGAAGCCTTCATGTTATTTTCTTTATGTGATGTTTTGAGAGAATGTAGCAAACAATTTATTTTGGATTTGTTCCTGTACTTATCTTTTGGGTTGTAATAAGTTTAATTTTAAAGCATTTATTTTATTTTATTATATGTGACCTAGTTATAAAGACCCCTTGTCCTTTGGATGGGGCAACATCCCTGGCTTTATTAGGCCCTGGCAGTAGGGTGTTACAATCTATGTATTTTTTTTGTCTGAACTTTTTGCAAATCTAGAAATCTTGGAAAATTAAGCCTCCTTGTGATATTTTATTGTGTTGATTGGAGTTGATTGACATTGTGCTTTGGCTATCTATGTTGGATATTCTCCTTGGTTTTCTGGAGCATCAAAAGTTCGAAAAAAGTTTTTCACTGAAAAGAGAACCATTTGCAAAGTGTGTTTGGTTGAGTCACAATGCCTAAAATAAAACAATTGTTTAAACCTCACAAACGCACTAAACCATCCTTAAATTTTAACCCTTCTTTAGAACTACCTTACCTTCTTTTCATCCAAAGAATTTCAATGATAAAAAAGTGAGGAATGTATGATGCTAGGGCCTCAAATAGGATCATTGTTGAGAAAACAATCAAGCCTTCCCTTGATCAATCTTTGAACATAACTAAGATGTTCGGAAGGATTGGTTGGTGTCTTATTTTAGGTTTGAGAGGTGACTTTTGTCCTGCACTAGTAAAGGAATTTTATGGTAACATGAAAAACAAAAGGCAAGGACATTTGCAATCAATTGAAACATCTGTAAAAGGCATCTTCATTATTTTGACTAGGGCTCAACTAACTACCATTTTAGGAGTGGATGATAGTGGCCCTTAGATAGAAATTGACCACAATAATAAAATTATCTCTTCCGAACCAACTTGAAATTTTAATGTTGCTTTTCGACAGTTAGGTTTGGAACCAATAACTTCTACACATGGTTCTTTCTTTCTCTCCAGTAATGATCTTGCTCTTCATTGGAGGGTTATTTTGTATATCTTTTGTTTCAATGTTTGCCATTGATTGGGTAGTTTGCATGAAGTTTAACTCATTGATGTTTATATACTTTCTAAAATGCTTCGTAGAGAACTAATTCCCCTTACCCCTTTGTTACTAACTTCTATGCGAGAAGTGGTAGCTTATGGCCTTACCACCAAAGCATTTGTTCTTCCTTTGGTCATTTCATAGGTTTTTCATGCTTTTGACATTTCTATGAAGAATGAACTTGTGGAACCTACCACCTCGTATAGTCACTGAACAAGTCTTGACATGTTATGGTTATAAGTTTCATGAAGCAACATCTACAGGGTTAAGGCCAAGGGAGGTTCTCCAACATACCATTCCTGATCTTCTAGTTGAGCAAGAAGAGGAACCTTCCCAACCACAAAGGTATTCTGGGTGACCATCTAGTGTCAGTGACAACTATCTAGCCAACATTCATATATCTCTAGAGCATTTGAGGGACGAGATGGCTGGACAGACATAGCTGATATAACGGTGAGGTATGATCAATAGTTTGATAGGATTGAGCATACATAGCAACATCACGAGGACATTTTGTGCAATCTATGCCTCAATCAAGACATTCAAAAGGATTATTGGAGACAATATTAGGAGAGATAAGGAGGACCTCGTGATCCATTTGGAGGTCGTGGTGGTCTATTTGGTGGTTCTTTTGGATAATTTGGAGACTCTACTTCAAGGGAGTCTTAAAGGATTTGACTTTCTATGTTTCTTTTCCTTTGATTTTTATTGTGCTTTTATCTTATTTTCTTTCAATCCCTTTTTATGCTTTTGCTTGGAGTATTTTTTTTTTTTCTTTTTGTAGGTTTATTTTCTCACTGGCAATAATTCTTCCAACTTCTTGAAAGATGAACTTCTCTTTTCTTGGAACTAATCTGCCTTGGGGAGTATTATTTTCTTTTCCCTCTTTATATTTTTGGTCCCTTGGTTATACTTTATTGTGCTATTTTAGGCTATTGAGGACAATGTCCAATTTAAGTATGGGGGAGAGATTTAATATTTTCTCAAGTGCATCTTTTTTAGATTCAATGGATTTTCAAGGACTATGATAGAATTTTTAAAATTTTTAAAAATTGGTATGAAATGGTTTGGCCTATGATAAGTTTATGATTTTCTTTTTCACTATGGATATGATTTTGTTGTTCAAATTGGTTGGGTTTTAGTGAGTAAAATTGTGTATTAAGTTGAATATGTTAAATCTTGACAATTTAAATTAATTTTGATTATGGTTTAGTATTTGAATTTTATTCTATTTTTCTTGTTGGGATATGGAGGATGTGATGAAGTATGAGAAGAGTTGTTTATTACATCTTGATTCATAGTTTTCTAAATTTGTTTAACTTAGAGTTGTGAATAAGGATAATGAGAAAAAGAGAGAGAGAGAGAGAGAGTGCATCGTTTTTTTATTGAAAAAAAAAAGGAGCAAAAAAATGTTTATTTTATTTGGAAAAAAAATATTTATCTTATTAGGAGATTGCTTATGGGGACCAATACGGTTAGTGGAAGAGAAGAAATAAGAAGCATCACACTTTCTTGAGGCTAATTCCCAAAAAGCAAAAGAAAAAATGTTACGTGCCAATACGGTGAGTGAAGGTAATATTCATGCACTTAAGGGTAAAGAAAAAAAAAAGAGTGATTGAAAAAATGATGAAAAAAAATGTGTCTCCTTATTTTGCTACTTAGAGTTTTACAAATTTGATTCTATGAGTTTTGAAGTGGTTAAATAACTTGACTTGTATGATTTGTGTTATCCATGTCTTAGCTTGAATGGTGAAATAATTTTCTTAGACTAAATTATAAATTTGTTTAACTTAATTTTGAGGGTCATGATATATTTGATTTAATGCATGAGTTTACAAAAGTTTTTAAAAGGGTTGAATGAATGACAAATTTTTATCTAATGTTGAAAAAAAAATTTATGGCTTTATGGAAGAACTTGAGAAGAAATAAATTGTTTTGAGTGCTTTGTTTAAGGATTTACTTGAGGGCAAGTAAAGATTCAAGTGTGTGGGAATTAATAAGGGCTAAAATCATCATTAGTTTCTTCATTATTTGAGGCTAATTTGAAACACTTTTAATACAATAACTAGTCATATTCCTTCCTATTTGATATCTCATTTATAAAAATGCTTTTCTATAATTTTATGCAAAAATAGATGAAATTTGGAGCTAATTGAGTAATTTTCCAATGCAGACTAGCCAAGATGATGGACCTAGCACCAGTCCTAGACTAGAGGAACAGAGGAAAGCCAAAAAAAAATTAAAAAAAGACGAAACAGAGGAAGGTGAAATTGGAAATTGAAAAGGAAACAATGGCTCAAAGGACAAAGCCACGGCTCATAGCTTCATTAAAAGACAACATGGAAAAGAAAACAAGACGGCTTGGTCAGCTATTGAAGGAAAGAAAGCAAACAAAAGAAAAAAGGGAAAAAGACAAAAAATTATCATAGGGAGGATGCAACAAAAAAAAAGAAGAATGGTTCGGTGAGCTCAGTTAAGCCACGCGCAAGGAGAAGAAAAGGATGGCTTCGGCAACTTAGTGAGCCGATTGCAACAAAGAAAAATGCATTTTGGTTTTCACAGCCCAACAGCTTCAGCAATTTCGGTTTTCTCATGGCTTGATAGAGGAGAATGGCTTGGGTGAAGCCTGTAATACCCCGTCCAAAATCACCTTTGACTATGGGGAAAAAAAGTCATGCATTACATAGCATTTCGCATTTCATGTGCTATCTTTAAATTATTCTTGCATGGGTGCATGTGATTTTCAAAGTTGCTCTTGCATTTGATTTATTTGGTGAGAAATAATTGTGTTGTTGCATTATTTGAGAGTTGTTTAAGTGAAGTTTAGTAGAGGAGATGGAAGGAGGAGAATTAGGGTGGAAAGAATTTCTTAGAGATATTAGCATTGGAGTTGAATTGGAGTAGCGGGTAGGTTGGCGATTTCCCTTAGTGACCCGAGTTCAAATCTTACCTCTTGCGAATCTTAGCTTTTCTTTTTGAAATTCTTTTCCCTAGAATTCTCCATGTTTTGGCCGAAAAGACCCTAGCCATCCTAGTGAACTTTTAGCGCCATTTTTCTAAGGAAATAAGTCTCTATATTTATCTCCTAAATTCAAGGATTTTTTATGTGAATAAAGTTTACTTTTATTTTTAGCTTTTGTTCTCTTTGATTTTCGAAAAGCCCTAGCTGAATAATTAAATTCTAGCTTGATTTTAACTTACTAGATTTTGTAATGGATAGTTGGAATTAAAGTATTATTTTTCTAGTTGGATACCTTGTTGATTTTGAACCTAGAACCCTAGCTAAAAATCTGGAAAAATTTTCCAACTAGGTGCCGCCACTTTTGAAGGAGTTTTAGCTCAACTCAAACTCTTCCAATACTAGGAAATCTTATCTTAAATCCTTTAGCAAATCAGATTTTATTTCAATCCTACTTCAACCAGGTTTTTGCTCCCCTCTCTAACAGAATTTCGGTAGCCATGTACAAGCACAAGCTGTCCGAAATTCCTGCACTCCTAGGTGTAGTCCAACTCTTCAAACCCTAGCTCAAAACACCTAGAACACTCCTCATCAATTCAGATTACCTTAGCCACACAAAAACCAAATTTTACTCACTAAAATTCTAGAATTTCGGCCAGCTTATGAACCAGAAATTTGGCCAGCTTTGTACAGAAAATTTTGGCCAGCTTTGCACTCCAAATCAAATGAAAATTCTGCACACCAAAACATACCAAAACCCTCAGCTGATTAAGCCAATTTTCAGCACCTAAAACCCTCACATTTTCTCTGTGCATCGCGGCAGAACAACAACTAAAATAGTCCAGAATTTCTCCCCTTTGGTTCAGTGATTTTCTCGCAGCACTTATGCCATTCCTGCATAGAATTTTATTTGTCAAAACCTACTCAAACTCTTCCTTGTTTTGGCCAAAAAATCTGAACACACACAGCCCTTCTCTTGAGCAATATTTCGGCCAGCATAGGAGAACAAGTCCAGAATATTTTCCCCTCATAAACCCTCCCAAATTCGGCAGCAACAAGGTGCACAGTAAGCTGCACTTCTCGCCCTTGCTGTCTAAGAGATCTAAAGCCATTAGGAGTCTTTCTTAGCACCACCATGTAACCCTAAATCAATCTTCTCTAACCCTAAATCATAGTAGCCGACTACTCTCTCCATTCTACACGAAAATTCAAGCAAGAATTTCTCTGCAATTTTCGAAAATCACAAGAACAATTCCTAGCAAGAAACCGATCACGCTCCAAGGTAAGCAAAAACCATCCTAACCTCTTGATTCCTTCCTTCTATCAATTCTTCTCTTTTCCTTCCCTTGAATCACGCCACCTAAAGGCTGATTTCATTCTCTTTAGCTACTCTCGGCCAAAAGGAAGGAAAGAAGCAAGAATTTCTCTTCTTCTCAAACGAACTCAGGATGATCACCATAGGAGCATCAAGATCTTGTTAACCCAGTTGTTGCAAGGTAAGGGAATCCTACCCTTGATGTCGGAACTAAGGTTTAATATGATTGATGATGTCTATTAGCATGATGAATGGGTATTTTGAGGCAAGTAATTAAGTAGCGTGTTCGATGGATGGCAATGTTATATTTTATCGTAATAATCGTAATAATGATAGATATGGATTGTGTTGGTCAAGTCAAGACCTTTTTGATATATTATTTATGTCCTTGATGGATATATGGTCATAGTGTATGAACTTTGAGGATTAGATAATTTATTTGGAGTTAGATAATGGATTGTGAATTGTTATAGGAATAAATGAGTTTAGAGCATGTTTGAATCGATTGAGACCCTGATCATGACATTATATGATTTTAGATTAGGAGGATATTTGAAGGAAGCAAGCTGTGATTTTATCTTGTTTGTCGAGACATATCAAGTAAGTCATTGCATAAACTCTTTTGTTAAATGTTGTGATGGCAAGTCTATGTTGTAAAGCTTTGTGAAGCTATTGTTAAACTATGATTACTTAGGTTGTAAACGTGGATATTTATTCTTTAAACAGTTTTGTCAAACTAACGAATTTATCAAGAAAACTATTCTTTCTCCTAAATTTTTAGAAAACTCTTTTAAAGAAAACCACGTTGTACAAAGCCAAGGTATGGAAATTTTGAATCAGGAATTGACGGATATGTTCGTTGAGTACTCAATAGGGGTAGGCTAACAATACTAGTCTTTGAGGGCTAGAGTAAATCTTTTGACAGGAGGCCACCTCTAGAAGATGAGCTCTGCTTGAAAAGGCGACAGTATTAGTTGGTCAGGCCGGTCCGAGCTAGCATTTGTACCTAATAAGGTATTATTTATTTTCCTAGCATGGACACCCGGATGGTTTTGTTGGGTGTAGAAAAGGAGGAGTATCTCACCCGGTGAGCTATACACTCACGTTGATCAGAACGCCCAACGTGTGGTAATCTGGTCCAGGCGAGGTGCACAAAGTGTGGTGCCTTATCCTCATAGAGCCCAACGTATGGTGACATGACTTTTATTCGAGTGGATGATTTTATTTGTATAAAGTGTGACAATGAGAAAAATCCACTCCTTGCAAAAGGAAATTATTTATGACTTGCCAAATATTTCTGCAAATATTTTTCTCAATGCATGCACGAACTATTTAAAATACCATGTGCACAGACAGGACTTACTGAGATTTAATCTCACACTGTTTTATATCATGTTTTCAGGAGATAAACTATGTTGAGCAAGCGAGGCATGTGATAGTTGAAGCTTTTGCTATTTTTCCATTTTGGTTCTAGGAGATAATTGTTGTTTAAGCTTCTGAACGATATTTGTTTTATTTCGTATTGCTCCATTTTGAGTCTGATGTAATAAGAGTTTTCTCTATTTATCTAAGTTTGATTTTTTTGGGGTTTGCCTTTAAATTTTATACCTCATTTTAAAGACCCCTCGTCCTCCGGGATAGGGCGACGTCCCCACCCTTTTAGGGTACGTAGTAGTGGGGTGTTACAAAGCTGATTCAAGAACAAAGAAATTTCGGTGGCTCAGATGAGCCGACAGCAAATGGAGAACGGCTTGGGACTAGGTAATCGGCTCGGTGAAGCCGATTTCAAGAAAGGAAAAATCGATTATTACTAGACTTTGTGGCATGATTTCAGTTTAACAAATAACAGAGGCTTCAATACAAAAGGACAAAACTGAGTTTCCAATTCTTTCACAACTTAATCCGTGGCCTTCTTTATTTTTATTTAGAATTTTAATTGGAAATTACTTCTTTTCTCTTTTGAATTTTTAGGAAATTTGTAAGCCTATAAATAAAGGCTATTTACGGAGGAATTGTGTGTGTGCTCAATGTGGAGACTTAGACATATTTTTTAGAGTGCACCGCCAATATTTTCTCTAGATAAATAATTCAAGGAGTATTGGTTTTGAAGAAGTTTTCATTGGAAATTGAAAGGCTTGTCTATGAGCATTTATCTCTCTCCTTTGTTTTCTTTTTCTTGAAAAATGATGAGTTTTTAATTCTTTAATGTTATTTAGATATTATTTTTTGATTTATGATTTTGAGTTAATTTAGTTCTTTGATCAATTAATTATTTTCCTTGTTATTTGATTACTTGTTTTATTACAAAGTTGATTGGTTGATTTTTGTTATCAACTTACTTGAAAAGGGGGTTGATAATAATTTCAATTAATTAATTTCGTATTTGTTTTCTATTAACTTACTTGAAAAAATGGTTAATTGTTATGAACTTAAGTAATCAAAGGTTGGTTGATGATTGTTAGAATATGGATTCATTAACTAATTTCAAGTTTTAAATCACCTAGAATATAGGGCTTTATATGAGGATTGATTTTAATGTATCTTTTGGATTAAATTAGTTGAGATAGAATATGTTCACTAATGTAACTAAAAGATAGTGATTCCATGTATTGCAAGCGAAGTGGGTCTATATTAAATCCTTCATGAGACAAAGCTAATAATTGATTTTGATATTTGCTAGATAATTCATGTCATGTTTTTGTGAATAATTATTTAATTACATGTTTTCCTCTCCATGAGTTCTATATACATATATATATATATATTATTTTTATTTTGATTTCTTTGTTAATTTAATTGATAAGTTAAACAGTGAATGAAAAGTGATTAGTGTGTACTTATTCCTTTGAGAATCGATACTTGTTAATTCCCTATACTATGTTTACGATGAGTATACTTGCTCGTATGTGTAATTTAGAATTAATATTTTAATTAAAACCTGGTTAGGGATGGATTTAAATTTGATAATTTTTATACACCCAAAATTTATGCACACTCTTATTCATCCAACCTGCTCAATAAAAGCATTTCCCTGAAAACATGATATAAAACAATGTGAGATTGGCATCTCAATAAGTTTCGTGTATGCGAATATCACATTAAACATTTCAGTATGCATGTTTATTAAAACCACAAAAATGTGTGCAAGTCAACTTTCATCATTAAATAGTCATTGAGTGGAGCATTGTTCATCATATTCAAAATAATTCTCAATAAGTCATCCACTTATCAATACCGTAAGTTCAGAAAGTAGGGATTAGTAATGATTCAATAATAATATCAAAGTCCATATCATGATTACCATCATGATAGCTTCTCAATGTAATTGTTCAACACTTGGCTATGGTGATCCGCCCATTAGGATGAGATACTTCTCCAACTCTACACCTAACACACCGGCTATCCAATCTGAAAAAATAAAGTCCAAATGGACCAATATATTAGCTCGGACCGGCCTGACTAAATAGTACTATCATCTCTTTAAGTAGAGTTCATCTTCTGGAGGTGGCCTCCTGCCAAAAAACTCACTCTAACTCTCCAAAACTAGTACCACTAGCCTACTCGCATTGAGTACTCAACTCTCATTATTAAGGTGCAGAATCATTTCCCTTGTTTGTACAATCACTGGATACCTTGTCTTTGTAAAACGTGGTTTTCACATCAAGCTTTTGAAAACATTTTAATCATAAAGGAAAGAAAACCATTTTCAGTTAAAAGTTGAGATTTGATAAAAGTTTTAGGAGATTAAAATATCCATATTCTCAATCCAAGTATCATAATGCAACAATAATATTTCATCATGTTTCAATCATCATTTCAATCCACATGTTAATCATCATATTGATACTATTTCAATATCATAGTACAAAAGACTTGCAAACATGTACTATTTAGCAAAACAATTGAATATTCTCAATAATCAACCACAGCAATGCTTGTCCTCACTTCCACTTTCTTCCTTATCTAGAATCAACGATTCTATAATTAGAACCCAAATATTTATCCACTATCATCATGCATCATGAATCCCCATGATATTGTTAATCACTTAAATCCTCCACGGCATCTAGATGGATTAATTTATTAAATCACCTCTATAGTTTTCCTATGTCATGCAGCTCATCATTATGCATGCATATACTTACTTTAAATAATCAACATGGCATCTCTATTATTCTACTGTTATTCAATCCATATAATAACCTTATTTTCATTCAAAGATCTCAAATTTAACCAACATGCAATAGATCTAGGTCATCATAGCAATATTTAACCATATTTTACTCCATATACACCTAGTTTACAATATTGCACCATCAAACCTATCAATCTCCTCTAATCATGCTTTTCATGCTAACTTCATGCGCAATAATACCACCATAAAATTAACCTTATGTAATACGGAAGAGATTGAGACCAAAAATGCCTCTTGACGAGTCATGCTAAGAACAAAGGTTGCGTTTTGGGGGATTGGTTGAGTTCACTTTTGGAAGCAGAGTCGATTGGTTCCTCTTAGCTTTCTTAGTTCAAAGGTCACACTAGATAGGGGTAAATTAGTCCCCTTTTGTTCAAAATTTAGGAGAAAATAAGAAGAAGAATTGAATAAAAGTTGAAGGGAGTTGAAGGGTTACTTACCTTAGGTTTAGTTTTCAATTTTGGAGATATTTGGAAGTGGAGATGGACGAATTTCTTGGAGAGGTGGCGGCTGGAATTTCATGTATTAGAAAGTGTTTAGGGTTTGATTGAAGGCTAGTTTGATGAAGGAAATAGGTTAGGGTTGGGTGTTTTAGTGTTTGGGAGAGTTGCACTTTGTTTTGGACTCTTGATCACAACAAAGAAAAATGATAGCATTTGGTTCTATTATTGTACCTAACATTGAGCAAGGTTTAGGGGGGTTTTGTGGCTGGTTTTTGGCTGCTTTTGTGACAAAAAATAATAGAGAAAAGTAGGAAAAGAGAGGCTGGATTTCAGTCCTTGCAATGGCAAAAAGAAGAGAAGAAAAATGAGGGCTTTTGGTGTTGTTGTTTTGGCTAAAACAAGAAAGAGTTTGAGCGCAATATGGCTGATGATTTGTGTGTGTGTGTGTGTGTGTGTGTGTGTGTGTGGTGGCCAAAAATAGGGTGGAAAGAGAGGAGAAAATCTGGTTGTTTAATTGGCTAAATGAATTTTGATTGGTTAAAATTACGTAGGGTAGATTTCTCCTATATTTTTGAGAGTTTGAGTGGAATTAAAATATCCATTAGGTGGCAGCTAGGGTTTTAATTTTTCCAAAAATTTTAAGTAAAGAAAATAGGTTATTGATTCAAGAAATAATTTAGTTAATATCTAAATTTATTTTAGGCAAAAATAACTAATTAAAGGATAATCATATTTAGAGATAAAATCTAGTTTATATGTGATAAAGCTGAATTTTCTTTCTTCTTAAATTCTAATTTTAAAGAATAGCACAATACTAAGAAATATTTAATTTAATTAAGAATTTAACATTATCTCTTTATTTCCAATTAAAACTCTTTAGAGAAAATTTAATTTGGAGAGACTTCTCTTCTATTAAAAATAATAGCTAAAATATAGCTTCCAAAAGAAATGCTTCTATATCATATTTTTTTAATAAATCCTTTGGATCATAACTTTAGAAAATTCCAAATGTTGAAATATTTTAAATTCCTAAAAGATTAAAAATAAAATACTAACTAGGAAATAATAGAAATTTAATTGGCTTTAATTCTTTTTATCAAAAATCTAAAACAATCACATTCCTATATTTTAGGAAGTGGGAAATTAAGATGGCGGCTAGCCCTAGGGATTTTGGCTGAGGGAAAAAATAGGGGGAAAAGAGTTTAATTAGGGATAAGAAGGAAAAAGTTTGCAAGATTTGGGATTTGAACTCCAGTCACCAAAGAATACACACCAAGCTCTAACCACTATTCCACAATAATTCTTGTGTAAATATTCTTCAAATAAATTCTCTTAAATCCAATTCAACTCACTTTATTATTCTTTCATTAATTTCTACTCCCTAAGAACAAAAACTCTACCACCTCATATAACATAACTATATCCATATAAATAGCTCCATGAAATATCAAATGCATAAATCACATATGCTTCATAAAAAAAAGTTCAAATTTATCAAATATAATATAAAATTCTATGCTATGCATGACTTTCCCTATGAACTAATGGTGGTTTAAATTGGGGTATTATAACAAGTCCCCACAGCAAGTGCAGTAACCTTTGTTTCACTTGCAGCATGTAGGTCCATATCGCCCTTCTCAAGCCTTTTACTATCCTTTAGTCCCTGCAAGTTATTGCACAAATGAGATTCATATCCGGTATCTAATGCTTATTTCTCATTTTTAAATGCAATATTTATCTCAATCATAAACATACCAGGAGTAGAAGTAGAAGTGCCCCTAAGCTTCTCCTTCTCCTTGTTGTCCTTTACAGTCTCTAAGTAAGCTTTGCAGTTGTACCTTCAATAGCCCATCTTGCCACAGTGATGACAAAAGCCTTTGCCAGCTGCCTCTTTCTTCTTTATGCCACATTTGAGCTTTGTGGGAGCCTTCTTCTTCTTATTAAGAATTTTTTTTCTTAGAAAAAAAAGATTCTACCAACATGAATGCATTGGATTCCTTCTTCATGGAGGACTCCACAGTCTTTAGAAGACTGATCAACTCGGGTATAGTGGACTCAATCTTGTTCATTTGGGTAGTTAATCACAAATTGGGAAAAACTATTTAATAAAGATTACAGAATTAAGTCAATACTTAATTCATTATCCATTACAAACCCAAGAGACCTAAGCTTCTCAATTAAGCACAACATCTTCAACGCATGAGTGGCCACAGAAGTATCCTTAGACATCTTAGAACAGAACAGTTGTTTTGAGGTCTCATATCTCTCCGTTCTAGCTTGGCCATCAAATAGCTCTCGAAGATGTAAAATGATCGAGTAAGCATCTATATGCTCATGCATCTTTTTCTATTCAGGTGTTGTTGATGTCAACATCACACGGGATGCTGTGTCACTATCCTCTTTGTGCTTTTTGTGGACAACATGCCCATCAGCATGAGCATCTTGAGATGGTGATGGTGGAATAGGAGCGTCTAGCATGTAGAGCAACTTTTCCAACCTCAGAACAATTCTCAAGCTTTTATACCAGTCCAGAAATTTGGTCTCGGTAAGTTTGTCAGTTTCCAAGATGCTACATAAATTTACGTTGGTTGACATGATGCAGATGACCTAGATGTAAAGATAGAAAATTAGCTAATTGTATATGCACATGTAATGCAAATAATTAAGTCTTTAATTAAGTGCATAACCCCCACTATTGATTCGGAAAAGCCCATTAGAAGTTTTTCTAGTGGACTAGTATCCAAATTCTTTAAGAATGACCTTGGGTTTGCCAAACAAACCATCCTTAAGTTCAACGGTAGGTATCCAATACTAATTACACTGAATGTAATTATTGGATCATTGGATGATTAACATCTTTTAATCTTAAAGCCTTTAAGTTAACCCAATCTTACCTCTAATTTTCTTTATGCTTGAGTTAGCCTAATTAGGATAAAGAAATTAGTTAAACCCAGTCCATTAATCAAGAATTTAAAATTTCATAGCTCAAGCATACTCGATGTTAAGTAGGGTTAGATTAGCCCAACAACTTGGTCTTGAAAAAGAGCTCTCGTTCTTGCTATATTAATAGAAGGCATTATGTTTAATATTAATTTGAGGGATTTGTGATTATTAGTGATTTATACATTGCATGCATAATATCAATATATTCATACTTCACAAAATAATAACATGGTTTGATTATGGACTTTACTATATTAATTTTCTTGAGTTACGAAAGAAATTAATTTGGTCAATCCTAAGTGTTCATGCATGATCTAGGAAGAAAGCCTTACTATCTTCTTTTTGGTCTTGATCACCTTTTCCTCGACTTGTAATAAATTCTAATATTATCTAACCTATGTAATATAATTACATAAAATTCAAATAAAGAAACCCCGAGTTACATTCAAGGGGAGTTAGTTGAAAAGAGAAATTACACAAGAGAAATAGAGAAGGCAAGACATGCAGGCCCTATTTAATTCAAAAACAAAGCGATAAAATGCATGAACAATTTAATTGGGTGCATAGTCTATAACCAAACCACCAAGCTAATTTATGCTCAAAATAAAATTAAACATATCAAATAATTTCAAAATCACTATTTTGGAAAAATAGAATAAATTCTAAAATCAATATTTTAGAAAATATATTAATAGCTAAAATCATATTTTAGAAATTAAATAATATATAATCTAAAAACAATATTTTAGAAAATATATTGATTTTCAAATTCAAATTTTGGGAATTAATTTTGTTAGTCCCAAAAACAAAATTTTGGAAACTATTTGGGTGCTGAATGAAGAAGGGTAAACCGCGGGCCATTTCGTGAGGAACTGGAAAAGGAAAACAAAAAAAAATTATAAAATTCATCCGCACCTGGCATTTAATATGGCAGTCACGGCTGGCTTCCAGTAAGTCGCCCACGACTTTGGGCAAAAACATTTTTTTTTTTTCGATTTTTCTGTGCAAGTTTCCGATCATCTTCTTTGGCGATTATAGAAGACAATCATCTTTTAAATGCCAAAGAAGAACAATCTCTCCACTACCATTTTGTTCCCAAGGATTAAAACTGTGGAAGAACATCTTCTTCGTAGAAATAGAAAACACAGAAACAACTTTCTGTTAAAACCCAGTATCCCAAAAACATCCTAGAAAACTGGTTTCTTTAAAAAATTATTTCTCAATTTTTCACTGTAACCATTACAGGAAATACAAACTTCAAAATGGTTTATTCTAAATCCATAAATCAATGTATTCACAATACACAATAAAGACCCAAGTTCATGAAACAATTGTGAAAACGTTTTTCATAGACCAAACAAATATTGTCACAGTAAACAACACCCAGAAGCATGCTCAAAACAATTTTGTAGCATAACAACCCAATAAAACCACAAACATGGAGGAACTCAAGTCATGTATAATCAGATTACACAACACAAAAAATTGAATTCCAATGCCAAGATCTCATGCCTATGAAATAAAACCGGAATATAACAATGGTCACAGAGTTACCTTTGCTGCGTGAGGTTTCAAAAAAACTAGTCTCTGTTGATAGCGCGATCCAGCAAACCCAACAACCAACAATCAAGTCCTCTTTGTCTTGATGGATCAATACCGAGCCACTACAATCCAAGAATAGGATTGTCTTTGATGATATCCCACACAAGGATTACTCAGTTAACCACGAACAAGATGCTAGTATGTTCATCGACGGCTAGGGTTTAGAGAGGAAGAAGATGAACACTAAAATAGAAAATTCATTTTTCTTTTTGTTTTGTTATTGTTCGTCTATATCATGCAAAAATTGGCACTGCATATATCAAAATATATGCATCGTGTTTGGAAACTAGAAACCTTAAGGAATAAGGATTCCTTAATTTCTAATTAGTATTGCAATTTTCCTTAATTACAAAATGGCCGAATTATAACTAATTATAATTCGACCACAACAACTTTTTCTTTTCTCAAATAACCCTGTAATGTTATCAAATGACATCCTGAGTACTTTATCCTTTTATTGTGTGTGACCTATTAGGCTTCCTAGTCTATTGGTAGTGAAATATGAATTAATCCAAACATCTTTAAGATTAATAATCATTAATAATTAGAATTAACTTATTAATCTAATTAAGATTGACAGAGAATTAAAAAATCAATATTCAGCAGATCATGAGTAGTATCTAGTAGTACATCAAGACTACCCAAAAGTCTAAAAAGTCAAATAGCTTAACATGAACATTTCAATAGCAAACAACAGTGTAATAAACTCCTTTCACCATACAATATTTTATTCAGTTCAGAGCATAGAATTAGTGCTAACTCTCTCCATAATATTAGTTAATTCTGGCTCGAATATTGTAGTACTTGTTCCCAGAATCCATTACTCATTATGTGTATCAACTAAAACAATTATCAATACATAGTTGCCTTGGTCAAGGACTTTTCGAGTGGTGATTCCTACAAGTGGCCGTGAGATATTCGCCTATACTATTAGGAGTGATGAATCCTTTATTGACCCTCTCAACTACTTTCGTTTACTTCACATTGTTAGGTATCTCATGCGTATCATATTTAGTGCAACAGAAAAATAAAAACAAGATACCATCCAAGATCACCATATGTGTGGAAAACAAGACATATATATATAAAACAAAGAAACAAAGATAACAATTTTTACCTTTCTTTGTTTGTGTGGAAAATAAAATTTTCCTTCTTCGAGTAAGATAGTTGTGGTGCAATTCAGCAATCCTCTTGAAGAATCACCACAAGAGTTGTATGTCCAACCAATATAATCACAGTGTGTGATTTTCTCTAACAGAAATCCACACTGAGGATTTCACACAAGCACCAAGATTTTCTGTGCTAGCAGAAAACAACAATGGTGGCTGGGGTTGAGCTTCCTTGTTCTTCTTGATTAGCAAAACCAGAGAAAGAAGAAGAAGAAAAGTCTTGGATTCCCACTTAGAAGAACATGAAGATCATATCTCTATTATTCTCTTGAGAGGATGGCCCCACACACATTATTTCATGTGTGTTGATAAAAAGGAGCATTGGCACCCATTTCTTCATGTGTGCCCTTTTGTTTGTTTTGTATGACTTCTTGCTCAACAATAAAACCACTTTGATTATATCTCATACAACCAAATGCCTCTACAAAAACCACATCTGAGAATTCCAAACAATTCTCTAATTGCAATTGGAACCCATCAAGTTCTCAGAATTATAAATTGGCCCATTAATTTTAACTAATTATAATTTGGCCACATCAACCTCTCTTTCTTGTAATAAAACCCACTATGTCATCAAATAACATCTTAAGTATATATTCCTCTTTTGTGTGTGACCTATTAGGTTTCCCGGTCAATTGGTAGCAAACATGAATTAATCCAAACGTCTTTGAAATTAATAATCATTAATTAATTAGAATTAATCCTATTAATTCTAATTAGGATTAGTTTATTAATTCATCAATTAATAAACCCATATTCCCAGATCATGTGCGGTATCTAGCAACACATCATGACCACCCAAGAGTCCAAGAAGTCAAGTGGCTTGACATGAACCCTTCAATAACAAACTACAGTGCAATTAACTCCTTTAACCATACAATATCTCATTCGGTTTGGAGTATAGAATTAGTACCAGCTCCCTCCAAATATATATTAATTCTGGCCCGAATATCACTATACTTGTACTAGGAACCCACTACTCTCAATGTGCCTCAATTAGAACCCTTTCCAATACACATACGCCTTAGCCAAGGACTTATGAGTAGTAATTCCTACTAGTGGCCGTGACATATTCACCCCTATTATTAGGAGTAGTGAATCCTTTATTGACCCTCTCAACTACTTTCGTTTATCTTACAATGTACCCAATATCCATCTCATAGGCGGCCCTCGATCGAGCTCCGGAGATTGGAATCAAGGCACAAGACTCGGCAAACAAAGTACCTTGGAGATTTCCAGTGTAAGGATACTTGCACGTTTGCTATATTGAGATTATATCACTGGCACTAAATAGTTATCCATGTGATTATCTCAAAGCTAGGTCATCTAATGAACTTGTTCCATTAACAAGCATCCATATATTAACTTTGAGTATCTCAATACTCACGGTTATGAGAACCACCGCCTGATCGAATCAGGAAGTCTAACACATGCTAGTCTTAACGTATTAATGATGTCCTATCCCATTAATACTATGACTATGGACTATTTAAGTACTAACACCATCCAGTGTAGTAGGAATCTCATATCATTATCTCTATTATAATTTCCTTAACACAGTATTATACTAGGGACTTTATCAAACAGTTATATTACTTAAAGTAAACAAAAGAACTATAAGATAAATAATGCCTTTTATTAAAATAAAATGTGTCATATACAATGTAGAAATGATTGCCTCTAGGGCACAACACTAACATACATTGTACCCAATGTCTATCTTATCGGCGACCCTCAACCTAACTCTAAAGATTAGAATCAAAGTACAATAATCAACAAGTAAAGTACCTTGGACATCTCAAGTCTAAGGATACTTACGCGTTTATTATAACGAGATTCTATCACTGGCACTAAATAGTTATCCACGTGATTATATCATAGCTAGGTCATCCAATGTACTTATTCTAGTAACAAACAAGCATCCATGTTAACTTTGAGTATCACAATACTCACGGATTTGAGAACTACTAACTGATCAAATTATGAAGTATAACACGTGCTAGTTTTGACGTATCAATGATTTCCTATCTTATTAGTACTATAACTAGGGATGATTTAAGTACGAACACCATTCAGTGTAATAGGAATCTCACATCATGATTTCTATCATGATTTTCTTGATACAGTGTTACACTTAGAACTTTACCTAATAGTTATATATTTACAGGAAGTATAAATAAAACAAGCTGAAAGATAAAGAAAACTTCGTATTATTAAATAAATATACAATATACAAAATGCATGTGATTGCCTCTAAGGTATAATACTAACAAAGGCTTCCCGAACATCAAAGGCATCTTGTGGTCACTACCCCCAACTTAGTTAGTTCTAGAAGAGTTATCTCCTTGCTCCATGGTAGAATAAAATGTAGGATAAGATTATACCTGCAATTAGTTAGTAAAAGAGTTAAAAATTCCTTACTACACTTCCTTAGTGTTTGCACTTATCACTCGTGTTTGCACTCTTTGACCCTCTCATCAATAGGCTCACCCTTTTTGTTCAACTAATTCCTCCCCAACTCCTCAGGGTTTAGTTCACTTGATGGTCCCTTAAAACTCTTATGATTCTTCAATTAGGGTCTTAAGGGAATTTGATCAAACACTTGGTGGGCATAAGTAATTCAAGGCATTACCAAAGTGATTTTCAAAGAAAATGAGTGCCAACAACAAGTGCAAGCAACTAGTGCGTAGATAAATAAGATTAAGAGAGAACAAGGACAATTCAATATCAATAGTTGGCAAGATAACTAGCTATGACTAGAAGTGAATTAGTAGAGATGAATTATGACATTCTCAAGAGACATCAACATTTGGCGGATTCAAGCAGCAAGTTGGTTTGTATTTAATGTATACCAATAACAAGGATCACAAAGTAACAACTCATAAGCTCTAAAGCCTTCAAGAAAGCCGCATTACCCCTCTTAGGACTTTGATCACACACTTTGTGGGCATTGTTTTGTAACTCTATATCACGATATTTTCGACCATTGTTTAGCCCAAATAATCACAACAACAAGAAAATTTTCATCCCCAAGCATTGATATATCATCTAGGAACAAGTTTTTACAAAGAATTACAAGGGATGTTAAGAAAAAAGTGGAGCTTTTTTAGGGCCCCTTTTGAGTGACAGGATTTGTAGTTTTGGTGGCTTCTTGAATAACTTCAAGCTTTCATAAGGATCAAAGTCTTGCCTTGCTCTGATACCACTTGATATGATTCTTGATAGGGTCTCGTCTTGCCACTTGGGTGAAACTCTTGGTGTGGGAAGTTAACAACAAAAACAAGGGCAAACAAAGACAAATAAGAGGAGAGTAAAAGAACATAGAATAATAGAACATAAAATGGAACTATAAGATATCACCTTTAGTCACAAATCAAAAACCTTAGTAGAACGTAGCCACCAGAACCCCAAACTTAGTAACCAAGATCTACCACACAACACCCAAATACCTAAGGTTCAATAAGAAACTAAGAACAGTAGGGATAGAAAGTGTAGGCACTCAACAAATTAAACAACAAGAACCAAAGAGGAACTAAAGTAACTAAGGCCCAAGTTGAGTTGATTCATAGAATTATCCAAAAGGTTTTAGAGACTTATCAAGATAGGACTAATCCCTTGATTGGTCTTGGATAAAGGAAGAACAAGGAGCAATCTCCATTGCCGTAACCTCTAGAGAGAAAATAGTATTTACAATCACCCAAAATTGTCCAAAAAGTAATGAACAGTCCCTATTTAAACACCCCTTAGAATATACAAGTGTTGGGGTTCAAAAGGGTTCAATTAGGCTTCAATTTCATCAAAAATTAAACAGCTCGGGTGATCTCGCAACTTGGGTCGACACCGGATATGAGAAGCCAACCAGTGCTGGTTCAGTTCTACTGGCTGGGGCGCTTGTTCATCAGTAAGAAACCAACATTGGTTAGTTCCTCATATCTGGTGCTGGTTCGTTCCTGCCCAGTCTACCTAGTTTCTTTTGGTTCTAAGCTTTCCTTCTTGGTCTTTATCGCTCCCCTCTTGAGTGGCCACGTGAATAATCATCCAATTACATTTTGGCGGTCTTCTAACATCATCCACAGTCCATTCGAAGTCAAGTGAGCTTCCATATAAGCTTAGAGGTTAGCTTGAAATCACTTGGCCTGTGCTCTTATCAATGGCGCTAGTGATGGCCCTTGTGCGTTGACTTAAGCATCCTCTCCCCTTTCTTACAATTATGCCTCCTTGCTTGGGTGATTCCAATCACAAAGGTACAAAAGCTTTAGGCCCTTTATAGAAGGACAATTGATCTTTGAAGTTATTCCAATTTCTTTATCCAGCTAATAATGCTTCAATTTCCAACATACCAAATTCTAATGATATACTACAACTATTTTTTGTAATGCTTTCCCTGCCATCTCATTGAACTTTTTTATGTAGAGCTCTCTCCATCCCTTAAGTTTTGTTTGAAATTAAATGAATTGTAATAACTTCTACAAATGGATTCTGATAGAAGTATCACAGACTCTGTAATTGATGACACTCAAGAATCCATCAGTATTCTGAGTTACTCGCTACCCCTGTCAATTTGCAGCAGAATGCCAGCTCATCTGCTGAAAACCATGATAATTATACTACTAGAGAGATCAATTATTCTAATAATGTTGTTAATTTACCTGAATTAACAATCCAAAAAGATGTGATCAAGGAATTTAAGGAAAAGTCTGAAGCTCAAGAGCCTCAAAAAACTTTGAGCTGAATGCTAGTCTATGTACCTAAAATCATGATAATGGTAAAAAATGGTGTTAATTTTCAAAAATTAACAATGAAGAAGGAAGACATTGAAGAATTTCAGATGAGTTCTAAATCTCCAACAGTACCTATCAAATATGAGTAGAATCAAAATGTTACACAAAGTAGCACAATTAACCAATAATATAGCAGTCCCATTATTCAGGTGGAGACTTCTTTTTTTGTATAATGTATGGAAATAAAGTTAGCATGACATCTTATCATGGCATTCGACGCTTTGATATGGTGGTATACTGAATTTGTAATGTTGTTTTTCTATCAAAAATATAAAAACATGTCGTTCTTGCTCACTATCTTCAGAGTGCTTACGTAACCAAGTATATTGGTTTCTTCATGTAAAATAACATCAAAAAAGAAGAAAACGCAATTCTTTCCTCACAAAGGTAAAATACTCAACTAATATTTTTATTTATGCATCAATATTTGTAGACAATTACCTAATAGTTTTTTCAAAACTTGATGTCATTGGACTTATTTATTGCTACAGACAGCGCAACCTTGGATGAAGTAATCTTCTACAAAAGATACATAATCCATGTAAACAGAATTGACATCTCAAATCTCACCAATAATTGGTTTATGTCACTGATATAAAAAAGAAATCAAACATCCAACTACTATACCCTTAGTTAAGATGTTCAATGTTACTGCTGCAAAAGACATTCTGCCTATGCAAATTTAGAACACTGCATTGAATAAGAATAGATATCATGTCACATGTTCCTGTCCTTATACTTGATGCATAATTCTAATGTAGCAATCTTTCAATATATATATATATATATATATATATATATATATATATGAAACTTATAAATAAATCAAAGTAAATATTGGGCTGCAATTTCAGAAAGCTAAATTTTATACTCTACTATTCTATATCAATAGCTTTTCTTAACATCAGAGATATTGGGATGCATGCCCCCTTAGACTAGGTTTTTTATGTAATTTTAACTTCTATTAATAAAAGTATTTTTCTTAGAAATTATTTGTGAAATCTTCTTTATATTTATGTACGATTTTATTAGAAAAGACCCATTGTATTTAAGTAAATGGTTCATGTGAATGGAGGTCTTTCACAGTAAGGTATAAATCATGGGATACTTAACACATAAACTATTATTATTAACCGGATGATGAGAATGAGAATCTTATCATGGCAAGGTTATTGTGTTATGAATTCAAGATAGGGATTGGATTACTTTAAGCCAATGAGTAGTCTTCCAATTTCATAACACAAGCGTATTTCGAATACGCAGAGCAGGACCTGCAGTAATGGTTTCTAAAAGTACTATATGATAGAAACCTAGACTACTACTGCTACAACATGGACTTGTAGTCTACAGCTTGAGTATGAGTTGGTGGTCTAACGAAGCTGTAATTGTGTGCTTTGATATCCTATAGTTGAATTTCCTTAGAAGGACTAATATACTTGTATGTTGGATATATGTAACTAGTTAGTCAATACAGACTTGTGCAAGATATAGTTTACACCATATCGCCCCTTGTGGTTTCCGAATGATCTAATTAACCAGTGCCCTGGGGGAACATGACTTGGATATTGGCTTTAAGGTAGCTCCCTTGGAAAGTGAAAATATTCCATGAAGTCGTGGATTATTAGATTAGAAGCCTAAGGATGGTAAATGTCTTTTAGAGAGGTGTTAGTATACTCTTTCTTCTCTAAATACACGGTGGTGTGTAGAGGGATATTTTAGTCATTTCACCAGTAGGTCAAAGACATATCTAACGCAATATTATCCTTGGGGTCAATATTTCCTTATGGTGAATATTAGAAAATATTTAAAATATAAAATACAGTTATTTATATAGTAAGGGTATTTTAGTCATTTTAATAGGCAAGGCGATGTGTTTTTTTGGTCCTCGGAATAACCCGTAAGTCTTAATTTTTTTAGGTCGAGGATATGTCACAATTAAAAAAAAAGATTTTATTTTATTCAGAAAGCCTAATTTATTTTTAGACTAGAATAAAATAAAAAGGAATGAGAGAAATTAATTTTATTATTTAGTTTAATTGGTTAATTAATTATTCAAGACCTAAGCCCAGGTTAAATAATTAGAAAAATTAACCTAGGTTTAAACTAGTTTATAAAACGCTTGAATAATTATTTTAGTTCATTTGGGCTCATTAATTATTTATTAGATTATTTTAATAGGGCCAAGAAATAAATAATTAGTGATTATTATTTTGGGCTCATTGGATCCAAGAAAAATAATAAATTAATTTTGGCTCAATAACCTGGACTAAAGGGTTATTTTGATTCATGGAACAGAAGAGTCAAAGCTTAGCCAAACCTCTTCTGTTGATAGCCTTCGAGAGTTTTGAAATATCAAAACCCCGATGTTTTGGTTATTTGATATTGTGAAGAAGCCATAGGTCTCGGTTGATAATGACACACAGATGCACAAAGAAAAAATTCTCGGAAGTTTTTTCTTTCTTCTCTTTTCTCTCTCTCGTTCGGTTCTTCCTTTGTGTTTTCTTGATTTTACTAATTAATAGCAAAGGATCAAGAAATGTCATTCATTGCCTAAGTTGTTTCACCAACACGAACTAGGCGGTGGAATTTTCTGAGAAGCAAAGTCTTCACGTTCATGCCAAGGAGGAGTCGAAGGATTGTTGGTTTTCAATCGGAGTCATCGAGATAAAAAGCCACTCCAGTGGTTTGCACTTCTTCTTCTCAACCAAATAGACCCAAAACACGCGAAGGTATTTTTTTTTTTTTTACTCGTTGTACCATGTCTGTTGTTTCTCTGTTTGGTTTTATAGTATGCATGGCTTTTGTTTGTCATTCGTAGCATCAAGTGGAATCAAAATGTAATGCTTTGAAAGGCGTAGGATTGATGCATGCTAGTTAATAAAATTGGCAAGACTAATTTTGATTACTTCCATGAGATCCTTCACTATTTTTTGTATGGGTAGCTTCATTGTAAACCTCACGGTTAAGGTATAGGAACTCTATAAAAAAATTTAATGCTTTGTTTAGTTTTCGTGTAAACCCGATTTGAAAGGGTATAGGCAGATGTGACGCTTTTTTGATGAAAAATGTAACAAGAAACTGCCTTTGACGATCGCAAAGTATTGCAGAGAAATCTGGAGAAAAATCACATACGAAACAGTAGGAAAAAAATTGAGGAGGAAGACAGACTGAGCTACCAAAGCCAGCCATCAAGCCGAGCCGAGCCGTGGCTCGGTCTTCCTAGAGCATAGGCAGTACCCAGGCAAGCAGCGGCTTCCAGTCGTAGCCGGGCCCAGGCACACCTTAGCTCGGCTGTGCCAGATGGGATGCTTCCTGAGTCAGGACACGGGCAAGCATGGGTCGCAGGCAACTGCCTGCGACCATGGGCCATTATCCTGTGCGGCAGGTGCACAAGACCAAAAAATATATATTTTTTTATTTTCTAATTTTTCGTCTCATACTCGACGAAGTTATTATTTTTGTAATAGTTAATATTCTTTGAATATTTTGCATGAAAAATAATAGTAAAGGATACTAGAATTAAATAAGATCATTAATTAATTTAATTAATGTGTTTAATTCTATTATTTAGATATTTAGGATTAAAAATAGAAGAGTATGAAAACATTTATAGTTTTCTAACATGCTAATTATTTTAAGTCCTACGTGCACGTTATCTCAAAGACCAAAATCTTTAGGAAATTTTTTTTATAAGAAAAAATATTTTTCTTTAATTAAATGATTATTTTAACTTAAACAAAAATTAATCATTGGTTATTTTCTTAAAGGTTTTTCATCCTTAACATAGAAAATATTTTGGATTTAGAAATTTTTTGTAAGTTAAAATGGAAAGCCATTTTAATTCATTTTAGCAAAGGAAAAAATTATTTTTGTCAAATAAAACATTGAGATCAAAATCTCTAGGAATTTTATATGGAAAATTTTTTGAAATTATTAAGTTTTTAATTTAATTAAAATTAATTCTTGAAGAAAAATTTCTTAAAGGATATAAACCTTGACATAGAAAATTTTTGTGGGTTTAGATATCTTATTTTAAGTTAAAAGAGAACTTAATTGAAATTTTTCAAATGATATTTTTTCAAGAAAATCCTTATTTCAAAAAAGTGGGAGAGGGGTTCCAATAGCCCTACAGCTTCCATCACGATCCTCGTTAGAGATCGTGGGTCTCCTCGCATCACCCTCGGAGTGAACCCATATAGGATGGAGATACCAGAAGGATCTAAAACTAATGGAAGAATGTAATTAATAACCCAAGACATGTACTATGATCGATCAGCCCGCGTTTGAGGTAATAGTGCGAGGTATGTCCATAGAAAATGAGGAGAAATGGCCATCCCCTCGATCAAGTTATCTTCTAGATCATTATCTAGAAGGAAAATTAATTTGTAGTGGTTAACATACTTAACTTAGGAAACTGTTAATCTTCCCAAAAAGTTATGTAAGTTTTCCTAAAAGCCAAATTAATCATGTTAAAGATAATAGTAATGGGGTTAGCTATTATCAAATTTAATATGAGGATAAAGTGTACAAAATTATTTTTATTTTACAATATTGAGAATTTCTTTTATTTTTCAAAATTTTCAAAAATGATTGGTGGAGGTTCTTTCAGTCCCTTAGCCATTATTCTCTGTGATAATAAGCTAACGGGTCTAAATTATGTGGACTGGAAAAGGAACCTAAACATAATACTCACGGTCGAGGAGTATAAGTATGTCCTTTATGGAACTTGCCTAGTGATCGGGGAAGGTTCCACTACTGAGAAGCGAGAAAGCTGAAAAGGCATAGAAGAAAGCTAACAAGATGGCTCGATGCTATATGCTAGCCTCCATGTCAAATGTTCTCCAATCCGAACATGAGCACATGGCAATTGCATATGACATAAGTACATCACTAGCCACAATGTTCGCAGATAGGAGCCGGCCAGCAAGGCAGGAGGCTCTTCAAACAATTTTAAACACCAAAATGGATGAGAAAGCATCAGTCAGAGAAGCACATGCTCAAGATGATTGTTGTTTTCTAGGAAGCAAAAGTCTTAGGGGCTATCATTGACCCTGAGAGCCAAATGGACATGGTTCTCAAATCTTTACCGGGCTCCTTCATTCAATTCAAGTTGAATTACAACATAAACAAGTTAAACATAAGTTTAACAAAGTTGATGAAGGAGCTCTAGGTGGCTGAGAAGGTTATGAAACCACAGGCTAAAGCTATGATGGCCTCTTCTTCAAGAACTAGGCCCAAGCCCAGAAAGTTCAAGAAGAAGAAAGGGAATATAGTACACTAATCCAAGTGCCAGCCTAAAGACAAACCCAAGGACAAATGCTTCAAATGTGGGAAGAAGAGACACTGAAAGAAGGAGTGTCCAGATCTTCAAGTCAAAAAAAACCCCACAGGTAATGTTTTCTTTCTAGAGTCTATATCAATGGTTAGATCAACTTCTACTTAGATTGTTGATTCAGGAGCCACTTATCATATCTGTAACTCTTTGCAGGGGTTTAGAAAGATTAGAAGACTCTAGAAGGGCGAACATAGACTATGCGTAGGAAATGGACCACAAGTTTAGGCCCTTGCAGTGGGAGAACTAGAACTTACTTTTGATTGTAATAGAATAATAGTTTTGAAGGATGTTTTATTTGTTCCTGATTTTAGACAAAATTCAATTTCAGTTGCAAAACTAATAAATCAATGATATTTTATTTCCTTCCATTCTGCTATAACTATTAGTAGAAATAGAGAAGTTATGTATTGGGTACATGTATAGAAATCTATTCTTCATTAATCCTATTAACAATTAATTGGATAATGCTCAATGTGAACCTTTAAATAGGAAAAGAAAGAATAATATCAAAGACTCATATCTTTAGCATCTCAAGATTCAAATGTTAATACATGATGGGCCTTTAGGCTCACTGAGATTGAAAAATTGGCCTCAGTGTGAATCCTGTCTTAGGGGAAAAATGACTAAAAGGTCCTTACCCAAAAGGCGGATAAAGCCAAAGAAGCATTGAGTCTTGTTTACATTGATGTGTGTTGTCCCTTGTCTACACCAACAAGAGGGGAGTTTAAGTACTTCATCACTTTCACAGATGATTGTACAAGGTATGGTTATGTTTATTTGATGAAAAGCAAGTCTGACTCTTTTGACAAGTTCAAAGAGTTTAAGGCTGAAGTAGAGGTCGGACAGGTAAACTAATCCAAACCTTATGATAGGACTATGGTGGAGAATACCTCCTTGGTGAATTCAAGGATTACATTGTACATCATGGGATAGTATCCCAACTCTCTACGTCAGGGACACTCCAGCAGAATAGAGTAGCTGAGAGAAGGAATAAGACATTGATGAAAATGGTCTGAAACATGATGTCTTATGCTACTCTTCCAATGTCTTTTTGGGGATATAACCTAGAAACAGCAGCATATATTCTGAATTTAGTGCCTTCCAAGTCAATACCTAGGACACCCTATAAGATATAAACTCGGCATAAGCTAAGTCTAAATCATCTCAAGATATAGGGTTGTCCAGCTTATGTGTTGATCAAGGGAGATAAGTTAGAACTAAGATCAGAATTATGCTATTTTGTTGAGTATCCAAAAGGTACAAAAGTTGGTTACTTTTATCATCCCAATGAGCAAAAAGTATTTGTAAGTACTAATACTAGATACTTGGAGGATAAACAAAGTACATCCACTAAAGGTTCAAAAAGGTTGAAACTCGAAGAGAAGTTATCATCTGAATTAATTTCTTTTAACCCGATTATAGAACAAGAAGAGACACAACCTCAAGAACTTGTACAAATGGAGCCTCGTCATAGCGGGAGGATATCTAGAGTTCTAAAAAGATGGACTGAAGAGGCTTTTGACCTAATCTCCGACCATCAGGAATAAGATCCCATTAAATACGAGAAGGCTATTGCGATGCCGATGCAGACCTATGGCATGAATCAATGAAAGCCGAAATTGAGTCTATGTACTACAATCAAGTTTGGGATCTTGTAGCTTCACCTGAAGGAATAAAACTCATTGGGTGTAAGTGGGTGTACAAGAGGAAGAGGGGAGTGGATGGGAAGGTGGAAACCTTCAAAGCTAAACTTGTGGCGAAAGGGTATACTCAAAAAGAATGGATCGATTAGAAGGAAACCTTTTCTCCAGTAGTCATGCTTAAGTCCATCTGTATCCTCCTTGCCATTTCATGTTATTATGACACTGAGATATGGCAAATGGATATCAAAACGATATTTTTAAATGGCCATCTTAGTGAAGACATCTATATATCCCAACTAGAAGGCTTTATTACTGTAGACCTAGAGCATATGGTTTGTAAGTTCAAGAAATCCATTGTTGGACCTAAGTAGACATCTAGAGTATGGAACATTCGTTTCGATAAGACTGTAAAATCTTACGGTTTCATTCAAAATGAAGATGAACCATGTGTGTATAGAAAACTGGAAGGCATAAACATAGTTCTTGTTATACTGCATATAGATGACATTCTACTTATTGGAAATAATACAGGGACACTGTCATCCACTAAGGTTTGGCTATAGTCAATTTAGTATGAAGGACTTGGGTGAAGCCAGCTACATTATTGGAATAAAGCTTCTTAGAAATAGGAAGCAAAGAAAATGTTAGGTTTATCCCAAACTACATACATTGATAATATGCTGGACAAGTTCAGCATGGACTCATGCAAGGGGGCGTTGATCTCTTGCAGACATGGGTTATCTTTTTCTTCAAAGGACTATCTAAAGTCTCAAGAAGAAAAAATAGAATGAGTAGGATTCCCTATACTTCAGCTGTGGGAATTCTCATATATACCATATTGTGTATTAATCCAGATATCCGCTTTGTCATAGGCTTAATTAGCATATATCAGTTAAACTCCAGGGAGGTTCATTGGCAGACTGTAAAGCATATTCTCAAGTATTTTAAAGGTACGAGAGATTATATGCTGATTTACCGGGCTAATGACTTAGTTCCTACTGGATACACAGACTCAAACTTCTAGGCGGATAAGGATGAGAAAAAATTCACTAGTAGATATGTCTTCACCTTGTTTGGAGGAGCAATTTCATGGATGAGTATCAAGTAATCTTACATTGCTGAATCAACCATGGAAGCTGAGTATATGGCAGCTTTGGAAGCATCTAAGGAAGCGGTTTGGCTCCGAAAGTTCCTTTTGGAACTTGGAGTCGTGCCATAAATAGATAAACTAGTTGTGATATATTGCGACAATAATGGTGCGGTCTTACAATCTAAAGAACCAAGGAACCACAAAAAGGGGAAGCACATAGAGAGGAAGTACCACCTAATCCGGGATTTCATCCAGAGACGGGAAGTAATGGTAGAATAGATTGCCTCAGAGAATAATGTAGCAGATCCTTTCACCAAGCCTTTGGCGGAGAGAATCTTTAGAAGACACTTAGACACCATAGGAGTGGGTACCTATGGACTTAGTCTTAGAGTGCAAGTGTGAGATTATTGGGATGTATACCCTCTTAAACTAGGTTTTTGATGTAATTATAACTTGTATTAATAAAAGTATTTTTCTCAAAAATTATTTGTGAATTCTTCTTTATATTTGTGCATGTTTTTATTAGAAAAGACCCATTGTGTTTAAGTAAATAGTTCATGTGAATGAAGGTCTTTCACAGAAAGATATGAACCATTAGACACTTAACATATAAACTACTATTCTTAACGAGATGATGAGAATGGGAATCTTATCATGGCAAAATTATTGTGTTATGAATTCTAGAAAGGGAATGGCTTACCTTTAGCTAATAAGAAGTCTTCTCATTTCATAACACAAGCGTATTTCAAATACGTAGAACAGGACCTGTAGTAGTGGTTTCTAAAATTACTATGTGATAGAAACCTAGACTACTATTGCTATAACGTGGACTTGTACTCTATAGCTTGAGTATGAGTTGGTGGTCTGATGAAGCTATAAGTGTGTTCTTTGATATACAATAATTGAGGTTCTTTAGAACGACCAATATACTTTTATGTTAAGTATATGTAACTAGTTAGTCAATATAAACTTATACAAGATAGTGTTTATACTATATCACCCCATGTGGTTGTCTGAATGATCTAATTAACTAGGGTCCTGGAGAACATGACTAAGATATTGGCTTTAGGGTAGCTCCCTTGCAAAGCGAAAATATTCCAAGAAGTCGTGGATCATTGAATTAGAAGCCTAAGGATGGTAGATGTCTTTTAGAGAAGTGTTAGTACACTATTTCCTCTCTAAATGCATGGTAGTGTGTAGAGGGGTATTTTAGTTATTTCACCTATGGGTCAAAGACATCTAACGTAACATTATCCTTGGGGGTCAATATTTTCTTATGGTGATATTAAAAAATATTTAAAATGCAAAATACAGCTATTTATATAGCAATGGTATTTTGGTTATTTTAGTAGCCAATGTGATATGTCTTTTTGGTCCTCGGAATAGCCCGTAAGTCCTAATTATTTTAGGTTAAGGAAATGGTCACAATTAAAAAAGGATTTTATTTTATTCAAGAAGTCTAATTTGTTTTTAGACTAGAATAAAATAAAAGGAACAAGAGAAATTAATTTTATTATCTAGTTTAAGTGGTTAATTAACTATTCAAGGCCTAAGCCCAGATTGAATAATTAAAAAATTTAACCTGGGCTTAAACTAGTTAATAAAAGGCTTAAATAATTATTTTAGTTCATTTGGGCTCATTAATTATTTATTGAGTTATTTTAATAGACCCAGAAAATAAATAATTAATGGTTATTATTTTGGGCTCATTAGCTCCAAGAAAAATAATAAATTAATTTTTGTCTAATAGCCTGGACTAAAGGGTTATTTTGATTCAGGGAACAGAAGAGTCAAGGCTTAGCCAAACCTTTTCTATTGATAGCCTCTGAGAATTTTAAAATATCAAAACCCTAGTGTTTTGGTTATCTGATATTGTGAAGAAGCCATAGGTCTCGGTTGATAATGACACACGGACGCAAGAAGAAAAAATTCTTTGAAGTTTTTTCTTTCTTTTCTTTTCTCTCTCTCGTTCGGTTCTTCCTTTGTGTTTTCTTGATTTTACTAATTAATAGCAAAGGATCAAGAAGTGTCATTCCTCGCATAAGTTGTTTCACCAACACAGTTTCAGCCGTGGAATATTCTGAGAAGTAAAGAGTTCGCGTTCATACCAAGAAGGAGTCACAGGATTTCTGGTTTTCAACCAGAGTCGTCTAGACAAGAAGCCACTCCAGTGGTTTGCACCTCTTCTTCTCAGCCAAACAAACCCAAGACACACAAAGGTATTATTTTTTTTTTTGCCTCCACTGTGCAATGTCTGTTGTTTCTCTATTTGGTTTTATAGCATGCATGGCTTCTGTTTGTCATTCGTAGCATCAAGAGAGTGGTTCAACACTAACAAAATGGGCTAACAAATACCACATATTAAGATACTAAGTCTAGCAGTATTATGTCTATAGTAATTCTAAATCCACTAAAACACCAAATCTCATATGGTTATTTATCAATGTTCTATGTTGTCTTTTTTGCATGGGCTTTGACAAAGGGCTTTCTTTTGTTTGTTCCTTCTATAAGCAAATCAGGGGTCTGTTTATTGTCTTCACTGATGTATGATCTGAAAAATAGAAGATCACATTTAGTTCAAATAGCATCACATTTCTAATATTAAAGAAAAAAAAATCCTTTTATTCATACCACGGACACCCTATTCTTTTCTTTTCTTGTTGGTTTGGTGTTTTAGTCTCAAGCATGTTCTCCATGTCTTTTTCTTCTCCAACTTTTGAATGTTTTTCAAATTCTAGAACAGCCTTCAAAAAGAATATGTGTGTTAGAAAACTATATGTATATATGTGAGTGAGTGAGAGAGAGAGAGAGAGAGAGTGTGTGTGTGTACATGTGTTTTTACCTTTGTATAACTTTCATTTTTGTCAACTATATCAAATAGTTACTATATCAGATGGTTCATATACTCGATTAATAGTAAAGCTCTCTCTCAATTGGCCTCGAGTATGTTCATTAAATTTGACTTGGCATATGTAATTTCTTCCTATTATTATATTCTTCGATGGTCTAAGAATAGCATCATCAGTTCCTTCCTTTATTGCAAACAGAAAGATCCACGCAAATAAAAACTTGGCATCCTTATATGAATATCTAATAGCATTGACATATTTTCACAAAAACATTCGTAAAGTATGATATTTACCTCAGCAACTTTTTGAGCTAATTGATTAGCATGGAATCCCACAATTTGCTCAACATCTCTATCAAAGAATATGAAATGTCCTGGCATTGTGTGATTAGCAACATCACTTCAACTCCATATTTTCATGTTAAAAATTTCAGAATATATATTTGTTTACGTGCATAAAAATAAATCAGTTTCTAAACAATATATATTTCTACATATTATTAATACTTTGCATCTGGATAATCTTCTATTCTAATACATGATTCATACTCCAATTTCTTTACTTATACTTAGAGCTTCTTTCTACATCTTGTGTAGGAATTGTATCTCCATCCATTGTATATGTTAATGTCCAAGATAGTAATACAACAGTAGTATGACTTATCCTAATGCAATAGTAAGTTTTGGAATAGAATTAGTTGGTTTATACATCAAGCATTCATTCTACAGATTTTTTCATGGTGGCAAAAGCATAAATAATTGAAGGGCTAAATCATACCATTTTTTCCCCACTCTCAATGATTTCAATCACTTCAACCAAAGTTTTCTTGTTTTTCTCATACTTCTATGTAGTTAACACAACGGATGTGATACTCAATTCTGTTGTTGTTTCTGTATTTTGATTATCTTCACACCTATTTAATCCAAATACAGCGAAATGTTATTTTCCAATCATGATATGATTTTTTTTTTTTTGCATAAAAATTTTCAAAGGATATAGAGTGTCACATACATTTGTCAAAAGTTGTCGACCTTGAATAGTTGCAAGTTAATATAGAGCTTTGTTGTACTATTGCTCGATGATCATTCTTCATTATCATTGATGTAAAAAATCTAATCTGCATAGCCTGGGTACTAAGAACTTCTACACTTTGTATAACTTTAGCATGTTCCCTCCATAATGTTGCTCATAATTCCATTCCACTGCTATTAGGAATGATTTCAATAAGTAATAGATATATGTCACCTTACAAAACATGAAACACAACAAATCTTACTTGTGATCCTTAATAGTTATGAATTGTAAATCAATATGGTGTCCCATTCGACTCTTTTGTTCAGTAGCTAATATTTCTATAATCATGGCAATGACATCTGAAGGGAAAAAAGGGGAGAAAAATATATATTTACCAAGCACTGTTGTCATACTTTGTAAATTCCTTATCAATGTTGTTCATGTATTGATAACAAACCTTCTCAATATAATAATATTCGCAACATATATCAATGTAGAATATGCTCATGAAATGAAGGATCTTAAATGGTATGATGAAGCGCATGGCAACTGTTGCATAGCAGTTCTTTTTTTTTTTTCCCCCCTTACTACTTTTATAATCAAGGATCCATTCAATGACCAGAACAACATTAACTGTCTTCCACACGAGAATGAAGGCATCATGCTTCATCAACTTAAGTAGATAACATATAAGCCAAATGACCTAGGATATAAATTGTGCTACATTTACGGTCTGCTATAAGCGCAACTTTGCAATAATAAACCATTTCAAATAAACATAGCTTTGCACAAAAATGCAAGAAAGTCATTCTATAGGTCTACTAATTTTCATTTTACCCTTGAAAAAGAATTTAGTAAGCTCCAAGACTTCAGAATATTTTGAACAACCTTAAGGAGTTGTTTATCCTTCTTTTCAAGCATCCATTGAATAGACAAATATCACTGTCTATTCTTTTTTTTATTATTATTAAAGTAGATAAAATTTCTTTCTTGTATAGGTTCATAGTTAACTAGCAATAGAAGATTTAATCAGAATCCTCACCTACTCTCTTGGATTTCCATTTCTTGAAAATGTTTACATGAAATGACAGAGGAAATTGCGGATGTTCACGACATAAATCGATGTACAATAATATGAAGTAATTTTCATTACATGACAAATTCACTACAGAAATTTCTTAGCAGTTCTTTCCTTTTTTTTAAAACTACATTCATAATCAAAGATCCATTCAATGAGCAGTACTACATTAACCATATTTCACAGAATAATTTTAGGTATCAGGTTTCATCAAGTGAAGTAGATAATAGATGAGACAAATGACTTGGGCAATAAAATGTGCTACATTCAAAATCTGTTATGAGCTTAAGTTTCCAATAACGAACCATTTCAAATAAACATAGCTTTGCATACAATGCAAGAAAAAGCATTCTTTTCTCAGTTAATCTTCATTTTAGCATAGCAAAGAATTAAGCAGGCTTAGAGATTTACAGTTAACCTTGCAACAACGGATTTAAGCAGAAACCTCACTTAGACTGTTGAGATAACATTACCTACAAATCATTTCCATGAAATGACAGAGAAAATTGCAGATATTTCATCACAATTCCTTCCTTTTTCTTATTCTGCATTCATATTCAACTTTCCACTGTGATAATAGATTCTTCATGTATATTCTTTTATCACAACACACAAATTAACCTCCAAACAACAATCTATTTTTTGGCATTAGATGAGCAGTAGAGCATCTCTACTCCATAACAATACAATAATAAATTTTCAATAGCCATCAAAATTCTCAGTAAATTTTCAACTGGTTTACAAAATTCATCACAATTTTTCATGCATTCATAATACTAGGAGCTTAGAACAAAAAGCTTTGAACCAAAGCTCTATGTTATTCATATTTCACAAAAAGAATTGTAGGTTTCATGCAATTACTTCTTATGCAAATAACAGATGAGGTAAATGACTTAGAGGATGTAGAGAAGACTGTTTCCATTCAAAGTCTGGTATGAACACACATTCGCAGTCATGATTCATTGCAAAACAGATAAGGAAATGACTTAGAGGATGCAAAGAAGACTGTTTCTATTCAAAGTTTGGTATGAACACATGTCGGTAGTCATGATTCATTGCAAAATAGTCAAAAAAACAATACCACTTGGGAAACTACCCATTCAATCAATAAGCAAATGTTTACTTGTCCCATGTTTTGCAATCTAAGTAAAGAAACATATATGAAGCCATGATGTCTAAAAACTTCTAATAAAATTTAGTATAATTTATTAGCATGATGTTGTAACAACTTATGCACATAACAAATGGTTTAAATGAAATGGGAGTTGCAAAGAGGCTGAATTAGCATACGGATGTATGGTCTTACCAGGTTTTAGACATACCATAAAAAACCAATAATAAAACTTGGGGACAAAAAAAGCACTTGAATTTATGTTCAAGTATGTAATAGTTAACATGTTCAAGATTGTTACCAACTAATCGACTAATATCTCCAGCCCGAGTTTCAATCTCTTCAAATGAAAGAAATCTGAATTTATGTCTTGGAATGTCTGGTAAGTCCTCAATTACTTGTTCTATGTAGGTGCTTACGTCAATCAAAATTTGTAAATCTTCATTTAATACTCTGTAATTTGGCCTAGTGCTCTAAAGAGTAAAATTTTTCATGATGTAAAAATTACCCTCTCCAATGCAATTTTGAAAATCAGGAATAAATTTACTCCTAATAACACAATGTCTCATGTTTTCCTACACAAAAATTATTTCTTGTTAATTGACATATAAAGATCTAAAATTTTAATAGTACAAAAAAACAATTTATTGCTAACATATATATAAAGATTTGAAACTTTAATAGATACACAAATATGCAACAAAATCACAAGAAATAAATATACCTTTGCATCCAAGACAAAAAAAATCCATACTCATTACTTTTCTCGGTCTTTGAGCATTATAGCTATCCCACAACCGAATAATTCTAAAAAAGACTATTTTATCTTGCTTTCCATTACTCAATTCATTAAGGTACACATATTGAGATCTTCCTCTAACCATATCAACAACTTAAAACCAACAATTCTATGCTTTTCTAGTTCCAGTAAAGTTTTTCGATTTTGTTATGCTTTACAATAATTATAATTTGCTAGCTCATACACATCTATTATACCCCCCCCCCATATTTATATATAGTAATAAATTCATAAGCATCCATCAAGAACAATGAATTTACCCGATGTAGAAGCGATTTCATCTCCTCAAAGCTAATTCATCTTCTTCATGCGCCTCATCTTCAGCAAAATAGATTTATTGACATTAAATAATTTTGACAAATATTCAACGGGATTCCAAAATCATAGAAGAATCTATGAAGTTAAGAAACTAAGAAGCTTAATGTTGATTTAATAGGGTGACTGATGAATGTTCATTGTATACATATTTCATACATTATTTTTGCTTAAATTATGGGCGAATGTATTTTAGATTGCTACTTAATCCTCATTTTCTCCTTGTTTTATGTAGGTTGAGAAAGTTGAAGATTAGATAAGGATTTAAGGAGAAAAGACTGAAAAACAGCTAAATTGAGTGCTACAGTGCCGTGCTCATCATATTACATGTCGTTGTACAGTTGCAGAACTTCAGAAGTCAATATTCGAGGAATCAACAACGTTGTGCCCCTCATCTTGAATGTTCTGTGTGTTATCAAGATGTAGAATGTTTGGGGCTTCACGGCGCCATGCTGGCCGTTATCCACGTTGCCATGCATCAATCCAACATATAGCAATAATTAATCCCACGATGTCATTTCAAGGAAAAATTGGAGGATCAGAGCATTCATAGCATTGTGTAGGCCATCTTCCACCGCACCATGCAACATCATAGATTACCCCCTATTCTGTAGATTTCCAGGGATTCGCAAAGGAACCTATAAATACTGCTTTTCTGGGTCATTTGAAAAAAGCCACCCGCAAAATACATAGAGAAACCCCTTGGAACACAGTAAGAGAAGAGACGAGAAGATCAAGGAGGATTTGAGGAAGAATGAGCTACCCCAAATCAAGTTTGCAAAGTAGAAGAGAAATCTTATCTATAAGTTTTTTCCTTTATTTCCTCTATAATTTGAGTTGTGCTTGTTGAATTTCATTGATTTGAATTGTAATTAAATGGTTGTATCTTAATTTACTCTTATGTTTGATATTTATTTGATTAATTAATGTCTATTTTGAGCAATTTATCACTTAGGTTTTATTGATTAGGTAATTCTCTTATATTGAACTTGAGAAAGGATTCATGAGTTGGGATCCCTTTTATGTTAATTCAATAGATTTGTTTTCTCCTTGATAAACTTGAGAAAAGATTTTGGGGATTTAGAAATTGGTGATAAATGAGGTTTTAGGGTCACCTAGAGATACGGATTCTAGAGCTTTTCAGTTTGCTACTAGATTTCCTTAATTTTATGCACCATTGGGTTCGATTTGTATGATAGAAATATCTATGAGTTGGATCCTAGGGTAGAAGATTCATTACTTAAGAAAGAGTGAATTTTATTTTATTTTGAAAATCTTGCCAATGCTTGGAACTAATATTAATTGATTGATTGATATTTATTATTTGAGTATTTTTGGGATAATTCTTTCTTTATTGCATGGTTAATCTCCTTTCTTTACTTGGATCTTCCTTATGATCTTTTATTCTTTTCTTTGAGAATTGGGTTGATGTATTTGTGTAGTACTCCATTGTCCTTACATTAAGTAGTTTGACATTTCATCTTCTTATGTTTTTGATTGATTGAACAATAGAATTCAAATAGAAGTAGGAGTAATTGATCCCGTTCTTAAAGGTCTTTGATACTTACCAACTACACTTTATACTACATGATGGGTATACTTGTCCAAAATGTGTGTGCATGTGAGTTAAATTGATATTTTATTTTAAAATTTGGTTGAGCATCGGATCTATCTTATATACATTACACAAAACCACTCATGCACACCAACAATGACAAAATCAAGAAGCCGCAGAGTGGAATTTGGAAAGAAGAACGAGGTAGATGATGGGTAAGTATTCTGGAATCCTAGGTTTCGATAAAACAATTAAAGCCAAACAAAAATTATTGAACTATCTATGAACCTTGATGATCATTTAATGGGAAACAAAATCAATGAGCTAAGAAGCATGGCCAAGAGGAAATTCTGAAAGATCTAGCTTCTGTATCATCATGACAAAGTCAATCAAAAAGATGACAATTATTTCTACTATAATTATATATTATTGTTTTCAACAATTTTACCCTGGTATAATTATTTATAATATCATGCTATACAAATTGTTTTATATATACTATAATTATATATTTATATGCATATAATCGACATATATATATATATATATATATATATATATATATATAGTATGACTAATTTATATATAAACTATAACATATGAATAATCTACATATATTTATTATGACTAATCTATATCTAAATTATGACACACACACACACACACACACACACACACACACACACACACACACATATAATTCATCTACTAATCATTTAACATTACCGAATAATCATTTAATAATTACACTTACATATAATATACTATACAAATTGTTATCATTCTGTAATTGTAATTTATAGTGTATAAATTATGTAATTATAACTATATAGCTATAAGATTCATAAAAATAGTTCATTCAATATAGCTATCACATTTATTAAGTATAATTATTTTATGATAATTAACTAATTAATTATTTTATAGATATCGATATATATTTATCTATCTATATTCATTAAATATAACAACAGTTGTTTAGTATAACTATAATCATTTAATAAAATTATAAGTGTTATGAATATATTAAATTAGTGGAAGCTCCACTAATTAATGGAGGCTCCACTAATTATGAATTTATGTGAATTATTAGAGAATATTTTTATGGATGTCCACCATTTAGTGGACACACTACTAATTAAGATTAATGGAAGATGATATATTCCATGATGTATTATGAAAGATGATGTATGCCATGATGTATTCCACTAATTAGAGCTCTATAAATAGAGCTATTCTCTAAACTTGTAATACAACACCATTATTTTGTGAAAGAAATATTAGTGAAAGAAAGATTAAAGAAAATTGTGAGAGAAAAGAAAGAGAGAAATTCTTGTGCAAAGAATAGTTAGAGTTTTATTAGTATGTAGTGTGAAGATTTTATTCTAACACTACCCAAATTTTATAATACGTTATCAGCACGAGTCTCTACCGTTACAAAAGCCAAAAGACTAAGCACGAGTCTCTACCGTTACACAAGCCAGAAGAAAGGTACGCGTTTATTAATCTCTACGGCTAACCTAGCTAAACTTGAATTTGTAGCCCTTGATATTTCTGGAAAAAATTATATGTCATGGGTTCTCGATGCAGAAATGCATCTAAATGCCGAAGGCCTTAGTGAAACTATTCAAGCAAATAATAGTGCATCTGCACAACACAAGGCTAAAGCTTTGATTTTTATTCGTCGTCATCTCGATGAAAATTTGAAAATGGAATATCTTACCGAAAAAGATCCATATGTCCTGTGGGTAAATTTAAAAGAAAGATTTGACCACTTGAAGATGGTCGTACTACCCACTGCACGGTATGAATGGTTGCACCTGAGGTTGCAAGATTTTAAAACCGTGAATGAATATAGCTCTGCAATGTATAAAATTACTTCTCAGTTAAAATTATGCGGAGAAAAAGTGACTGATGAAGATATGTTGGAGAAGACATTCTCCACCTTTCATGCCTCGAATATTGTCCTGCAGTAACAATATCGAGAAAAATGATATACCAAATTTACAGATTTAATTACTGCCCTCCTCATTGCAGAGAAAAATAATGAGTTATTATTGAGAAATCATGAAGCCAGACCAACTGGCTCAACAACACTCCCAGAAGTGAATGCTGTTGGCTCCAGCAAAAGCCATCGTTATAGTCGTGGCCGTGGTCGTGGTTATGGTCGTGGACACGCTCGATATTTCCCTTATCACAATCATAATCAAACTGTGAGAAATACTGGCCACCTGAAGTGGAACAGAAAATATCATAAGGGAAAAGAAAAAGAAAAAGAAATGAAAGAAAATTATGATGATACATGTTATAGATGTGGCATGAAAGGTCATTGGTCACGTACCTGTCGTACGGCTAAGCATCTAGTTGAATTGTATCAAACTTCATTGAAAAATAAAAATGTGGAAGCAAATTTTTCTCAACATCCAATAAATGATGCTGCATATGATGATATTGATCCTGAAGATCTTAATATCAATATTACACATATAGATGTATCGGATTTTTTTTGAACACCCAGACGGTAGGATAGGCCATTTAATTGGTGATGGCAGTGTCCAAAAGAACTAAAAGCCTCACCCTGATATTTTTGTATTTTCATTATATTCTAATAAGATTTACGTTTGCATATATATATTTGTGTTCAAATGACTGTTGTTAATGATGATGTATGCATTATTGATAGTGGAATTACACACACCATACTAAAAAATAAGAAATATTTTTCTGATCTCAAAATGAAAGAAATAAATATTTATACGATAAACGGTAGTACAAATGTGATTGAAGGCTCCGGAAGAGCTAGTATATTGTTGCCTGAAGGAACAATAATTATTATTGATAAGGCACTATTTTTCTCAAAATTTAGAAGAAATTTATTGAGTTTTAAAAATATCCGCAGAAATGGGTATCATGTTGAAACAAATGAGGAAAATGGGATTGAGTATTTTTATATTACTCAAATTCATTTGGGTAAAAAATCTGTATTAGAAAAACTACCGTCTTTTTCTACTGGCCTATATTTTGCAAAAATACGTACAATTGAAATTTATCATCTCGTAAACCAAAAGTTTATTGATCCTATTACTTTTAACATTTGGCATGACCGGTTGGGTCATCCGAGATCTATCATGATTAGAAGAATCATTGAGAATACATATGGTCATCCATTAAAAAATAAAAGGATATTGACATCAGAAAAATTTGCATGTACTACATGTTCCCTAGGAAAATTAATTGTTAAACCATCACCAGTAAAAGTAGGAGCTGAAAGTCCTACATTTCGCGAACGGATTCACAGAGACATTTGTGGACCTATTGATCCACCATGTGGACCGTTTAAATATTTTATAATCTTGATTGATCATCATCCCGATGGTCACATGTATGTTTATTATCTACTCGTAACCTGGCGTTTGCGAGATTACTTGCTCAAATAATTAAATTATGAGCACAATTTCCTAACCATCACATTAAAAATATCCGTTTGGATAATGCTGGTAACTTTTCATCACATATTTTTGATGCATATTGCATGTCAATTGGGATTAATGTTGAACATCATATAACTCATGCTCATACACAAAATGGTCTTACTGAATATTTTATTAAACGATTACAATTAATTGCTAGACCATTATTAATAAAAACAAATCTCCCAACATCTGTCTGGGGATATGCTATTTTACATGCTGCAGCACTTGTACGTATAAGGCCAGCTAGTTATCATAAATTCTCTCCTTTGCAATTGGCTTTTGGGTCAGAACCAAATATTGCTCATTTAAGAATTTTTGGGTGTGCTGTATATGTTCCAATTGCACCAAACCAACGTACAAAGATGGGTCCTCAAAGAAGAAAGGGGATATACGTTGGATATAATTCTTCATCTGTTATCAGGTATGTTGAACCCCTGACAGGAGATGTATTCACAGCAAGATTTGCTAATTGTCATTTTGATGAATCATTATTCCCTAAATTAGGAGGAGAACAAAAACAGCATAAAAAGGATCTTACTTGGACAACATCATTAAATTATCTTGATCCGCACACAAGTGCATGTGAACTTGAAGTTCAAAAGATAATTCATTTGTAAAGCATTGCAAATCAAAGGCCAAATGCTTTTGTTGACTCCAGAAGAGTTACAAAATCGCATATTCCAGCTATAAATGCTCCTATTCGAATTGAAGTTCCAGTAGAACAAAATATTATACCTATAGTTGCTGAGTCAAAAGTACGCCAGAAGCGTGGCTGACCTCTTGGGTCCAAAGATAAAAATCCTCGAAAGAAAAGAGGATTAACTGATCCAAAAGATCATATTGAAGAAGAGAATGATAAAGACTAAAAGAAAACTGATGACAAAGAACCAGAAGTTGATGAAAGTAACACTGAAATTTCTATCAATTATACCACTTCCGGTAGAAGTTGGAATCGGATAGAAACTGTTATTGATAATATATTTGCATACAATATATCTCTTGATGTTACACAGGATAGTGATGATCCTAAACCAATATCAGTTGATGAATGTCAGCATAGAAAAGATTGGCTACAATGGAAAGATACAATTCAATCAGAGTTAAATGCACTGACAAAACGTGAAGTCTTCGGACCTGCAATCCGAACACCAGAAGGTGTAAAACCTGTTGGCTACAAATAGATATTTGTGCGAAAGCGCAATGAAAAGAGTGAAATCGTACGATATAAAGCGCGATTAGTAGTCTAAGGTTTTTCACAAAGATCAGGTATTGATTATGATGAAACTTATTCTCCTGTTGTTGATGCTATTACACTCCGATATCTTATCAGTTTGGCAGTACATGAAAAGATAGATATGCGCCTATTAGATGTTGTCACTGCTTACTTGTATAGAAATTTAGAAAATGATATTTACATGAAAATCCCCGAAGGATTTCATATGCCTGAAGCATATAAACATTATCCTCGTGAAAATTACTCCATCAAGTTGCAGAAATCATTATATGGCCTGAAGTAATTTGGGCGCATGTGGTTCACTCGTCTTAGTGAATATTTATTAAAAGCAGGATTTAAAAATGACCAGGTATGTCCATATATTTTTTATTAAGAAATCTGATTTTAAATTTGTGATATTAACTATATATATTGATGATATTAATCTTATTGGAACTCCTGAAGAGCTCCAAGAAATAATTGATTATTTAGAAAGAGAATTCGAAATCAAGGATTTTGGTAAAATCAAATTTTGCCTTGGTTTACAAATTGAACATCTGGAAAGTGGAATATTTATTCATCAATCAACATATACAGCAAAAGTGCTAAACAGATTTTACATGGACAAAGTACATCCATTGAGTATTCCAATAATCGTTCGGTCATTAAATGTGAATAAAGATCCTTTCCGACCTCAAGAAGATGATGAAGAACTCCTTGGTTCTGAAGTACCATATCTCAGTGCAATTGGTGCATTGATGTATCTTGCTAATAATACACGACCTGATATTGCTTTTGCTGTCAATTTATTAGGAAGATTTAGTCCTTCACCAACACAACGACATTGGAATGGAATTAAGCAAGTCATTCGATATCTCCAAGGTACAATTGATCTCGGATTATTTTATTCAAATAAAACCAGCCCAACATTGATAGGTTATGCAGATGCTGGTTATTTATCTGATCCATATAAAGCACGTTCTCAAATGGGCTATCTATTTACGTGTGAAAATACTGCTATATCATGGCGTTCTACAAAACAATCTATAGCAGCTATTTCTCTAAATCATGCTAAAATTATAGCCATTCATGAAGCAAGTCGAGAATGTGTACGGTTAAGATCCATGATTCATTATATCCGAGAAAGTTGTGGATTATCATCGATCAAAGATATTCCAACTCCTCTTTATGAAGACAATGCTGCTTGCATAGCTCAATTACGAGGAGGATATATTAAAGGAGATCGGACAAAACATATTTCACCAAAATTCTTCTTTACTCATGAACACTAGAAGAAAGGTGAAATTGATGTGCTATAAATTCGGTCATGTGACAACCTCGCAGATTTTTTCACAAAGACTTTACCGACTGCAACATTTGAGAAATTGAGATATAAAATCGGTATGTGTCGGTTTAAAGATTTAAAGGAATCATCTCATCAGGGAGAGTAATAAACAGACATATAGAATAGTGTACTCTTTTTCCTTCACTAGATTTTTTTTCACTGGGTTTTTATCTAGTAAGGTTTTAACGAGACATATTCTTTATGAAATAGATGGACATCCAATGGGGAGTGTTATGAATATATTAAATTAGTGGAAGAAATTAGTGGAAGCTCCACTAATTAATGGAGGCTCCACTAATTATGAATTTATGTGAATTATTAGAGAAGATTTTTATGGATATCCACCATTTAGTAGAGACACTACTAATTAAGATTAATGGAAGATGATATATTCCATGATGTATTAGGAAAAGATGATGTATTCCATGATGTATTATGAAAGATGATGTATGTCATGATGTATTCCACTAATTAAAACTCTATAAATAGAACTATTCTCTAAGCTTGTAATACAACACCATTATTTTGTGAAAGAAAGATTAGTGAAAGAAATATTAGAGAAAATTGTGAGAGAAAAGGAAGAGAGAAATTCTTGTGCAAAGAATAGTTAGAGTTTTATTAATATGTAGTGTGAAGATTTTATTCTAACACTACTGAAATTTTATAACAATAAGATAATATATTTAATACTCCTATAGCTATAATCACATATATATATATATATATTATATGCATTTATATATATAATTAATTCATCTAATAATTATATTAATTTAATATAAGTATAGGAAGCAATCGTCATTTTTAACTTATTGATTATCACGTGTCAATTGAAAAATTCATCTATTTTATCACGTGTCACTGCAAAAACACTCCTCTTCAACACACATATATATATATATATATATATATATATATATATATGTATGTATGTATATTTATATTCCCACTATTATTTTGACCATGAGATGCAAATGATTGATTGATCACCGGAGATACTTTCAAGGGATATAGTTCATAAAAAGCACGTTGTCCTGTGTCGAATTGTTCCCCTATAGATCGAAGGGTGGGCGTAAGCACTTCATCCGTAAGACCTTTAGAGTATATAATCCCAATCTTTCACGTATGTAAGGCTCTGTTTTTCACCAGTCTCATTGCTTGAATCACAATCAGGTTTGCATTAGTAGTGTTTGGTAGTCTTGCGTAAAGTTGACCCGACTCTATCACGTTGATTGTGGCGGGTATCAAAATAAAATTTTATTTTGTTAATTTTTTTAAAAAAATTAGAGCTGGAATAACAAGTAAATATATTAAATCTTATTTAATAAAACTGAAGTCTAACTATTGAAACGTGAATATTTAAATATAAAGTAAAATGTAAAGGACAAATTATCATATTTGAAGCCTAAATTTAGATATTAAATTAATTATAGTTTATATTAAATTTTATTCCAAATATTTTATGTTTGTATGTTAAAAATTTTAATAAATTCTTCATAGAAGAGGTAGTAAGATTTTTTCAAATTTTGATATTGTCAATTGTCTTAAAAATGTTTGTATAGGTTGCATCAACCTCAATATACAGAAAAGGAACCTTGTTATGGTTTGAAAGGGACAATCGAGTTGGTCGAATAGTGAGTGCAAAGAATTTGAATTTTTCATAAATATCTATTTATTAATCTTTTGGATTGAATTAATTAATAATTATTTATCGACAAAAACTGTAGAATAACATCTAGCACGCACCTAAAGTAATGACTGCTTTAGCCTTCTACCTCTTATAAGAAAGCTTGTTACAAAGCCCATCCAGTGCGCACATAAGACGGATTGCGGGCTTCTATCATAATAAGAAAGGAACCTTGTTACAAAGCCCATCTTAGCAACGTAGTGCTTGGCATGTTCAAAATCACCATTCCTATCCGTTACAGTTACAGATGATTCTGAATTGACTTTTTGATTCTAAGTTCTGAAGGCAAGAACGAAACCCTTTCCCTCCCTTCAGAATCAGAGGTGACCTTTCGTTTTCCCGCTCTCGAGGTTTATATATAACAAATTTTCCATTCTTCTCGGGTGGGTCACTTGTTCTTGCTTCTTGATTTGTGTGTCTGAATGTCCTTGTTTGGGATGATTATAGCAGCTGCATTTTGTTTTCTTTTGAATTCTATAAAATTATTGGTTGATTTGCTTCTTTCTTTGAATCATGCAGCAAGGATTTGAAGCAATGGTTGGAAAGGCGGGTGCATGTGAAGAATGTTCGCGGTTTTGTCAGTTGCTTCATTGGAGCAAGACGGACTTAGAGCCCAGGGTGACCCGTTTCTTCAAAATCATGATTGGTCAAGATTTTAATGAGGCTCTGGTTCGTAAAAATTTTACGATTTTTGTTCTTTCGTTTCTTTAATCTTACAGTTTTCTTTTCTTGATCGTGCAATACAGAATACCACTGTTAAAGTAGTATAGGGAGAAATTTAATAAAAATTAGCAGTGCGCTAGTTCATCAGATGCTACTTTGAAAGAGGAGGGGGATAATATTTTCTAGTGTTGCTTTCCCTCGTTGGCTTTTGTTTTTACGGTAGTGAATAGACGACTGGGGGATTTAATGGGAAATTTATTGTTGTTGTGCAAAGACGTGGGATGGATTGTAGTATGCATGACAATGCTTGTGAAGCATCAAGTATTAGCAGTTGTCATGCTTTGGAAATGTTTATTAATTTGATATTTCACTTTGAAGTTTGTTTCTTATTTTGGTCATTTAAATTTCTTCCAGGATCATTGAATTGAAGAATGTTTACGATTCATAGATTCGTAATGATGCTTTCTTAGGATTTCAATTTGAGGGATTTATTTTGTCCTGATCCTGTAATGCTATATGAGTAAAGGAACTCAAATTCCTTGCATTTATTTACGTATAGATCATCAATGGTTGGTCAATTCCAGTCTGTGTTATTGTTTTCACTCATATATTTTCCAGCTAGGTTATACCCAACACATTTCTTCTGCCCAATCTTCTGAATATATTTCTGGATGTATACACGGAAACCCTACCTAGATTTTGCATTGCTGTATTTTGTTTAGTATTAGCTCCACATTAAGATCTATTTATTGCTTATTTCCTCTCATTTGTGGTTTTAATGCGACAATGTATTAATTTATGTTACTTAAGTTGGCTGTGCATGTGTGAACAACTGCATGGAGCACGTGAAAATTCTTGTCAAGTACATTTTACATTAAGATTCTTCTTGAATTTATGATAAAATTGATTACCTCTCTGAAGAAAATGTAGATAAGTTTTTATAAATAATAATACTTTTGGGATTTAACAAATTACATTGTAAGATATTTGTAGTAGGGTTTAGTTATTTATGTTGGTGGTGCTACAAAATTGCCTGCTGCAATCTTTCTGAAAAGGGAAAGTGGAAGGACTTTTGAAGATATCCAGTTAACATTGTATAGGTTTAAGCTAGCTGGCTCTCTAGCTTTTGTTTTTGTCATGTGGGGAGCTTGAATCTGCAAACCTAGTTCTTTTATTGTGTTCAGAGTTCCTTAAGTATGTGATCCATATCTTGATTCTTTGCCCATCTTTTGGTTCATTTTTGTACGTATCTTGTATTATGAGTCTGCCCCAATGGTGCAATATTTTTTAACTATATTTATTTATCATAAAGATCTTATCGATGTTTTGCTGGAAAGCCAGATATTTACTACTGGCAGAAAGGGATTGTACTAGCTTAGACAACTACATGTAATTGAAGCAGATATCAATTTCAGGCTGTTGGTCAAAATATTGAAAAGTTTTCTTGCCATTGTGAATACTCTTTATTTTGTCTCAAATGACAGAATTGGCACCTTCATATTGCGATTATACTTGCTGTTTATTTTTTCCATGTGGAAGCACCTTTATCTCTTCTACTACTTCAAGTTTCATGTAAATTACTTACTGGCATTAGCAGTTGTGTATAAACGTTAAGATTTCCTACTTCCTGAAATTTCAACAGTTTTTGCCTCCCAAATTTGCTACAACTGTGAAAGACTTGGTAGATCAAGAGACCAAACTTGAGGATTCAAGTGGGGTTTGTTGGCCTGTAACATTGTCGTATTACAAGGGCTTGCTTTCTTTTCATAAGGGCTGGTATGAGTTTTCAGTTGATAAGGACCTAAAATTGGGAGATTTTTTGGTAGTTAATCACATCAAGGGAGGTCACTTTGTTGTTCAGGCATTTGGAAAAGATGGTTGTGAGAAACTAAATGCTGCTAGAAAACATCCACCAGCTAAAAGAGCTTGGAGTAGTGAAATGATAGCTGCTGAGAAGATGCCAGGTCAGGCAACTTGCAGAGATGCAAGAAAAAGAAAGAGTTCGAGCACTTCAGTTCAAATCCAACCAACAAAAACACAGTGCACTTCAAATTGCAAAGGTGGAAATGAAAAGCAGATCTGCATGGACAATGAGCTTTATTTGATGGTAGATCGAGATGCAGAATATCTTCAAAGTGACTATAGGGCATGCCTATATGACTTATCAAGCTTTGAAATGCAACAAAATATATGCTTTGCTAGTAAGAATAGAATCCGTATACATGGACAAGAAGGCAGTCCTGATCATGCTCAGACAACTGTGAAATTTCAAGCAGAGGGGAATTTAGTAGATAAGGACCATATTAAAGCAGTGGTCTTGAGCACGGAAAAAGAAATCCCCAGTAATACTGATGTTGTTGAGCATAACAAAGATTCAGGACCCATTGCTAACATATTACTTGAGTGTGATGAAGTTCAATTGGATGGCCCCTCTGATGATCTTCCTTTGGTTGCTTCTTCAGCAAGACTGGCTGATAATTGTATAAAGGGTGATGGCATATCAAATGTGACCATCATGCCCCAGAGTTCAGAGACAAGTAGTTTTAGTGTTCCCCGAAGTCCCCAGAGCAGCAGCAAAAAATTGAGTGAGCTACTTTCTTGTTCATCTTCTGTCAAAGAGATATGCTTTATTTGTGCTGAATCTATACCATTCGTTGTTTAACTCAAAAAAATACTTCATATTAGACATTCATTGGAATCCTCCTTAAACTAATCAAGTTGCTTTCCTCATTGCTAGCCTCATATAAATGGGTTCAATTTGCTTCAGAAACCTTATATCCAGACACGGATCCATCAGTTTCTGATGGGGCAGGATTTTTTAAAAATTTGATGCTTAGAACACTGAATATGATGTGCATTTCTCTATCAACTTAAATTTTATTTTTATTCCATTTTTCACTAATAATTAGATTTTTTTTTATTTGTGCTAAACATATATAGGCGTTTATGTGCATACTGTGTGACACGTGAACTTAATAAATTAATGTATTAAACAAGCACTTCCAGATACGATGAAAAATATTAGATCTTGATCTTGATGAGGTTTACCCTAATTAATCATTTATAGGCATGTAACCATAATATATATTTTTTTAAATCTTATTCTTGATTTATTCATTTACTATTTTGGGTTTTTCAAATTCAATTTAAGTTTTATTTTATATATATATTCATAATTTTATTTTTTGCACATGGTTTTGTATGCAGAGAAAGAAATTCAAATGGCAAAGAAAGATAAAGCTGAGATGAGACAGCAAGCAGCATCTGATTGTGGCCGAAAGAGAGGTATTGGATGTATTTTCATGTTTTCTTGGTCTTTTTACTGACATAATATTGGATTTCGTAATGTATGCAAATGTTTCTCTCCAAATGAGAGTGAACTTGGCATTTGGCTCCCTAATTTCATCTTAAATGCAGTGCTGGGGCCATTTACCACAGGGGAGGGTGGCGGTTCTGTTGCAGATCCAAAGATGAACAAAGTTGTGAAAATTGAGCCAGTCGATTCACTTGATGTGCCCTCAACAGTTGCAGCAAGCTTCACTTGTTTGGCAGATACTAATGGCCATGCCTACATCGTATGTTTCTCATTGACTTATATTCTTAATCTATTGATGTAATAATCCATTTCTTGGACAAAACATCAGTTGCAGCCTCTCTAAGCTATTTAGTTGTGCACGGTGTTCTCTTCTTTTTCTACATCTTTTGAATCAAGCTCCACAGAAGTGTAGATGTATAGATTATGGCAAAAAACAATTTCCTGAAATCAACATTGAGATATCTGAAATACTATTTAATGTGACCACATCAAAACCAAGGTTCATGTGTCGATCCTTTTTTGTGCTTTTTTTATTTGATGAATAGGTCCATGTATCAATGAATTCATAATACTTGCCCATGTTAGCCAACCAATTTTTTGTACACTACTGTTTATATACCCATTCTTTTTTCAAGTGACGACATGTTTAAATAAGGTTGGAGTACAGGAGCTGCATACGGTCATCAGAACCCTCTGATTTGTGCAACCCTTGGTTTTTCTATTCTGATGTGGCTGTTTACAGGTTTATTAGGTTCCATTTGCTCCCATGAATTTGTACGTAGCAGGTTACATTAAGTTTATTTGTGATATCTGTTTTTGAGGTTTTGGTTACTGAAGTTTGAGACATCTATAAACACCTAAGAATTTATAGTTCATTGAAAATGCCATCAAGAACTCCTGTGCAGATTCACATGAATCTCGAGGGAAAAAGCTGCATTTGAAAGCTTTCTTAGTTATCTTTCAATAAAATTTTGAAAAACACTTTTTTGGCTGATGGGATATACAAAAATGAAGGGGATTGACAGAAGTGTTTTGTGCAATGGAAGCCAACTAGGTCAGCTAGAGCTGTATAAATGAAGGGAATTTTGATAAACCTAATTAGGAAGAAATAATTCATTGGCTACCATTTTTATGTGTACAGTAGGCTTCTGCTTTACCCCGAAGCATGTATTCATATTTCCAATTTGACTTTGATCTCGCCTGGCTGCAAATACTCTAGTTTGCAAGCAAATAAACTAATCAGCTTGCTTGCTATTAACCCCCAAACCCTCCCCTGCCCCCCACAACACCAAAACCAACTAGTTACTTAACTTGGTACTTCATCTGATCCAGGTGTAAATGAGACAATTTTACTATGCTTCATGCTTACGTTTGTGCTTTAAGTATAGAAATTTGCAAAGAATACCTGTAGTGACAGCGAAATTTGCACAAAGCATCAGTCCCAGATTGGTCTTCATGAATACTTAATGCATGATGCATGTTTTGTTAGTCAATTGTCCTGGAATTTGATTAATGATTCAACTCAAGCAAATAGCAAACACAAAGATAACTTTTGTTGAAGCTTGCTGGGTTACAAAATGAGATTTCTAATTGACAATGTTACTGTAGCCTCTGCTCTCAAAATACAACTAACCCCTTTGACTTCTCTTCCATCTGCAAATAGGTCTTAATGTGAAAACACAGAGCCAGGGGATCAAGGAACTGTATTTCTTTCAATCTGGGGTTCCTTACATCCGGACACTCAGAAAAAGGTTGCTATTGGTATAAATGTTGGAGAAAAGTAACAAAGGAAAACTCTTCAATGTTTAATAGTCATATCAAACCAGTGTCTGCCAAAAGAGATGGACTTTGGTAAAGGTCCATCATTTTATTTATTTATGTCTATTCTACATGTTCTACTTCAACATGTGTGTCAAAATTTCATTTTCCCTTTTCATCTTGTAGTGTCATTTGGCACTGAACATGATCTCCATAACATGAAGGTAAAAGTAAACCAAATTATAGAAGCAAAGTAAGAATATCAGTTAAGGAATTCTCACCAGTTGCCCACTCTGCTGTGTCGTTCTTCTGAATCTTCCTGAATTTTTTTCCCTTTTTTTTTCATCTTCATGCTTCTGTAGAATTTACCGGATCACTTGCCATCAGTCAGATTTCTGAGGGGCGGACTGGGTAAGGCAGCTGTCATTCTTGAAGATCCAGAGAGAAGAGAATGGGTGGGTGTTTATCAACAGAAATTTGGATTTCATGTTTTGCTAGCTCCATGGACCGAGATCCATGCAGAGAATGGCATTCAAGGTGGAGACCATTTGGTATTTACTCTGTCCGAAGCATCCCTGAACAGGTATAAGTTTGATGTTGTTTGCAAGCTGTCAGAGAATTGAAACTATCAGGTCTCCTTTTTCCAAAACTATCAGTTCATGTATTGCTATTCTTAAGTGTAAAGCCGAAGTTTCGGGAGATTTTCTGTTATAGCTGACTTTCGGCTTGCGAATGTTATTTTGAAGTAACTATGACAGTAGATATTGGTTTCTTTGTTCTGAATTTCTGGTGTGGGGTACGTTGTACATTATTAAGAAGATATGAAACAATTTGCTAGCCTACGTTCTTGCTCAGTCTTAGTTCTCATTTATCTTCTTTATTGGGGCTAAAAAGTGTTTCTTGATTTTGTTCAAATGCCCTCAAAGCTATCAAATTTCTTTCGTCCACCTTCCTCCTGATTTTTCTCTCTCTCTGAAGGTTTCATTGCATTTCATGATAAGTTGCTTGTCTGCCTTCTCGAGGAAAATTGATGACCTGTGCTCCAGAGTAGCCAAATGTCTTTGTTTTCCGACAACAATTTGCCAAAAACTTCCTTATGCTGCATTTGAGCTCTACTGGTACAGCTATCAAATATTTTATTATTTCCGGTGAAAACAGAGATGCTGCCTTTCAAATGCTGAAACACAAATATCAGCCAAACGTAACTTGCCTATCTTGGTAGGCAGATTGGCCTAAAAAATAGAATTGTGCTTCAAATTAACTCCTAAGGCTGCTAAAAAGTCAGCGCAATGTTGTTCTTCCCTTGGGAATAGCTGGTTAGAATTTTCCTTTCCATTCAAAACGGTCAAGCGATCCGAGAGAATGGCTGTAAAATTGTTAGGATACTCCCCGTATGCTCTTTGCTGCCCGATCATTGTTGAGCTTGACATAACTTCTTCAATAACAACCTCTTCATCAATAAACTCCAAATCTTCATCGGCATTTTCATATTGGCTTTCTAAGTCATCATCAATGGTTGTCTTCATTTGGTTCCTCATTCTTTCTCAAACTCTTCTTTACACTTTTGAATTAACACAAATTGGCTTGTGCCTTCTTCTTTTAGCTTCTCTTCTTTCCCAAATTCTAATGACACCATTTGCTCAAACTTTTCACCCTTTTGTTCTTGAAGTTTTCCTTTTAGCTCATTACTCCTTTTCTCTTGTTCTTACAACCCCGCTTGTTTTATGTCTCTTTTTTTTCTTGGAATTGTACTTCAACTTCTAGTACTTGTGTATTCATGGGTTCCATCTCTTAAGTTGTTTTGTCAATTTTATTACAAGAATTTCAAGGACAATTCTAGTGGAGTGTGACCATAGCTGCAACAATGCTCTTAAGGAATTGCACCAATCCTTTGTAAATCATCCCTTCCATTTCTTTGTTGCTATTTCTCTATTTAATCCACTAAAAAAACCTATCTCTTGTAGCACAATCATTCTCTACAACGTTAGACCTCTTCACAATTACCTCCAATTTTTTGTTGTATTTCTCTACACTTTTTCTCCCTTGTTTGAGTGTGTGTAGTCTTTGGTAAAGTTCATTGTAATAATGGTTGGGCACAAACATTATCTTCATTAGATTTTTCAACAATTCCCATGAAGCCACCATTTGTTCCCCCATTCACCTTCTTTGTATCGTCACTTATTCCCACCAAACAAAGGCATATTTAGAAAATCCTAAAATTGCTAACTTCACCTTTGCTTGACCTCTATATCCATAGCATTAAAAAAGGATTTCCATTTATTTCTCCACTCAAAATACTTCTACGGGTCTCTCTTCCCTTGGAATGCAGGTACTTTCATTTTTATGTGCTTCATCTCTCTTTTCTCCTCATTCTTCTTTCTTATTTGCAAGTTACCCTTGGAATTCACCACTTCCACTTGGATTTGGCACTCAATAACCACTATCATAAGCTTCATCTCCACTTTCATACATGCTCTCATAATCGTATTCACATTCCCAAACATATTTAGCAGTCCTATTTCCACTCCTCCTAGAAAGGAAAATTCCTCACAATTCACTCCCACATGTGTATACAGTCAAAGGGTATTCATTCAATCACTCGTGTTTATCTCTCTTCTTATCTTTTGTTAGAATAAGCTCATTCTCTTACCTTTTTCCAATTACTTAATTTTTCAATAAGTTCTTTTTACAAAATTTCCTTAATTACTTAGGATGTAAAACCTCACCTAAACCTACCCTAGAATTAGAGGGATAGGATGCATTTCATGGCATATCGCATAAAAATATAATTACTAGATGAGTTTGTGTGTTTTAGATTTGTTATATGTGGTTTATATGGCATATTTGTGCTTGTCGAGTATTGAGGGTAATTAGGGAATTTTGCTCAGAGGAGAGAGAAGGAAAGAATTAGGAAGTAGGAAGGAAGAAAAATAAGTTGGAAAAATAAAATTAAGAATCAATATAGTTAAGTGGATAGAGTTTTGTAGCTAATTCCTAAGGTCTTAAGTTCAAATTCCTTTAACTATGTATTATTTTTAATTATTCTAACAATGTTTGAATTTTATTTCCTGCATTTCATGAAATTAGGAATGATGTCTTGGGGAAGATACATTAGTAATATTCTAACCTTTTGATCTTGTCCTAAAAGAAAATCTAGAGAAGTTTCAATCTCCATTGTTTTAGTAATCCATGTCCTAACATGTTTGAATTTAAAATATTCTTATTTCTTGAATTCTTTTAATTTTCTTATAAACTATTTTAGATTATCTTAGGCTTGAATTTTTAAAAGAAAAATCCCAACTCTTGGAGATAATTTGGCTGAAACTTAAGAGGAATAATAGGGTGGTTTGTTCTTCAAATTAAATCACCAAGTTATTTACCTAAATAACTACAACTAAAGATAATTTCCAGCTTTTTACTATAACAAGAACCACCAAAATGTTGGAAACAAGCATGAATATTTTGGTCCCTTCATAGCTTGTTTAAACCAAAAAATTTTCAGCAAAACAAGTAAATGCCATAGACAAGAAACTTTGGGTATTCAACACCATGAATTTGTTGTTTCATGGTTCTTGTTCTTCTTCAAGATGGTGGCTGAAAACCACCATTATTAGACCATGAAACACTCCTATTTTACAGCTGCAAATCTATTAAAAAAAAAAAAAAAGTCAAACTCTTGCTAACAAACCACCTAGATCTTATCACTTCTTCTAGCTAGCTAAGCAGAATTTTTTTCCAGCTTTTCTAATCTTCAACTAGCTAGCATTTCTCTTCATTTTCTTCTTCAATTCTCCTTCATTCCTTTACCACATTTTTGGCCATACTAGGGACCTAGCTGAACATCCTTTCTTCTTCACCAACCTTGGCCAACAAAACTCCATTAAAGCGCCTAAAAACTATCCTAGTTTCTCTCAATTCAAAATACTTTGAATTTGAAAATTAAAACCCACCTTTTGTTCCATCAAACACTCACCTATCTAACAACCAATCCTATCAAATGAAACTAGAAATTCTGCACTCGAGAACACGGTATCCAAGAACACTCTCCCACTTCATCTAGCTTTCTCTCCTATTCCCTCGAGAACACCAAGAACACACACTACCCACCTTCAACCATTTAGTCACTTCTAAACATCCTAAACCACTCTAGAACCTTCAAATAAACTAGAGATCATCATATTCTTTCCTTTAGTACACTTTATAACACCAAAACATCCAAAGTGCACCTTCCATTTGGATTGAACAAGCATTTTTTTTTAGCCAGTCAAGAAGAACACTATAAGGTAAACCAAGTCCAAGCTTCCTCTTTCTTTCTTTCCTTTTTACTTCCATTTCTTCTTATTCTCTTCTTCATTAGGGGCCAACTTAGACTTCTTCAAACCTTGGTCTCCCAAAGGACTCATCAAGGCATTCAAGGTCTCAATTGTCAAAGTGTTATCTTCAACTTAGATCGATTATCAAACAAGTATTTTGTCCTAAACTCCCTCATTTATTTTTGAACTCAAGATTATTATGATGATGGATTATTGATATGATGATGGATGATCTAGTAGTGTTGGGGAAAATAAATACATGTTTATATGACGTAGATGATTTTATGATGTATAGATTAAGATGTGTATTAGGGCTATTCTATGAAATAGATTTGTATTTTGATTTTAACATGACGTTATGATATGTTATGAGTATATTTGTGAATTGGGGCTACATGACACTAGCATGAGATGATATGGTGGATAGGGAGATTGTTGCTAATATAATTTTGCTAAAGCTTTAATATTTGTGGATCTTGCCATCAATTACCATGCAAACATCTATATGGCTAATGATATTACTTTTGCTATGAAAATTGTTATTATTACTTTACTTGTATGATTACTACTTTATTTATTAATAGCAAATTTATTATTACCTTTAATACTAATGGTAATATTATTGCTACTTTTGATACTTAAATTGTTGTAATTACTTTTATCATTAACATTACTACTAACATTGTTATTTTTAATAATAATATTATAAGTATTATTATTGGTATTGCTATTTTCAGGTATCACCGATATTATTAATATTACTATTATTATTACTTAACGTTTTTATTTCAGAGAAATACTAATAAAATTAATATTATTAATATCACTATTAGCCATAATATTTTTATTTAATGATATTTTTGTTAATATTAATATAATAAATATTATTACTATTATTTTTATTAAACATTATTATTTTTCTTTAAAAAATAATAAATATAAATATGTACATAGTAATATCATCATTACTATTTTCTTCTCTTTATAGCGATAATATTATCTATAAAATTATCAACATCTTATCAATACTTTTGACGGTATTATTATTTTTTGTTATACTCAATTAATACCTAGGTCACTTACTTATGTTACTATAGTATCAAATTATTATGATATTAATGTTAACCTCTAAATATTTTATTAATTAATTTGATAACTCCTACACCATTAACATCATATTTGAGTATTACTATTGATTATGTATATGTAAAGTTTAAAGTTATTTGTACCTATGCAATTTTATTGCTTAGTTGTGCATCAATAGTGATATATACCCTGTATTTACCCCAAACCGGGTTAGGTTGCCTTGAGCAAGATTTGGAGGATTATTTTGCCAAGTGGAATCAAAAGTTCAAAGTAAGTTATTGCATAAATATGTTTGGTAACAAAAGCGCTTCTGTAAGTCAAATACACGGATTGCCGTGGAAGATGTACTTTGGAATGCAATTATGGACAATTTATTCCTTTAGCTAAAATAAAGTAATTTTAGTCAAGAATACAATTTTCCAAGCTAAACAATAAATTTTCCTTAAACAAATTTTTATCTAAGGTTGTTCAAAAACCATAATTACTACTTTAAAGAAAGATCTTCATTGATTTTACTTTTGCTAAGTGGAATAAACATAACATTGAGTACTCAATAAGGGTAGACTATTAGAACTAATCTTTGAAGGGTTGGGTAAGTCTCTCAGTAGGAGGCCACCATTGAGGGGCGAGCTCTGCCTACACAAGATGACAGTTCTTGTTGGTCAGGCCGGTCCGAGATAGCAGTATAGTTCAGGTGGACTGTTTATTTTTGGAGTGGACAACTGGTACGTTTAGATGTAAAGATGGAGGAGTATCTCACCCGGTGAGCCATACACTCACCTTGTGTCAGAATGCACAAAGTGTGGCATTCTGATTGTTCTCTTGTCATGGTGCACAATGTGTGGTGCCATGTCCATTCATAATGCATGGTTTCATAGTCAATTTTATTTGAGTAGTTATTTCTTTAAAAATTGAGTACTTTTACTTTACAAATACTAATAATGCACCACTCAGTGTTCAAAGATAAATTTCTGGACTTGCACACTTTTTGTTGTGACTTGTTCAAACTAACATACATGAAATGTTTTCTTACATTATCATGAGCACACACAGGACTTATTGGGAAATATTTCTCATCACCTTTTTATGTCATGTCTTTAGGTTGATCTTGCTTTGAAGGTTGATTTGCTCTGTGTTGCCTTGAGTTTTGAAGATTCATTTGATTGTATTTGTTTCTTGAGAGATTTTAGTTATTATTTAATTATTTTAAGACTTATATAAGTATTATTTTTTTGGACTGTAATAAGTTTATGATTAAGTTATTTCTTTCTATATTTCTATTACCTAGTTATAAAGACCATTTGTCCTAAGGACGGGGCGACATCCCCTTCCCTTTTGGGGTACGTAAGTAGTGGGGTGTTACAAGTGATATTAGAGCCTAGGTTTAGGTATCTATTGACAATATTTGATTTATTACTTTAAGTTTTATAATCTCTAATAGTAATATAGGTGTTCTGTTTGTAGAATGGTTAAGAGATTCGCGTTCGTTACCCGAGATTGGCCTTTTATGTGTGGTAGAACACCTACTCCAGTTCCTATAGTAGACCTATCCTCTTCGGGCATAGAACTCGAACCTGGGTCAGATTGATTTGAGTTAGAGAGCAGTGACAATAAGATGGAGATTGAGGTTTCCAACCATATTATGCCAAATGATAGTAAGGAAGAGAAGATGGAAGTTGAGGTTGTTGAACTAGAGTTACCCGAGCAGGAAGGACGAGTTGAGGATGTGCAGGCAGTAGACCCTCCAATACCAGTGGTTGATTTAGTCTCAGATAGTGAGGCTAAGGAGGAAGCTCCTGATCTTGACTTGCATGGTGAGGAAGGAGAGGAGATAGGTGATGCTGATGGCGAGGGAGGTGAGGAATTGAGTGATGCTGACAAAGAGGGAGGAGAAGAGATGGATGATTCTACTAGTGAAATAGAAGGGGGGATGGAAGAGTTTGATGAGGAGGAGAAAAAGGTAGTTGTGCCTCCGCAGACTCCACCAATAGGAGAGTTTGACATTACCCATTTTGGCTTTGACTTTGAGGAGTCCGGTGAAGAGGGACCCAGTCAGAATGATAGACTTACCTCGGGTATGAGAGCACTTCGAGAGTCAGTCTTAAGGGCGAAGGATAAGGGAAAAGAGAAGGTGGATGAGAGTCCTAGGAAGAGTGGAACTAATGGTTGTACACTTAGGTTCGGATTAGGAATAGACTGCAAGAAGAGAAGAGAATGATGGTTCGAAGAATCTATTTCTGACTACTCGAGTGACATTTAGAGTAACAAGAAGACTTAGTGATGTAATTTGTTGATTAGGAAATCTATTTATTGAGCTCATGGCTTTATTTACTTTCTTGGCTGTAAGAATTTGATTCCTATAGAGGTATCATTTGTGATATCCAATTTCTTTGTATTAAAGTATGATTTATTTTCAAAACTTTTGATTATTTCACTTATTTTTAACCAAAAAAAAAAAAAAAAATCTCATATGTTCAATGAGTGAGCAAAAGTTATATATGTTATCTTTGCACTATATGTTTGCATGTATATGTATGCATTTGTCGACCTATAATTATGGCGACGATAATGAAAGATGGCACCTAGATGTAAAATTACAGTAAGAGGCAAAACTGGCCATGTCAGAAAACTTTCAACACTTGAAGATGAGCCAACAAAGCACAGGCAGCCAGATGTGGGAAAAGAGCACAAAGAAGAACAAGAGACAGAACCGAAGGGATTGTCTAAGGTGATAGTTGGATAGGCCCGATTAAGACCCCGCCACTGAATTCAGCCAGTTGAGGAAATATAGTTATTAGAAGAAATAAGTTAGAGCTATAGGTGATGACCAAATTGGTTGAGTAGAGAGGACGTGAGATCGGATGTAGCCATGGTGCCAGGTTAATTCTTTATTTCTCTTGAAAGAATATGCTATTTGATATTTGTTTTGCATAGTCTATATATATTGTGTAGTGTACCATTCATTTTGAGTAGTTATAAGCTAAACCATAAGAGTCGAATCTATTAACTGTGAATAGTATAGATTTTCTTATTAATTAGTTAAGCATCCTTCATCATGCAAGGAAGTAGGGATCTATAGATTTGATTTGAATTTTTAGCTAGAAAAGTAAAATTTATCGAGAATCTAACTCATTTTTCTTTTGAGGATTATGGTAGCATATTAGGCATGGAATGATGGTCGAAGCAAGGAGTTAAGTTGGTTATAGAGATAGAATAATGCACCTTTGTGGATTAGATGGGTATGATTAAATTTTAGAAGAGGTAAGGTGAAGGAAGTATAGATTATAATACTTAGAGCGAAGGTTCATAAACTATTATTGAAGGAATACTAAGGATATCTAGCATGGTGTTGTAGCCAACGGACCCAGTAGTAATGGTATAAGAAAAGGATGAAATTTTAAAGCTATGTATAGACTAGAGAATATTGAATAGTTCGGTCATCAAGGATATATATAGTTACTTCTAAGTTAGACTTGAGATAGGGATATCATTAAGTATGAATTTGAGAAGGGAATATACCTGAGATTGCAACTAACATTGGGGATAGGTACTAAGTATAGGTGGTGATATCATACTGATTGACAAAAGATCTAATGCTTATGGAGTAGATGCATAGGATTTCAATCCTACTTTGATAATTTTATAGTGACTCTTTAGATAATACTTAATGTATTTTGAATGCCATTATGGACATGGAATAGTTGAAATTGGTGATAGAAATTGGAGATAGCATAAATTTCAGTTAAGTTTGGTAAGTAAAAGTTTAGTTGAGCATAGTTATATTTCTAGAATGAGAGGTAATCAGGGACAGTTTTAAGGTAGCCCTAGCAAAGGTAGACGCTGCATGGGATGTCATCAAGTAGTATATCCAAGCAGGATCCTAGGTTCACTACAAGATTTTAGACTAAGTTCCTAGAGATAATGGGATCAACTTGGAAGTTCTATACTGCAGCATATCCTTAAAACTGATAGCCAGACGGAGAGACTTATTCAGGTATTGGAAGGCATGATGAGGGTATAAATATTGGACTTTGTGGATAAGTAGACTGAATGCGTGCCACATGCAAGTAAGCTTACAACAACAATTACCGATCTTCTATTGGTATGACCCTATATGAAGCGTTGCAAAGACAAACAAACATGTTAGGTACTATTATGGTAGGGATAAATAGAAGATAGGCAGATTATCAAATCCGATAAAGTTTGTATTCGAGAAATGGCGGACAAGGCAAAAGTAACAAGAGAAAAATTGAAGGCGACTCAGAGTCGGCAGAAGGGCTATGCAAATGATAGGAAGAGAATATTAGAATTGACACCTACAGATTGGACTTACTAGTCATTTTGTTGGGATTACGAGATGTGTTTCATATATCTTAGCTAAAGATGTTCGATCCTGATCCAAAACATCTTTTAACGACGAGCCTTTACTATTGCAACCTAATTTGAGTTACATGGGGAAACTGATTACGATTCTAAATTGAAGCATCAAGACTTCTTAGAATAAGTAGATACCAAAGGTGAAAGTGTTATGAAAGCATCATGATACACAAGAAGTCAGCTGAATTATTGCAACCATTGCCAATACCAAAATGAAAATGGGAGGAGCTAATGATGGACTTCGTCATCTGGCTTACCTATATCAAAGACCAAAATTTGGGTAGTGGTTAATCGACTAACGAAGACAACACCCTTTATCCCTATAAGTGTATGGGACTTTATGGAGAAGTTAGCTCGGACATATGTATAGAAAATTGTAAGTTGCAAGAAGTATTCTCAAGTATTGTTTCTGACTGAGACCCGAGGTCTACTTCATGCTTTTGGGCAAAGTTCCAAATATCTCTAAGTTTTAATTTGAAGTTTAGCATGCCGGCACCTAAGATGCCATGGGGGAAACAAAAGAATGGAAGAAGCAAAAATATCCTGACTTGAGAGAAAGGTACACACTGAATTTCGGGACAAAATTCTTCTAAAGAGGGGATAATGTAAAATCCCACCTAAACCTACTCTAGAATTAGAGGGATGCCGGCACCTAAGATGCCACGTGGGAAACAAAAGAATGGAAGAAGCAGAAATATCCTGACTTGAGAGAAAGGTACACACTGAATTTCGGGACAAAATTCTTCTAAAGAGGGGATGATTGAAAATCTCACCTAAACCTACTCTAGAATTAGAGGGATAGGATGAATTTCATGGCATATCGCATAAAAATATAATTACTGGATGAGTTTGTGTGTTTTAGATTTGTTATATGTGGTTTAAATGGCTTATTTATTTTTGTTGAATATTAAGGGTAATTAGGAAATTTTGCTCAGAGGAGAGAGAAAGAAAGAATTAGGAAGTAGGAGGGAAGAGAAATAAGTTGAAAAAAAAAAGAATTAATATGGTTAAGTGGATAGAGCTTTGTGACTAATTCCTAAGGTTTTGAGTTCAAATCTCTTCAATTATGTATTATTTTTAATTATCCTAACTAATGTTTGAATTTTATTTCTTGCATTCCATGAAATTAGGAATGATGTCTTGGGGAAGACACAATAGTAATATTCTAATCATGTGATTTTGTCCTAAAAGAAAATCTAGAGGAGTTTCAATCTCTATTGTTTTAGTAATCCATGTCCTAACATGTTTGAATTTAAAATATTCTTATTTCATGAATTCTTTTAATTTTCTTATAAAATATTTTAGATTATCTTGGGCTTGAATTTTTAAAAGAAAAATCCCAACTCTTGGAGATCATTTGGCCGAAACTTAGGAGGAATAATAGGGTGGTTCGTTCTTCAAATTAAATCACAAAGTTACTTACCTAAAGAACTACATTTTGGATATTCTTGTTATTGTAAAAAGCTAGAAATTATATTTAGTTCCTCTTTCTAGCTTGTCTTCGAAAATGGGCAACTTGAACCCTATTAATTCCTTTGCAAATCAAGCACTCCTTTTTGTGTACAAAAGCTGGAAAAAAGCATGAAGATTTTGGTCCCTTCATAGCTTGTTTAAACCAGAAAATTTTCAGCAAATCTAGTAAATGCCATAGCCAAGAAACTTTGGGTATTCAATACTAATTTATTCTTTCACAGTTCTTGTTCTTCTTCAAGATGATGGCTGAAAACCACCATTATTAGACCTTGAAACACTCCTATTTTACAGCTGAAAATCTATTCCAAAAAAAAAAAAAAAACAAAAAAAATTCAAACTGTTGCTAGCAAACCACCTAGATCTTATTACTACTTCTTGCTAGCTAAGCAGAATTTTTTTCCAGCTTTTCTAATCTTCAACTAGCTAGCATTTCTCTTCATTTTCTTCTTCAATTCTCCTTCATTTCTTCACCATATTTTTGGCCAAACTAGGGACATAGCTAAACATCATTTCTTCTTCACCAACCTCGGCCAACAAAACTCCATTAAAGAACCTTAAAACTCTCCTAGATTCTCTCAATTCAAAATACTTTGAATTTGAATATTAAAACCCACCTTTTGCTCCATCAAACACTTACCTATTTGGCAACCATTCCTATCAAACCAAACTAGAAATTCTACAATCATTTCCACAAGGATTTTCGGCCACACTATCCAAGAACACTTTCTTACTTCATCTAGCTTTCTCTCCTATTCTCTCAAGAACACCAAGAACACACACTACCCATCTTCAACTATTTAGTCACTTCTAAAAATCCCAAACCACTCTAAAACCTTTAAATCAACTAGAGATTATCACATTCTTTCCTTTGGTACACTTTATAACACCAAAACATCCAAAGTGGACCCTCTATTCAGATCAAACAAGCATTTGTTTTACCAAGTCAAGAAGAACACTATAAGGTAAACCAAGTCCAAGCTTCCTCTTTCTTTCTCATTTCTTTACTTCCATTTCTTCTTATTCTCTTCTCAATCTCTCTCTCTTGGCCGAATTCATTAGGGGCCAACTTGGACTTCTTCAAACCTTGGTCTCCCAAATGACTCAGCAAGGCATTCAAGGCTTCGAATGTGAAAGCGACATCTTCAACTTAGATCGATTATCAAACAAGTATTTTGTCCTAAACTCCCTCATTTATTTTTGAACTCAAGATTATTATTATGATGGCTTATTGATATGATGTTGGATGATCTAGTGGTGTTGGGGAAAATAAATGCATGTTTATATGACATGGATGATTTTGTGATGTATAGATTGAGATGTGTATTAGGACTATTCTTAGAAGTAGATTTGGATTTTGATTTTAACATGACATTATGACATGTTGTTAGTATATTTGTGAATTGGGGCTATATGACACTAGCATGAGATGATATGGTAGATAGGGAGATTGTTGCTAGTATGATTTTGCTAAAGCTTTAATATTTGTTGATCTTACCATCAATTAACATGCAAACATCTATATAGCTAATGATACTACTTTTGCCATGAAAATTGTTATTATCACTTTACTCGTATGATTACTACTTCATTTATTAATAGCAAAATTATTACTACCTTTAATACTAATTGTAATATTATTACCACTTTTGATACTTAAATTGCTATAATTACTTTTATCATTAACATTACTACTAATATTGTTATTTTTAATAATATTATAAGATTATTGTTGGTATTACTATTTCTAGGTATCACCGATATTATTAATATTACTATTATTATTACTAAACATTTTTTTTCAGAGAAATACTAATAAAATTAATATTATTAATATCGCAATTAGCTATAATATTTTTATTTAATGATATTATTGTTAATATTAATATAATAAATATTATTACTATTATTTTTATTAAACATTATTATTTTTCTTTAAAAAATAATAAATATAAATATGTACATAGTAATATCATCATTACTATTTTCTTCTCTTTATAGCGATAATATTATATATAAAATTATCAACATCTTGTCAATACTTTTGACGGTATTATTATTTTTTGTTATACTCAATTAATACCTAGGTCACTTACTTATGTTACTATAGTATCAAATTATTATGATATTAATGTTAACCTCTAAATATTTTATTAATTAATTTTATAACTCCTACACCATTAACATCATATTTGAGTATTACTATTGATTATGTATATGTAAAGTTTAAAGTTATTTGTACCTATGCAATTTTATTACTTAGTTGTGCATCAATGGTGACAAACACCTTGTATTTACCCCAAATAGGGTTAGGTTACTTTGAGCAAGACTTGGAGGATTATTTTGCCAAGTGGAATCAAAAGTTCAAAGTAAGTCCTTGCATAAAGATGTTTGTCAACAAAAGCGCTTCTACAAGTCAAATGCACAGATTGCCGTGGAAGATGTACTTTGGGATGCAATTATGGAAATTTTATTCCTTCTACTTAAATAAAATAATTTTAGTCAGCAAATAATTTTCCAAGCTAAATAATAAATTTTCCTTAAAAAATTTTTACCTAAAGTTGTTTGAAAACCATAATTGCTACTTCAAAGAAAGCTCTTCATTGATTTTACATTTCCCAAGTGGAATAAACATAACGTTGAGTTCTCAATAAGGGTAGACTATTAGGACTAGTCTTTGAAGGGTTTGGTAAGTCTCTCTGTAGGAGGCCACCTCTGCCTAGACAAGACGACAATTCTTGTAAATCAGGCTGGTTCGAGCTAGCTGTGCAGTTCAGGTGGACTAATTATTTTCGGGGTGGACAACCAATAAGTTTGAGTGTAGAGGTGGGGAGTATCTCATCCGGTGGGCCGTACACCCACCTTGTATCAGAATGCATAAAGTGTAGCATCCTAATCATTCTTTTGTCATGATACACAAAGTGTGGCATCCTGACTTTTCTCTTGTCATGGTACACAATATTTGGTTCCATGTCCATTTATAATGCACGGTTTCATAGTCAACTTTATTTGAGTGGTTATTTCTTTACAAGTTGAGCACTTTTACTTTACAAATGCTGATAATACACCACTCAGTGCTTAAAGACAAATTTCTGGACTTGTAGACTTTTTGTTGTGACTTGTTTAAAACTTGCATATATGAAATATTTTCTTAAATTATCATGACCACACACAGGACATACTGGAAAATATTTCTCATCACCTTTTATGTCATGTCTTCAAGTTTATCCTACTTCAAAGTTTGATTTGCTGTGTGTTGCCTTGAGTTTTGAAGATTCATCTGTTTGTATTTGTTTCTTGAGAGATTTTAGTTGTTATTTAATTATTTTAAGACTTGTACAAGCATTTTTTTTGGATTGTAATAAGTTTATTTTTATGTTATTTTCTTCTATATTTTCTATTACCTAGTTATAAAGAACCTTTGTCCTAAGGACAGGGTGACATCCTTGCTCCTTTTGGGTTACGTAGGGAGTGGCATGTTACATAGGAGCTATTCCAACTTAACAAGTCAATCTAACCCCCCCCCAAGGACAATTAACTAGGAGTCTTAGGGAACAAAAGGACAAGTCAATCAAAGGTGATTCAATGAAATAGAGAGTTCAACCACTTCAATCAATAAATGTAAGGAGTAACCAAGAAGCAATTAGAAAGAACTAGTTGATGTCATTCTATAATAAAAATCATAAATCGATATATATATATTAATACACACACACACACACACACAATATAATATAATATTTTTACTAACAAAAATCTGGATATATTTTGCTTGTTCTTGATATCACTTTAATTGAATAATGTCCAATTGTCTCATGTGAACATTGAAAATAAATGAAGTATAAGCTCTAATATGATTTTTATGAATTTTCAAATTTTGCTTGATTATTTCATGGAGTTTAGTTCACAAAATGAATCAAGAAAAAAACTATATTAGCAGCATTATATGACTATTTCAATCTTCTATCTATAAAAAATTGTATGTATGTATGTATGTATGTATGTATGTATGTATGTATGTATGTATGTATGTATGTATGTATGTATGTATGTATGTATGTATGTATGTATGTATGTATGTATGTATGTATGTATGTATGTATGTATGTATGTGTACATATAAAAGAATTTGGTTCAATTAATAAGAATAAATTTTGGGTATGATAAAATGTTTGAATGATTAGTATATATCTATAAATTTTAGTAAAGAATATAATTTTTTTTAATCAGAGATGTAATATCCACACATAGTACAATAGGTACAGTGAGATATAATAGATTTTTTTTTTTCCGCATCAGTGAGTGGCTACATTCCATTATATTTATTTTAATTTTTGAATGCTCGGAGATTTTGTAGTTATATAACAAAAATCGGAATTTGAATATATATATATATATATATATTTATTTAATGTATGTACTATTAATTGGAAAATTTTTTATATATTTCAGTTTAGTCAGTCATTTTTTTTTTGAAAATTTTCTTTTTTTTACCAAAACTTTTATCTTTATAACGTACAATTCGGTATCTTTTTCCACATATAATTCAATATTTTGCTCTGTTTTAATTGTTCCTATGGGATTTTTGTTTCATGATTATCAAGCATAATTTTTTTTTGGAGAAATAAAATGAAGAAAATAATGAAATGACCATTTTTAAATGCCAAGTACTGTTGTAGCAGTTTCCATCAACAATAACAAAAAATAACTTAAAATAAAAACCATCAACCTAAAAATATAACAAAAGGAAGAATGTAACATAGCACAAAAAAGCACATTTTGAAAAGCATTATTGCACCCAAAAAAGAAGTACTATTAGGCTCAAATAGGAAAAACAACACCTGTACTTAGATCTTAAAAGCACCTTTAAAAAGTGACCATAACGGCATAAAATAGAGCCGAACAAATTAGTCGTAAATCAACAAAAGCCATGCAAAAAAGTATCAGTGCCCAAAAAAAAAAAAGTCATTAATAATAATGTTTTTTGAAGACTAAAGAAAAACAATAGTTCAAAATAATCAAAGTCATTAGGGTAGAGAAATCCACAAACAAAATATGAAATATAGTTGAGTTTAGATGAAATTATTGCGGCAAATATGATAAAAGATAGCTTTAGTGGCACTTCTTCTTGATCACTCTACTTTGGACTTTTTCACAATACTTGCATAGCTTGATGCAGTTTCTTTATCAATCTCTTCCTGTATTGTCTCGTCAAACTTTCTTGAAGTGATCTTTTTGTTGTCCTTGATGCTTCTCCATCGATTTTGGATTTTGTTCAAAACATAAAGTTTGTAATTAGTTAGTTTTAGAATGAGTTATTGGTAAAAAAAAAAAAAAAGTTGTTTAATAGTTACCAATAGTAGAATTTCTTTTCTTTTGTTCAGTGACCAACATTGTTGAAATCTGGTTGAGTTCATCTTCCTCAAATAAGCAATGGAGATTATACTTCATTTATGAAGTTTCTAGTCAAATATGTGCTATGTAAATTTTTTCCTTTATATTTGAAAATGCATTATCCAAAAGAAGAGGAATGTCCACCACATGAATTGTGTAGATTATCATTTTTTTTTTGTTTATTGAAGTTTTTGTTTTAAATATTGTTTATCTGCTCATAAAGTTTCATTGCTTCCACAACACTAATTAATAAGATGTTCTCTACAGATTTACCAAATGCAATGACAGGCAATAGTAAAGAATCATCTAGCATCTCCATTTCGAAAGCGCATCTATACAATAGAAATGAATTGGTAAATGAGTATAATGTATTTGAAGTTAATAATCTTATTATTAATGCTGAATATGCTACATTGGTTTTATAACTACATTTTCTCTACAATTAATGCATGGAAAAGATTCCCAATTCTTGTGAAGTGCTTGAATGGTAGTTCTTGCAAGCTATATACCAGAACTTTTCTTGTAGATTATGTATCATTATAGATCCCTTTATCCACATAATCTAGATGTATATGTTTAAACCTTGTTAAATTAAGAAAAGAGAAAATTATAATATTCATAAAGTTACTTTGTGAAGGATGGATTTTACCTTCTCTTTTGGTTGAATTTCTACTATTAGGGCGATCTTGTCATTAGGGTGGAACAAAAGTGCTGGATTTAAATTATTATATATATAATTAGCAAGTTTTTTAGCAAAAATTTGTTCATTCTTTGTACTACTACATTAATGACAAACATAGATGCATTAATGCCCCACAATGACCAAAACAGCAGATGCAACATACACAGATACAATATACATTGCATACACAATAACATAGAGATATAGATGCAGATTATGGAGATATGCCAAATGTAAGAATATACAAGTAGCAATTTAATTTTATTAGAAATTGAAGCAATAATTAAGTCATTACAATTATGCATGTCACATTGTTTAACCAAAACTTCAGTTTGAACCCAAAAAAGGAAAATATTCGTGTAAGAAATTAAATCCCCCCCCCCCCCCCCCCGGAAGAAAAAAACAAAATAATTAATTAATATTTGGAAGGTCTAAGGCTTAGTGCCGAAAGCTATCTCGCTTGTGGAACTGGTGGATTTATAGTGATTATTAAAGTGTATTGATTCTTCAAATTCAATCTTGAGATCAAACTGTTGAAAGATTTTTTGAGTTTAATAAGTTATAAGTTTTGTGGGTATTAATGAGTTTTTATATAATTTGCTACCATTTATGCAAATTCCTATTCTCTGACAAGATATCACTGGCAGTATTCCTTGCATTGGTTCAAGGTGTCTCATTCTTCTTCTTTATATTTGTTCTATAATATCATTCGGATCGGATTAAACTTGATACATTAAATGAAGTAAGATTATTTTATTTGTATAGTTCATTTGTTATGTTTTTTTATAATAAGAATAAGAAGAATAATAATACTTTTATAACTTAGTCTTTATTGATGATAATAATATCTCTTTGCACATGACTTCCAAATCTAGATTCTTCCAAATCTATGACCACTTCCAACACATCTACACAAGTATAGAAGATTGATTGTTTAAGAAGAATAAGAATAATTTTCTAGAAACAGAAAAGTATAAGGATAGAGTCAATTACCCACTTTTCTTTTTTGATTAGCATAAAGTATGAAATTCTTAAATTATGTGTATTCAAATACTTCCTGAAATGTCTGCAACATATTATTTAGGGCATCTTCTACAACAGTTCTTCTTCCTAAGATAATCTATTGCTTTTAAATATTATCAATCCTATATGGGAACTTGCTAAACTACGGCATTTGACATGTAATAGCTCTTGTAGGGGACAAAATTTTCCCGATACGTGACCAAATAATGTGTCAATAGCCTTCGTTTAGGAAGTAGGAATAAATATACAAAATTAGTATTGATGGAGTAATGATGCATTTTTGTCTAGATTAATATAAAAAATGATTTTACCTCATCGTCAATGAAAATCATTTTTTGGTATATTTTCGCTGGAGAATTGATAGAGTTTTGGACCTGCATCTTCTCTTGGACGCAAACTTTTGCTGTATAATTTTTTGAGTTGATTGTGATGGATTTAACTAGAATGTTGATTCTTATGGTCTGTAAAAATGTTATCATTCCACATATATTTAATGATATATAGAATAAGGTAGTTGTTTCATTTAAACATATATAGTATGTAACTCATAATCAAGCATCCCGAATACATAATGCCATCGATTTACTGCAAATATATTATTTAACAATTATGTGTTAAAACTATAACTGAACTTTGTGTACCATCAATTGTGTGAACAGTTTGTGTAAGTATAAACACTTTTGGGTAAACAACATTTCTTGTTTGCTTTGTTTTACCTCTCTCAACAAATGTTAGTAGAACAATTAACACTTTAATATTTGTTAATCATTTTGCACATGAGAGAGCAACATAAAGCTGACCATGAGAAAACACTGGTTCTTGCAAATATATTTTGACACAATCTAATGTCTGTCCTTAAGCCTTGTTTATTGTCATTGGAAAGCACAACTGAATAGGGAATTGTGTTCATTTGAATGGGATACTCTATTTATCATCATGTTTTGATTGTAGAGGACTAGGATATAAAATAACAGGTTTCCCATAATATTCCCTCATAGCGATTTCAGCGTAGATAACATGTATCTACAATTCCTTGCAAATAAGACGTGTTCTGTAGCATAGGCCTTTTGTCAATCAATATTCCACAACAACATCACTTGACAATTCTTTTTTAATTTGAACTTATGAGAAGGCAAACCATTTTGTTGAAGACTATTCAAGAAACCTTTATAGTCAGCTTGATGTGTTGCATTAATCATCTTATCACTGCTTGCGTAGATCTTGAAGTTTCCATGGAATCTCTCAATCATTAGATCATTAATATCATCAACACAACTATTCTTTGTGATTAATAATGCTATTTTTATAACTCTTCTTAGATTAAACAAATAGAGTTAAGTCTGGAAACACAAATTCTACAAGTGTAACTAAAGATGTTTCTTTACCAATGAATGGAATTATCTTCTGTGATGGCAAATTGATATTGCCATTTGAATCAACATGTTCTATACCGCCGTTGAACCTTAAAAGATAAGTAGTGAATGCTGGATCATCAATTGCTTGCATATTCCGAGTAAGTTTGATTTTCTTCAAAAGTAGCCATATATAGGAGCATACTAGACTGCCTGCAATTACGAATTCCTTAGATGTTTTTGGTATCACTAGTAATATTTAATGAAAGTTGCCTCCAAAAGCAACTACTTTTCCACTAAAAAGTATCTGATTTCTTGTGATATCTTGCAATATAGTATCAAAGTTTTCAATTTCTTCTTCTTCTTCTTCTTTTTTTTTTTTTTTTTGCTATTGGAGCTTCATCCCAAATTATGAGCTTGGCTTCTTAAATTAGTTTTGTAGTGCTACTTTGCTTGCTCAATTGGCATCCATTAATGTCATTGCCCTCTAATGGAATCTTAAAGTGTGAAAGAGTTTATGGCCACTAGGTAGTAAAAAAGCTATAACTCCAGATGTTGCTATAGTGATTGCTACCTTTTGAAAGAATGGAAGCTAACAAAGTCTTGTAAAGGAATGTGTTTTCTGTACCCCTTGGTCCATCAATGAAGAAAGCAATTGTTTCATCATGGTTTGTTGCTAAGAGAATTTTTTCAAAAGTCATTATCTGCTCTAGATTCAATTTTGATTCATTTAAGAGATTATCTTCACTTATTGGGATATTCTTTTCACTTCTGATCTCTCTTATCAATCTTTCTTTATAAAACATTTTTATTGGAAATGAAACAAATTCGAAATCGTTGATAGATCTTCCCATAGATTGCAAATAATACTCTCTATCTTTAAGAACTTTTCTTTGAATTTCTTTCTTCGTAAGACCCATGATTTTTTATGAGTAGGATGAATCTTGACTTAATTGTTGCTCGAACTTTTCCCATAACTTCTTGGATTTGTCGAAGCACAATAAATAAGAATCGTTGGAATAATCACCTTAATGTGGTTAGCATTTAAAATTTTGTAGATTCTTTGAGGTAGAGTTCAATGTCACTATCTAGGTGCAACAAGCCACTCTCATATGTTGCTTCTCTAAATGAGGGCAAAAATTTCCCATTTGCTATTAGAAGGTCTTCAAAAGATGTTGATGCTTGAACAGGAGACAACAATAATATCAAATAGTATCTTTCATCTTTTGTTATTGATATGTAATCATTCTTCTAATAAACCGATATATTTGTCTTTTATTCTAGATTTTATCTTTTTCAGAACAAACAAAGTTCTCAGGGAACTCTTTGTATAAATGTTTTAAGTTATGCGCTTTTGCATTAGTGCTGTTCCTTGTGAAGAATTCTATGAGAAACGTACTTGTTATGTTGGGATTCTTTAAGAGATTTTTGATGTTGATGTTGTGGTCAAATGTGACAGGATGGTTGTTGGCAAATGGATTTGTAATGTTATTACTGCATGTGCCATTTCACTTAAATTGAAGCCATATAAACTCCATACCGCTTTTAGTGAGGAAATTCCTCTTGCAAATTGAAATTTCTTTACCTTATCTTGCTCTTCATTAGCAACTATCTGGTAACTTATTTTGTCAAGCCCCTTGCATATATACTTGCAAACATATTTGACCAGCTTGATTGTTGAGTAGATTTCAACATTCATGTGATAATGAAATAGTGATAATAAGTATGGATTGTAAGGTACAACCTAGCAATTGTCTAACATGTGATTCCTTATTTACACATTTCTTTCATCATTTCTCCTGCAATAATAAGGATAACTATCCTTAACTTGTATTGCGTATTCTAAACATTGTTTTGGAAAGTGGTTCTTACATTTTCCATTTCTCATATACATGGATTTTGTTAATTGCAGTCACCACAAGGCCTATGCATCCTATATTTTACAACAACCAAGGAGTGCAAGTAACTTTATTATTTTTTATCAAGAATTTCAACATAGACTAATCTGTCATAAGCTTTAGCATTCAATGGTTTTGAACCTTATTTCATGATCAAGAAGTAGTGAGCATGTGGTAAACCTCGTTTCTGAAACTCAATTACACAAACACAAATAACATCACCCAGAACATATATTTTCATCAATTGATCCTTCAGTAGATCAAGTTTTGCTTTGAATACTCTACATAGTAGATCTGGCCTATTTTGTACCAATTCAGTTGGTAGAAGATTTTCTTGTATTTATTTCCACATTTGGTTGCAAGTAACTATTAAGAATATGTCTGGCTTACCATAGCATTGTACTAAAGCCCTTGCATCGATGTATCTTTTACACATATCTCTTGGTCCACCAATGAAAGATGCTGGCAGTATAACTTTTTCCTCATATTTGATCCTTTTGTTTCACCAATAGAAATGAAATCAATTACATCTTGAAACAATCCAGTCCTAATATATCTTTGTTGATTTCTTTGAAAATAAAGCCTTTCTATTTCCATTTTTATGTACATATCAACAGCATATTGTTAAAGTAGCCTTCCACTATGAAGAATCATAGATTTATCATTGCTTCTTATTTGTAATTTGTTACAGTAATACTCATGACATGAAACTTTATTTCTTTTCTTCTTGCCTTTTTTACATTCTGCAGGAGAAGAAGGTATAAAACTCTGTTAGTAAGAAGTTCTCCATATTAATGAAATAATATGGGTAAATATTTTTTTATGTTGATTATAATAATTTAGAGTTCAATATGTGTTCTTTTAATTTATAATGTTCCTAAATTAGCAACACTTAAATGAATTATTTTAAAAATGAAAATAATATATTGTTAGCAAGATGTCATATAACAATTACTTCTAAAAGATTAACAAAATATATTTTATTGAATAGAAAATGTACATGCAAGAATTAGTTTTATTTTTTAAAATTTTTTAAGAAAAATAGGATTGGACTAACCTCTATCTTCAAACTCCAACAAATTAGCTACTAAGTTAATTTGTGATGCATTGATGTTATTTAATGCATCGCAAAACATTTGTCATTGGGATTCTATTGATGATAGCCTTTCCATATTATAATGCCAACCATTCACCATGAGGGAAGAGCAAAGGATATTGCAGAGCATCATAGCAACTATATGTATGATAAACCCTGTAGCTTGAGTTTGAGTGCATATAAACCTATATATGGTAGCTTTTTTCAGCAATATCATTTTTAGATTCAATCAATATTGTACTAATTTGTAATGCAGAAGGAGAATTGTAAACTTTTTAGTCTAAACCAGGATATTTAATCAATATTGTGCCACAATTTTTGAGTTGAGGAAGTTCATGAAGTGGTCTGATTGTCTGAGGATTGAATTGTGGTGAAGCTTTAATTCTTTTATTCAATTCCATTTTAGTGTCATAGAAATAGAGTTGAATCTCAGTTGATCTTTCAGTTTAACATACTAAATATGTTAGGAAGTGGTAAACCTGTCCTTGGGTCTTAAATGTATATACAACCTTTGTATTTTTTTTTATTAACTCAGAACACATTTTGTTGTGAACGTAGTAAATGCAAAGCTGCTGTTGTAAAATCATATCAATCTTCTGAATCCATGGTCTCTTTATTATTATTTATGAGTAAACATGATAGATCATATGGCATTAGATGGGATATCAAAGCAATCTTTCCCATTGAACAACAAAATTTAGGAGGTTCCCCAAGGAAGTATTTTGCTGAGCAAAATTTATAATTAGGTGCTGCTGGAAAGGTTAATGGTTTCTTTGCTAGTTCTTTCACAAAAGCGATAGGAATCACTTCTTGGTTTGTTACTGTAGAGAATAGACAAAGATATGAATCACGCTATGTAATCTTTAAAATGCCATTTTTTTTTAGTAAACACATGAAATATTTTAACCTTTTTTTGTGATTGAGAAATTGGTATAGGTATGGAAGTTAGTTGAGTAGTTTGATTTGTTTGAGAATCTACAAGATGACAGAGAAATATTATATTGCTAAAAGGATGAATGCATATAATGATATCTTTGCAAAAAATGTATAAAAGTAAATGTATACATGAAGTTGAATTTGGAAGAAAGCATCTATTTTCCATTTCTACTATTCCTTGGGGGTCATGTTGAGGAGATTGGAATCACTTATCGTATTGTTCAACTGAATGTAAAGGCCATTTCACCTTCGACTATAACTATTTCGATATTTGAACTTGTTACTTGTTTTCTTCAATGGTAAGCATGATAGCGAGATTCTAACAGTTCTTCCTTTTTGTTCAACAGATTGTGCATGATAAGCTTGACATATTTGGAACAACATCTACTCTTTTTTTTTTTTTTTGTGAGTGCTAATGATAAGCTTCAGATCTTTGTCGCAACACTTCTTTTGTCCTCACCTCTACTTGTTTCTCAGTGTATTTAGATTAATTCTCATTCATGGTTTGTTCCCTATTTTGATAACTTATCTGTATATAAATTGGGAAGGAAAGAAATGTTTAAAAGATAGTAAAGGTTTGCATGATTATTCTTGTGACAAAATATTAGCAACTCAAAACTTCATGTCAGCTTGTTTTTTAAAGAAGTATAAAACAAGGAAGATTATGATCAATTAGCTGAAAAGATCATTCATGATATATATAAAGTTTGGAAAAAATCATATTATAAGATTATATTTTCTTATGGAAACAACAACTATTTGAAAAACTAATGCTAATTGATTAAATAGTATTAATATAAGGGCAACTGAGTTCACGTTTATTTAACATAAGATTAAATGATCTATAACGATTTTGGGGGACTAAAGAATTTAATATTATACACTCTATAATATAGACCACAAAGACAGAAGCTCTGTAGTCCACAAGAAGCATCTTAAAACTTAACCTAAAAGTGAAAAAAACATTGGTTAAAAGATAACCTAAATAGATAGATCATAAAATATAAAATAATAAGATTTTACTACATTGGAGTAAAATATCATAGTAAGAAGAAAGAGAATTAGGCATGAAATGAATGATGAAAGGGAGAAAACACATACGCACATAGATAGATAGAGCATTTGTGGTCTAGACTATGGTAGTCAGAGATTGAGGGTTATCTAATGTATGAAATCTGATGCATGCTTCTTCCAAGTTGCATGGCTAGCTAAACATATTATATAGCTTGTTGTTGATTTACAACACAAAGCATATGTTAGGAATATGCCCTTGAAGTAATCATTTTTATAATATATTTTGCACATTAAATCAATAAAAGACATTTTTTATCTTTTAATTTAATTAATCATTCCGCATATATGTGTATAAAACTGTTAGATAAAGTTCCAAGCACATAGTATAATGTTAAGAAAATTATGATAGAGATCTGAATGTGAGATTCTTACTACACTATATAGTGCTTGTGCTTAAATGATTCCTAATCATAGTATTAATAAGATAGAACATCATTAATACGCTAAGATTAGCATGTGTTATACTTTTTGATTTGATCAAGTAGTGGTTCTCACATCTGTGAGTATTGTGATACTAAAAGTTAAAATGTGAATGCTTGTTACTTGAACAAGTATATTGGATGACCTAGCTATGAGATAATCATATGGATAACTATTTAGTACTAGTGATACAATCTTGTTATAGCAAATGTGCATGTATCCTTAGACTTAAGATTTCTAAGGTACTTTGATTACTGAGTATTATGCTTTGATTCTAATATTTAGAGTCTCATCTGGGGCCATCCGTGGGATGGATATTGGGCACAAAGTAAAGTAAATGAAAGTAGTTGAGAGGGTCAGTAAATGATTCAACACTTCTAATAATAGGAGCGCATATCTCTCGACCACTTGTGTGGAATTATTACTTAAGAAAGTTTTTGGCCAAGGTGACTATGTATTGAAAATAGTTCCAAATTAATACACATGTTGAGTAATGGATTTTGGATCAAGTACTAATAAATTCGGGTTAGAATTAATTATATTCTAAAGAGAGTTAATACTGATTTCATACTCTAAATTGAATGAGATATAGAATGATAAAAGATGTTTATTGCACTGACAATTTACTATTGAAAGGTTCATGTCAAGCCACTTAACTTTCTGGATTTTGGGTGGTCATGATGCATTGCTAGATGCTATTCTTGATATGTTAAATATAGATTTATTAATTAGAGAATTAATAAATTAATTCTAATTATAAAAGGATTATTAATTCTATGATGTAGCATTAATTCATATTAGTTACCAATTGACTAGAAAACCTAATAGGAAACACACAATAAGAAATTGATACAGAAGTTATTATTTGATAATATTATGGGATAAATTTATAAGAAAAAATATTTATATGGGCTAATTATAAAGTGTTATAATTAGTTGGGGTTGAATTGCTATTATTAAACCTTATGGTCAAAATTATAAACTAGTTATAATTTGAGGGCCAAGTTGCAATTTTTAAAACCTCAAGTCCATAATTGAAAAGGCTTTATTTTGTTTCTTGAAAGGTTCAGGAAAAGTGACGAAGGATTTGGTAATTGTTTCCTAAAAGGATTAGGCAACAAAAAAAATTATAAAAGGCTACCGCCTTGGTGAAAATCGTGTGCATAATTTTTTCCTTTGTCTTCAGGGTTCACAAAAATTATGTAGTTTTCTTTTTAAAGAAAAAAACGAAAGCCTTTTATTTTTCTTCTTTTCGTAAATAAATCCATATAGCCGCAAATTGTACTACTAGCATCGGTATTAATCAAGACTAATTAAGTACAATTCCTCATGTGGCATGTGTTAAAGAAATTCCTATATTTAGAATTTTTGTGGTTTATGCTTGAATGAGTTTACGGAAGGGTTCAGGGTGCTCGAAGAAAATTTTGAAAGTTGCATTTTTAGGTAATGAATTTTTCTTCCTTCTCTTGACCTGTTTAATTACACACAAGTGATCCTATTGCATGAATTTCATTTTAAGTTTCACCGTGCATTAATTGTTATTGCATAATCAAAATCCACTAGTAGTGTTAGAGCAATCTCGCATGTGTTTTATAGGTTTATTATTGTTTTGAAATTTGTTTCAAAAAAATAAATTTAGCATTATGAAATTGTTTCATAAATATTATAAATTCTAAAATTGTTTCAAAATTAATTTTGAGTTAGTGAAATTGTTTTACGTTTATTTTGAAGTTTGAAAATTTTGTTTTCGGTAGAATATATTTTGGTGTACAAAAAATTGTTTGATCTTGAATTGATTTAGAAACAATGATTCTCTAAATCCTACAATCAAAATTTGTATCAGAGCCATCTCGTATGTGTTTTATGAGTTTATTATTGTTTTGAAATTGTTTAAAAAAATAAATTTTCATTATGAAATTGTTTCATAAATATTCTAAAATTTGAAATTGTTTCAAAATTAATTTTTCGTCAGTGAAATTGCTTTACATTTATTTTGAAGTTTAAAAAATTTGTTTTTGGTTGAATATATTTTGGTGTATAGAAAACTGTCTGATCATGAATTGATTTAGAAACAATCATTTTCTAAACCATGTAACTAAAATTCATTTTTGGAAATTGTTTCCGAATTTGTTCGATAGAAAAAAATTTTATGAAGCCTCAAGGAAACTGTTTCCTAAAGGGTAAAAAGAAATTGCTAGTTTTTTTAAGGAAATTTTCCTGAAATTTAATAAAAAAAGGGATTGTGTTTTCATATTTTCCCCAGGAAATTGTTTTCCGAGAAGGAAAAGAAAAGGATAAAAGGAATTTCAAGTAAGTTATTTCTGGTAGAGAGAAAAAAAAGGAATAGAGGTTTCCATTTTAAAATCTAAAAATTGTTTCCAGAAGAAGAGAAAAAAAGAAAATAAATAAAGAATAATAGCATTTTGTTAACCCAAAGGGCTTTCTCCTATGTTTTGATAAATGACAAACATTGATGTAGACTAACATATGTGACTTGTATGTGATAGGGTTTTTGGATTATAGCATGTTTAACCACAGTTCTTCAAGTTTCACAAAAAGGATTGCTAAGAAACTTATGAATAAATGAAGTACAAAAAGGATTGATCAATCAAGATCCTACCTAAAGAAGTTGCATACCACAAGGACTTTTGAAGAATTAAAGATTAGGAAATTATGGTTAAGGTTTATTTTGTATTTCTTATGTCTCTTTACCTTAAGTTCAATATAGTTCATATTGAAGCACTAAAAACTATTTCAAAAAGAGGGTATTCTTCTTATTTATATTTTTTGTCCATAAAAAGAATTTTTAGAAGAAAAGTTTTTGGGACTTTGGTAGAGTCATTTTTGAATAGACCTTTGAATCCAAAATGCTCCTCCAAAGCCTATTTCCAAAGTGCCAAAATTTAAAATTGTTCAAAATATACTTCGTGGCACAAAATGATGTTTTGGATGCACTTTTCCTACGCACAATTTTTATTATGTGAGTCCAAAATCCTGCAAAAGATGACAGTAGCAACTAGCCATTACTAACCGTTTTGGCTTTAATTTTTACCCGTATAAAAGCCATTTAAACTCGATTTTCAAAAAAGGGATTTGTAAAAACACCTTTAGAAACATCATAAGACACTTGAAAAATAAAAATCCCCCATCCACACTGTAACACCCCACTATTTACGTACCCTAATAAGGCTGGGGATGCCGCCCCGTCTTTAGGACAAGGGGTTTTTATAACTAGGACTCACCAAAGAAATGAAAGAACGATCCAAATTTAAACTTATTACAAATCAAAACGATACATGAATAAGTTTCAAAACAACAAATGTCAACTAGAGTCTCTTTAAATGAAATACATTCAGAATAAGTCTTCAATGAAAGGCAATATTAATCAATCGACCTTCATAGCAGGATCGACCTAAAAATATGGTATAATAAGGTGGTGAGAAATAAATCTCAATAAGCCCATGTGTGCTTAGAGTGTTTCAGAAAAACCAATTCATGTACGCAAGTTGAGAAATATTGATAGAAGTGAAGTGCTGGCAAGTCTCAAATAAATTTCACAAAGTGAGGAGTGGGGTGTTCCTTCTGAACGCCATATATTGTATGAAGTAAAAGTAACCACTCAAAAGAAATAGGCATGGCACCATGCTTTGTGCACCATGACAGAAAAATGTTCAGGATGCCACATTTTGTGCATTCTGATACAAGGTAGGTGTACAATTCATCGGGTGAGATACTCCTCCATCTCTATACCCAAACTTACCGGTTGTCTATTCTGAAAATACACAGTCCATTTGAACTGTTCTTGCTAGCTCGGACCGGTATGACTATAGAACTGGCATCCTATCCGGGAATGACTCACCCCTCAGAGGTGGCCACCTACTAAGAGGCTTATCCTAACCCTTCAAAGACTAGTCTTAATAATCTACCCTTATTGAGTACTCAACATTGTATTTGTCCCTTTTGGAAAAAAAAAGAATCATCCAATGTGTTTTCTTTGAAATAACAATTATGGTTTCCAAAATTCTTGTCAAAGTTGGTTTTTTTAGAAAAAGTTTAGCATTTTGATTAGAATTGCTTGCTCAATTTGAAATTGATTGATTGAACAGAAAAGAAAAAGAAAATTGTCCATAATTGCATCTAAAGTACATTTCCATGTATACAACATGTTTTGACTTGCCGAAGTAATTTTGATCTTCAAACAACTTTATGCAAATACTTACATGATCTTTTGCTTTCCATTAATACAATACTCTTTCAAGTTGGCTCAAGGCAATCTAGCCCCACCTGGGGTAAATATAGGATATAAGTCCTAATAGTCAAACAATACTTGTTCAAATAAATAACTCCCAACCTAACATGCTTAATCTTAACTAGTTATATCAACATCCAATTATGAGCATAATATCTTAGGAGTTCTAAAATTAATTGATAAGATATTTTGGGGGTTGTTATTAATTTTATAGAATAAGAATAATTGCTATGCTAATATAAATAGGTGTTATAAATAATAAATAATAACAATATTTATTTATTAACAATTAACTATAATTAACTATAATATTAATAATAAATAATAAATATTATTAGCAATAAATAATAAGTACTATTAATAATTAATAATAAATAATATTGATAATAAATAATAAATAATAAATGATATTAATAATACATAATAAATAATGTTAATAATGAATAATAAATTATATTAATACAAAATAATAATAGTAATTATTTATTATAATAAACAATACATAAGTGTAGATAAAAGTTTTAGTAATATTAATGAATATAAAAGATATTGATATTATATGAATTAATTCCTATACATTATTATTTATATTTAATAACGCTTAATGAAAATATTACTATTTGTTTATCTGATAAAATAATAATAGTTTAAGTAGTTATTAATTCCAAAAATATTGATGTTTATCGAAATTAATAAATTAAATCAAATAATAATAATAATAATAATAATAATAATAATAATAATAATAATAATAATCATCATCATCATCATCATCGTACTAATGATAATGATATTAATAGTAAAAGTAGCTCTAATAGTAATTTTTAATAACCATAGTGAATTTACTAGTACTTAAATTTATATATATTCATACGCACATATATTCCATAATTAGAATGTTGATTTGTGCAAAAATAGACCTGTAATAATATTTATCACAAAAAGGGTGACACTATACCAACAATAATATTATCAAGGCATCTAGTGCAAAAAATAACATCATGGGAGTATAATCAAAACAATGGTGGTATAATTTTCATCATTCATCACAACATCTATACTAGTGACATAAAGCCTGTAATCATAGTGTACTAATGAGCATATAATGATCCTAAAGCATAATCCAACAATAATTCATAAGCCTTAATATTCATTTCAATATTCATGTCCTACAATTATTCTCTCCACCCAGATACATATCCATCACAACAATATTAGATCAACATATTAATTTCATCATCTAGAAGTCTTGAGTTCGAAAATTAAGAAGAAACTCATAGAAGAAATACTTGTTTGATGATCATTGGAGTTGAAGATGTTTGTCTTGTCTAATGAAGACCCTTGAGTGTTTGAAGAGTTCTCTATTGATTAAAGTTGTTCAAGAATGGCCACCAATGGAACGGCTAAGAGAGAGAGAGAGAGAGAGAATGATTAAGATGGTGAAGAAGTGAAGAGGATTAAGATGTTTGAATTTACCTTTTTAATGTTCTTCTTGTCTTGAACAAAAAAGGCACATTTGATCCGAAAGAGAGATCAACTTTGGTTGTTTTAGTGTTATGGGGTATACTATAGATGAGTATAGGTTGAATCCTAGTTGATTTGAGAGTTTTTGGAGTGATTTGGGATGAGTAAAAGTGACTAAATGTTGAAGAAGTTTAGTGTGTGTTCTTGGTGTTCTTGAGAACACAAGAGAAAATTGAGAGAAGAAGATAAGTGTGTGCTTGGTGAGTGACAGAATGGCCTTACTAGAGAGTGGGTTTCGATTATCCTAGGGAGGGAGAGAGACTTGAGCTAGATTGAATTTCAAAATGGGGGAAAAGTTGAGGTTTTTGAGGTAGAAAATTTGTTAATGGTGTTTTTTTTTTCTTGAAGGTTTCTAATCCTTCAATGGTGGGTTGCTAGTCTAGCCATGTCTTAGTTGTGAAATGGAGGATTATCCCAACTTTAATGCTAGCCGAAAATGGCTGTACGAGGGAGGAAAAATTTCTGGTTTTGTTGCCTAGCTATGAGAGTTAAGGGAGTAAAAGCTGGAATTTAAATTTTAAGTTTGAAAAGTTTTGAATGGAGTGAAGTTTGGAGAGGTTTGTGGTGGTTTAATGGAGCTCTAATGGCCATGGTAGATGAAGAAGACAAGATGTTCAGCCTTGGCTTCAAGGTGGTAGAAATGATGAAGGGAATTGAGGAAGAAATCGGTTCTTGTCTTTGTTATGCAAGCTGGAAAAATTCTGGAATTTAGCTACAAGAATTCTTAGAACTTAGGAATTTGAATTATTTGAAATGGTTTTGCAGCTGAAACTTAGGAGTGTTTGAAGGTCCATTAGTGGTGGTTTTTTAGCCACCATCTTGAAGAAGAAAAAGAAGAATTTCAGGTGATCTTATGCTTAGGTTGATTGTTCAATTTCCATGACTAAACACTTGGTAGTTTGCTGAAAAATTTCTGGTTTGGTAAGGCTACATAAGCTGTGTAATTCTAAGGCATTTTCAGCCTCTTGTTCACACAAAATTGGTTGCATGTTAGCAAGAATAGAATGGCAATTGTGCTGCATTTTTCGGACATTCCAGCCAAGAGGAAATGCTAAAACAAGAATAAGCAAAGCATGGTTCTTTGAAGAAGAAACTGTGGTGATTTAATTGAAAACTAACTAGCTATTATTCCTCCTAGATTTTGGTCATCTCCTAACTCAAGAGCTGGAATTTCTTCCGAAAATTCAAGTCTATGATTATCCAAGATATTTCATAAAGAAATTAGGAGAATTAAAGAAATAGGAGTATTTTGGAATTTAACTAGGTTAGGACATAGATTGCTAAAATGATGGAGGTTAGAATTCTTCCAGATTTTCTTTTAGGACAAGATCACATGGTTATGACATTACATTTGTGTCTTTCCTAAGACAACATTCCTAGCTCTATTGAATTAAGAAGAAAATTAAAACTTAGTTCGGATAATTAAAAATAATACTTAGATAATGGGATTTAAACTCAAGACCTTAGAGATTAACCACATTAACTCTTGTTATTATTTTTCCAACCAAATTCTCTTCTTTTGTAAATCTCAAGCCTTCTTCCTAATTTGTCTTCAAGTAAAATTCCTTAATTACCCTTACTATTCAACAAGTATAAATAAATCCTATAACCCATCGATTACAATTCTAAGGCACAAAAATTCATCCAAGAAATATAGTTTTATGCAATGTGGTATGATATATATCCCATCCCCCTAATTCCAGGGTCGGTTTATGCAGGGTTTTACATTCTCCACTCCTTAGAAGAATTTCGTCTTGAAATTTAGCATGTACCTTTATCTCAAGTCAGGGTATTTCATCTATTCTTCTGTCTCCAACGTGATATCTTGGATGCCATGATGCTCCCACTGTACGTTCACCATTGGTATTAGTTTATTCCAGAGAGTCTTAGTACTTCGGTCTAAAATTTTAACTGGTTTCTCCATGTAGCTCAAGTCGGGTTGTAATACCAGCGGTTCATTGTTTAGAACATGTCTTAGATCAGCATTGTACTTCTTCAGTTGCGACACATGGAATATGTCATGTATTCCTATCAAACCATTCGACAAATCCAGCCTATAAGTAATAAGCCCAATTCTTTTCATGATTGGAAACGGTCCCAAATATCTCGGATTCATCTTTCCACATTTTTTATGCTTTTAAGTTTCCCATACTAGGAGTCAATCTCAAAAACACATTATCTCATACCTGGAAATCCAACTCCCTTCGCCTATTGTTTGCATAACTTTTTTGTTAGCTTTGAACCGCTTTCAATCTCTCTCTGATCATTTTCACCTTATCTAACATTTTCTGAATGCAAACTTCTCTAGACTTGCTTATATGACTGTCTTTCGACCAACTCCAGTACAAAGGCACTTGACACTTACATCCATACAACGCTTCATACGAACCCATGCCAATTGAAGATTAGTTGCTATTATTGTAAGCCAACTTTGCATATAATACGCAATCAATCCATTTATCCCCAAAATCTAATATGAAATCTCTTAGCATATCTTTTGATATTTGAATAACCTTCTCTAACTGACCATCGATTTGCAGGTGTGCCGTCGTGTTGAACTTCAAGTTAGATCCTATTAACTCTTAAAACTTAGCCTAAAATCGAGATGTAAACTTCGGGTCTCGGTCAGACATGATACTTGAAGGTACTCTATGAAATCTAACTATCTCTCGCACATATATTTGTGCTAACTTTTCCATTGAGTCTTTTACATTCACCAGAATAAAATGCGCTAATTTGGTCAATCTATCAACCACTACCAATATGGCATCCTTTTGGGTCTTTGTCATAGGTAGTCTGGTAACGAAGTCCATGGTTACCTCTTCCCATTTCCATTTCGGTATTAGTAAGGGTTGCAATAATCCTGCCTACTTCTTGTGCTCTGCTTTAACCTTCTAACAGGTCCGGCATGTAGAGATATACTTCACAATGTCCCTTTCCATTTCGGGTCACCAATAAGCTTTCTTTAGATCTTGATACATTTTTACTTCTCCCGGATGAATAGCATACTTGCTTTTATGCGCCTCTTCTAAAATCTTTTCCTTCAGCTGCCGCTCATTAGGCACACATAAGCGATCTCTGAAGTACATCACTCCCGCCTCATTTTGCCAAAAATCACTGCCTTCCCACTTCTTTATCCTTAAAATGTTGTACTTAAAAGTGAGATCTATTGTTCGAATGGTAAAAGGTAAGAGCTGCTTCATTTGGTGTACATTCGCTCAATCTATGAGCTAAATTTGTATGGTCACATAAATCTGAATCGTGTCAAGGTTAAATAAGTAAAACCCAGGTGGAGTGAGCCTTGATTGTTGGGTATATAGAGATTAGGAGTAAAACCAAGTGTGGTGACCATCTATTATAAGATTGGTGTCTACCACAATTGATTTGGGAAAAATATTTTATTGGTTTGGTTAAAATACTTAAGTGCGTGCTTAAGGTAGTGGATGTAGATCATTTGAGGATTGAACCATTATAAATCTTTGGGTCCATTCTCTTGCATTTATTTTGAATTCCATGACTGAAATTTCACTATTCATTTTATTAGAAAACATGGCACTTCTATCTGCATTCATTATTTTGGTTAAACATATTTATGTTGAAGAAAGAATTAGTTGTTGATCCACTATCTGTCCTATTTGATATTGCTTATTTCCCATAATTTGGTAGAACTTTGAAAGATCCCTAACTAGATTTAAACATGGACAAAAAAGGGTCTCTTTTGAAACTCACATATTTTCGGTCATATTCTAGATCTTAGAAAATCCTTCAAAATCTATTTTTATTTACCATAAACCTTATTCACCCCCTTCTAAAGTTTATCAATTGGTATCAGAGTGTTGGACTACATTATTTTTTGCCTAATAGCCTTGTAGGAAAGATTTAGATGGCAAACACTTCGTCTCTACCATACATTGAAGGGCCCTCAACAAACAGACCACCATTTTTCAATGGATGCAACAATACCTTTTGGAAGAATCAAATGATGATCTATGTATGCTCAAACAATTTTGAGCTTTGGATTTTGATTGAAAATGGACCATTTATTTTGTTTAAAATTTTCGAAAGCAGAAAAGAGCCTAAACAGAGTAATGAATATAATAGTGAGGATACTTCAAAAATAACCTTGAATTTTCAAGTAATGAATATATTGTGCTATGCCCTTGGAGCTAATGCATACAACCAAGTTAGTGGTTGTGATTCAACTTATGAAATATGAAAATTACTTGAAGTCACCCATGAGGGGACAAATCAAGTAAAGGAATCAAAATTGGGACTCTTGGTCCGTGACTATAAGATGTTTACCATGAAACCAAATGATAACATAACTAATATGTTCACTAGATTCACAAACATTATGAATATCTGAAGAAATATGGAAAAATCTATTCCATTGGAGAGCAAAATAGAAAAATACTCAATACCTTACCAAAAAGTTGGCAGCCTAAGTCCTTAGTTGTGGAAGAATCTAAAGACTTGAATAATCTACCAACTGAAAAAACTGATTGGGTCTCTTTTGACTTATGAAATGAAATTTAAAAGGTTTCAAGAATATGATGACGATGATGATAAATGCAAAAGAGGAACTGCCTTAAAGGGTGCCAATGATGAATCTAACAGTGAACAATCTAAAAGTAACTATGGCACTGATTTAGACATCGAAGAATTGGCCATGGTTACTAGAAAATTTAGGAAGATGTTCAGAAAAAGTAACTTCAAAAGGGGCAAGAAATTTATCAAAAAAATAAGACAAACTTCATCCTTGAAACCTCAATGTTATGAATGTAAAATCACGAAACATTTTGTTGCTAACTGTCCAATAGCTAAAGAAAGGGAGGTCAAGCAGAAAAAAAAGAAAAGCAAGAACATTAAGGCAAAGAAAAGAAAAGGGCTGGTTGGAACATGGGATCAAGATGGATCCATAACTGAAGAACATAGTGAATCTAAAGTTGAAATAACCAACATATGCTTCATGGCTATGGGAGAAAAGGAAAACCTTACTCCTTCTAATTTTGTATCTGCATTACATGATTTTGCTTGTGAAAACTGATGATCTAAGTGAGTTTCTTGTTGACATGTTCCATGAATTCAAAAAGTTATCTAGAAGAAACAAGGAAATGAAACTGAAAATTGATTCCTTATTAAATAAGAATGCTAAGCTATTGAGTGAGAACAAAACTCTACTTGATTCCATTAATTGTTCATACATTGAAAAGGATGTTATCTCAACTTCTTTGCGTTGAATGTCACTTGAGAACAAATGCTTATGTGACAAAATAATATCTTTTGAGATTATTCTTAGTAATTTTGATGAGATGAAAAAGAGAATTGATGATTTTTCTATATGCATTGAGAAGTTCACAAATGGCGAAAAAAAATTAGATAGATTTCTTGGAATGCAACATGTATCTAGAGACAGAAATGGTCTCGGATACAAGTATATGAACAAAGTTGGTAATTACAAATCTCATTTTGTGAAAGCTAGCTCTTTATATATAACTCATACTTATTGCACATATTGTGGTAAAGGTGGACACAATGCATCTAACTATCATGTGAGGAAGAAAGTAGAATCCGGAATAAGAACAGTGTTAGTGTTATGCTCTAGAGGCAATCACTTGTGCGTAATATATGACACATTTTATTTTAATAAAATGCATTATTTATCTTATAGTTTCTTTTGATTACTTCTGTATAATATAAATGTTAGATAAAGTCTCTAGTACAACACTATATTAAGAAAATCATGATCGAGATCATAATATGAGATTTCTACTATATTGTATAGTGTTAGTACGTAAATAGTCCCTAGTCGTAGTATTAATGAGACAAGACATCATTAATGCGTTAAAATTAGCATGTGTTAGACTTCCTGATTTAATCAAGCGGTGGTTTTCATATCCATAAGTATTAAGATACTCAAAGTTAACATGTGGATGGTTGTTAATGGAACAAGTTCATTGGATGACCTAGCTTTGAGATAATTACATGGATAACTATTTAGTGCCAGTGATATAATCTCAATATAGCAAACGTGCAAGTATCCTTAGACTTGAGATCTCCAAGGTACTTTGTTTGCTTAGCATTGTGCTTTAATTGCAATCTCTGGAGCCAGATCGAGGGCCGCCTATGGGATGGATATTGGGTACATTGTGAGGTAAACGAAAGTAGTTAAGAGGGTCAATAAAGAATTCATCACTCCTAATAGTAGGTGTGAATATCTCATGGCCACTTGTAGGAATTACTACTCGAGAAGTCCTTGGCCAAGGCAACTGTGTATTGGAAACAGTTCCAATTGATACACATCTAGAGTAGTGGGTTCCTGGTATAAGTACTATTATATTCAGGCAAGAATTAATATATATATTCTGGAGGGAGTTGGCACTAATTCTGTACTCCAAACCGAATGAGATATTGTATGGCACTAATATATATATTCTGCACTAATTGCATTGTAGTTTGTTATTGAAGGGTTCATGTCAAGCCACTTGACTTCTTAGACTCTTGGGTGGTCATGATATGTTGCTAGATACCGCTCATGATCTGGGAATATGGGTTTATTAATTGATGAATTAATAAACCAATCCTAATTAGAATTAATAGGATTAATTCTAATTAATTATGGATTATTAATCTTAAAGACGTTTGGATTGATTCATATTCGCTACCAATTGATTGGGAAACCTAATAGGTCACACACAATAGAGGATTATATACTTAAGATGTTATTTGATAACATAGTGGGGTTAAAATGCAAGAAAGAGAAGTTGTTGTGACCAAATTATAATTAGTTATAATTTATGATCCAAATTGTAATTGTGAGAACTTGATATTTCCAATTACAATTAGGAAATTCTAATGGTTTTAGAATTCTCAATTGGAGGATTTTAGCAGGATTTTTTGTGTGATATATGAGATAGACACACGAAACCCTAGCTAGTGAACTATCCACGCAAAATAACAACTCTAAAGACTTTCTTCTCTCTCTCTCTCTCTCTCTGTCATTGATCTTGATCAAAACCCTAGTTGCCATTGTTGTTTTCTGCTAGCATAGAAAATCTTGGTGTTTGAGTGTTCCTCTATGTGGATTTCTGTTAGAGATAATCACACACTGTGATTATAATAGTTGGACGTTTAACTCTCGTAGTATTTGATCAAGAGGATTGCTGGATCGCGCCTCGACTTGAAGAAGGAAAAATTTTGTTCTTCAAACGATCATAGAAAGGTAAAAAGCTGTTACCTTTGTTCTCTTTATGTCTTGTTTTCCACATATATGCAAATCCTAGGTTGGTATCTCGTTCTTATTTTCTGCTGCACCATATATGATATGCGTGAGATACCCAATAAATAGTGTGGCGAATTAAAGGAAGCATTACTAACCCCAATGACCTAAAAAAGAATAGGTACCAAAAGTCACTCTTCCATCTTGTATATAGGTATATTTACCACAAAGATGAGCTTTACAAAGTGATTTTTGGATAGTGGATGCTCTAGACAAATAACTAGAAATGCATCACTAATGGAGGACATTCAAGCTACAAATGATGGATTTGTCACCTTTAGAGACAAGAAAAAGGGAAAAATTCTTACCATGGGTAATATTTGTAACACCCCGTCCAAAGGACAAGGGGTTTTTATAACTAGGACACACAAATATAATAGCGGAAATAAAATGATACTTCAACTTAAAATTTATTACAACCCAAAAGAAATAATAATAAATCTAAGAATACTCAAAACAAATCCATAATAAAAATTCATCCGCTCTCAACTCTCCCAACATTACACAAAATAAATCCTCAGAAAATTCTTCCAAAGCAGACAATATATAGCTACTCATGCCCACAGCAGGATGGACCTGAAATCATGATAAAATGGTGGTGAGATAGAAATCTCAGTAAGTCCGTGTGTGCTTCGGGTGTTTAGTGAAAATAGTTCATGGATGCAAAGTGTGAAACCTTTATAAGAGAAATACTGGCAAGCAATAACATTAGTCAAAAAACAAGAGTGGCGATTTGGCTCTTCCAGCCATACATAAGTAATAAAATCAACCACTCGAAAGAAAGGGATATGGGTTACAACACATTGGGCCCCATAACCGGTCAGAATGCCGACACTTTGTGCAGACTGACAAAAGTAGGTGATCGGCCTACTGGGCAAGATACTCCTCCTTCTCTATACCCAAACAACAACCGGGTGTCCATTCCGGTAATCCACGATCACTTGACTAAAAACAAGCTGCTAGCTCGGACCAGGCACGACTCATCGAATCGACATCTTATCCGGGAAGGACTCACCCCTCAGAGGTGGCCACCTACTGAGAGACTTACCCTAACCCTTCAAAGACTAGTCCTAGTAGTCCACCCTTATTGAGTACTCAACAACGTTTCCCACTTGGGATAAAATGAACAAAACACTGTTCCACATGAAAATGGCAATTTATGGGTTTTCCAAAGTCTTTAACAAAATCAGTTTTAAAAAGAGTTTGAGTTTGAGTAAATCTGCTCATTGGCTTTTAAATAATTCAAATGTTTGAAATAAGAAAGGATTTAACCCTCAATTGCCTTTACATAAATGAGTGTCCATGCACTTTACACTTGGTTTGCCATAATAAACATTTTGCATCAAACAGGTTTTATGCAGGACTTTACCTGATTCTTGCTCACAATAACAAGGTCTCCAACGGCAGACCTAACCCCCACATGGGCAAATACAAATCACAATCAATTTCAAGCCACAAACTACTTCCTTAATTTTAAATCGACTCAACTTACTACTACCATGATCCTAGTGTCCCAAGCTTTAAGGTTAAACAATAAGTAAATAGGTTTAAGAGTTGAGTCTAGCGCAATTGTTTAAAATAATTAATGGTTTGGGAAATAAATTTAATAAGTTGAAAGCTTAAATCTTGTTAGGGAAAATTTAGAGTTTATTTGATCAAGAGTTCTAGGTAGTATTAAATAAAATATTGATTTATTAATAATTTAGTTGTTAGAAAATAATTGGTAGCTAAAATTAGTTGAAAATAAATTTAATGAGTCTCACTTGAACAATATTAAATAAATTCTTAAGGAGTTTTGATTAGAAGATAATAGTTAAATTTTTAGTAATATATATTCTACTAATTGTAATTATTTTCATAAAGGCTTTAATTGATCTCATTATATTAAGTAATATATACATACATATATATATATATATATATATATTTTATTTTTCTAGCAAAAATCATTATTTGTTTGACTAAAATATCCTTTATATATATGACAATCCAAATCTACCCTTCCTAGGGGTTTTTTTTTTCGAAAATACTAAGAGATATTATTTTATTGAATATTTTATTCATGAAGTAAAAATTTGTTTGGGGACAACTAGATCATGATCAAATTCCTATGGCTAACCACAATCAATACATACACAATCCTTTAATTCATCAAATCATCCAAATCATGCATACAAGCATAGATCTCAATTCATCATGAATATGATCATGGCTTCAATATTAATCCATCATGAATATAAACCCTATTCACCAAATGTGACATAATCTCTAGCATACTTCATCACATATACTACTTATGACATGATGCATCAACCTCAAATCATCATATAATCATCCAAGATAATCCTTCCATGCATAAATCCCATCTCCTTCACAATCATACATATATTCATACTTCAATCTCAACAATATATATATATATATATATATATATATACTCAAATCCTATCACCATCCACCTATTATCATTATCACCCTAGAGACATGCTTCTAGAGTTTAAAAGAAGGATTGATGGTACTTACCTGGTTGATGAACGCCTTGAAGGAGTTTAGAGTAGATCTCAACTCCTAGGTGTCTAACTTTGTCCAAAGGAGATGGCGAGAGCATGATTATGGAGAAGAAGTCATCCGGCCAAGGGAGAGGAGTTTCGGCCGTGAGAGAGAGAGAGAGAGAGAGAGAGAGAGAGAGAGAGAGAGAGAGAGAGAGAGAAGAGGAAGAGATCATTAGTATGTTTATTCACATAGGTTCTCACTAGAGATCATGTTTGGAGAAGATGAAGTTGATAGAGTAAATTTACCTTGAAGATGTTCTTGTCCTTCACAGAAATTTCTGCTTTTGATCCGAAGTAGTAAGATGATTTGAGGAATTTGATGTTAATAATGGTGTTGATGGACTCACAGTAATGAGTAGGTCAAATCTGAAAGTTTTTGAGAGGATTTGAGATGGTTTAGAGGGAAGAGGTAGGTGTTCTTGGTGTAGTGTGTGTGTTCTTGGAGATTGAGAGATTTCGAGAGGTGGTTCTTGTGTAGCTGCCGAATTTTTGTGAGGGATAGGGCTGGCCGAATTTCTGTAGGGTTTAGGGAGTTGTTTCTCTGATTTGGAAGAGAAAAGGAAGGGTTAGTTGTCACAATCCTTGGAGAATATTTTTAGGAAGTGAATTTGGAAACTAAATATTCTAGGATATCTTGATAATTTGGAGAGCTTTGAAGGTCTCCTATGGCCGACTGGTTGAGCAGCTTTTTTGAGGAATTAAAGCTGATTCAAGGTGGCTTATGGTGGCCGAAACTAAGGTGCACAATGATGAAGAAGATGTCTGGTCATTTGAGTAAGATATTATGGAAGGTTGCTAAACAAGGATGGCTGGAATTTTGGAAACCAATCAAGCTAAATTGCAGGGATTTGTTGGAGAGATTTTCGGACAGCCATTGCTAAATTTCGTGCAGAAGCTTGAGGGAAACAATGGAGCTCTGTTAATGGAGGTTTAAGGAAGGTTTTGACAGATTAAGGTTGGTGTTTCGGCCAGAAGAAAAATAGGAAATAAAGCTGGAAATTTGGACTGTCCAGCATTTTGCTGAACAGGAATTTTTCTGGGCAGATTTTTTGCTGCCACTTCCAGCCAATTTGCAGAAAGTTTTGAAGGGAATTTCAGGGGTATTCAAGGCTGGTTTCCAGCCTTCTTCATGAAGGAAAAACATGGCTAAGGTACTGAACAAGATCTGGAAGAAAACAGCTTGGTTTTGGACTCTCAAAACTGTTTTTCGTACAAGAATTTTTTCCTGTTTTGCTCCAGCTTTGAGCAGTCCGAAATTGGTCAAGAATTTTCAGGTTTCAAACTGATCCTAAAGATCATTTTTCTGGCAGCATTTGGGAAGGAATGTTAGCTAAAAATTTCGACATTTTGAAGGTACAACAAGCTGGAAAATTTCAGCTCATGCCATGAAGGAAGATGAACTAGTCTAGAGTGAAATTTCAACAAGCTTACTAGAGGGATTTTTCCCCTTGGAATTTCCCACCATTCTTCCACATTTTTTAGACCATGAGAAGCGTTTTACTAGGGCATTTTGATCCCACAAGATCACAGCATTTTACTGAAATTTTTGGAAAGAAAATGGATAGAACATCTTGATCAAACTAAGAAGTTGAAACCAAAGGAAAACCAAAGATCAAGGGAACAAGAATTCCCTTTAGGAAATTCGAGTAGGGCAAAAGAGTGGAATGAGAATACTCCTAGCATGCCTCTCTTAGGACATCATCCCTACCTTACTCTAAGCTCCTAAGACCGAAATTTCCTCCACTAAGCAAAAATAAAATTTAATCTAGTTAAAGCTTCTATGATGGAATTTGAACCTAAGACCTCAAGAATTAATTCCAAAGCTCTAACCACTACACCACAACAACACTTGTTGATATTTTCACTAGAAAATTATTTTCTATTCAATCCACAGGCTATCTCCCTATTTTCACCTCGGGCAAAAATTACCATCTTGCCCCTCTCACACAATACTCACCAACAAGACTTCAAGATAATAAAACCCGAATCCAAAACACATAAAAATCATATGAAAATATATTTAACCATGAAATAAAATATGATATGTATCCCAACCCCCTTACTCTAAGGTTGGTTTTGACCGGGGTTTCACAATATTGGTAAGCAATCCTCCACTATTATTAAGTAAGTATTGTTGATTGATGGATTAAAAGTACAACTTGTTTCGTATTAGCCAATTATGTGACAATGGCTGTAAAGTTAATTTTAAAAAGATTCATGCATTATCATTGACAATTCTAGTGATGAAATCATCTTCGTTGCAAATTGCATTGGTAATGTCTATGTATTATTTCTCGATAATCTTATTGCTCATAATATAAAATGCCTTTCCATAAATGATGATGATAGCTACCTTTGGCATAGAAGGCTAGGCCGTGTATTTATTGATTTGCTAAATAGATTGTCTTCAAAAGAGCTTGTTAGAGGATTGTCTAAAATGAAATTTGATAAACACCGATTGTGTGATGCTTGCCAATTTGGAAAACAAACCAAAACATCCTTTAAACCCAAGAAAATGATTTCAACATCAAACCTCTTGAACTTAGTAAAATGGTTTTATTTGGACCTATGAGGAGCACTAGCCTTAGTGGTAAGAGGTGAAAGGAACTAGGACATGCAAAATCTAAATAGTGCAACAGAAAATCCTAATCCCACGAATACATGCCAGCGAGTAAAATGGGTTTGAAGAGACAGATATGAGTTTTACCTTACTCTGTTTGGTTTCAAAACCTTCTAATGGACGATAATTAAGGTGCAATCCAGCAAACCTCTCGATCAAACAGCTATCACAGTTTGTCTCGCCTCTTCAACTCAATGTGAGACTGACTCTAATAGTAATCCACATGAGAATGATTATTCAAGACACCCAATGTTACATGTGCTAGCAGAAAACTAGAAGGCAGCTAGGTTTTCTTCTTTGTTTGTGAGAGAGAACAAGAAAAACCACGTGTGTGTACTATAATGTATTTTTTCCGAGAGAATAATTTCCTCTATACCAAAAATATATGCAACCTTTTTTAAATTGTGTGATATCCCGTATATCAATCACAGAACACTATGACATCAAGCTTTCCAGAATTCTAAAAGAATTAGAATTCATGAATTGTAATTGGATTCATCATGATTTGACAATTACAATTTGGTCCTATTATAATTTGATCACAGTAACTTTTTCTTCTCACAATTAACCCTATAATGTTATCAAATAACATCTTGAGTACTTAATCCTCTATTGTGTGTGACTTATTAGGTTTTCCAGCGTATTGGTAGCAAATATGAATTAATCCAAACGTCTTTGAGATTAATAATCCTTAATAATTTAGAATTAATCTATTAATTCTAATCATGATTGGTTTATTAATTTATCAATTAATAAACCCATATTCAGCAGATCAGGAGCAGTATCTAGCAACACATTATGACCACCCAAGAGTCCAGGAAGTTAAGTGGCTTAACATGAACCCTTCAATAACAAACTATAGTGCAATAAATTTCTTTTATCATACAATATCTCATTCGGTTTAGGGTACGGAATTAGCATCAACTCCCTCCAGAATATACATTAATTCTACCTCGAATATAATAGTACTTGTACCAAGAATCCATTATTCTATATGTGTATCAATCGAAACAGTTTCCAATACACAATCATTTTAGCCAAGGATTTCACAAGTAGTAATTCCAACAAGTGGCCGTGAGATATTTGTCCATATTATTAGGAGTGGTGAATTCTTTATTGACCCTCTCAACTACTTTTGTTTACCTCACATTGTATCTAATATCCATCTCATAGGCGGCTCTCAATTTGGCTCATAGGAATCTCACATCATGATCTCTATCATGATTTTCTTAACACAGTGGTGTACTAGGGATGTTATCTAACAATTATTTTACATCAAAGTAAAGAAAACAAATTGAAAGGTAAATAATACCTTGTATTATAAACAAGTGTGTCATATACAAAGTATAAGTGATTGCCTCTAGGCCACAACACTAACAAGAGGTACGCTTATATATTACTAGATATTTTTTCAAGATTCACTTGGACTTTGTTTCTTGCATAAAAGAATGAAGCATTCTGTGAATTTTCAAAATTGCTCAACCGTGTTCAAAATTCGCTTTGGAGCAAATTGATTTCCATTATAAGTGATAATGGAAGGGAATTTGCATCTATAAGTTTACAAAATTTTGTGATGAGAATGGTTTTTTTCATAACTTTTTAGCTGCAAAAACTCCTCAACAAAATGGTGTAGTTGAGAGGAAAAATAGGACTTTGCAATAAATGGCAAGATCAATGCTTTGTGAAAATTCCCTTCCAAAATATTTCTGGGCGGAAGCTGTAAATACAACATTCTATATTGTAAACAGAGTTATGCTAAGGCCTTTTCTTAGGAAAACACCATTTGAACTTATATTTGACAATGTCCCATCCATTTCATATTTTAAAGTTTTTGGATGCAAATGTTTTGTTCTCAATACTTGAGACAATCTTAGTAAAGTCGATAGCAAATCGGACGAGTCTTTATTTCTTGGATACTCTTCCAATAAAAAGGAATATAGAGTATACAATAAAAGAATTCTACATGTGAAAAAAATCCGTACATGTTGTATTTGATGAATCTAACATATACTCTTCTTGAAAAGATGATGATGATGTAGTACTCCAAAGGAAAACGTCATTGAATAGTACAAGGCTCCATCACTTGACAACCATGCTAAAGAAGAAGAATTGGAAGAACAACAAGCTAAGGATAATGAGCAAAGAGCTGAAGATCAAATTGATCAAAGCCTACCAATAGAATAGAAATACAAACTCAGACATCCAAAAGAACAAATAATCGGAGATCCGAGTTGTGGTGTCAAAACCAGTTGGTACTTTATTGATAATCTTGCCTTATTTTTAAGTATTGAACCTGATTGTCTTAATGTGGCTTTGTGTGATGATTTTTGGATTATGGCCATGCAAAAAAAATTCAATCAATTCAAGAGAAGTCAAGTTTGGAAATTTATTTCTAGACCACTTGACTATCTCGTGATTGGCACTAAGTGGGTATTTAGAAATAAACTTGATAAGCATGCTATTGTTATCCAAAACAAAGCTAGACTTGTTGCACAAGTATTCAATCAAGAGGTGGGCATTAATTATGCTAAGACATTTGCACCTGTTACTAAACTAGAATCCATTAGAATGTTACTTACTTCTGCATCCTTCAAAGGTTTCATGCTCTATCAAATAGATGTTAAAAGAACATTTCTAAATGGTTTTATTGAAGAAGAAGTATATTTGGAGCAACTCTATTATTTTATTCACAAACATTTTCCAAATCATGTCTTCAAATTATCCAAAGCTCTTTATGATTTAAAACAAGCTCCTCGTGCTTTGTATGAAAAACTTAGTGGACTTCTTCTTTCAAAAGGTTTTTCAAGAGGAGTTATTGACACTACATTGTTCATCAAAGCTGAAACATCTAATGATCTGTTGATTGTCCAAATATATGTTAATGACATTACCTTTAGAGCTACTAATAAATCTTTATGTAAGAAGTTTGCTAAGACTATGCAGCAAGAGTTTTAGTTGAGCATGATGAGAGAACTCAACTCCTTTCTCAGGTTACACATTAAGCAAACCAAGGATGGGATCTTTCTAAATCAAGCTAAGTATGCTAAAGAATTGCTCAAAAAGTTTGAAATGAATCAAGCAAAGGAAATCAGTACTCTTATGAGCACTTCATTAAAACTTAACAAAGTTGAAAAGGGTAAGAAGGTAGATGAATCAAAATATCGAAGTATGATTAGAAGCCTTCTATATCTCAATGCTAGCCATCCAGATATCATGTTCTCGGTTTGCCTTTGTATAAGATTCCAATCTTGTCCCAAAGAGTCGCACTTATGTGCTGTAAAATATATTTTTAGATACTTAGTTGGGACATATGATTATAGATTGTGGTATGCTTGAACTAACTCTTTTAATCTTATAGGATACATGAATGCAAATTATGCAAGATGTAAAGTTAAAAAAAAAAGTACAAATGGGCATTGTTAATTTCTTGAACATTCATTAGTTTCTTGGTACAATAAGAAGCAAGCTTGCTTATCTCTTTCAACAACTGAAGCTGAATATATAGCTATAGGAAGTTGTTGTGCTCAAATCTTATGGATGAAATATACTTTACTTGATTTTGGTCTTGATTTCAAGTGTGTTCCTATTTTGTGTGACAACGCTAGTGCTATAAATTTAACTAAAAATCCTATTCAGCATTCAAGAATGAAGCACATTGAGATTAAACATCATTTCATTTGAGATTTTGTGCTTAAGGGTGATGCTTGTGTGGATTATATTTCTACTAATGATCAATTTGCAGATATATTCACCAAACCATTGGTTGAAGATAGATTCAATCATCTGAGGAAAGGCTTGGGAATTAACCGATTATGAAATTAACATTTTTTTTGAGTTAATTGTTTATTCATGTAAGATACTAACAAAGTCGGATTTTGGATAGAGATGTTAGATGTTGAAATTGGATGATGTGAATCTAAAAATCCCTTACTAGAACCATCCCTGAAATCAAAATACCCTATAACAAAATTGGATGGGCATTTTGGACTGAGTTTTCAGTCAAAAAAATTGCAGTATCTTATTTTCAAGTATAATCCATATTTGGACTGACAAATCGGATGATTGATTTATGTGGTCAAACCTTTCAAATTTCAAACTCTAAATATCCGTGCTTTTTTTAAGCTGGAAATACTCTCTCTCTCTCTCTCTCCATCAAAATATATTTTCAAATCTCTAAAAAATCACTTTTTTCAATGTACTTGATTGTACTTATCTACTCAATACCTCGTAAAGCCCAAAGAATTTCAAACCTACTTGAATTACTTTCTCTTTTTCAAAATCAGAAGTAGTCATCTCTCTTTATTTCCTCTGAACATCTTTCTCACGCCAAAACCAGAGAGACTAAACCTTTGAAATTTCATCCGCCATGGCTAAACTTCTAAAAACCAGCAGGGGACCGAACTAAAGGCAAAAGAGACCAAGACGGGCAAAGCAGTGGGAAAGAAACCAGTTGCCTCTACTCAAGTAGTTGGAAAGAAAAAGGACAAGAAGGTGGCAGTCGATGAACCCACATTTCATACTGCTTCATCGGAGCAATTACCTGAGGAGAAAGCGCTGACACTTATGTACCCCGATTTCTTGACTCAAAATATGAGGCTGATTATAATAATTGGGTATCTAGGAATAGAACAACTGTTGTTAGCTATCGAGTTGATACAGACGCCTTTTTAAATTTCACAAATGTTCTAAAATTATTTGAATCGATTAGCTAGGGAGCACTGTTGTCTGTGAATAAAAAATTGTACACAATATTAGTCTGGGAATTTTATTCAAATCTAAGAAAAGGAAGACTTAAAGAAATAGGGGATGGGTTTTAGTTCAATGGTACACCTCACGGGTTGGGGGTGTAAATTTTGAATTCGACCACTGAATGTTGAACGGAATCTTTGATGTCAAAGATGGAGGACTAGAGTTCTTTAAGATGAACAATCTACCTCAGCATTCTAATTTGTTTGAGTTAAGGAGGTTTGAGAGCAAGTTCACTAGAGGGAAGAGTTTTAAAAACATAAGTGAATGTAATGCCAAGTGGCTGAATGGTATGGGTAGACTGCTTCATCACATGGTTTCAACTATGGTTATTCCAAGTTTTGGGCACCAAACCTCTGTAAGTAATATGCAGATGGTGGTGATAATGCAATTGACAGAGGGCAAGCCAATTAATTTTTTATTTTTGGCTGCAAGATTAATGACTCAATCCCGGAATACTACCAATAAAGATTTACCCTTTGGAAATCTCCTAACTAAGCGTTCAGACATTTCAATGTAGATCTAAATTTAGTTGCCCCTGAGCATTCCAAGGTAAGTGTCTACAACAAGGACTCATTTGAAAAGATAGGGTTTATCTAGATGGATAACCAATGGATTCTACTGGGGGATTCCATAGATGAGGAAAAAGAGAGACTGTTTAAGGTTAAGGATGAAGGTAAGAAACCTGCATCTGCTACCACGACTGGAACAAAAAGGAAAGATGAAAGTCAAGAAGAATCATCCAGCAAGGCCAGGTAAAAGACTAAAGGAAGTGGACTGACACAAAGTATTTTGGATGCTCTAAATCTCTTGGCTACTAAAGTGGATGGGTTGAGTACAGAAATGAACACTAAACTGTAAACTTTGGGCAGTTGACAGACCAATGTATAAAAGAAGCAGTTTGAAACTGCAGCGGTGTTTGAAGAGCAGATTCTTCCACAAAACAAGAACCAGAAACCGTTCTTTCTTCATCAGCTAAGCATGCAAAAGCTTATCCCACTGAAGAACCTCTAGCTGCCAAAACTGCAGAAACCACTGCTCCCCAAGTCACTCTTGAACAGGCCAAACAAGTTGCCCTTGTTAGCTCCTCAGGCTATGGTCAAAAGAAAATCTAGCTGACTTGTTGGAAAGCACAAGAAGAGTGCTATTGTAATACCCCGCCCAAAACCACCTTTGACCTATGGCGAAAAAGTCATGCATTGCATAGCATTTTGCATTTCATGTGTTATTTTAAATTTATTCTTGCATGGGTGCATGTGATTTTTAAGGTTGCTCTTGCATTTAATTTATTCGATGAGAAATAATTGTGTTGTTGCATTAATTGAAAATTTGTCTTAGGTGAAATTTAGTAGAGGAGATGGAGGGATGAGGATTAGGGTGAAAAGAATTTCTTAGAGAAATATTATCATCGGAGTTAATTTGGAATAGCAGTTAGGTTGGGTGATTATCCTTTGGTGACCCGAGTTCGAATCTCACTTATTGCGAATCCTAGCTTTTCTTTTTGAATTCTTCTTCCTATATTTCTTCATGCTTGGCTGAAAATCCCAGCTTTCCTTTTTAAATTCCTGCACCATCTTCTTAGGAGATAAGTCTCCATATTTATCTCCTAAATTCATGGACTTTTGATAAGGATAAAGATTGATTTTATTTTCAGCTTTTAGCTTCTTTAATTTTCAAAAAACCTTAGCTAGAATAATTAAATTCCAGCTTAGTTTTAAGTCATTAGATTTTATAATTGATAGTTGGAATTAAATTGTTATTTTTCTAGTTAAATATCTTGGTGATTTTGATCATGGAACCTTAGCTGAAAATCTGGAAATTTTTGCCGCCACCTTTGAAGAACTTCTAGCTCAAAACAAACTCTTCCAATACTAGGAAATCTTATCCAAAATCCTTTAGCAAATCAGATTTTATTTTAATCCTAAACCAACTAGGTTTATTCTTTGTTTTCCTGCAGAATTTCGGCAGCCTTGTGCATGCACAAGCTGCACGAAAATCCTGCACTCCTAAGTGCATGCAAACTCTTCTAAACCTAGCTCAAATCACCTAAAACACCTCTCACTAATTCAGATCACCTTAGCTACACAAATTAGAGTTTTTATCCACCAAAATTTCTAGAATTTCGGCCAGCTTGTGCATAGAAATTTCGGTCAGTTTATGCACTTCATATTAAACGAAATTTTGCACTCCAAGACCTACCAAAACTCCTACTGATTAAGACAATTTCCAGGACCTAAATCCCTCACTTTTTCTCTCTAATTTGCGGCAGAACAACAACCAAAATAGCACAGAATTTTCCCTCTTTTGTTCAGTGAATTTCGCACAGCACTCACACCTTCTTGCACAGAATTTTTAGTTGTTAAACCTACTCAAACTTCTTCTAGTTTTGGGACAAAAACTTGAATTTTTGAGCATTATTTCGGCCAGCCTAGGAGAACAATTCCAAAATATTTTTCTCCGCTTACCCTCTCTAAAATTTGGCCAGCAATCAAGGGCAGCAAGCTGCCAGATTTTCGCCCTTGCTACCAAGGGAGTTGAGAGCTAGTAGGAGACCTTCTTAGCATCACCTTCCAACCCTAGATCAAACTCTCCTAACCCTAAACTAAGCTAGCCGTCTACTCCCTCTTTGCTGCACGAAAATTCCAGTAAATTCTCTCCTGTAAATTTCAAAAAACACAAGAGCAATCCCTAGCAAAAACCCTCTCAACCTCTCAATTCCTTTCTTCCATCGACTCTTCTCTTTTTGTTCCCTAGAATCACGCCACATAGAGGCTGATGTCATCTCCTTTCTCAATTTTTGATCAAGAGGAAGTAAAGAAGACAGCTTTCTCTCCTTCTCAAGCGAACTTGTGTCGATCACCATAGGAGCATCGAGACCTTGTTAGACCGGTGGTTGTAAGGTAAGAGGATTCTTGCCCTTGATGTCGAAATTCAGGTTTAATATGATTGATGATGTCTATGGGAGTATATTAGCCTGATGAATGGGTTTGGTTGGGATGCATGCATATTTTGAGTCGAGTAATGAATTAAGCATGTTCAATAGATAGCGATGCTATGTTTGATGTGATAATGATGGATGTGAATCTTGATGGTTAAGTCGAGACCTTTTTGATATATTATTCCTGTCTTGGATGGATATATGGTCATGGTGTATGTGCTTTGAGGATTAAGTGGTTTATTTGAAGTTAGATAATGGATCATGATTTGTTATGAGAGCAAATGAGTTTAATGCATGCTTGAGATGATTGAGACCCTGATCATGATATTATGTGATTCTAGATTAGGAGGGTATTTGAAGAAAGCGAGCTGTGATTTTATCTTGTTTATCTGAGGCATATCAAGTAAGTCCTTGCATAAACCCCTTTTGTTAAATGCTTGTGGTGGCAAGTCGATTGTTGTGAAGCTTTGTAAAGCTATTATTGAACTATGATTCTTTGGGTAGTAAACGTGGATGTTTATGCTCTAAATAGTTTTGTTAAACCAATGCTCTTATCAAGAAATGTTCTTTCTCTTAAATATTTTGGAAAACTCTTTTCCCAAGAAACCCACGTTTTACAATGCCAAAGTATGGACTTATTATTGTGAATTTGGAATTGACGGATATGTTCGTTGAGTACTCAATAAGGGTAGGCTAACAATACTGGTCTTGGAGGGCGTGAGTGTGTCTTCTGGCAAGCGGCCACCTCCAAAAGATAAGCTTCGCTTGAAAAGGGTCATATTGGTTAGTCAGGCCGGTCTGAGATAGCATTTGTACCTGGTAAGGTATTATTTATTTTCCCGGCATGGACACTTGGATGGTTTTGTTGGGTGTAGAGATGGAAGAGTATCTCACCCGGTGGGCTATACACTCACCTTTGATCAGAATGCCTAAAGTGTGGTAATCTGGTCCTGACAAGGTGCACAAAGTGTGGTGCCTTGGCCGTTTTCTTAACATGGGGCTCAAAGTGTGGCACCATGACTGTTTATTCGAGTAGATGATTTATTTTGTACAAAGTGTGACAATGAGAAAAACCCACTCCTTGCCAAGAGAAATTATTTATGACTTGCTAAATATTTCTGCAAATGTTTTCACTATGCATACACGAACTGTTCAAAGTACCATGCGCACACACAGGACTTATTGAGATATTAATTTCACACTGTTTATATCATGTTTTCAGGAGATTGATTATGCTGAGCAAGCAGGAAATGTAGTAGTTGGATTTTGGTTATTTTTCATTATGTTTTGAGAGACAAATGTTGATTTATGCTTCGGGAATCGATGTTTCCTTTTATCTAGTTTTGCTCCCGTTTGAGCCTGATGTAATAAAAGTTTTCCTTTATTTATCTAAGTTTGATTTCTTTGGTTTGTCTTTATATTATTGTACCTCGTTTTAAAGACCCCTTGTCGTCGGGACGGGGCGACATCCCCGCCCTTTTTACGGTACGTCGTAGGGGGGTGTTACAAGTGGTATCAGAGCCTAGGTTTAGGCTATTATCTGTCTTGATGGATTTTTATTCCTTAAGTATTTTGATTTGGTTCTAATCTGTGCATTTTATTTATAGGATGATCAAGAGAGTTGTATCGGCTGTCAGAGACTGGCTCGCTTGTTGTGGGAATCCACCTGCCCCACTACCTATAGCAGACCCACCCCTATCTGATTCAGAGACAGAGCCTGAGGGAGGTTGGTTGGCCGAGATGGAGCATGAGCCGCCTATGCTAGATGACCCGGTTGCTGAGGCAGAGATGGAGGTTTGTGGGGCCATAGGTGAGTATGATGGGGATGATGAGGGCGAGGTAGGTGAGCTTGCCAGTAAAGGTGAGGAAGATGAGGGGATGGCAGAGCTGAGTGAAGGAGAGGCAGATGAGCTTGGGGATGAGGGTAATGATGAAAGCGAGGGAGAGATGGATGAGACAGAGAAGGAGGATGAGGTAGCGAGGGAGGCTCCCCGGACCCCACAGTAGGTGAGTTTGATAGGATTTCTACTTATTACAACCTCAAGGAGTCCAGTGATGAGGGACATAAGCTGAGGGATAGAGTTACCCTGGCAGTGAGGGAACTTAGGCAGCCTGTTTTAGGAATGGAGGATAAGGGAAAAGGGAAGTTAGAAGAGAGTCCTAAGAGGAGTGGACTTCGATACGGATTGGGAGTAGATGCTAAGCTGAGGAGAGAGGGATTGTTTGACTTATATGACTCAGAGGACGAGAGGCCAGCACCTAAGAGTGCGATTAAGTTAGCTTTGGAGGAGTTTTATGAGACCGCCATGAGAGCCAAGAGGGGCAATGGGGTTGATTTGGGTCAGCCAAGTGAGAGTGTAGATTCGATGGGTTTTGCAAGGGATTATGTAGGGAAACCCGATTGCTTCGTGGGGTGGCTCGTGGAACCAGCCTTTGATGATCCAGATGCCTCTGCTGACTCTAACGGCGAGTAAAGTAAAGAGGACTAGTGGCATTTTCTCTCTCTTTTGGGATTTGCATTCTTTTGTTCATTGATTCTTTTTAAAGAAGCATGTTGCTTGTAGGGTTTGATTATTTTTATTAAATAAAAGGGTATCGCATGTGATAACCCCTTCTTCATGAAAGTATGATTCTTTATGAAAAGCATGAGTTTTATTTATTACTTGGTTTTTCCCTACATATTATCATCAAAATTTCTTTTGGAATAAGTAGATATTATTATTAATTGATCATGCACCTGAGCATACTTTTCCCCTTAGTAACTATCTGACTTTGAGTGAATGTGACCAAAGATGGCACCAAGGCACAGGATAGTCGTTCATAGCCGAACTGTGTAGGAAAGTGGGTCGTCAACTCCAGAGGTTGAGCGGATGCATCGTTCCACCCCTGATGTGGAGGAACACTCGCAGAATGAGCCAGGAGAAGCTTCTGAGAGATCTCGGGATGTGACTATGAGTTAGGCTTTTGACAAGATGGCCTCGATTCTTCAGAATTTGACAAAGAGAGTGGACAAGGTGGCTAAGAGATCACCGTGGGGAGAAGATGAGGCTCTAGAGCGTTTTCTAAAATTCCAACCTCCTACATTTCAGGGGGAGGTGGAGTAGGACGAGAAGGCCGAGCAGTGGGTCGAACAAATGGAGGACATCTTCGCTACTCTATAGTAAACAGAAGAGAGGATGGTGAAGTTTGCTGCCTTTCGTCTGAGGGGATCGTCGCGGGCATGGTGGCAACGGGTGCAGAGTGACTGGGAAAGAGAGGAGCAGGAATGGACATGGGACAATTTTACCGAAGCTTTCCGAGCTGAGTATATTCCCCGGTGCGTGGCTGAGAAGAGGGAGGATGAATTCCAAACCCTCAAATAGGGCGGCATGACAGTTGCTCAGTATGTAGCCCGGTTTATGTAGTTGTCCAAGTACTGCAGACGTTTGGTCAACACAAAGCAGAAGCGAACCTGACAGTTTGTGAAGGGGCTTAAGACTGGATCTGCGAAAGGCATTGGCTCCATTGCCGCCGACATCCTACACAGCTGTCGTGGACGCAGCTTCTCGGACAGAGAATGAAGATCACTACCGACCCGTGAGTAGGCCTTTCCAACCGACCCGACCACCAATGAGGCCTCTGAGTAGCAAGCGACCTGCTGGGCCTATGCAGTGGAAAAACCGAGAGAAGCAACCTCGAGTGCCTATGCCAGGACCGATGTAGGGTAATCTCATTGCCGACTCTGTGGGAAATGGGGACACACCAAGAGGAACTGCTGGACTAGTGGGGGAGTAAAAAGATGCTTCAACTGTGGCGACCTGGGGCATCTAAGGAACGCCTGCCCTAAACCTCTAAGGATGGGGCAGATGGGCCTAACTCAGCCCATGGGAGTCAACCGAGGTACTACTATTGGAACAGCTGGAGGAGGAGGTCAGAAACCCCAAGTGAAGGCTAAGGTCTTTGCCCTGAACCGGGAAGAAATTGGAGCAAATGCTGCAGTGATTGAAGGTAACCTTTTTATCCAAGGCTGTCTTATTAATGTTTTGATAGATTCAGGATCCACACACTCTTATGTAAGTAAGGTATGTGCATCGCATTTGGGTTGGGAAGGAAAGGAATTGCCCTATACCTTAGTAGTAAGCTCACCCTTGGGAAAAGTGGTAGAAGTGGGTAAGTTAATAGAAAGTTGCGAAGTTGAGGTAGGAAAGGAGATTCTAGAAGCAAATCTTATAATTTTGCCCATTGAGGATTATGACCTGATCTTGGGTATGGATTGGTTATCGAAGCACGGAGCTCATGTTGACTGCAAGGCCAAGAGGGTGCAATATGTGAAACCCGAGCGAGACGTGATTGAGTTTAACGGTAAGCGGGCAAAGGAACTGAAATTCTTGATTGCTGGCGCTAAGGCTCGAAAGTTGCTTAGGAGCGGATGTGCGGGATATCTAGCGTATCTGCTGAACAAACCCAAAGATCAGTGTACCTTGGAGAGTATGGAAGTGGTAAAGGACTTTCCAGACATTTTCCCTGCTAAGCTCACTTCTCTACCCCCTGAGCGAGAAGTTGAGTTTATCGTGGATTTGACCCCTGGAGCAGAACCTGTGTTAATAACCCCCTACCGGATGGCACCGACAGAACTGAAGGAATTAAAGGAGCAACTAGAAGAGTTGGTGAGGCAAGGATATATTCGACCGAGTACGTCGCCATGGGGAGCACCGGTATTGTTTGTTAAGAAGAAAGATGGTACTTTGAGACTGTGCATCGATTACCGGGGATTGAACAACTTAACGATCAAGAACAAGTACCCTTTACCCTTGATCGATGAGTTGTTTGATCAACTTCAAGGCATAGCTTGCTTTTCAAAGTTGGACCTGCGGCAAGGATACTACCAGGTGAGGATTAAGGAGGAAGACATCCCTAAGACTGCTTTCAACATGCGGTATGGCCATTACAAATTTGTGGTAATGCCGTTCGGTGTAACTAACGCGCCAGCAGTTTTCATGGACTTGATGCATCGAGTTTTCTAGCCCTATCTGGACAAGTTTGTGGTTATCTTCATCGATGATATCTTAATCTACTCCAAGAATCTGGAGGATCACGCGGAACACTTAAGGTTGGTCCTGGAAAAGCTGAGGGAATTTAAGCTCTTCGCTAAGTTCAGTAAATGTGAGTTTTGGTTAAGCTTGGTATCCTTCCTTGGCCATGTGATATCCAAGGATGGGATCAAGGTAGACCCTGCCAAGATGGATGCCATAGCTAATTGGAAGCAACCAGAGAATGTTACCAAGGTACAAAGTTTTCTTGGATTGGCTGGGTACTATCGGCGTTTCATTAAGAATTTATCTATTCTAGCTTCACCGATGATGCGGTTACTCAAGAAGGATGTTTCCTTTGCTTGGAGCGAGAAGTGCGAGAAGAGTTTCCAAGAGCTTAAAAGAAGATTGGTTACAGTGCCAGTGCTAAGTTTACCCGAGGCTGACAAGCTCTATGCACTCTACATGGACGCATCCAAGGAAGGGCTAGGAGCTGTGCTGATGTAGGATGGGAAGGTCATGGCTTATGTGTGTCTAGGAAGCTAAAGCCGCATGAAGCTAATTATCCGACTCATGACTTGGAGCTGGCAGCCATAGTGTGTGCCTTGAAGAAGTGGCGACATTATCTGTACAGAGCCCAATATGAAGTCTTCATCGACCATAAGAGTTTGAAGTACATCTCACGTAGAAGGACTTGAATCTTCGATAGTGTAGATGGATCGAGTTCCTGGAGGAGTATAGGTGTCCCATTAATTGTCACCCAGGAAAAGCGAACGTGGTAGTTGATGCTTTGAGTCGTAAAGTGAAGATAGCACATTTGAGAATGCAGGAGGTGTCGGTAGTACAGGAAATCCTGGAGCAGGAAGCGGAAGTTCAAGAAAGGAAGATCTGTGTAAGTCCATGAAGCCCGATCTGAAGCAGGAAATTGTGGCCGCCCAGCAAAGCAGTATGGAATTTCAAGCCTTCAAGGAGAAAGAAATTGCGAGGGGAGGAAAAGATTTTCGGACCGACGAGAAAGAGGTACTGTATTTTCGGGACCGGATATGTGTACCTGACACCTAAGACTTAAGGAAAAGGATATTGGACGAAGCTCACAAAAGCAAGTATACCATGCACCCTAGGGAAGTAAAGATGTATTGGGACTTGAAGAAGAAATATTGGTGGGTCGGAATGAAGCGAGATGTGGTTCAGTATGTATCAACGTGCCTGACATGCCAGAAAGTTAAAGCGGAGCACAAGAAGTCTGCCGGTTTATTGCAACCATTACCGATTCTCGAGTGGAAATAGGAAGAAGTGACTATGGATTTTGTGACTGGCCTTCTGATGACCAAGTCGCACAAGGATGCAGTTTGGGTGGTAGTAGACCGACTGATGAAGACATCACATTTTATACCAATAAATGTAAGGGATTCGATGGAAAAGTTGGCTCAGACTTATACTCGGGAAATTGTAAGGTTGCATGGTGTACCGTCAAGCATTGTATCAGATAGGGACCCCAGGTTCACTTCGAGATTCTGGAACAAGTTTCAAGAGTCTTTGGGTACTACATTGAAATTCAGCACCTCTGCTCATCCGTAGACCGACGGTCAATCCGAAAGAGTCATTCAGATATTGGAGGATATGCTCTGAGCATGTATTTTGGACTTTGGAGACAAGTGGATCGAGTGTATAACGCACGTAGAATTGGCGTATAACAACAGCTATCAGACATCGGTTGGGATGGCACCATACGAAGAATTATATGGATGAAAATGTCAAGTACCGATATATTGGGGATGGACACAAGAGGGGCATGTTAGGAAGTCGGGTGAAGTATGTATTCAAGAGATGACGGACAAGGTTAGGGTCATCTGAGAAAGATTGAGAGCCGCGCAAAGCCGACAAAAGAGTTATACAGATAATAGGAGGAGGGAATTGGAGTTCCAAGTGGGTGATTGTATGTTCTTGAAGTTGACTCCTAGCAGAGGAATACTGAGGCAGCCGAAGGGAGGAAAGTTGAATCCTAGGTATTTGGGACCGTTTCCGATAATAGAGAAGGTTGGGTCGGTCGCCTATAGACTGGATCTACCCAATGGACCAACTGGGATACATGATGTTTTCCATGTGTCTCAGCTAAAGAAGTACAACCCCGATCCAAGTCATGTGCATAATGAGGAACCTTTGAAGTTGTATCCGAATCTGAGCTATGTGGAGAAACCAGTCAAGATTTTGGAACGGAGTGTCAGGACTCTTCAAAACAAGCAGATACCTATGGCGAAAATACTTTAGGATCATCATGGAGTGCAGGATGCGACGTGGGAAACCGAGGAATGGTTAAGACGGAAGTATCCGGATATGCTCTAAGGGTATGGATCTGAATTTTAGGACGAAATTCTCTTAAAAGGGAGGGGATGTAATACCCCGCCCAAAACCACCTTTGACCTATGGGGAAAAAGTCATGCATTGCATAGCATTTCGCATTTCATGTGTTATCTTAAAATTATTCTTGCATGGGTGCATGTGATTTTTAAGGTTGCTCTTGCATTTAATTTATTTGATGAGAAATAATTGTGTTGTTGCATTAATTGAAAAATTATCTTAGGTGAAATTTAGTAGAGGAGATGGAGGAATGAGGATTAGGGTGAAAAGAATTTCTTAGAGAAATATTATCATTGGAGTTGATTTGGAATAGCGGTTAGGTTGGGTGATTATCCTTTGGTGACCCGAGTTCGAATCTTACCTCTTGCGAATCCTAGCTTTTCTTTTTGAATTCTTCTTCCCAGATTTCTTCATGCTTGCCCGAAAATCCCAGCTTTCATTTTTAAATTCCAGCACCATCTTCTTAGGAGATAAGTCTCCATATTTTTCTCCTAAATTCAAGGACTTTTGATTAGGATAAAGATTGATTATATTTTCAGCTTTTAGCTTCTTTAATTTTCGAAAAACCTTAGCTAGAATAATTAAATTCCAGCTTGGTTTTAAGTCATTAGATTTTATAATTGATAGTTGGAATTAAATTGTTATTTTTCTAGTTAAATATCTTGGTGATTTTGATCATGTAACCTTAGCTGAAAATCTAGAAATTTTTCCAGCCTAGTGCCGCCACCTTTGAAGAACTTCTAGCTCAACACAAACTCTTCCAATGCTAGGAAATCTTATCCAAAATCCTTTATCAAATCAGATTTTATTTTAATTCTAAACCAACTAGGTTTATTCTTTCTTTTCCTGCAGAATTTTGCAGCCTTGTGCATGCACAAGCTGCATGAAAATCCTGCACTCTTAAGTGCATGCAAACTCTTCTAAACCTAGCTCAAATCACCTAAAACACCTCTCACCAATTCAGATCACCTTAGCTACACAAATTAGAGTTTTTATCCACCAAAATTTCCAAAATTTCGGTCAGCTTGTGCACAGAAATTTCGGTCAGCTTATGCACTCCATATTAAACGAAATTCTGCACTCCAAGACCTACCAAAACTCCTGTTGATTAAGCCAATTTCCAGGACCTAAATCCCTCACTTTTTCTCTCTAATTTGCGACAGAACAACAACCAAAATAGCCTAGAATTTTCCCTCTTTTGTTCAGTGAATTTCGCATAGCACTCACACCTTCTTGCACAAAATTTTTAGTTGCCAAACCCACTCAAACTTCTTCTAGTTTTGGGACAAAAACCTGAACACGCACAGCCTATTTTGGAGCATTATTTCGGCCAGCCTAGGAGAACAATTCCAGAATATTTTTCTCCTCCTACCCTCTCTGAAATTCGGCCAGCAATCAAGGGTAGTAAGCTGCCAGATTTTCGCCCTTGCTACCAAAGGAGTTGAGAGCTAGTAGGAGACCTTCTTAGCTTCACCTTCCAACCCTAGATCAAACTCTCCTAACCCTAAACCAAGCTAGCCATCTATTCCCTCTTTGCTGCATGAAAATTCCAGCAAATTCTCTCCTACAAATTTCAAAAAACACAAGAGCAATCCCTAGCAAAAATCGATCACACCCTAAGGTAAGCAAAAACCTTCTCAACCTCTCGATTCCTTTCTTCCATTGACTCTTCTCTTTTCCTTCCCTTAAATCATGCCACATAGAGGCTGATTTCATCTCCTTTCTCAATTTTTGATCAAAATGAAGTAAAGAAGACAGCTTTCTCTCCTTCTCAAGCGAACTTGTGTAGATCACCATAGGAGCATCGAGACCTTGTTAGACCGGTGGTTGTAAGGTAAGGGGATTCTTGCCCTTGATGTCAAAATTCAGGTTTAATATGATTGATGATATCTATGGGAGTATATTAGCCTGATGAATGGGTTTGGTTGATATGGATGAATATTTTGAGTTGAGTAATGAATTAAGCATGTTCAATAGATAGCGATGCTATGTTTGATGTGATAATGATGGATGTGAATCTTGATGGTTAAGTCGAGACCTTTTTGATATATTATTCATGTCTTGGATGGATATATGGTCATGGTGTATGTGCTTTGAGGATTAAGTGATTTATTTGAAGTTAGATAACGGATCATGATTTGTTATGGGAGTAAATGAGTTTAATGCATGCTTGAGATGATTAAGACCCTGATCATGATATTATGTGATTCTAGATCAGGAGGGTATTTGAAGGAAGTGAGCTGTGATTTTATCTTGTTTATCTGAGGCATATCAAGTAAGTCCTTGCATAAACCCCTTTTGTTAAATGCTTGTGGTTGTAAGTTGATTGTTGTGAAGCTTTGTAAAGCTATTATTGAACTATGATTCTTTGGGTTGTAGACGTGGATGTTTATGCTCTAAATAGTTTTGTTAAACCAATGCTATTTTCAAGAACTGTTCTTTTTCTTAAATATTTTGGAAAACTCTTTTCCCAAGAAACCCACATTTTACAAAGCCAAAGTATGGACTTATTATTGTGAATCTGGAATTGACGGATATGTTCGTTGAGTATCAATAAGGGTAGGCTAACAATACAGTCTTGGAGGGCAAGAGTGAGTCTTTTGGCAGGCGACCACCTCCAGAAGATAAGCTCCGCTTGAAAAGGCGACAGTATTGGTTGGTTAGGCCGGTCCGAGCTAGCATTTGGACCTGGTAAGGTATTTTTTATTTTCACGGCATGGACACCCGGATGGTTTTGTTGGATGTAGAGATTGAGGAGTATCTCACCCAATGGGCTGTACACTCACCTTTGATCAGAACGCCCAAAGTATGGTAATCTGGTCCTGGCAAGGTGCACAAAGTGTGGTGTCTTGGCCGTTTTCTTAACATGGGGCTCAAAGTGTGGCACCATGACTGTTTATTCGAGTGGATGATTTATTTTGTACAAAGTGTGACAATAAGAAAAACCCACTACTTGCCAAGAGAAATTATTTATGACTTGCCAAATATTTCTACAAATGTTTTCACTATGCATACACGAACTGTTCAAAGTACCATGCGCACACACAAGACTTACTGAGATGTTAATCTCACACTGTTTATATCTTATTTTTAGGAGATTGATTATGCTGAGCAAGCGGGAAGTGTAGTAGTTGGAGTTTTATTATTTTTCATTATGTTTTGTGAGACAATTGTTGATTTATGCTTCGGGAACCGATGTTTCCTTTTATCTACTTTTGCTCTCGTTTGAGCCTGATGTAATAAAAGTTTTCCTTTATTTATCCAAGTTTGATTTCTTTGGTTTGTCTTTATATTATTATACCTCGTTTTAAAGACCCATTGTTCTCGGGACGGGGCGACATCCCCGCCTTTTTAGGGTACGTAGTAGGGGGTTTTACAGCTATTGATGATAAGCCAGAGACTGTGGAAATTCAAGGCGACATGGAAATTTCTACAAACAAACATGGTGTAAAAACTATAAAGAAAATTGGTTGACACGTTCCTGAACAACCTTCATTATTTCCCTGACCAACTTTTATATTCTGCTACATATTTTTTTTTTGTTCTGCTGCACTTACTTATTTTCCCTACATTTGTTTATCTTTGCTATATTATGCTACATTTGTTTATATATTTCTCTCATTCATTTGCTCTTGCTGGATTAAATATTTTGTCCTTTTGATTGATGCAAAGAAAAAAAAAAAAGGAGAAATCAATTGTGGGGAATATGGGATGGCTGGATGGATTATATGTTGTGGATTTTAATGGTGATGTGTATCATGTGGATTTTTTTACTGGATTTTGATGAATTGTGGTTACGGAGAGGATTTTAAACTGGATTTTGATGAATTGTGGTTAATAAGACTAGATTGTGTAGATTACTGTGTGATGTGATTGGATGTGTGTGATTTGGACTAAAGTTGGGACTAATCTTTGATACAAATTTCTTTTGGATTGTTTGAGATTCCATCTAAAGGATGTATGCTGTAATAACCTGCCTTGTCCGCCTTGCATAAGGAATTTGTGTAGCATGGTTTTGTTAACAATGAAAATATATATAAACGAAATATTTTCCTTCTTTATTAACAATAATAAAATTAAGATTGCAAAGTAATAATATTATTCATAGAATTATAATATAGCCATCACTAGTGCTATTATCATTATTAATATTAGTATTATTATTGCTAATATTATTATTGATTTTATTTTCATTCTATCATCCATTACTATTATTTTTATATATCTATTATTTAATACAAATACTTCTTGGTAATATTAAATTATAGATTATTAAATTCAATAATTATGTTGAATTATTATATTATTTTTACCATTAGTGTATATATATATATATATATATATATTTCAATTAATACTATAAATATCTTAGCTATATCTATTTTATGCAAAGATATTTTAAGGGGCCCACAAAAAGTAAATGAAGAGGGCCCACAAGCATGATATATTTGACCAAGATTAACCATTCTTGGACTTTTTAATTAAGCTTAATTAATCTAAACTAGATTAGGCCAATTGGTTTGAAAACCTTATTGGATGATTAAAACACGAATTATGTGAATTTAGTCATTTTGGATTAAATATTTGGGATTTCCGGAAAATGATAAACTTTAGAATCGGGTATTTGAAAAATGATCCAGATATCCTTATTGGAATGATTTATGAAACTTTTGGAACTCGAGTATTCGGTAAATGACCGAAATATCCTTATTGGAACTTTTGTGAATGATTCTCAAATCGGGTAAGGGTAAAATGACCCAGATACCCTCAAAAAGTCTTTTGGAATTGGGCATGGGTGAAAGGACCCAAATGCCCTTGGAAAATGACTTTTGTGATCAAGTATGGGAAAATAACTCGGTTGCTCTTGGAAGCACGTTTTGATGGGTGAGTAAAACCTTTTGTCTGATTTTCTACATGATTTTAGAAAATGTTGTTTTGGCCCCAAAATATTTTGATTGAAGATCCTGCAGGATCAGATAACCCTCTGGCCTAATCAGTCAGATGGGGTTGGTATTGTTGCGTTGAGTACTCAGCAAGGATTTTGATCTTTGTACTAACCCATGTTAGAGGTAGACAACCCCAAGTAACCTGGCTAGTTCTGGGGATTGTCTTACTCCAAACTAGGCGACAGGACATTGAGATGAGTCGTCCTGGCTAGCCGTTTGTGCCTGGCAATTGCCGTGTTTGTGAATGCGTTTGTGAACACTTGTTTTTTAGTCATTCGCTGGAATAAGGATGGGATGTTCGGGGCGTTTGACTCCTTGCCACCTCGATGGTGATTGACGTCAGGATTGGGGACCCCTGGCTGACGAAGGCAAGTAAAAGATCCCTAAGTGCACGGTGGGGTACATTTGTACGCTGCTCACCTTTCCGGCCTGACACGGGTGACGTACTGTATGGTGCAGTCCCTGGCACCAGCAAACGTGCAGCCGAAGGCGAAGTTCCTTGAACTTTGCACGCAGGATGCACTTCTAAAAGGGGAAGAACCCGCATTTATTAAAATTAGGGGCCATATGTTTGGAAATCATTATTTTTCAAATGTACATGATAACTTGATCCTAAATTTACCATTTACTGCTATTTTGCTGTTGTGAAATTTATTTCAGTAAAAAAATTGAAAATCATCTCTCTTCTGAGCAAAACACTAGCACACACGGGACTCACTGAGTATACCACTCACACGTGTGTTTGTCTTTCCTTTTTTTTTTTTAGGGATTGGAGCTGAAGGCTAGCGACGGTACTACCCGAACTTACCATCTAGCGCTAGATAGCGAATCTTTTGGCATGATTATTGTACCTAGATAATGGAACTATTTTGTCTTGTGTATTTTGGGAACCCTGATGATGTATCTATCAAAACTCGCGTATTTGTAATGAAAGAGTATGTTGTACGTATTTATTTAAGCTTCGACTTGTACTTACTTACTTTAAGTTTAAATCGTTATAAAGACCCCTAGTCTGAGGAGTCGAACGGGGCGGCATCCCACCTGAACCCGGCCCACTGCATCAAGAAATGAAATGTGGGGTGTTACATATGCCCTCTTAGACTAGGTTTTTGATGTAATATTGATTTGCATTAATAAAAGTTTTATTGTCAAAAATTATTTGTGAATTCTTCTTTACTTTTGGGCATAATTTTTGCTGGAAATGGCCCATTACATTTAATTAAATGGTTCATGTGAATAGAGGTCTTTTATAGTAAGGAATGGACTATGGGCTACTTAACACATAAACTACTGTTCTTAACTAAATGATGAGAATGGGAATTTCATCATGGTAAGGTTATTATGTTATGAATTCTAAATATGGAATGGCTTACCTTTAACCAATGAGTAGCTTCTCATTTCATAATACAAACGTATTACTGCTATAGCGTGGACTTATACTCTACAGCTTGAGTATGAGTTGGTAGTCTAACGAAGTTGGAAGCGTATGCTTTAATGTACTAAGGTTGAGATTCTATTGTAGGACCAATATACTTGTATGTTAGGTATATGTATCTAGTTAGTTAAGACAAACTTGTACATTATAGCTTCTATGCTATATCGCCTCATGTGGCTATCTGAATGATCTAAATATCCAGGGTCCTAAGGAACATAACTTGGATATTTACTTTAGGATAGCTCCATTGGAAAGCGAAAATATTCCAAGAAGTCATGGATCATTGGACTAGAAGCCTAAGGATGGTAGATATCTTTTAGAGAAGTGTTAGTATACTTTTTCCTTTCTAAATACACGACGATGTGTAGAAGGGTATTTTAGTCATTACACCTATAGGTCGGAGACATTGCTACTGTAACATTATCCTTGGGGTCAATATTTTCTTATGGTGATATTAAGAAATATCTAAAATGCAAAATATAACTATTTATATAGTGGGGTATTTTGGTCATTTTAGTAACTAAAGCGATGTGTCTTTTTGGTCCTCAAAATAGCCCGTAAATCCTAATTAATTTGGGGTTGAGGAAATGGTTTCAGTTAAAAAATGATTTTATTTTATTTAGGAAGTCTAATTTATTATTGGACTAGAACAAAATAAAAGGTTGAGAGGAATTAAATTAAATTTATTATATGGTTTAATTAGTTAGTTAATTATTTAAGGTCTAAGCCCAAATTGAATAATGGAAAAAATTAACTTGGGCCTAAACTAGATAAAAGGCTTGAATAATTATTTTGGTTTATTTAAGCTTATTAATTATTTATTGGGTTATTTTTATAAACCTAAAAAATAAATAACTAGGTCTAAGAATAAATAATAATATTTTCTGGCCCAATAGAATGGACCAGGGTTGTGTTTTTTTTAATTCATAGAACTGAATAGTTGAAAAAAACAGCGTCTTCTGTGATGGTTATCTTGATAATAACTGAATGTTTTTGAGTAACTAAAACTACAGTGTTTAGGTTTTCAAGAGGAGAGACCATGTGTATCAAGTAGGATATACGTTTGTGAACAAAGAAAAAAAAAAAATACTCCCAGAAGTTTCTTCTATTTTTCCCTCTCGTCTTCTTCTCCTTATTTTTCTTGATTTTTCTAATTGATAGCAGTGAGTCAAGAAGTTTAGAGATTATGTTTCCTCACCTGAGTTGTTTCACTAACAAGTATTAGGCTGTGGAATATTCTGAGTATTCGAAGATCTCGTGCGTTCATGCTAAGGAGGAGTAGAAGGATAGCGGGATTTGAATCGGAAGCATCAACGAGTCATGAAGAAGAGATACATGTGGTTTAGTCGACTTCTTCACAGCCAAAGAGATCCTTGAAGCACAGAGGTATTAAATGTTAAAAACCTTCCGCTGTGTTGTTTTTCTCTGTGCATTTTGGCTTCTATTTACAACATGCATGTTTCTTGTTTAATTTTCAAGCTTTAGCATAGACACTGGGGGAGTAATCCTGATATGATCTTAGAAAGCTCTGAAAATGTGGATTGAGCTCAAGAACAAGAACCCTAACAAACTCACACAGAAGAACACCAAAAAGAAAAGAAATTAACACTCTTGTGATAATGTGAATCTATCCTACTTCAAAGATACCTTAACATCCTATTCTAACTAGAGATTAGAACACCCAGGATATGAATTTGAAGGCACCTAACTCAATCCTATTAACACACAAGGCAACCTAGGGTATAAGAATAGAGATGAAGTTGAGATTATCTCCTAAGGGTTAGAGATAAGATCAAAGGTGGGACTAAATCCTTTGATTTAGTCTTGATGTTTATGGGAATCACCCAAGAGGATTACCCTCTCCAAAGCTCTCAAAGAGTTCTTGACCTCTCAAATATTTCATATATTTCCAAAGGTTGTTTTTAGAAAGCTATAAGAGCATATTTATAGTTGCCTTGACCTAAACTACTTAGCAACTAATCATAACTATTAAATGGCCTTAATACATGTTTTGAGGTCCCATTATATGCCTTAAAATAGGTTAAAATATAATAAAAGTCATGGAACTAAAATTACATCTGAAAAGGCTGAAAACAAGAGAATTAATTGCAAAAAGATTGGAACCGGCCCGAATAAGGCTAGCAAAGGCTCTATCACACGGAGCTGGTGCCGACTCGGTTTTGTCCAAAAGACAGAACTGAGCCAGATCTAGGCTAGTGCTAGGTCTGTCGACCTGGGCCGGTGCCGGGTCAGCTCTAGTTAGCTTCTCTTATTTTGTTGCACTCTAATCCCTACTCATTTGACCTCCATTCCTTCCATTCCTTTTCCATGTGTTCCCTTGATCTTCCAAATGAAATGTTGGTCATTTTAATCTCTTCCTCTTACTCCTTTGGACATGAATCATTGTTTCAATGTTGGCTTAATTCTCCACAAGGTTTGTTACTTTTTGTGTCCCATACCCATCTCTTGACAAACTTTTTGGCTCTTGGCTTGTATGCTTGGATAGCTTGAAAATCCTTTTAAAACTTCTTAAATGTTGAATGTTCCCATAGAGATTTGATGCAAATCTTGACTTTCTGTCCCTCTTTTTTAGATGTGCCTTGTTGCGTGGATAGATTCCTATCATTTTCCCCTTCTTTGAGATGATTCGTTCTCAAATCGATGCACTTTTTTGCTTGTACAAATTTTCCTGCATAAGAATTCAAACAAGAGTTTGTGTGTGAAAGTAAAATTTCAGGCTTTTGCTCCACAACTCTTACCATGTTTCCTCTCTTCTCAACCTAATTTTTCACTCTCACCTTACTTCGCTCTTTTTCTTCCCTCTTGTTATTTTCACCTCTCCAATCCCAAATTGGCACTCTTGTTTTACCTCCTTGCTCCCTCGTGTGTTCTCTCTCCTCTCTTGTTTTTGCTTGCATTTGGAGCTCAACCTCTCTTTTTCTTCTTTTGTTCTTCTCTTATTTTCTCTCCTCTCTTGCTTTTGTTTTTCCCTCACTCACTTTTCCCTCTCTTTTTGTTCTCTGTTCTTTTTATCGTTCTCCCTTAAAATGTTTTTATATTTTACAATCTCACTTGGGGACATAGGGTAAAGTATGAATTTCCTTCCATCCTTGCACAAAAAGTAAGTATTTTTCTTTCCATGATGAACTACCTCCCTATTATATAGCTATGGCCTTCCTAACAATATATGCCCAACATGTATTGGAAACACATCACACATCACCTCATCTTTATATCCCTTATGACAATTGTAACCTTGACATGTCTGTTCACCTTTACTTCACCACAATTGTTGTAATACCCCACTACCTAGGCCCAACAGGGCCGGGGATGTCGCTTCGTCCAAAAGACAAGGGATCTTTATAACTAGGTCATACAAACAAAAATGAAACAATACTTTAAAATTTAAACTTATTACAATCCAAAAATTCAAAACAAATCCAAAATAAAAATTGTTCACTCTCAACTCTCAAAGCATTACATAAAATAGATAACAGAATATCTTTCAAGCAGGCAACAACTAGCTACTCATCCCCACAACAGGATCGACCTAAAATCATGGTAAAAGGGTGATGAGATAAAAATATCAGAAAGTCCGTGTGTGCTTTAAGTGTCCAGTGAAAATAGGTCATGAATGCAAAGTGTAAGAACTTCATAAGAAAAATATTGGCAAGCAATAAACAATGTTCAAAATCAAGAGTGGCATTTTGGCTTTTACAACCATTCATATACAATAAAATCAACCACTCAAAAGGGCGGCCATGGGTTACTAGACGTTGGGCCCTATAACCAAACAATGGTCAGAATGCCACACTTTGTGCAGACTGACAAAAAGTAGATGATCGGCCTACCGGGTAAGATTCTCCTCCTTCTCTACACCCAAACAAAACCAGTTGTCCACTCCGGCAACACACAGTCCACATGACTGAAACCTGCTAGCTCGGACTGGCATGACTAAGTAGTACTGACATTTCTCTAAGTTGAGTTCATCTTCTGGAGGTGGCCTCCTGCCAGAAGACTCACTCTTGCTTTTCAAAACTAGAAGTAGCTAGCCTTATTAAGTATTCAACGTAGTTCATCCCACTTGAGAGAAAACTGATAAAATATAGCTTTACTTGAAAATGGCAATCAAGGGTTTCCAAAGTCTTTGTCAAAAATTAGTTCTAGAAATAGTTTGGTGTTTGAGTAAAACTACTTGTTGATTTTCAAATAATTGGTGTGATTGAAACAAGAAAGGAAACTGTCCTTAATAGCCTTTACCAAATCAGTGCTCACAAACTTCGTTTTTAGCTTGCCATAGTAACCTTTTACAACAAACAAGTTTTATGCAGGAGCTTACCTTATCCTTTGCTCGAGATAAAACAAAGATCTCCAAAAGCTGACCTAACCCCGCCTAGGGTAAACATAAGCCATAATTAAACTCAAGCCAAAATTCACTTTCACAAATAAACCTAGCTCAACTTACTTCAATCATGACCCTAATATCCCAAGCTTTAAGGCCAGATAATAAATAAAGGGTTTGTAAGATAAATCTAGCTTGATATTAAAATAACTAGGGTTTGTGAATTATATACTAATAAGTTGAAGGTTTAAATCTTGCTATAAATAAATTAGGGTTTATTTGATGAAGGGTCCTAGGACCTAGATGGAATTATTTAAAGTAATAATCTATTAATAATTAATTGTTAGAAAATAATTGGTAACTAAAATTAGTTGTAAGTAAATTTTAATAGGTTTTGATTAAAAGATAATAAATAAAATTTAATAGTATTTATGAATATAAGACTTACAAAATTAATATTTTACCTATTATGATTATTTATATAAAAGGCTTTATTTGATATTATTATTTTATATAATATCTATATATTTTATTTCTTAAATAAAAGCTATCATTTATTTGACTAAAATATCATTAGTTTATATAAGAGTCCAATCCACATTTTCCTAGGGTTTTCGAAATCACTAGAAGAAATTATAGTATTAATCATTTTATTGTTGAAATAAAATTAGCTTAGGAACAACAAGGTCATGATCATAATTCCTATTGCTAACTATAATCATGAAAATACACTCTACACCAATCAACAAAACATTCAAGTCATGAATAAAAACATAGATCTAAATCTACCAACACATGATCCAAACTCCACTAACATAATCATAATTATGGCCTTAACAAGAATACATGAACATAAAATCCTATTCACCAAAGGTGACATAATCTCTAACATGCTTGATCATTCATACTACTCACGACATGAAGACATGCAACAAACCCTAAAATGCCATACATTCAACCAAGACAATCATTTCATGCATCAATCCCATCTCCATCATACAAACACATTCATTCTCATGCTTCAATCCCAACTCCATCACAAAACACATGATCAATCTCAAAATATACTCCATCCTCATCCAACTACATCCTAGAGTCATGAATCTAGAATTTAAAGAGGAGATTGAAGAGGCTTACTTGAATGATGACTACCTTGAAGAAGTTTTGAAAGAATCCTCACACGTGGGCAGCTTGATTTGTCCAAGGAGGGAGAAGAAAAATGGCCATGGTGGGAATGACCATTTGGCCGAGAGAGAGAGAGAGAGAGAAAAAGGGAAAGAGAAAGTCTATTAGTATATACATATATTTATTAAGAGTTAAAGATGAATGAAGATGGAGATGATCGTTCATGCTTACCTTGAAGGTGTTCTTGAGCCTTCAAGAAAATTCTGATTTTTTATCCAAAGGTGAGACTTTGATTTCAGTGTTTGATGTTAAAAATTATAGGAATGGATTCACGAGAATGAGTAGGTATAATCTGGAGTTTTTGGAGAAGATAGAATTGGTTTTGAATGGCCTTAGGCGTGAAAATGGTAGTAGGTGTTCTTGGAGGTTTGGAGAGAATAGAGAGATTGGATGAAGGCTGGCTGAAATTCTGTGGGGAAAGGGTGGCCGACTGGTTTGGAGATTTTTGGTAGTTAGATTTTTAGATTCAGGAGGAAAAGGAAAGCTGGTTGTTTGAAATTCAAAAAAAATAATTTAGGGAATATTTTGTGGTAGCAAATATGGTAAGTAGATCTTTGTTGTTGGAGGTTCTTTGGAAGCTTCAATGGCCGACTGAATTGCTGAAATTTCTGCTGAGATGAATGCTGTTCGAATGAGCTTAAGGGTGGCCAAAATATGGTGTGCAATGGTGAAGGAATTTTCTGGTTGTTGGAGGGTAATCTATGGTAGTTTGCTGAATATTTTGCTGGAATTTTGGACTTCAATTAATGGCTTGATTGGAGTGATTGATGGAGAGATTTTAGGAGCAGCCATGGAGCTTTTTTTCGTGCAGAACACTAGAGAAGATAATGAAGCTTAGTTCATGGCTGTTCAATGTGAGTTTGTACAGAAAAATGGAGGAAGTTTCGGACAAGGGTGAAGAAGGAACAAAGCTGGAAATTCTGATTAGCTTTTCGCAAGCTTACTGGAAATTTCTGGGCAGATTTTTCTGCCATGGTTCATCCAATTTGCTGTAGGTTTGAAGGGATATTGAGAGGTCTTCTAAGGCTGGTTTCCAGCCTTCTTTATGGAGGAAGGATAAGGTTGAATTGCTGGTTGAAAAGCTGGAAGAAACAGCTTGGTTTTTTTGCCCACCAAGCTTCGAAACTGTCTAGGAAATTTTCCTGGTTTGCACAACTTTTGTGCAGCTCAGTTTTGGTTGGAATTTTTAGTCCTCAAGCTAAGTGAAATGGTCATTTTTCTGGCAGCATTTGAGAGGGAAAGATAGCTGAAAATTTCGACAATTGGACTGATTAAGAAGCTGGAAAATTTTCCAATTTACTACATGATGAAGACGAACACACATAGGTTGGTGTTTGAAGGTTCAACCATGGAGATTAATTCTCTTGGGAACCTTCCACAACTCTTCCCCATTTTTGGTCAATAAGATACCTCACACTTAGACATTTTTGAACCTTTAAAGCCACAGAACTTTGCTAGAATTTTCTAGAAATAAAATTGGCTTAGATAAATTGAACAATCTAATGGGTTAAGAAGGAAAGCTAGAAATCTAGAAGGGTATGAATCCCTTAGAAATTTTTGTAGGGCATAAGAGTAGGATTAGGACATTCCTATCATGTCTCCCTTAGGACAATACTCCTACTCTTCCCTAAGGCATGCAAGGGCCGAAATATAGCATTCCTAACCAAAAATAAAATTTAATCATGCTAAAACTCCAATGATGGAATTTGAACTTAAAACCTCAAGGATTTATTCCAAAACTCTATCCACTAAACCACAACAACTTTTGTTCTTATTTTCTCTCCCAAATATTTTTTTTTCTATTTAATCCTCAAGCTATCTCCCTATTTCCTCCTCAAGTAAAATTACCATTTTACCCTTCTTACTCAATAAACACAAATAAGCCATCTAAACTACAAATCACATATCCAAAGCACAAAAAAATCATATAAAAATATATTTATGCATGCAAGAAAATATGATATGCATCCCGACCCCCTTACTTTAGGGTTGGTTTTAGCTGGGGTTTCACAATTGTTCAACTATTGAAGGTTATAAGGTTTAGGATTATTCAAGGCCTCCATTCTCAATTCCTCCACCAATATTGTACTAATTACATTTTTACAACTCCCTCCATCAATAATCAAGCTACATGGGTTTTTTTTTTATTTTTTAATTTGACATCTTAAATAGAAAATATTTTCTTTTTGTAGTTCCTCTTTTCTTTCAACCACATAAGCTTCAACAATTTCCCTTATAACACCAATTAATGCACATGGTTTCTCAAGTGTATCCCTATCTCTTCCATCCATTCGATCTCCTCCACTAGATTTGGTGTCATTTTGTGAAGTTGAACTAGATGCTTCAGTCTCACTGGTTTCACTCATTTTTAGTTGCTTTTGCACCACCTCTAGCTAACTCCTCTTTTTCTCCTCTTGTGGTTGCGAGCTTTCTCCCACTTTATGAGTACTTGAAGCACTTTAGGAACTTTCATCCATAGCACGCATTTGCTTCCCTTCTATCTCATTCCTTGAATGCATTTGCTATTCAACAAATTCTACTCCATTTTGCTCGACTTCTTGCTCATTCTCGTCTAACACTCCCAATGGGTTTAACTCATCCTCTAGAAAGAATAAAATGTTGTAAATTTCTTAGTCTCCCCATTTTTTGAATTCAATAGTTCCACGTCTTCTTCTTCATTATCACTAAGCTCCTCATCAATTTCATCAACATTTTTCTCAACTTCTTTGTACACTACTTTATCATTTTGATTGAGCATTCCTTGGCATTTGGCCTCATTTTCTAGTTTCTCCTCCTTCTCAAAGTGTTGTAATTCATCTTCTTTTACTCTCATCATCACCTTTTGTTCAACCTTCTCAACTTTTTCTTCATTTTCTTACACCTCATAAAATCTTTCATATTCCTATTTATTTGGACAAGCAACCTTTGTGTGCCTTCTACTACAACAAATCTCACAAGTCAATTCTTTTCTACTCCTTTGTTGCACCATGATTGTAGAGGCTTGAAATTCTTCCCTTTTTCCTTGTGACTCTTCCTTCTCCTTTAGTTGTTATAACAATCTTGGGCACCTATAGTAATAATGGCCATCACTCCTACAATTGTAATAATTATAACTTTTCCTCTCATGCATCTCTTATTCCAGTGTCTTATGCACTACATTCCTCCTTCTTTGTTTAACTCTTTTTTGGACAATCATAGGAAGTGTGCTCAAAATTCCCACAAATTTTGCACTCACGCTCCCTCAAGTTCTTTTACACCCCATGCATTGTTGTTTTTTGTGCTCCTCCTACATAAACTTCCTCATTCCAATATTCCTCGTTCCCATGTTCTTCTTCATATTTCCAATTTTGTTCCTCAAAACTACCATATCCTTCCCCACTTGAATAAGATTCTCCATTGTTTTTACTTCTCCTACTCCAATCTTCCATAGGACTCAAGTTCTCACATTCTTAGTCACTTTTCCCTAGGTCTTCTTCATAGCTATCATACTCCATTCCACTCATACTTGGCCCTTCATCGTGTTCATCCAAATATCCCAAGCTCTCATAGTCATCCTCCTACATATTCTTCCTCATGTTCATTATATTCCTCATAACTACTCTCACTATAGCAAGACTACTCATTATAGTCATACCTTTCACTTTTATTCCAACTAGTCATTGTGAATTTTTTATCAAGAGAAGTACCCACAAAATTGAAGTAGAAAACATAAGAAAAATTCCTCACTTCACTCCCTTACATGTTTATACTCAATTTTTAGTAGTCACTCTATACTTATGTTTGCACTCTTCTTGGGTTTTTTCACGATGTGCTCTCCCTCTTGCCTTTTTCTAACTTTCAATTCTACACTCAAGTTCTTCCCAACTCTTTCCCACTTCAAAGGATTTAGTTCTACTAGTCAACTAAATTCCAAGGGATAAGAAAGAAATGTGTCTTAAAGGTAATTAACAAACACTTGGTGTGAAACAAGGAAAATGCATGGATTTCAAGAGTTGTTAAACTAGGTGATGCTATCAGAACTTCAAGAACATAATTTAACAATCACTTAAGGAAATGATGACACAAGCAAATTCAAGAAATAGTAGGAGTTCTAGATGTGCAAATGTTTTTTTTCAAACTTGAGACAAATGTAATGTGAACAAATCTTCTAGCATCAACAAGACACCAATGAACTTTACAAATGCATTCTACTAATCAAATTACTCATCATACTTCATGAATGGAAGCTTTGGTAGTTAAGTATAAGCAATCACAATTCATTAGGACAATATATCAAACACATTGTGTGGATTCCCGTAACTCAATTTAGTATAGCAAAATTTCAGCTTAGTTTTAGCCCTAAATTAACAAATTTTTACATCAAATGACTCCTCAAACATCAATATACCATATAGGGTCAAATTAACAACATTTCCATGGCACAAATTCAAGTTTTTAACCCTCAAAAATTTTACGGAATATAGTTACGGGAATAAGAATTTTGCAGCAATATGAGCTTCAAATCAACAATTTTCCATGCCAAAATATTCCTCAAGCATTATACCAACATATAGGATCAATTTAGCATCAAGTTCATGGCATAATCTTGAGTTTCAAGCATTCCAAAATGGCAAGAGAAAAAGTGACGAAAATTGAAAATGCTAAACAAATCTTGAAGAAGATTGTATCTTAGCCCAAAGAAAGTGGGTGGATTAGAATAAACACAATGCAAGCTCTGATATCACTTGATGTGGATTAAGCTCAAGAACAAGAACCCTAACACACTCATACATAAGAACACCAAAATGCAAAGAAATTAACACTTTTGTGAGATAATGTGAATCTATCCTACTTCAAAGATATCTTAACACCCTAATCTAACTAGAGATTAGAACACCAAGGATAGGAATTTGAAGGCATCTAACTCAATCCTATCAAACACACTAGGCAACCTAGTGTTAGTATTGTGCCCTAGAGGCAATCACTTGTACCATGTATATTGCATATTAAATTAATAAAAGGCATTCTTTATCTTTCAGTTTGATTGTTGTATCTAAATATGTGTACAAACCGTTAGATAAAGTCCCTAGTACAACACAGTGTTAAGGAAATCATGATAGAGATCATGATGTGAGATTCCTACTACATTATGCAGTGTTTGTACTTAAATAATCCCCAGTCATAGTATTAATAAGATGGGACATTATTAATACGCCAAGACTGGCACATGTTATATCTCTTGATTGGATCAAGCGGTGGTTCTCATATCCGTGGGTATTGGGATACTCAGGATTAACGTGTGGATGCTTGTTTTGAAACAAGTTCATTGGATGACCTAGCTACGAGATAATCACTTGGATAACTATTTAGTGCCAGTGATAGAATCTCATTATAGCAAGTGTGCAAGTACCCTTAGACTTGAGATCTCCAAGGTACTTTGTTTATCGAGCATTGTACTTTGATTCTAATATTTGGAGTCTTATCTAGGACCGCCTATGGGATGGATATTGGGTACAACGTAAAGTAAACGAAAGTAGTTGAGAGGGTCAATAAAGGATTCACCACTCGTTAATAGTAGAAGAGTATATCTCAAGGTCACTTGTAGATATCATTACTCATGAAGTCCTTGGCCAAGGCGACTATGTGATGGAAATGGTTCCAATTGATACACATATCGAGTAATGAATTTCTTGAACAAGTACTAAAATATTCGGGCCAGAATTAATAATATTTTGGAGGGAGTTGGCACTAATTCCATGCTCTAAACCGAATGAGATATTGTATGTTGAAAGGAGTTTATTGCACTGATAATTTGCTATTGAAAGGTTCATGTCAAGCCACTTGACTTTCTGGACTTTTGGGTGGTCAAGAGTCATTGCTAGATGTCGCTCTTGATATGCTAAATATGAATTTATTAATTAGAGAATTAATAAATTTAATCCTTTATTTTATTAAGGATTATTAATTCTAATATTGTTAGAATTAATTCATATTATACTACTAATAAGACCAGGAAACCTAATGGGTCACACACAATAAAGGTTTGAATGCTCAAATATATTATTTGATAATATTGTGGGGTTAATTAAGAGAAGGGAATATATTTATAGGTGAATTATAAGTTTGTTATTCATGGGACCTAATTGTAATTAAGTAAACTTCAAGGACCGATTTGTTGACAATTGGACGTTGAAGGACTAAGTTGCAATTTATGATAATTATAAATCTATAAATATAAGGAAACGGTTTCCTTAGGGTGAGAGACAGACTATTCACACAATAACAGAGAAACCGTTTCTCTACCTCTCTCTTGATCAAACCCTAGCCGTCTCTCTTCTTGATCAAAACCCTAGCCTCCCGAATTCTACTAGCATAGAATTGTGAGATTGTGAGCATTCAACCTTGTGTGGATTATCATTAGAGGGAGTTCTTTCTTGGACTTCAGTTGAGCTGCAGTGAACGGTTTTGGATAATCTGGATCGCGCCTGCGTTCTTGTTTCCGAAATTTTTTGAATTTTGGCTTCACGAGGTAATAAATGCAATCTTCTCCTTTTTCCCGTTTCTATTGCAAACCCGTGATCCATGGCTTGGATTTCTTGTTGTTTTCCGCTGCGCTTAATCTGATTATGCATGATAGAAATCCTACACCTAGTACATAAGAATAGAGATGAAGTTGAGATTATCCCTTAAGGTTTAGAGACAAGATCAAAGGTGGGGGATTTAGTCTTGATGTTTATGGGAATCACCAAAGAGGATCACCCTCTCCAAAGCTCTCAAAGAGTTCTTAAACTCTCAAATATTTCATATATCTCCAACGGTTGCTTTTACAATGCTATAAGATCATATTTATAGTTGCCTTGACCTAAACTACTTAGCAATTAATCCTAACTATTAAATGGCCTTAATACATGTTTTGAGGCCCTATTACATACCTTAAATAGGTTAAAACATAATAAAAGTCATAGATCTAAAATTACATCTGAAAAAGCTTAAAACAAGAGAAATTTCATAAAGATCGAAATCGGCCCGAATAGGGCCAGCGCTGACTCTAACACAAGAAGTTGGTGCCGGTTTGATTCTATCTAAGTGACAGAACTGAGCTAAATTTGGGCCGGCATCGAGTCTGCTTAAGGCAGCCTCTCTTGTTTTTTGCACTCAAATCCATGCTCATTTGATCTCCATTCTTTCCATTCTTTTTCCATGTGTTCCCTTGATCTTTCAAATGAGATGTCGGTCAATTTAAGCTCTTCTTGTTACTCATTTGGACATCAATCATTGTTTCAATGTTGGCTTAATTCTCACAAGGATTGTTATTCTTTTTGTGTCCCATTTACAACTCCCTTCACTACCCATCTCTTGCCAAACTTTTTGGCTCTTGGCTTATATGCTTGGATGGCTTGAAAATCCTCCTAAAACTTATTTAATGTTGAATGTTCCCATAGAGATTTGAAAGAAGTCTTGGCTTTCCGTCTCCCTTCTTTAGATGTGCCTTGTTGTGTGGACAGATTCTTATCAAATCCTGAAACCAAAATCCTAGTCTGAAACATGTTCTTACAAAAGTTGTATTTCTTCTTTTTGGATACACTTTTGGAAGTCCAAAAAAAAAAAAAAAAATCTGTTTTATCTACTTGTACATAATGTCATGCTTATATCCACTAGTCATATGCATATAGAAAGGGGAAGCAATAATAACTATTTTCTATCTTCAACATTTCCATGTGCACATATGTACATATCCTTGTGTTGAATATTTGTGCTAAAACATTTCTAGCTAATGACCATTTTTGTCTATTTCCTTATTAAATAATCCTTTTAAATAGAAGGAAGGAGGTTATGGAAGTTGGTTGGGCCATAGGCTCATTGAGCCCAATTTATGAGACTATGCATAAACTTTCTAATATTATCTCATAATCACTCCTTGAGCTTTATGATTGAGAGATTGCACTTAAAAATAAATTCCCATAGCTCTTGGTTTAACATGTTCATACAAAATTTTTTAAATCACAATCCATTAAGTTTGTCGTCATTAAAAAAAGGGGGAGATTTGTTAAACCAAAGGGCTTTCACATATGTTTTGATAAATGACAAACATTGATGTGGACTAACATGTGTGATTTGTATGGGATAGGCTTTTTGGATTATGACATGTTTAACCATGGTTCATCAAGTTTCAAAAAAGATTGCTAAGCAACTTATAGATAAATGAAGTACAAGAAGGATTGATCAAGTCAAGATTCTACCTAAAGAAGTTGTATACCATGAAAACTTTTGAAGAATTATAAACTAGGAAATTATGGTTAAAGTATTATTTGTATTTCCTATGTTTCTTTATCTTAAGTTCAATCTATTTCATATTGAAGCACTTAAAACTATTTCAAAAAGAGAGTATTCTTCTTATTCATATTTTATCTGTAAAAAGAATTTTTAGAAGAAAAGTTTTTGTGACTTTGGTAGAGTCATTTTTTAACAAACCTCTTAATCCAAAATGCCCCTTCAAAGCCTGTTTCCAAAGTGCCAAAATTTAAAGTTATTCAAAATAGACTTCGTGGCACAAAATGATATTTTGGATGCAATTTTCGGATGCACAATTTTTACTCCGTGAGTCCAAAATCTTGCAAAAGCTGACAGTAGCAACTAGTCGTTACTAGCCATTGTGGCTTTAATTTTTACCCCTATAAAAGCCATTTAAACTTGATTTTTAGAAAAGGGATTTGTAAAAACACCTTTAGAACCATCCTAAGACACTTGAAAAGTAAAAATACCTCATCCACATTGTGCTTTAATGTGACTATTGTTCAAAAGGTAAAAAAGGTAAAAGTTGCTTTGATTAGTGCATATTCGCTCCATCTATGAGCTAAATTTGTATTCTCTTATAAATTTGAATCCTGTCTAGGTTAAATAAGTAAAACCTAGTTAGTGTGTGTTTTGATTGTTGGTACATGGAGGTTGGGAGTAAAAACAACTGTGGTAGCCCTTTATTGTAAGATTGGTATTACCTACCACTATTGATTTGGGAAAAAGATTTTAGTGGCTGGGTTAAAATCCTTAAATGCGTACTTAAGGTAGTTGATTTAGATCATTTGAGGAACAAACCACTATAAATCTTTAGGTCCATTCTCTTGCATATATTTCGAATTCTATGACTGAAGTTTCACTATTCATTTGATTAGAAAACATAGCACTTCTATCTGCATTTACTGTTTTGGTTAAACATATTTATGTTGAAAAAAACATTTGTTGTTGATCCACTATTTGTGCTATTTGACATAGCTTATTTCCCATCATTTAGTAGAACTTTGAAAGATCCCTAACTACTTTTAAATCTAGATAGAAAAAGGTCGCTTTTGAAACTCACCAATTTTCAGTCATATTCTAGATCTTAGAAAATCCTTGAAAATCTATTTTTGTTTGCCATAAACCTTATTCACCCCCTTCCCTCCAAAGTTTATCACATTTGCTCAAGCTCGTGCGAGGCTTGAGGAAGCCTGCGCGAGGCTTCCTTTTTCTAATAATAAATTATTTATTATTTTATTTTTTTCCTTTTTCCCTTTTCACCGAAAAGTTTTTCCTTCTTTAAAAGAATTTAGAAATTTTCCTAAAATTTGATTTTGGGACTAACAATTTATTTTTTTCCAAAATAATGATTTTAGAATTTATATTTCATATATATTTATTTCGCTTAATTTATTTTAAGCATGTTTTGGCATGTTGGCTTAGTTATGGACTATTGGACCTATTTAATTTTGTATCATGCATCTTTAGCACTTTATTTTGAATAAATAGGACCTATATGTCCTACCTTTCTCTATAATTCTCTTGTAATTTCTCTTCTCATCTAATTTTCCTCCAATGTAACTCGAGGTTTCTTTATTAGGAATTCATGTAATTAGATTACATAGGTTAGATAGGAAAATAAATTATTTTATAAGTTTATGGAGATGGCAATGAAGACGAAGTAAGAAGATGGTAAGACTTTCTTCTCAAAACATGTATGAATACATAGGTTTGACCAAAATTTATTTCCTACTTGGTTCAAGGAATTTAATCTAGAAAAGTCCAAAACCAAGTCTTGTAATTAAGTCTATTACAATTTTGTCAATGTGTTGATATTATGCAAGCCAAATAATAAGACCATTAATTAAAAAATTAAATCCCTCAAATAATATTAAATCTAAAGCTTTCCATTAATATAGTAAGAACGAGAACACTTTTTTCGAGATTAGGTTATTGGGCATCCCCAATCCTTCTTGACATCGATTGTGTTCAAGCCATAAAATTTGATTTTGGATTAATGGGTTGGATTTAACTAATACATTTATCCCGATTGGGTATCCATAAGCACAAAGAGTATTAGATAGAGGCTAAGTTAGGGTAGAACTAAATACTTTAAGATTAAAAGATATGTATCACCCAATATACCGATAGTTGCATTTAATGCAATTGGCATTGGATATCTACCATTGAACTCAAGAGTAGTTTATTGGGCATCCCCAAAGTTATTCTTAAGGGATTTGGATACTGGTCCATTAGAAAGGCTTCCAACGGGCTGTTTTGAATCAATAGTAGGGATTACGGATTTGAGTAAAATAGTAGAATTAATATATATTTAATTAAGACTTAATTAAATACATTATATGCCCATATACATAGTTTAATGTCTCTTATGTTTTATCTAGGTCATTTGCATCATGATAACCTATTAAATTTATGCAGCGTATTAGAAACAAACAAACTTGCTGAAACTAATTTTTTGGACTGGTATAAAAACTTGAGAATCATTCTTAGGTCAGAAAAGTTGTTCTACTTGTTAGATGCACCTATTCCACCACCTCCAGCCAAAGATGCTCATACCGATGAGCATGACGTTCACAAGATGTACAAGGAGGACAATGTAACACCCCATATTTCCATGGCATAGTGGGCTATAACTTTATGGGATGGTGCCCCATCTGATTGCCCAGACAAGGGCTCTTTATAACAAGGTTCACTCAATAGGCAACGGAAATTTTTTCAAAATTACTTTTATAGAATATAGAAAGATGCATGAATCGGACTTCTGATACATATACTCAAGGGTATAACAGATCCAAGATGTAGCATGAGCCTCATGAAGTCCACCACACTTCTACTGCGCCTTTGATCCTAGATTTTCAAAAGAGATGACATGTGTGAGTGTAAGACTTAGTGAGTTCCATGTGTGCTAGTGTTTTCAACTGAAAATGAATTATAAAGAGTAATGTATAACATAAAAAAACTAGTTCAAAAATTCTGGTTTGAAAACATTCTAAAACAAGTATTCAAAGATTTCGAGTGAAAATATGTTGATTCAAGTCCTTAAGAATTCTAGTATTAGATATTCTAATTCAAATATTCAAGCATAATTAGTGCTTACACCGAGTATCAAGTCAGTGCTTACGCCAAATAGTCAAGTTAATGCTTACGCCAAGTATTCAAGTTAGTACATACGACAAGCATTCAAATCAGTTCTTACGCCAAGTATTCAAGTCAGTGCTTATGCTAAGTATTAAAGTTAGTGCATACGCCAAGTATATTCAAGTTAGTGCTTAAGTATTTAAGATAGTGCATACGCCAAGTATTTAAGTCAGTGTTTATGTCAAGTCTTCAAGTCTATGCTTATGCCAAATATTCAAGTTTGTGCATACGCTAAGTATTCAAGTTAGTCAAATATTGTCAGTCATGTATTGTATACAAGAAATATCATATTCAAGATTTCAAGATCCAATGATGTTTCTTGGATTTCAAGATGCATGATATTTATAGTGTTTCCCAAATTGCTGTAGAAAATTCATATTTGAGTATATTAGATAAAAAATTTCCATATTAGGAAGTGCTTTGCCAAAATCGGGATTTGAAAATTGAGAAGATCACACGAGATATTTTATATTCAAGATGTTTAAGAAATCGAGTGCTTAATAATGCCTTCAAACTCAAGTGTAACATCCATCTCATAATATATCAAAAATGCATTAACTATATCAGAAAAACACATGATCATTTTAGGAAAATACTTAGCTAAACAGAATTTAAAAGACTTGGGACTAACCTCGTATCCTAGCCATTGCGAAATACAATATTCGTAATCATTAAGCCTTTGTAAGACCCTTAAAATAGATAACCTATATTGGTCATCATTTCATACTTCCTTTAATATTATAGAATTCACAACCAATACATTTTCATTACTCCTTTCCTCAAACGTATTTTCAAGGATTTCACATGAATCCTTAATCCTTCATGCCTTTAATAGCTCATATGAGATAAACTCATAGCTTTACTTTCTTAAACCAAAATTCTGCATTTTTTTTTCGCACTTGGCATACCTTAGTATTCCGGTCATAATTTTTAATTCACAAGTCCGATTGATGCCAAACTAGTTCCAAAATGTCCTCAAAACATTCCTTGATGATTTTCAATTCATGAACCACTGGTTTCCCTTCTTATTTCATTCAGTTTTGCTTATAATATCTCAATTTCTCAATCCCGTTACAGTTTTGGCAACTTGTGGAGTTTTCATCATAACTTTTTATTCACTACTCCAAATCATGTAAAGTTGGTCCCAAAATGATCCTAGGAAATTTAGCTACAAGTTTCAGATCATGGGATTGAGTTTATTACTTCTTTAGAGCCACATGAAATTCTTCCAATATAGAATTTCTGTTTTGTTCCTTTCCGTCACATAATCCATTCTCTTTTCTTTCCTATACAATATATATATTGTTTAATCATTGCAATCCTTTGTTTATCATCTAAACATCACATAATCTTTCTTGATTCCAGTCATGCACAATCAGTATCTTTCATGTTTAAACAACAACAAAACCAACAGCTTTGAATAATAATATCAATATTCTATTTCTTTCAACAATTAAACTATTTTTCCTTTCCATTTCTTACACCTTCTTGTACAGCCCTGAACCATCAATTAAACCACTATCAAAAAACCTTTATACACCATTTAAAACACAGCACATATGCTCTTAAAGCTGCCGGCACACACAGCACACACAACCACTTCAAAACATGGCTAAATTTCAAAGAAAAATCATGAAAATCTTGGATTTTTTTCAACATATTTATACGCAAATGGTCCTCATACTTCAAACTATAACTTTAATTCTTGAAGCTTGAATGAACCTTGTTTATAGGTTGTTCTTGGTAGAAAATGACAACAAGAATTCCTTTCTCTCCCTCTTTTCCTTTTTCTTCCAATTTTTTCTCTAACTATTCTTCCTTTTTCCTTTTTTTTTTCTACTTCTTCTTTTTATTCTTGGCTGTCATTTTGTTTAGCTGAAATTAGCTTCCACCACCACTCCTTTGTGACTAAAATTGGTCACAAGGTCATTATTAATAACATTGTGGGCTATCCATTTAAAACTTAATTCTTATTGGTTGATTTAATTTTAATTTCTTAATTCTTAGAATTTTTTAATAAGCTTCATGAAATAAATAAATACATAAATATTTCATGCATCCCATTGATATTCCAACACTTGTTTTGTCCACAAATCACAAAATGCCACTTGGCTCAATTTCGGTAATTCTTCATAAGTTCGTTACAAATGAACTAAAATTCGGGTTGGTAAACATTCTAACAGGGAAAAAAAATTTATTCTACTAACGGAATCTACTCATTTTACTGATCTTCATGGTGGGAGTCAAAATTCTTAAATTCTTTCTCAATTAACCTCAATTTGCGGTCAAAATGCCGAATGCGGTCAAAATTACAATAATACCCTTAAAAAGTCAAATTATACCAAAATATTCGTCTCATCGCAATGATCAACTTCTGAGCTTATACCCAAATTCTCGTTCTATACGAAGTAGGCGTTAATTGAAATATGAAAGTACGGGTAGAACAATCTCAAAATTCCATCTGGGTCCTTGAATATTTTTATTGCACCAAAACATTCATCTCATTATACTGCTCTTTTCTTGTTCTGGTCATCCATACAAATTATTATTTTATACATAGTAGTAGCTGATTAAAGTATGAAAGTAAGTGTTATTACAATTTCACCTCCTTCAAGAAATTTCATCCTCGATGTTTGTATTTGTCTTGATTTCATCAGACATCTACTTCTAGTTACTCAAGTCTTCCATTCCTTCTTTACTCTACATGAAACCTGATGGGTCCTCAGTTTTCCCATGATTCTCTAGATTTGAATTCCTTATGAGAGAGGGGGCATTTTCTTGTTTCTTAATGTACGGACAATTGGCTAAAGTATGTCCCATTTTGTGACATTGATAACATGCTCTAAGTCTCTTCTGATAATGCTCATAAGTCTATCCACCCTTGTGACAAGAAGTACATTGAATGTATTTCATTTCTCTTGAAATTGGCCCTTCCTTTTTTTGGTGTTTTTCTTTATACTAGTGACTAATCTCAGCTTCCCTCTTATGGTTCTGTCCGCCTTGGTTCAAATATTCTATTTCTAGCCTAGAGGCCATTTCTACAGTCGTACTGTATCTTGTCAGGGCCATAGCGATCAGTGGTCTCTTCAATTCAGGTCGTAATCCCTTTTTGAATCGCCAAGTTTGGTCTGAGTCTGTCTGTACCAATGAAGGGCAATACTTTGATAGTTGAACAAACTTAGTGGCATATTTCCCAACAGTCCTCTCTGCTTGTGAAAATTTTGAAAGTCTTCTTCCTTGTTTTCATCTACCCATCAAGGTATAAATTTATTCCTAAATTCTTCTAAGATTTCTTTCCAAGTCCAGTTCTTTTGTTCTTGTTCTCACATCTTTTTGTTCCATAACCACTAGTCTCGAGCAGGTCCTTGAAGTTTAAATGTAGCAAATTACATTTTTTTCAGCTCCGAATAGTCTAAAACTGCAAATATATCATCCATCTATTCTATCGAGGACTCAACCTCTTCTTTTAAGTCTACTTATCCATAAAATTGAGGGAGATTGAACTTTAAAAATCATTCTAATACTCTATCCATTTCCTCCTCAAAATATTGTCCTCCTCAGGTTGGAGCTCCTATTACATGCTGAAGTAGTAAGGTAATATTTTGTAATACTTGCACTATCTAATTTCCCTGAGGTTGTGCTTCCATTCTGGGGGTAATGTTTCCTGCAATATCAGCAGCGTTTCCTTTAGCTTGATCTCTAGTACTACCAGGAGTAACCTTTTGTAGTACATCTTTTTCTCTTTAAATCTACTCCATGAAACACCAAGTAAATATATACATCTCAATACTTCCCATTCACATGACATGAAATAGAAGAAAATTTCTATTTTGTACATATAAACTTATATCTCTTCAGAAATTCCCATATTTTCTCAGCCTAATAATATACTTTCACGTATATTGTTCTCATATGATCTATAGTTAAATCTCATGTATTTATACCATTTTGCATATAGATCATCCTTTTGTTTCCTTAAACTACCCTAAATCACTTCCTTTTAACTTTCATGGGTACTTCCTAAGGGTTACCCATCTTAGGATTTTTCTAGCCCAAGCACATTTAACTTCAAATATCTAATGATTCCTGGTACATTAGTGTTGATATAATCATATCATTTCACACATTATGACAAAATAGGACTTTTAGCACCCAAAAATAATACTGAAGTGCTACACAAATATGCATATCTTTATCTGTAGAATTCATATCGCACTATACATACAAGGCCTTAAATGTTCAACATCCTTTACTCAACATCTCACTATTACTAATCCCAAAATAGGAAGTTTAGCATTAGCAAATATTTCTTTAAATACATCAAACATGAAGACTCTCTGACCTCAATCCCTTTACTATTGTCCAAGTTCGGGAACATTGACCCTTTTATGAAGATATCAGAATTGTCTCAAGTCTCTCTTCTTCTGACTCATCAGAAGGAATTATGTCCAACTGGGATACCTCTAAGTAATATTGCAAGTCTACTCCAACATTCAATTCCATAAAATTCACTATCTTCTATCTCTATAGATTCATATCCACATATGCTATGATGGACTCCCCAATATCCTGTTAGAGGATATGCTATATTCCATTAGAAGCTCTATTATGGTTTTCACTATGCTTTGATACCATTTACAACACATCATATTTCCATAGTGTAGTGGGTTGTAACTTTATGGGATATTACCCCATTTGATTGCTTAGACAATGGGTCATTATAACAAACTTCACTCAATAGGCAGTGAAAATGTTTTCAAAATTACTTTTATTGAATATAGAAAAGGTACATGAATCTGACTTCTGATACATATACTCAAGGGTATAACAAATCCAAGATGTAGCATGAGTCTCTAAAGTCCACCGCACTTATGTTGTGCCTTTGAACCTAAATTTTTCAAAAACAATAACACACGTGTGAGCGTAAGGCTCAGTGAGTCCCGTGTGTGCTAGTATTTTTAATTGAAAATAACTTATGAAGAGTAATCTCTAACACAAACATGCTAGTTCAACAATTCTTGTATGAATACATTCTAAAACAAGTATTCAAGGATTTCGAGTGAAAGCATGCTGATTTGAGCACTCAAAAATTCTAGTATAAGATATTCTGATTTAAGTATTTAAGTACTCCAGTATTCAAGCATAATCAGTGCTTACGCCAAGTATCAAGTCAATACGTACGCTAAGTAGTCAATGCATACACCAAGTATTCAAGTCAATGCATACGTTAAGTTTTCAAGTAAGTGTTTATGCCAAGTATTCAAGTTAGTGCATACACCAAGTATTTAAGTCAATGCATATGCTAAGTATTCAAGTCTGTGCTTACGCCAAGTATTCAAGTCTGTGTTTACGCCAAGTATTAAAGTTAGTGCATACACCAATTATTCAAGTCAGTGCTTATGCCAATTATTCAAATCAGTGCTTATGCTAAGTATTCAAATCAGTGATTACACTAAATATTCAAGCTAGTGTATTTACCAAGTATTCAAGTTAGTCAAGCATTGTCAGTCATGTATTGTATACAAGAAATGTCATATTCAAGAATTCAATATTCATTTATGTTCCCTAGATTTCAAGATCCATGATATTTATAGTGTTTCCCAAATTGATGTAGAAAATTTGTATTTGAGTATATCAGGAAAATACTTTGCATATCAGGAAAGTGCTTTACCAAAACTAGGATTTGAAAATCAAAAACATCATACGAGATTTTTCATATTCAATATATTTAAGAAATCGGGTGCTTGATAATACTTTCAAACTCAAGTGTAACATCCATCTCATAATATATCAAGAAAGCATTTAGAAAAACACTTAGCTAAATAGAATTTAAAAGACTTGGGACTCACCTCGTGTCCTAGCTATTGCGTAATACGGTATTCATAATCCTTAAGGCTTTGCAAGACCCTTAAAATAGATAACCGACATTGGTAATCATTTCACACCTCCTTTAATATTATAGAATTCACAACCAATACGTTTTCATTACTCTTTTCGTCAAACATATTTTCAAGGCTTTCACATTAATCCTTAATCCTTCATGCCTTTAATAGCTCATATGAAATAAACTCATAGCTTTACTTTCGTAAATCAAAATTCTGTATTTTTTTTCTCACTTGGCATACTTTAATACTCTTGTCATAATTTTTAATTCACAAGTCCGATTGATGCCACACTAGTTGTAAAATGTCCACAAGAATTCCTTGATGATTTCCAACTTATGAATAACTGATTTCCCTTCTCATTCCATTCAGTTTTGCTTACAACATCTTAGTTTCTCAATCCCGTCACAGTTTTGGTAGCTTGTGGCATTTTCTTCATAACATTTTATTTACAACTCCAAATCTTGTGAAATTAGTCCCAAAATTATCCCAAGACATTTAGCTACAAGTTTTAGGTCATGGGGTTCCAAAACTACTGGCATAGTATTCAGTTTATTACTTCTTTAGAGCTGCTCAAAATTCTTCCATCATAGAATTTATATTTTGTTCCTTTCCTTCGCTTATTCCATTCTCTTTTCTTTCCTATACAATATATATATCGTTTAATCATTACAATCCTTTGTTTACCATCTAGACATCACATAATTCTTCTTGATTATAGCCATGCACAATCATTATGTTTCATGTTTAAACAACAACAAAGCCAACAACTTTGAATAATAACAACAATATACCATTTTTTTCAACAATTAAACTATTTTTCCTTTTCATTTCTTACACCTTCGTGTGTAGCCCTGAACTATCAATTAAACCACCATCAAAACACCTTTATACACCATTTAAAACACAGCACATATGGTCTCAAGGCTGCCAACACATACAAACACTTCAAAACATGTCTAAATTCCAAAGAAAAATTATGAAAATATTAGAATTTCTCAACACAATTTATATCAAAAAGATCCTCATGCTTCAAACTACAACTTTAATTCTTCAAGATTGAATGTTTTCCTTGTTTATAGGTTGTTCTTGCTAGAAAATGCCTCCAAGAATTCCTTTCTTTCTCTCTTTTCCTTTTTTCTTCTTATTTTTCTCTAACTATTCTTCCTTTTCCCTTTCTTTTTTTTCCTCTTCTTCTTCTTTTTATTTTTGGCTGCCGTTTTCTTCAGCCGAAATCAGCTTCCGCTACCATTCCTTTGTGATCGAAATTGGTTACCAGGTCAACCATTATTAATTATATTGTGGGCTATCTATTTAAAGTTTAATTCTTATTGGTTGATTTAATTTTAATTCCTTAGAACTTAGATTTCTTTAATAAGCTTCATGAAATAAATAAATACATAAATATTTCATGCATCCAATGATATTCCAACACTTGTTTTGCCCACAAATCACAAAATGTCACTTGGCTCAATTTCGGTCATTCTTCATAATTTCCTCAGAAAAGAATTAAAATTCAGGTCGGTAAATATTCCAATTGGAAAAACTTTTTATTCCACTAACCGAATCTACTCATTTTACTGATCGTCATGGTGGTAGTTAGAATTCTCAAATTCTTTCTTAGTTCTTCTCAATTTGAGGTTAACTTTACAAAAATACCCCTAAAAGCTCAAGTTATACCAAAACGTTCGTCTCATAGCACTGATCAACTTTTGTTCTGAGTTTATACCTAAATTCTCATTCTATACGAATTAGTCGTTAACTGAAATATAAAAGTACGAGTAGAGCAATCTCAAAATTGCTTCTAGGTCCTCGAATATTTTTATTGTAATATTGGTTATTTCTTGTTTAGGTCATTCACACTAATTCTTATTCTATATATTTTAGTAGCTGATTAAAGTACAAAAGTGAGGGTTAATACAGATAGTGACATAGCATCTTGTATCATGATGGCGTCATGTTGGGTATCTCATGCATATCATATATGGCGCAGCGAAAAAATAAAACGAGATACCATCCCAAGATCCGCATACGTGTGGAAAACAAGACATAAAGAGAATAAAGGTAACAACTTTACCTTTCTTTGAGCATCTGAAAAATAATAATAATAAAAAAATTCTTCTTTGAGCCACGATCCAGCAATCCTCTTGATCAAACACCACGAGAGTTGAATGTCTAACCACTATAATCACAGTATTTGATTATCTCTAATAGAAATCCACATGGAGGATCATACTCAAGCACCAAGGTGTTTATGTGCTAGCATAAACCAAAGTAGTGGCTAGGGTTAGGTCAAGATCAATGAGAGAAAGAAAGAGAAGAGGAAGAGATCGTGTATCCCCTAGGGTTTTTGGAGTTATTTTCATGTATACCTATCCAAGTAGGTTTCGTGCATATATCATAAATCTCACAAAAATCCTGCTGAAAAATACTCCATCTAAGAATTCTAAAACAGTTAGAATTCCCTAATTGTAATTGGAAACATCAAGTTCTCACAATTACAATTTAAACCATAAATTATAACTAATTATAATTTGGCCACAACAACTTCTTTTTCTCACAATTAACGCCACTATGCTATCAAATAACATCTTGAGTATATAATCCTCTATTGTGTGTGACGTATTAGGTTTCCCAGTCAATTGATAGTGAATATGAATTAATCCAAATGTCTTTGAGATTAATAACCCATGATTAATTATAATTAATCATATCAATTCTAATTAGGATTGGTTTATTAATTCATCAATTAATAAACCCATATTCTCAGATCATGACCGGTATCTAGCAACACATCATGACCACCCAAAGAGTCTAGGAAGTCAAGTGGCTTGACATGAACCTTTCAATAACAAACTAAAGTGCAATTAACTCCTTTCACCATACAATATCTCATTCGGTCTGGAGTATAGAATTAGTGCAACTCTCTCCAGAACATATATTAATTCTGGCCCGAATATAATATTACTTGTACCAGGAACCCATTACTCTAGATGTGTATCAATTGGAATTGTTTCCAATACATAATCGCCTTGGCCAAGGACTTCTCAAGTAGTAATTCCTACAAGTAGCCGTGAGATATTCGCCCCTACTATTAGGAGTGGTGAATCCTGTATTGACCCTCTTAACTACTTTCGTTTACCTCACAATATACCCAATATCCATCCTATAGGCGGCCCTTGATATGGCTTCAGAGATTGGAATCAAAGCACAATGCTCAGCAAACAAAGTACTTGGAGATTTCAAGTCTAAGAATACTTACATGTTTGCCATATTGAGATTATATAATTGGCACTAAATAGTTATCCATGTGATTATCTCATAGTTAGGTCATCCAATGAACTTGTTCCATTAACAAGCACCCATGTGTTAACTTTGAGTATCTCAATACTCACGGATATGAGAACCACCGCTTGATCAAATTAGGAAGTCTAACACATGCTAGTCTTAACGCATTAATGATGTCCTCTCATTAATGCTACGAGTAGAGACTATTTAAGTACTAACACTATACAGTGTAATAGGAATCTCATATCATTATCTCTATCATGATTTTCTTAACACAGTATTATACTAGGGACTTTATCTAACAGTTATATTACACAAATGTAATCAAAAGAAACTGTAAGATAAATAACGCCTTTTATTAAAATAAAATGTGTCATATACAACGTACAAGTAATTGCCTCTAGGGCATAACACTAACACGTCAATGAACTTTGAGCTACAAAAGCAGCATGAGCATATGGATGCTTACTCTATCATCTTCTATTTATGGGAGTTGTTTGACCAATAAGAAAGAACGAAAAGATATGCGATCTCTAAATAGTTATTCTATTCTAAGATATTAGAGGGTACTTTAGTTACAACACATGGGCTGAAAATGTTGGCCATGATAGAGAAGCTTGGATCGTTTGGTTTTGAGATAGATCATGAATTAAGTGTTGAATTAATTCTATAATCTTTGCCAAGTAGTTTTTTTCAATTTATGAATAACTATCAGAGGAATATGATTAAGACCATGTTACTTGAGTTGATCAATCTTCGTAAGACTACTAAATACTCCATGAAGAATGAAAATAATGTGGTAATGTTGGTGAATTCTTTTACTCCTAAGAAGAAAGTTCTTAAGAAGAAGAAGAAGAATCCAACTAAGCCCAAGAGTGTGTGAAAAAGGAAAGAGACAGCCAAAGGCCTATGTCACTATTGTAGAAAGATGAGCCATTGGAGGGGAAACTTCAAGGGCTACTTGGAGTCGCTAAAGGAGAAGAAGAAGAAGAAGCTTACAAGCACTTCCAGTTGTACTCTTGGTATGTTTATGATTGAGATCAATACTATCTTTAATAATGAGATATAGCTATTGGATACTGGATTCAAATCTCATTGTGTGATAACATGCAGGGGGACTAAAGAGCAGTAGAAAGTTTGAGAAAGGCAATGTGAACCAACATGTTGTAAATAGAGCAAAAGTTGATGCACTTGTTATGGGGACGTATCATCTATGCTTGCCTTTCAGATTGATTCTAGAACTAGAAAACTGATATTATTATCAGTTTTACTTAAAAATATTATCTCAGTTGCTTGTTTGGATTTACTTGGATTTCATTTAATTTTTAAGGATAAAAGTTGTTCTTTTTCCTTAAATGATATCTATTATGGTACTGCAATTTTGATAAATGGTTTATATGCTATAGATATGTAAAATCAAGTTCTCAATATAAACAGTAATAAACTAAGAAAAGATAATATGAACTCATCTTACTTATTGCATTATTGTTTAGGCCATGTAAACTAAAATCGTATCTCTAAATTACAGTTTGGTGACTTAGGGTCATCTGATTATGAATCATATAATACATTTGAATCATGTTTATTTGGCAAAATGACAAAGACCTCTTTTTATGAGAAAGAGGAAAGGGCTAAGAAATTATTGGAATTGATACATAGTGATGTATGTGGACAAATAACATTGTAAGTAAGAGAGGGTTATCAATACTTCATAATCTTCATTGATGATTATTCTCGATATGGGTATATGTATTTAATGAATTACAAATCTAAAGCCTTTGACAAGTTCAAAGAATTCAGAAATGAAGTAAAGAAATAACTTAGTAACAATATTAAAACTCTGAGATTCGATTAAAGAAGTGAATACTTAAGCTAAGAGTTTCAAAGTTATCTTAGAGATAACGAGATTTATCTCAATGGACTCCGCCGCATACACCTCAACAAAACGTTTTATACAAAAGAAGGAATCGAACTTTATTGGACATGGTTCGAACCATGATGGCTTTTACAAACTTACTAAAATCATTGTGAAAATATGCACTAGAAACAACTATTTATATCTTAAACAGAGTTCCATAAAAAATTATTGATACTACCTCATGTGAGTGGTTTTTTGTTAAGAAACCAAAATTAACTAACTGGAGGACTTGAGAATGTATTGCTTATATGAAGAGGAAAAAATAGATAAACTTTAGGATAAGTTTGATAAATATTTGTTTGTTACATATCCAAAAGAATCTTATGGATATCATTTCTATCTCCATTCTCAGAACAAGGTGTTTGTTTCTAAGCATGCTATTTTTGTAGAGAAGGTGATGCACGGTTTTTAATGCATTGGAAATAGTACAAACAATGCACATAAATCAAGTTTTAAAATTAAAATGCCATACACCAAAACTACACAATAGGGCAAGTATATCCATTGCATAGCATAGGGAATAGCAAGTATTGAATCTTCGGGAACCTAGCAATTACCACTATCTAGCTCCAATCTCATTGTCTAGTTTAAATAAATAAAGAGATAAAGTAAATAAAACTAATTACACTAAGACTAACCAAGAGAATTCACACAACCCCACATAAGATTGGCCATGAGAAAATCAAGGATAAGAAAAATGAGTAAATGACATGAACTTGTCAACAATCCCCCTAAATTAACCAAGTACTAAATCAAACCCAAGATAGATAAATTTCCAATTCTAATACCGGTAGAGGCCACAAATGTGAAACCCATTTTCTCTCAAGTTATAGATTCCCTATTCTTAAGCCAATTAGAGGGTATTTTTACCTCCCCAATTGAACTTAAGAAACATTAAGCATAAACCCCCATATAATCCGGAAGAACTTCAATACCCCTATCTCTAGGCGATACCGAACTCCCAACAATTACCCAGTTCTAATCTCCAATCTCTCTCTCTCTCTCTCTCTCTCTCTCTCTCTCTCTCTCTCTCTCTCTCTCTCGCTAGTCAAAGGATAACACACATTGAACCCATTAGATAGAACTTAACACCTAACCTCCTCTCTCAAAATCATTAGGAGAGAGTGACCCAAATAATAAACCCAACCAAAAAAAAAAAAAACAAGTAATCATTCATTAGAAATTAGAAATCAACAAATCAATAGTAGAAATAATAAAAGAATAAATTAGGTTCATCCCTTCAAGAACAATTAAAACACATAAATATACATTGCCCAAATGACAAGAAAGAGAAGGGAAAAAGAAAAACTCATAGACAAGATTTCCTCTTCATATTCTTCAAGCCTTCTTTGAACAATCCCTTTATCTTCTCCATAGATCTCCTGTCTTATGGGGGTGTGTGTGTTTTCTAAAAGGATTTGGGTTGCTAGCTAACCTAGAATGAATGTTTAGGGTTTATAATGGCCTATTTATAGTGTACAAGTGAGAGAAAGAAAGAAAAATTAAAAAAATTACAAAATCGCACGTTTCTGTAAGTCTTCATATGTTTCCTCGCTTGTGGGCAACTTCCTTAGTCTGTGTTGGTTTGGTCTTCTAGAACCAAGGCGGCCAAGGGAAAGTTCCCTAGGCCGCTAGGCTTCTACACTAGTGCTTCAAGGAAAATGGGTAGGCAACCTAGGGATCTTATTCTCCCTAGGCCGCCAACTTATTTCAACCATAAATACATATAAGCATCAGGCGGCCTAGGCGACTTGAACTTCCATAGGCCGCCACTTATAATACACTACACACATATATATTACAGTAGGTGGCCAAGGGAAGCTAATATTCCCTAGGCTGCTACTTACAAAACACAATGCACATAACATTTACACTAGGTGGCCAAGGGAATTTAAGCTTCCCTAGGCTGCCATTTTCTAATCATAAGTATATATACAATGAAATAGGCAACTAAGGGTTGGCTGCCACTTCTTAGAGAAAACAACAATAGAAAATATCCTAGGCCGTCAATTTCTTGCTCAAGGTCACCTAGTTCATGTGTGATTCTTCAATTGTTCTTCATTTTGCTCTATTTTCCTCATTTTCATCTCCAATTCTTATTTTCTTTATTCCTATAAAACAAGATGAAAATGGTGTGATATGTAGTGAAATAAACAAGGATTTACTAAAATTAAAGCACAAAAAATACTCAAAAAAATGTATGTGATGAACCCTCATCACACACCCCTGCACTTAAATCTTTAGTTGTCCTCAAGCAAACCACACTTATTCATAGACAGAGAATTTACAAAAATACACATCTAGCATCGTACATTTATTCACAACACAACTAGTGTACAAATCAAGAGAAGTACAATATTTCATAAAGATAAAGAATAACCAATTTACAAGTGTATGGCAAAATTTTATAGCATTCTCGGTGAGTTTATCAAAACAAGTTAGCAAATATGCAATAAGGTCAAAATGGTAAAGAGGTTATATCATCCTCTACCTTAGAATTCATCTCAACACCAATCTATCGAAGTTAATTCCATGTATATCCTTATATTTGGTTTGACACAACCAAGAACCTCAAAGTGAAATTAAACAAGTTTATACCAGATAAATGTGATTCACAATACTTCTCAAATCAAGACTTCAAACTAAGTGATTCATATAAGGTAGGATCAAACAACTTACAAAAGTATCATGGCTTTCCCAAAATATAAGTATTACAAATGCTACATTACAATACAACAAGACTTTATAATCTGTACAACAATACAACAACATTATTTTACTTGAATAGACAAAGTAGGAGCCTCTCATTTTTCATCAATTTTCTTTCTTTAGGAATGCATTTATAGTGATTTTGCTTGAATGCTCTTAAAGCATCCCTTGCTTTTTCTTCTTGCTTTTATTTTGCCTTTCTTTCTTTTTCTTTTTTTTTTCTTGCCTTTTCTTTTCTTTTAGCATCACATGTTGTCTTTCGTCATAGGACATGCATTTTTTTCATTCCTAGAGTCTTTTTTTCTCCTCATTTAGGTAGGTGCATTTAGCAACCTATCCTGTGCTCCTATTTGCCTTTCTATTGAAAAATACAATAAATAATTGAGGAATTTCTAAAATACAACATACAACACCAATGAATGAATAAATGAATAGGAATTAGTCACGAAACTAGAGATAAGTCAATGCTCCACACTCTATATTTCATCGCCAAGTTTTCATCCATTCTCAAATTTTCAAGCTCCACTATCATTTTCAAAGGCATAAACAAGATTAACTTACTCCTCAAGTACTTAGCACATGCCCACATAATATACAAATGTACATAAAACCAACTGTCCTAAAGACGTGTTAAATAGAATTCCAAGGCAACAAGATAAGTAATAATTCCACCAAATTAACACATATTAACATACATACCAACAAGCCTTGAAAAGCTAACCCAATAATGTGAAAAAAAAATCGAAAACATTTCCCCCAAAATGCAAAAACAAAAATTTAGCACAAATATAGGAAAATTCCAAAAATAAATAATACAAAATTATAAAGAAAATATTATGCACTGTTTTTAGTGCATTTGAAATAGTATAAACAATCCATATAAATCAAGTGTTAAAATTAAAATGCCATACACCAACACCACACAATAGGGCAAGTATACTCATCACATAGAATAGGGAATAGCAAGTATCGAATCCACGTGAACTTAGCAATTACCACCTCTTAGCTCTAATCTCATTGTCTTGCGTATAAAGTAAATAAAACTAATTACAATAAGACTAACCAAGAGAATTCACACAACCCCACACAAGATTTGCCATGAGAAAATCAAGGATAGGAAAAATGAGTAAATAACATGAACTTGTCAACAATGCCCCTAAATTAACCAAGTACCAAATCAAACCCAAGATAGCAAAATTCCCAATTCTAATACCAATAGAGGTCACGAATGCAAAATCCACTCTCTCTCGAGTTATGGATTCCCTATTTTTAAGCCAATTAGATGGTATGTCTACCTTCCTAATTAAACCCAAGAAGCATTAAGCACAACCCCCCATATAATCCAGAAGAACCAAGTACCCCTATCTCTAAGTGATACCGAACTCCCAACAATTATTCAATTCTAATCCCCAACCTCCTTTTCGAGTTAGTTAAAGGATAACACACATTAGATCTATTAGATGGAAATCAACTCTTAACCCTATCTCTTGAAATCATTAAGAGAGAGTGGCCCAAATAACAAACCCAACACAGGAAAAGCAAGTAATCATTCATTAGGAATTGGAAATCAATGAATCAAGAGTAGAAATAATACAAGATTAAATGAGGGTTCATCCCTTCAAGAACAATTAAAATAAATAAATATACATTACCCAAATGAAAACAAAGAGAAGGGAACAAGAAAAGCCTAGACAGGATTTCATCTTCATCTTCTCCAAGCCTTCTTTGAACAATCTCTTCTTCTTCTCCATAGATCTCCTCTCTTGTGTGTGTGTGTGTGTTTTTCTAGGGACCTAGGTTGCTAGCCAACCTAGAATGAATGTTTAGGGTATATAATGACATATTTGTAGTGTACAAGTGAAAGAAAGGATGAAAAATCAGAAAAACTGCAAAATCGCACGTTTCTACGCATTTCTTAGCTTGTGGGCGGCCCAGGACTTCCCTAGGATACCAGGTCTTCTAGAACCAAGACGGCCTAGGGAACTTAGCTACTAGGCTTTTGGCCTGGTGTGCCAAGAAAAATGGGTAGGCGGCCTGGGGTTCTTATTCTCCCTACACTGCTAGCTTATTTCAACAACAAATACATATAAACCATCAAGTGACCTAGGGAACTTGAACATCCTTAGGCCGCCGCTTACTACACGCACATATAATGTTCCCTAGGCTGCCACTTACAAAACACAACACACATAACATTTACACTAGGCGGTCAAGGGAAGTTAAGCTTCCCTAAGCTGCAATTTTCTAATCATACATATATATACAATGCAGTAGGCGGCCTAGGGAAGTGGACTTCAACTAAGGCTATTATACACAAAAATAAAACAGCTATTATACAAACCAATCAACTCCTCAATTTATTCATCACTACTATAATCAAATTTTCAACCTCAACAATATATAGTGCAACACCAACAAAAAAATATCAACCCAAGGCTAAAGGAGAAACTCCACCACAACAACAACGATTTCCCAACAAAATATCCAAAATCTACCATATCTCAATAATACCCAACACCGTTACAAAAAAATAATAAAACAAATCCTATTATACAACAAACAACCACAATAATTATTATACAATAAGAACTCCTCAAAGAATTGCCATCCACAACTACATCTTCAACACAACAACACATTCCCCAACAACAAAAACATAAACAATCCACAATAAATCTATTTACAAAACAAAACTTAAATAAAATGAACCAAGATAGATATATAATTGCCTAAAATAACATTATACAACAACAAATACTGTAACACCCCACTACCTAAGCCCAACAGGGCTGGGGATGTCGCCCCGTCCAATGGACAAGGGGTCTTTATAACTAGGTCACATATAATAAAATAAAATAAATACTTTAAAATTAAAATTATTACAATTCAAAAGATAAATACAGGAACAATTCCAAAATAAAATTGTTTGCTACAATCTCTCAAACATCCCATAAAGAAAATAACATAAAGTCTTCAAAGCATAGGCAACAAGTCTAGCTATTGACCTCCACAGCAGGATCAACCTGTAAACATGGTATAAAAGGTGATGAGATAAAAATCTTAGTAAGCCCGTGTGTGCTTTGAGTGTTTCAGGTAAAATAATTCATGTATGCAAGTTGTAAAAGTTTCATAAGAGAAAGTGCTGGCAAGCGTTAAATAAGTGTTGAAAATAAAGAGTGGTGTTTCGCTTTTCAAACCATACATGTGCACAATAAATACAACCACTCAAATGGGTAGCCATGGGTTACCACACGTTGGGCCCCATGACTAAGCAATGGTCAGAATGCCACACTTTGTGCAAACTGACAAAAGGTAGGTGTACGGCCTACCGGGTGAGATACTCCTCCATCTCTACACCCAAACTTACCGGTTGTCCACTCCGGAAACACACAGTCCACATGACTGAAACTTGCTAGCTCGGACCGGCATGACATACCGGATTGGCATCCTATCTAGGAAGGACTCACCCCTCAGAGGTGGCCACCTACTGAGAGACTTACCCTAACCCTTCAAAGACTAGTCCTGGTAGTCTACCCTTATTGAGTACTCAACGTTGATTGTCCCACTTGGGAGAAAACGGATCATACATTGCTTTATTTGGAAATAGCAATTAAGGGTTCTAAAATTCTTGTCAAAGTTGGGTTTTAGAAAAAGTTTAGCATTTTGTGTAAAACTGCTTGTTTGATTTTCAAATGATTTGCTTGACTGAAATAAATAGGAAAAATAGTCCTTAATTGCCTTTACAACATGAATTTCCATACACATCGCGTTTAGCTTGCCACAGTAATTTTTGGTCTTCACAAAATTCCATGCAGGAGCTTACCTGATTCTTTGCTTGCTCAAATTCAAAAGTCTTCCAAGGCTGACCTAATCCCGCCTGGGGTAAACACAAAACATAAGGTTACACTCAAGCTAAATTCACTTACACAAATAATCCTAGTTCAACTTATTACAATCACGACCCTAATGTCCTAAGCTTTAAGGCTAGCTGATAAAGAATTTTATAAAATAAGTCTAGTTTGATAAGTTAAAATAACTAGGGGTTCTAAAATAATTGCTAATAAATTATAGACTCAAATAATAATTCTTGAGTGTTATTATTAATAAATAAACTAAGGTTTGAATATTGAATAATACCAAGCCCTAAATAATATTAATAAATGGTAATTTAAAAATAGCTTTATTATAAATAAATAATAAATTACAAATAATTTTTAATTAATTTTTAATAGATAATAAATAATTAGTAATAAATAAAATTAATAATAAATGAATTATATTAAATTTTTGTTTAATAAATAACAAACAAATTTTAATATAAATAATATTTATGAATATAGGCAAAAGTTTGAACTATGGTCTAAAAGGTCATTATTATTATTTATATAAAAGATCTTATTTAATATTATACCTATGCATATATTATTTTTAAGGAAAAATATCATTTATTTGACTAGTAAAATATCAATATTTCATGTAACATCCCATTTCCAAAACTTCCTAGCATTTTCGAAATCCTTAGAGAAAAATGTAGTAATAATTTTAATTAAGGTAATAAAATTTACTAATTAAAATAGCCTAGGATCAACAAGAACATAATCATGATTTTCCTATTGCTAACAAGAATCATGAACATATTCTTCAACATCAAACAACAAACTAATCCATTTATGAACATATGTTTAAATCAACACTCGCTATCACATGGCCAAACAATCATGATCATGGCTTCAATGGAGATAAGAACATAAAAATCCTATTCACCAAAGGTGACATAACATCTAGCATGCTTAAACATTCATAACTCTCTTAGGCCATGATGAACATACATCGATTCTCAAGGAAATCCATATAGCTTAAACATGATCAATCATTCTCATGTCCTAATCCCAACCCCTTTATTCACATGCATATACTCAATCCCCTATTCATATTTTATTCTTCATATCAATATCTAAGAGACATGAATGCTGAATTAAAAAGAAGGTTTAAGGAGAAATACTTGATTGATAACACTTCAATGAAGATTTAAGAAGGTCCACGAGATTGAGAATCTTGAATTGTCCAAGAGTAAGAAAAACAGCCATGGTTGTTGATCAACCATTTCGGCCGAGAGAGAGAGAGAGAGAGAGAGAGAGAGAGAGAGAGAGAGAGCATTAGTTTGATACATAGAAGGTTAAATGGAAGAAGATGAACAAGAGAATTGTTCTTGGTTACCTTGATGATGTTCTTGAGACGTCAAGGAGAAAAATCAGTTTTGATCCGAATGCCAATTTTTGTTTTTGATCTTTGATGTTATAAATTTCCAGAAATGAACTCTAGAGAGTATGTAGGAGTATTTTGGAGTTTTTGAGAGGGATTAGAGGTGTTTAGAGTGGGTTTTGGCTTGAAGAAAAGTAGTGTGTGTTCTTGATGAAAATGGAGAGAATTTGAGGGAGAATGCTGGACGAATTTCTGGAAAGTGTTGACTAAATAGTTTAGGGAATTCAGGGGTTTTGGTTTAGCTTAGAGAGGGAGAGAAAAATCTGATCATTTGAAATTCAAATGGAGTGATTTGAGGAGTGGTTTGAGGTATAGGATATGTTAATAGTGTTTGATTGATGGAGGTTTTCTTGGAGCTACAATGGTGTCGGCTGGTTTGGTTTGTTTTGCCGAAATGATTGAAGTCTGATAAGGCTTTAAGGCTGGCCGAAAATCAGAGTCTAATGGCAGAGAAATTCTGGTTGTATAGCTTAATACAAGGGTGTTTTCATGGAGAGAAAATTCTGGAAATTTTGAAGTTCAAATGGAAGTTTGAATGGAGTGATTGTAGGAGAGATTTGAGGTGTGATTATGGAGTCCAATTGTGCAATGTAAGTGGAGAGGGTAATGGTTTTCAGTTCATGGCTGAACAAGGGTGAATTTACAGAGGTTGAAGGGTGGTTTTCGGCCAGGGCTTGAAGAGAACAAAGCTGGAAAAATTCTGGTTCTATGGTGTTCAAAGCTGCGAACGGTTGCAGCAATTTTTTGTGCAGAATTTCTGCACTTCTTCAGTCCATTCTGCAAAGGTTTTGAGAGGTGTTCAAGGTCCTTTAAGGCTGGTTTTCCAGCCTTCTTTATGGGGGAAAACAGAGAAGTTCTGTTGGCTTGAAGGTGGAATAAAACAGCTTCATTTTCTGGTTTGAAAGTTGCGAAACTGTCCAGAATTTTTTTCTGGTTTGTGCAATTTTTTGTGCAGTCCGAATTGCACAGAATTTTCAGTTCCTCAAGCTGAATAAATTGGCCATTTTCCAGCAGCAATTGAGTAAGAAAGATGGCTGAGATTTTCGAAGGTTAGGTTGCCAAGAATCTGGAAAATTTCCAGATTTCTTTCATGAAAATTATGAACACAATGGAGTGAAGTTTGAAGGTTCATCAATGGTGATTAATTTCTGTTGGGAACCTTCCCTAACTCCTCTCCTATTTTTAGTCAAAACCCCAACCTCCAAGATTCATTTCCAAAATTCAAAGACCAAGAATCCCTGCTAAAATTTTCTGGAATTAAAACAATGAATTTTGATAAATTTTGAACAAGTTTAATTGATGAAAAGGTTAGAACAAGTTAGAGGTAATAATAGGACAATAATTCTTCTAGAATTATTTTTAGAACACAATGATAAGATTTGGACATTCTCTTCATGTCTCCCCTAAGACAACATTCCTATTTTTATAGAATGCAAGAAAACAAAAATTCAAACTTAAGTAAGATAATCATGATAAAAACTTAATTGATGGGATTTGAACTCATGACCTTAGAGATTACTTCCAAAGCTCCAACCACTTAACCACACTAACTCTTTTTCTTATTTTCTCACTCACATTTTCTTCTTGTAATCCTCAAGCTATCTTCCTATTTTGACCTCAGGCAAAATTACCATTTTACCCTTCCTACCCAATAAGCATAACTAAGCCTTTTAACCTATAAACCACAATTCTTAAAGCACATAAAATCATTCAAAAATATATATATTCATACAAAATAATATGATATGCATCCCGACCCTCTTACTCTAGGGTTGGCTTTAGGTGGGGTTTCACAAATACTAATACCAACAATTAATAATACACAAATCATACGATACAACAATAGAACTCAATACTATTTATTTATCTCAATGGAGAAAAATAAAGAATCAAAATAATTTACAACAAGGTATAAGGAGAAAGAGAAATCTATGTACAAGTAAAGGTTAGTACTATGCATAAATAGAAAAAGAAGTATCTACAAAAAAGAATTAATAATATTCACAAATATTTGCATATCTAAATCAACAAGACTCACGTTTTTCATAATATTGCAAATCCCCGGTAACGGTACCAAAAACTTAATGCGTGATTTTTAGTGAATTGGAAATAGTATAAACAATCCACATAAATCAAGTTTTAAAAGTAAAATGGCATACACAAAAACCACACGATAGGGCTAGTATACCCACCTCATAGCATAGAGAATAGCAAGTATCGAATCCATGGGAACTTAGCAATTTCCATTACTTAGCTCAAATCTCATTGTCTAGCTTAAATAAATAAAGAGAAAAAGTAAATAAAACTAATTACACTAAGACTAGCCAAGAGAATTCACACAACCCCACACAAGATTGGATCAAGGATAGAAAAAAATGAGCAAATGACATGAACTTGTCAAGAATCCACCTAAATGAACCAAGTACCAAATTGATAGGGGCTAAAATCTTCCTTATTTTCTTAGTTATTTGAGGTTAATTTGAGACACTTTTAATACAATAACTAGTCATATTACTTCTATTTAATATTTCATTTATAAAAATGCTTTTTTGCAATTTTATACAAAAATAGGTGAAATTTGGAGCTAATTGGGTAATTTTTCAGTACAGACCCAGCACCAAGCCAAGAAGATAGACTTGGCGCCGGTCCTAAACCGGAAAAATAGAGGATTGCAGAGAAAAAAAAAATAAAGGGAACAGAGGAGCAATTGCAATTGGTTAAAAGAAAAGAAAGGGAAACAATGGCTTAAAGATAAGCAAAGGCACAACATGGTCAACAAAGGGAAACAAAACGGAACAGAAGAAAGAAAAAAGAATAGAAATCGGCGGGCCAAAGAAGCAAAACAATGAAACAAAGTATTGGTGAAGAAGATAAAATATTGGCTTCACGAGGTAATAAACGCAATCTTCTCCTTTTTCCCGTTTCTATTGCAAACTCGTGATCCATGGCTTGGATTTCTTGTTGTTTTCCGCTGCGCTTAATCTGATTATGCATGATAGAAATCCTACACCTAGTACATAAGAATAGAGATGAAGTTGAGATTATCCCTTAAGGTTTAGAGACAAGATCAAAGGTGGGGGATTTAGTCTTGATGTTTATGGGAATCACCAAAGAGGATCACCCTCTCCAAAGCTCTCAAAGAGTTCTTAAACTCTCAAATATTTCATATATCTCCAACGGTTGCTTTTACAATGCTATAAGAGCATATTTATAATTGCCTTGACCTAAACTACTTAGCAATTAATCCTAACTATTAAACGGCCTTAATACATGTTATGAGGCTCTATTACATACCTTAAATAGGTTAAAATATAATAAAAGTCATAGATCTAAAATTACATCTGAAAAAGCTTAAAACAAGAGAAATTTCATAAAGATCGAAATCGGCCCGAATAGGGCCAGCGCTGACTCTAGCACAAGAAGTTGGTGCCGGTTTGATTCTATCTAAGTGACAGAACTGAGCCAAACTTGGGCCGGCATCGAGTCAGCTTAAGGCAGCCTCTCTTGTTTTTTGCACTCAAATCCATGCTCATTTGATCTCCATTCCTTCCATTCTTTTTCCATGTGTTCCCTTGATCTTTCAAATGAAATGTCGGTCAATTTAAGATCTTCTTGTTACTCATTTGGACATCAATCATTGTTTCAATGTTGGCTTAATTCTCACAAGGATTGTTATTCTTTTTGTGTCCCATTTACAACTTCCTTCACAACCCATCTCTTGCCAAACTTTTTGGCTCTTGGCTTATATGCTTGGATGGCTTGAAAATCCTCCTAAAACTTATTTAATGTTGAATGTTCCCATAGAGATTTGAAAGAAGTCTTGGCTTTCCATCTCCCTTCTTTAGATGTGCCTTGTTGTGTGGACAGATTCTTATCAAATCCTGAAACCAAAATCCTAGTCTGAAACATGTTCTTACAAAAGTTGTATTTCTTCTTTTTGGATACACTTTTGGAAGTCCAAAAAAAAAAAAAAAATCTGTGTTTATCTACTTGTACATAATGTCATGCTTATATCCACTAGTCATATGCATATAGAAAGGGGAAGTAATAATAACTATTTTCTATCTTCTACATTTCCATGTGCACATATGTACATATCCTTGTGTTGAATATTTGTGCTAAAACATTTCTAGCTAATGACCATTTTTGGCTATTTCCTTATTAAATAATCCTTTTAAATAGAAGGAAGGAGGTTACGGAAGTTGGTTGGGCCATAGGCTCATTGAGCCCAATTTATGAGACTATGCATAAACTTTCTAATATTATCTCATAATCACTCCTTGAGCTTTATGATTGAGAGATTGCACTTAAAAATAAATTCCCATAGCTCTTGGTTTAACATGTTCATACAAAATTTTTTAAATCACAATCCATTAAGTTTGTCGTCATTAAAAAAAGGGGGAGATTTGTTAAACCAAAGGGCTTTCACATATGTTTTGATAAATGACAAACATTGATGTGGACTAACATGTGTGATTTGTATGGGATAGGCTTTTTGGATTATGACATGTTTAACCATGGTTCATCAAGTTTCAAAAAAGATTGCTAAGTAACTTATAGATAAATGAAGTACAAGAAGGATTGATCAAGTCAAGATTCTACCTAAAGAAGTTGTATACCATAAAAACTTTTGAAGAATTATAAACTAGGAAATTATGGTTAAAGTATTATTTGTATTTCCTATGTTTCTTTATCTTAAGTTCAATCTATTTCATATTGAAGCACTTAAAACTATTTCAAAAAGAGAGTATTCTTCTTATTCATATTTTATCTGTAAAAAGAATTTTTAGAAGAAAAGTTTTTGTGACTTTGGTAGAGTCATTTTTTAACAAACCTCTTAATCCAAAATGCCCCTTCAAAGCCTGTTTCCAAAGTGCCAAAATTTAAAGTTATTCAAAATATACTTCGTGGCACAAAATGATATTTTGGATGCAATTTTCGGATGCACAATTTTTACTCCGTGAGTCCAAAATCTTGCAAAAGCTGACAGTAGCAACTAGCCGTTACTAGCCATTGTGGCTTTAATTTTTACCCCTATAAATGCCATTTAAACTTGATTTTTAGAAAAGGGATTTGTAAAAACACCTTTAGAACCATCCTAAGACACTTGAAAAGTAAAAATACCTCATCCACATTGTGCTTTAATGTGACTATTGTTCAAAAGGTAAAAAGGTAAAAGTTGCTTTGATTGGTGTATATTCGCTCCATCTATGAGCTAAAATTGTATTCTCTTATAAATTTGAATCTTGTCTAGGTTAAATAAGTAAAACCTAGTTAGTGTGAGTTTTGATTGTTGGGTACGTGGAGGTTGGGAGTAAAAACAACTGTGGTAGCCCTTTATTGTAAGATTGGTATTACCTACCACTATTGATTTGGGAAAAAGATTTTAGTGGCTGGGTTAAAATCCTTAAATGCGTACTTAAGGTAGTGGATTTAGATCATTTGAGGAACAAACCATTATAAATCTTTAGGTCCATTCTCTTGCATATATTTCGAATTCTATGACTGAAGTTTCACTATTCATTTGATTAGAAAACATAGCACTTCTATCTGCATTTACTGTTTTGGTTAAACATATTTATGTTGAAAAAAACATTTGTTGTTGATCCACTATTTGTGCTATTTGACATAGCTTATTTCCCATTATTTAGTAGAACTTTGAAAGATCCCTAACTACTTTTAAATCTAGATAGAAAAAGGTCGCTTTTGAAACTCACCAATTTTCAGTCATATTCTAGATCTTAGAAAATCCTTGAAAATCTATTTTTGTTTGCCATAAACCTTATTCACCCCCTCCCCTCCAAAGTTTATCACATTTGCTCAAGCTCGTGTGAGGCTTGAGGAAGCCTGCGCGAGGCTTCCTTTTTCTAATAATAAATTATTTATTATTTTATTTTTTTCCTTTTTCCCTTTTGACCGAAAAGTTTTTCCTTCTTTAAACGAATTTAGAAATTTTCCAAAAATTTGATTTTGGGACTAACAATTTATTTTTTTTCCAAAATAATGATTTTAGAATTTATATTTCATATATATTTATTTCGCTTAATTTATTTTAAGCATGTTTTGGCATATTGGCTTAGTTATGGACTATTGGACCTATTTAATTTTGTATCATGCATCTTTAGCACTTTATTTTGAATAAATAGGACCTATATGTCCTACCTTTCTCTATAATTCTCTTGTAATTTCTCTTCTCATCTAATTCTCCTCCAATGTAACTCGAGGTTTCTTTATTAGGAATTCATGTAATTAGATTACATAGGTTAGATAGGAAAATAAATTATTTTATAAGTTTATGGAGATGGCAATGAAGACGAAGTAAGATGATGGTAAGACTTTCTTCTCAAAACATGTATGAATACATAGGTTTGACCAAAATTTATTTCCTACTTGGTTCAAGGAATTTAATCTAGAAAAGTCCAAAACCAAGTCTTGTAATTAAGTCTATTACAATTTTGTCAATGTGTTGATATTATGCAAGCCAAATAATAAGACCATTAATTAAAAAATTAAATCTCTCAAATAATATTAAATCTAAAGCTTTCCATTAATATAGTAAGAACAAGAACACTTTTTTTGAGATTAGGTTATTGGGCATCCCCAATCCTTCTTGACATCGATTGTGTTCAAGCCATAAAATTTGATTTTGGATTAATGGGTTGGATTTAACTAATACATTTATCCCGATTGGGTATCCATAAGCACAAAGAGTATTAGAGGCTAAGTTAGGGTAGCACTAAATACTTTAAGATTAAAAGATATGTATCACCCAATATACCGATAGTTGCATTTGATGCAATTGGCATTGGATATCTACCATTGAACTCAAGAGTAGTTTATTGGGCATCCCCAAAGTTATTCTTAAGGGATTTGGATACTGGTCCACTAGAAAGGCTTCCAACGGGCTGTTTTGAATCAATAGTAGGGATTACGAATTTGAGTAAAATAGTAGAATTAATATATATTTAATTAAAGACTTAATTAAATACATTATATGCCCATATACATAGTTTAATGTCTCTTATGTTTTATCTAGGTCATTTGCATCATGATAACCTATTAAATTTATGCAACGTATTAGAAACAAACAAACTTGCTGAGACTAATTTTTTGGACTGGTATAAAAACTTGAGAATCATTCTTAGGTCAGAAAAGTTGTTCTACATGTTAGATGCACCTATTCCGCCACCTCCAGCCAAAGATGCTCATACTGATGAGCATGACGTTCACAAGATGTACAAGGAGGACAATGTAACACCCCATATTTCCATGGCATAGTGGGCTATAACTTTATGGGATGGTGCCCCATCTGATTGCCCAGACAAGGGCTCTTTATAACAAGGTTCACTCAATAGGCAACGGAAATTTTTTCAAAATTACTTTTATAGAATATAGAAAGATGCATGAATCGGACTTCTGATACATACACTCAAGGGTATAACAGATCCAAGATGTAGCATGAGCCTCATGAAGTCCACCACACTTCTACTGCGCCTTTGATCCTAGATTTTCAAAAGAGATGACATGTG